>CAWUFW010000965.1:0-1200000 GCA_963921515.1 Calotriton arnoldi
ATCTGACTATATGGTTGCCCCCACTTTTTTTATGGTGTTTTGCTGGTTTATGACTTAGTTGGACTGGGATCCTGCTATTCAGGGCCCCAGTCTATCTGCTTTCTCTGTAAAAGGTTTCCATGTGCCTTAGGCACATCTCTGATTGGAATCTGGAGTGCCCTTATAAGTCCCTAGTATATGGTATACTATGTACCAAGGGCATAGGTACCTCAGAGGCCTACCAGGGGCTGCAGCATGTATTGTGCCACCCCTGGAAGGCCCTCCAAACTGACACCACAGGTCTGCTACTGCAGCCTGGGTAAGGTGGTGCATGCACTCCTTACTGTGATATAGGTTACCTATATCACTAAATACATACACACATATAAACCTATAAGTCACTCCTAAGGCAGGCCTTATCAATCCTAAAGGCAGAGTGCATGGTTCCTATGTGAGAGGGTGCCCCTGCATGAGCAGGGCCCCTCTGCAGCGTTCGGAGACCATCTCTGATGCTGTTTGTAGTGCAGCCTGACCATATACTCTTAAGCGCATTATATCCTCGCGGTAAAATGCTAACTTTGGAATGGCTGCACCTAAACATGTCGTGTTTGGTGTCAAACATCTTGGAATACTACCCCCCCGCCAATCCTGGCGGCGGGGGTAGCATTCCACCCTTCTAGAGGGAAAGACATGTTAACTCTGACTAGTCCGGTAACTTCTTTCCAGAGCCCTGGCATCACAAAATGGATGCTGCTGCCACAGACACGAGTCTGGCCTCCTGCTGCTGGACGAAACTCCGGCAGGGGAGGCCTGGACAATAGGTTTCCTGTCCCAGGGAGGTGTGACCACCTCCCCAGACAGGATAATGTGTATTGGGGCTGGGCGGGAGCACTTTCGGGTGCTTTGAAGTCCTGCACTGGGGGCACATTTGGTGTCCCTGTGCATACCCCAGTTCAAACCGGATCAGGGGCTTGCAGCCCCTGCTTTGGCGCGAACTGGACAAAGGGAAAGGGGTGTAGCCACCCTCTGCCCTGACCCACCCATAGGTGGGGCCACAGAGTAGTCCAACCCCTATCTTTAGTATAAAGGTAGGAACCCAGTCCTTAGGACTTTAGATTATACCTGGACGAAACTCTGAAACTGAATCCTGGACCTTCGACGCTCTACGACAAGATTAGAGGACTGAAGAATCTCCCTTGGGGTCAAGGAGTGACTCCCTGCTTGGCAGGCACCAAAGAAGCATCTGTCCGGTTCGCATTTCTGAAGCTCCCGTTGGACGCCGAAGTCATCGCATCACCAGAGGTGGATTCTCAGACTTCCCGAGGCTACCCTGAGTCCCCAGCAAAGCTGAGGCCCGTGGCTATCGTGGGTGACTTGAAACCATGACACCTGGACACCGAGCACATTTGCAAGTGCATCATCTTCTGGGTCTCCCAAGAAGTCGTGCTTTGGGCTCCGAGTAGCCCTAGCCTCCAGCACTACCTGCACCGAAGATCGCTGGCCCCCACTCCACGAGTGTCCTGTAAGCCAGCTCCACGTGCGGCGTCACGAGGCTCCTTTGCAATCGCTAGCCCGTTGGCTAGTAGCCCTTAACGAAGGCCAATCCTTTTCTTACTTGGCATCCTGGTTGCTCCAGGCCTGTCCTCACTTACCCTCGCTGGGTGAGTTCCACAGACCTTGCTAGTCTGCACAATCGACAATCTACATCTTCACCAAGACTTGCCGTTGCCAAGGCTTGTTGGGTCCAATCCGGTCGCCGACACCTCAGCACTCGACAGACATCGTGTACCAGCCCGAATCCTGCTCCTGGTCACCGACAACGCCTCCTGGACCTCGTGGCTGAAGAGTCAAGACGACCGTCAACGCACCTGAAGCACTCGACATCGGTGGGCATCTGTCCATCGCCTTCCTGGTCACTGGCTAGTGACCCAGACTCTGTCCCCTCTGCTTTCAGGTTCGTCAGAAATCCGATCCACTCTTGGATCCACCCGGACACTTTTCTCTTGGCCGCCAGCAGCACTTTGCAGCAGATCGCCATTCGAATCGACGACGAAACCCGACCCCGAAAGGCACCTATGCACCCGGCTTCCCTGGGTGAGGTAACACGAGTACTCTGGTGCTCCCGTGGGTAGAGACTCTTCAAAGTCCTAGATCTCAAAGGGTTTTGTCCTAATCCTCTTTTAAGTGTCCCTTTTCTCTATTTTTCCGATCCCGACTTTCTCCATAGAAGTTAACGGCGTATCGCGGTTGTGTATTTACACTGCACGCGTCTCCCGTAGGTCCCCTGTGTCACTACCTTGGGTGGTTCCTTGTGGTCCAAGCACTTCTAGAGGCTCTAGGCCTAGTGTCTAGTTCAGTCGTGGTTCGCATACCACTTTATTGGTGTATGGTTTGGTACGCCCCTAGGGCCCAAACGTGTATTTGTGCTATTACTGTGATTTAATAACTTATAACTTATGTACTTCGAACTCTAGCCTCATAAAGAGACTAGAGGGGTGTGTTTAGCAATAAATACATATATTTTGAATATATACCTGGTGTGGTGCTCTTTCATTTGATCACTCAAGAGATTATAGACTGGTAAAACAAGCTGCTTTACATTCCTTCAAGACTTAGCCTGAAGGCTGCTCTCCATAGCTACCACTAGGATAGCTTTCAATAAGGTTGTCTTTAACCTATCTCCAATAAGGGGTTGTTTGGACTGGTGCAAGGTGCCCACCATAATTAGTGGACAGCATATACCAGGCCAACTTCTCACATTGGTGTGCAGCGTGTGGGATTCCAGCTTGCTATTGTTTTACCAGATAATCTCAATTGAATTGATCAACTGAAAACCACTAAAGGTACCTAAGGTACATATGATTTAAGCTTAGAATACAGTAAGTTCTACTGAACTTAGAGTTGTGTGTTAAGGGATAGCACAACCCTTTCTACAACTCAAGAGAGTTTAGTAGGCCACACTAGAGTAGGTAGTGCATACACCACACCACACTAGTAATGTCTTTAAGGGCAGGATCCAAAGAATCCTTGCAGGAAGCCATTGAGCTTCCACCCTCCAAGTATGATACACTCCCATTCTTGGAATTAAGAGCTTTATGTAACTTGAGAAAAATAAGGACAGGCCAAAGCCCCACCACCCAACACCTCAAGGAGTTGTTGGTGGCTTATGACCTTAGTAAGCCTGTAGGGACTGAAGGGGTAGGAGCTGAGGGTGGGGCAGAAGAAGAGGATGAGGCCAGGGGTACCAATACCCCCAGCCCCCCCCTCTGAAACTGGCCAGGAGGGTGACAATGACCCTGACCTGGATAACCCAATCCCTCCTGTGGATGATGATGAGGATGATCTAGATGATGCCCTCTTTGTCCCCCCAGGAAGGATTAAGAGTGTGCCCAGAAAGTCTAGATCTCCTTCTCAGGAGTCTAACCACTCTGGCACCTCCATAGGGAGCTCTATCTCCTCTCACAGGAGGGAATCCTCTCATGAGAGAAGAGACAGACTGGTCCAGTATGAGGAAACTCAGCTGGAAATCAGAAAAAAGCAATTGGCTTTAGATAGGGAATCCCTAGATCTCCTTAGAGAGAGAAGAAAGTTGGGACTAGAGTCACATGGTGGCAGCCATGTCCCTAGAGAGAGGGAAAGGTCCTATGACCATAGGAACCTGAGCAAGATTGTCCCTCCCTACCAGAGTGGGGATGACATCCACAAATGGATAACTGCATTAGAGAGGGCCTGTAAAGTACAGAAGGTCCCTCAGGAGCAGTGGGCAGCAATCTTGTGGCTCTCCTTTGCTGACAAAGGTAGAGATAAGCTCCTCACTGTTAGAGAGGAGGATGCTGATAATTACAAGGTCTTGAAGAGTGCTCTTATTGATGGGTTTGGCCTAACCACTGAACAGTACAGGTTGAAGTTCAGAGACACCCAAAAAGCACAGACTCAAGACTGGGTTGATTTTGTAGATTGTGCTACAAAGGCTCTGGAAGGTTGGATACATGGCAACAAAGTGCATGACTTTTTAGGATTGTACAATTTGATTATGAGGGAGCAGATCCTTAATAATTGTCAAAACCAGCTTTTGCACCAGTATCTGGTGGACTCTGATCTGACCTCTCCCCAAGAATTGGGAAAGAAGGCAGACAAATGGGTCAGAACCAGAGTAAAAACTAGAAATCAGGGTGGTGACCAGAAGAAAGATTCTACTAAGTCCCAAGAGAAAGGTGGGGATAAATCTAAGGATAAGTCCCCTACAGGGCCCCAAAATTCCTCTTCTGGGGGTGGGTCCCAAACTCCTTCCTCTCCTGAAAAGAAACCCTATTGCCATGTCTGTAAAAAGCCTGGGCACTGGAAAACTGATCCCAGTTGCCCCAGGATTGGCAATAAAGAAAATGTTCCTCCCACAACTACTACCACCCCTCCTGGTACTACCAGTAGTAATCCTCCAGTTGGGAGTAGTGCACCCAAAAGTTGGGTGCTTTTGCAAGAGGAACAGAGGTGGGCCCTAGTTTAGACAGGGACCCCTCAACAGGCTCCTCTGACTCTGATGGTGGTATAGGATTTGCCACCTTTACCATGGGTCCCATAGCATTGGGCAGGTACAGATTGGAGCCAATAATTAATGGTCAGAAAGCTGTGGCAGTTAGGGACACAGGGGCTAGTGTCACCATGGTGGCAAGGAAACTAGTCCCCCTCACCAGCTTTTACCTGAGTTTAAATACCAGGTGACCAACATTGATGGTGTCAGAACAGATCACCCCATGGCCATAGTCAATCTCAGCTGGGAGGGGGTCACAGGCCCAAAAAGAGTGGCAGTGTCCCCAACCCTACCTGTAGATTGCCTGATGGGCAATGATTTGGAAATTTCAGCCTGGGCTGAAGTTGAACACCAAACCCATCTTAGGATGTTGGGCGTCCCTGCAAGGTTAGTGGGGCTGTGATGGCCACAGCCCCAGCCCAAGAATTTGGAGAGATGGAGCCTGAAAGAATGGCCCACTCTCCCCCAAAAGAGAGCACAAGGGTTGAAGAAAAGTCTTCTTCCCTCCAGACAGTAGGTAAGGGTCAGCCTCCTCAGGGACCTGACCCTACCCCTAGTGAAGGAACTGCCCCAGAGGTAGTCAGGCCTGGCCTGGCCACACCCCTGATGGCAGAGGACCCTTCCAAGGTGGTACCCAGTCTGGCACAGGTAACCTGCCCCTCTCTACCCTGCCTCAGCCAGCCCAGGGCTGCAGAGGTCAGGGAGGTCAGTGGACCCCCCAGGGCCCCCTGTCCAGAGGAACCCCCCCATCAGCAGATTAGGGGCACCCAGTCTAGTAGCCCTAGCCAGGTGAAAACTCCTCTACCCACTGAGGGATCCCCCATGCCTTTATGTAGGGATCTCCCCCAGAAGGACTCTGGTAGGCAAGGGCAAACCTGGGACCTGAAGGTTCCAAACCTGCCCTGTCCCTCCAGTAGTCCATCCAAAGGGACCCAACCCCCAGCTGTAGGCAGCCAAAGGTTGACCCTTAGAGCAAAGTGCAACTCAGTCATGGAAAGACAGGCATACATGGTGACCAGTGATCTGAGGAAGCTGAGGCCAACATTCCTAGGGCCTCACTTCCCTACTCAGCCACCTCACCAGCCTTGTACTTTACCTAAGCACACCACAGGTAGTGATTCCCCATGGTGGAGACCCTCTCATACCCTTAGGGTGAGGGATTGCTTAGTGGACCATAAGACAGGGGGCAACCATGCTAGTGCAGGTGCTTCCTTATATGACCACTTAGTCAATGAAGGCTCAACTGGCCAAGGTTAGCCTTATCTCCTTTCGTTTGGGGGGTTATGTAGGAAGGTGGAATCTGACTATATGGTTGCCCCCACTTTTTTTATGGTGTTTTGCTGGTTTATGACTTAGAAGGACTGGGATCCTGCTATTCAGGGCCCCAGTCTATCTGCTTTCTCTGTAAAAGGTTTCCATGTGCCTTAGGCACATCTCTGATTGGAATCTGGAGTGCCCTTATAAGTCCCTAGTATATGGTATACTATGTACCAAGGGCATAGGTACCTCAGAGGCCTACCAGGGGCTGCAGCATGTATTGTGCCACCCCTGGAAGGCCCTCCAAACTGACACCACAGGTCTGCTACTGCAGCCTGGGTAAGGTGGTGCATGCACCCCTTACTGTGATATAGGTTACCTATATCACTAAATACATACACACATATAAACCTATAAGTCACTCCTAAGGCAGGCCTTATCAATCCTAAAGGCAGAGTGCATGGTTCCTATGTGAGAGGGTGCCCCTGCATGAGCAGGGCCCCTCTGCAGCGTTCGGAGACCATCTCTGATGCTGTTTGTAGTGCAGCCTGACCATATACTCTTAAGCGCATTATATCCTCGCGGTAAAATGCTAACTTTGGAATGGCTGCACCTAAACATGTCGTGTTTGGTGTCAAACATCTTGGAATACTACCCCCCCGCCAATCCTGGCGGCGGGGGTAGCATTCCACCCTTCTAGAGGGAAAGACATGTTAACTCTGACTAGTCCGGTAACTTCTTTCCAGAGCCCTGGCATCACAAAATGGATGCTGCTGCCACAGACACGAGTCTGGCCTCCTGCTGCTGGACGAAACTCCGGCAGGGGAGGCCTGGACAATAGGTTTCCTGTCCCAGGGAGGTGTGACCACCTCCCAGACAGGATAATGTGTATTGGGGCTGGGCGGGAGCACTTTCGGGTGCTTTGAAGTCCTGCACTGGGGGCACATTTGGTGTCCCTGTGCATACCCCAGTTCAAACCGGATCAGGGGCTTGCAGCCCCTGCTTTGGCGCGAACTGGACAAAGGGAAAGGGGTGTAGCCACCCCTCTGCCCTGACCCACCCATAGGTGGGGCCACAGAGTAGTCCAACCCCTATCTTTAGTATAAAGGTAGGAACCCAGTCCTTAGGACTTTAGATTATACCTGGACGAAACTCTGAAACTGAATCCTGGACCTTCGACGCTCTACGACAAGATTAGAGGGCTGAGTAATCTCCCTTGGGGTCAAGGAGTGACTCCCCTGCTTGGCAGGCACCAAAGAAGAATCTGTCCGATTCGCATTTCTGAAGCTCCCGTCGGACGCCAAAGTCATCGCATCACCAGAGGTAGATTCTCAGACTTCCCCGAGGCTACCCTGAGTCCCCAGCAAAGCTGAGGCCCGTGGCTATCGTGGGTGACTTGAGACCGTGACCCCTGGACACCGAGCACATTTGCAAGTGCATCATCTTCTGGGTCTCCCAAGAAGTCGTGCTTTGGGCTCCGAGTAGCCCTAGCCTCCAGCACCACCTGCACCGAAGATCACTGGCCCCCACTCCACGAGTGTCCTGTAAGCCAGCTCCACGTGCGACGTCACGAGGCTCCTTCGCGGTCGCTAGCCCATTGGCTAGTAGCCCTTAACGAAGGCCAATCCTTTTCTTACTTGGCATCCTGGTTGCTCCAGGCCTGCCCTCACTTACCCTCGCTGGGTGAGTTTCACAGACCTTGCTGGTCTGCACCATCGACGATCTACATCTTCACTGAGACTTGCCGTTGCCAAGGCTTGTTGGGTCCAATCCGGTCACCGACACCTCAGCACTCGACAGACATTGTGTACCAGCCCGAATCCTGCTCCTGGTCGCCGACAACGCCTCCTGGACCTCGTGACTGAAGAGTCAAGACGACTGTCAACGCACCTGAAGCACTCGACATCGGTGGGCATCTGTCCATCGCCTTCCTGGTCACTGGCTAGTGACCCAGACTCTGTCCCCTCTGCTTTCAGGTTCTTCAGAACTCCGATCCACTCTTGGATCCACCCGGACACTTTTCTCTTGGCCGCCAGCAGCACTTTGCAGCAGATCGCCATTCGAATCGACGACGAAACCCGACCCCGAAAGGCACCTATGCACCCGGCTTCCCTGGGTGAGGTAACACGAGTACTCCGGTGCTCCCGTGGGTAGAGACTCTTCAAAGTCCTAGATCTCAAAGGGTTTTGTCCTAGTCCTCTTTTAAGTGTCCCTTTTCTCTATTTTTCCGATCCCGACTTTCTCCATAGAAGTTAACGGCGTATCGCGGTTGTGTATTTACACTGCACGCGTCTCCCGTAGGTCCCCTGTGTCACTACCTTGGGTGGTTCCTTGTGGTCCAAGCACTTCTAGAGGCTCTAGGCCTAGTGTCTAGTTCAGTCGTGGTTCGCATACCACTTTATTGGTATATGGTTTGGTACGCCCCTAGGGCCCAAACGTGTATTTGTGCTATTACTGTGATTTAATAACTTATAACTTATGTACTTCGAACTCTAGCCTCATAAAGAGACTAGAGGGGTGTGTTTAGCAATAAATACATATATTTTGAATATATACCTGGTGTGGTGCTCTTTCATTTGATCACTCAAGAGATTATAGACTGGTAAAACAAGCTGCTTTACATTCCTTCAAGACTTAGCCTGAAGGCTGCTCTCCATAGCTACCACTAGGATAGCTTTCAATAAGGTTGTCTTTAACCTATCTCCAATAAGGGGTTGTTTGGACTGGTGCAAGGTGCCCACTATAATTAGTGGACAGCATATACCAGGCCAACTTCTCACAAGTTCCTTACATAATGTTCACTAAAACTGGTTTACAATTCTCTCTTGAAAAGACGTTCATTCAGCCATGATGACGAAATTGCCATGCAGGGCAGATTCTCAATGTCCAATTGAAGGCATGTGCCAAAGTCCATTCCATTAACATGTGGAAAATCACTTCTGTCGTCTTCCCAGTAATGCATGAACAAAACTAGAGTCAGACACTGGGGAATCTTTTTTAAAAATATTCTTTCACCAGTTTTGGGATCAATGATCTGTACTCTGCTCGTCATCAAACATTTCGCTGAACCCCTTGCCACAAATATTTTTCTAGCTCTAATAAATAAATAATTATATATTGGCACATATTTTTAATCTGCTGACAACCTGTACCTTTAAATCCCCAACCCTCAACCTTCTGTTTCTGCCTCATTCACAGTTCCCATTAAGTATGGACAATCTTCTCTTTATAAAATACCTGATTTGAAGTGTGTGGATGCACCGCTTCACTTATCAAAGCAAAATTCACTACTTTCTAGAATGAAATGGAGTCACTGGGCATATCCTAGGAAGAAATCACTATTTATAAAAAGAAATCGAATTTAAGATCAAAGGCACGATAATTGTCTATCTTGGGTTGCTTATAGTGTCTTCAAAGAAAACAGATTTAATTAGATTGCTCATGAAGAATGGGTCTGCCCCTATTTTTTGTAGCAGAAAAAAGAGAGGTTCTATTTTTCAATGTGTAATTGATCAGAAATACCTCACATCACACAGTGAATACAACCACCACAATTCTTCATCATCATGATTAGAAGATTTAACTTTATAATTTCATTTAAATTGGGTTGAGAGCACAAGCCTTCATTAAGACAAATGAATTGCGAGTTTCAAAACGAAAGGTGTGGATTAGTTTCCCTGAACTTAACTAATCAAGGATTTCATTTTTACTGATTACATTTGTTTTTCCTATTTTTTGAAGCCAGTTTAAGTATCACACCTGCGAGACACCAAACAGGATAACATGCAGCAAGAAAATTGCCATCAGAGAGTGTGAGAAATTTGGATGTTGGTTGAGTGGGATGTTAACCTTGCTCAAGAAATAGCCACAGTCTTTGTCAGGGTGAACCATGAAAGTCTCTAAATTAACCTGTTCTTAATTCTCTGGTAGCTTGGCATAAAAGCAGTCAGGCTTAGGTTACAATCAATGTGTAAATTATTTATGCAGCACAAAAACAGTAATAAAGAAAAAATACAATGCACAGAAAATCCCACACCAATTTAGAGAAAAAAGAGTAAATGTTTAATAAATAAAATGATACCATAAGGACAGAAATCTAATCAATTAAACCAGAGATTTTTTAAAGTTTTTAGATGAGAATATTGCCTAAAAGCACAAAGCGCTACTCACGGTCATCTGGTTGCACTAGATTGGGGGAAAGTCACAAGTTTAGGGTGACCACAATGGAGGGCAGGTCGGATACAGGGACCTAGTTAGACCCACTGAAAAGTTACTTTCTGAGTTCAGTGCGAAGAGCTCCATTTGCAATGGAGGAGGCCATGAAGAGGAGGAACAACAACACGTATAGTCGTCATTGTAGCATGAAAAGCAGGTTGGGCATTGTGGCCTATCATTGCAATAGTGCAAATAAATGGTTGGGCGTCGCAGACGGATATTCCTGGAGCTTGGCGTTGGCAGTCACTGTGGCCTGTCGTATCTGTAGCGCAGACTTCAGATCTCACTTGGCTGGTTGTCGCTGGCGATTGCTGTAGCGCGATGAGCAGGTCTCACCAAAGCTTCGCATTGGCATTTGACATGGTTGAGAGTCTAGGCATGGACAGGTCCGTTTGAAGTCATGAGGAGCCCAAACTTCAGGGTTTTTACCGTTTCATGCAGAGGAGTACACTCTGATGCCAGTCAAGGGTTCAAGACCTGGAGAGGCAGCTCATGGGGATCAGGGAGGTCAGCCAATGTACCCTTGGAGTCACTCTAGGTTAATCTGGCATGAAGGTAAGCAGGCCCAGTCTTGCTTCTCAGACAGCAGGGCAGTTCTCAGAAGCAGCCACAATCTCTGTCAGGGTGAAACATCAGTAAATCCCAAAGTAACCTACGCTTCACCCCTTACACCCTGGTAGCTTGGCATAAAAGCAGTCAGGCTTAACGTAGATGCAATGTGTAATGAATTTATGCAGCAAACAAACAGTAATAAAGTGAAACAACACACAAGAAAAATACCACAACAATTTGGAAAAATAGACTACATTTTAATACATTATTTGACACCAAAATGACAATCAGTAGAACAGGAGTTATACATTTTTAAAGTTTATGGTAAAAACAAGCCCCTAAAAGATCAAAGTGCTAACCGTGGGCATCTAGTTGGGCGAGACAGGGTCAAAGTTGAAAAATATATCCATCTGTAATGGAGCGCGGGTCGCATACAAGAAGCAGGTTGGGCCAGGTCGGTGCCTACCTTCAGACTTAGAAGAATTATCATCACAAATTGTCTGAGAAAGTAAAATTTTAGTGAGGCAAGGTTCAGGCGGTGTCCGGGGAGGAGACATTGTTATTCTGGAACCAATGAAAGAGGTTGAAGTGAAGATTTCTATGTTCGGACTTAGTCTCTTTTTTAGAAGATGAAACTTTTCAGCCAACAAAGGCTCCACAAGGCCAGATATCCTCTCTGTGATAGCTGGACAAGCTTTGCTGCTGCGGAGAAGAACGTAGTGGGAGCTGCCACGCAGTCAGGCTGACTGATGATGCACCTTGCACGGACGGTGGACAGGTAGGTCCTGATCACCTCTCGGTTCTCAGAGTACTTTTAGCCAAAAAGTTTCTACGTCTCAAGTTTTTGATTTTGACTGTCTGAGCATCTTTAGCACCACTTCTAATGGTCCAGAACTGGAGAGGCACCACTTCTAGCGTCAGGACACACTCAGGTTGGGACCAGGTGCGGGTTCAAGATGGTTGGAAACTTTTCTGTCCATGAGGCTTTGATCATGAGGCCAGCCAATTAGTCCTTGGAGTAACTCTTGTAGTCCTGGGTTCAAGTAGTGGAACAGTGCTCAAACAGCAAGGCCGGACTCTGAGGGCTCAAGGCAGGCGTCAGGCAGCAGAGCATTCCTTCCAAGTGCAGCAACGCAGTCTACTGAAGTACACAGCAGGCCACAGCAGCAGGCAGTCCTCTGAGAGTCCTTCTTCAGGTCCAGAAAGTGAACTGAAGAGTGGGTCTGAGGGTCCTATTTTTATACTTGTAGCCTTCTTTGAAGTAGGAGAAGTTGCCAGAGAATTCCCTTTGAAGTGCTTGGACTTTCCTTCCTCCCCTGTCCTGTCTCCAGCCTGACTACAGAAACAATGAGGTAGTGTGAGGTCCTTTGTCTGAAGGCAGGGTAGAGCATTTTAAATTGCAAGTGGGGCTGTGCCCAGCTCTACCCGCCCCCTCATCCTGGCACACATAATTCCTCTATTGTATGGCTGCCTGGGAGAAATTTACAATGTCCAACTGTCAACTACCCCCAGTCATGTGACACAGGAACCCAGGCTGAATGTGCAAAATAGCTAGGGCAGGAAAATGCCAACTTTCTAAAAGTGAAAGGTATCTGATGCGCCGTCACGCATCAATCCGATGTGCACAGCCTGTACAACAAGCAAGATTCCTGTTTCATCCAAGTAATCCAAAGTAGTCAAAGTTTTATTCAGTTTCTCACTTTTTATTCCCATATTTCTTTCAGAGGCATAGTGATTCCAATGTTCATCGGTCCCTATAAAACCATCTACATTCCAACTTAGAAACTTTTCTCCTTCAGAACGGCAAAAGGGCAAGTTGAGGTAACCTGAAATTCAATGGCGACGGCTGCAGCTTGGACAGTAAACCCGGTATCTGACAGCTCTTCAGGTAGAAGGTTCACCAGAAAGTTTCTAAGTCCCAGTCTTGCTGTTTTTGGGACTGGAGGAGTGCACTCTAAAAGTTAGGACTCATCTCCAGCAAAGGCAATCAGCAGGGTTCAGAGCAGAACCAGTGGAAACTGGTCAGCTGGGAAGTTGCAGGAAGAGAGGCCTCTGGAAGGTTGTTCAGTCCCTGTAGCTCAACACTAGGTCAGCCAACTCACCCTAGGAGTCACTTTTTGGGTCCTGGGTTCAAGGCAAGTTGGTCCAGACTTTCTTCAGGTTCTTCAGACATCAGGACTGTCCTTCTTCTGATTCCCCAAAGGTCCAGGACTGTTCTGAGGAGAGGTCTGTGGGATCAACTTTTATGCCAAGTGCCAGCATGTGGGTGGAGTGCAAGCCATTGTCCATCAACTAAATGTGTTCTGGTCACAGCCACCTGGACGTCCTGCTCAAGGATGAAAAGCCCCTCCACACACCCAAGCCCATTGTCCACTACCTAGGAGAAATACACATCTCACCACAGCGGAGCCACCTGGAGTCAAGTGACAGTGGCAGAAATACTTTTTGGCTCTAGGTAAGGAAATGACAACTTTCTATAAGAGTAATTCACAAAGTAGTAATATAAAATCTGACTTGACCATTAATTTGGATTTTAAATTATTACTAAAATGAGTCCTTGGATACTTTTACTAGCTCCTCCCAAACTGAAGTTGAGCACTACAAGTTGTTATAGTGTAGTCCAGTGTTTTCTTATAGGAGAGCTATCTTTGCCACTGCGAAAACTAACTTTTGGGTAGCTTTCACAGCCAGAACATGTACAACATTCAATATAGATGCCCTACTTTTAAATACAATGTACCCTGTCCTATCGGCATTTAAGGCCTACCTTAGGGTGACTTATAAGAATTAAAAAATAAGGTTTAGGCTTGGCAAAAGTTTTTTTTGCTAGGTCTAAATGCCAGTACAAAACTGCACACCCAGGTGGCAATGGCAGTCCTGGAAACATGTTTTACAGGGCAACTTTAGAGAGCGGCACAATGAGTGCTGGAAACCACTAATAGCATTTAAGGTACAGGCCCTGTGTGCATGTGGTACCATATACTAGGGACTTTCGAGTAAATTAAATGTGCCAAGTAGGCATATGCCAATTTTAACGTGTTTAAGGAGAGCACAAGAACTTTACCATTGGACAGGCAGCTTTAATCAGATAGTGGGACAGAACTTGAGGGGTCATAACTGCAGGTGAATGTCGAGGAGACTTATTTTGCCCCGGCTGTTAAAAATAACAGGTTGACAGAGCCCGCCGAGCCAAGTAGAATGGAACGGCGAAATAGGTGGAGCTGGCTGATCGCTGCGACAGCTGCAGCAGGTGGCTGTAATATATGCATGACGGAGAGCGGTGGAGAATATCCCTCTGAGGAAGCTAGCCAGAAGCTGACAAGAGGTGCCAATCAACATGATCAGTGTAATGAATGTAAGATGTAAGTGCACCTATGTTTCGTGAAGCACAAGTACCAATTTGTTTTTGAGTAAGAGACTGAGCAGCTTTGGGGCTGTGTATTAGACACTACTACAAAGAGCAGGGTTTTTTTTGCAGGTTGCGGTGGCGGTCCACTTAGCAGTGGATGCAGCTTGCAACCAACCTGTAGATTTCTGCATGCTTGTTTGTTTTTGGCTGTGAAGCCTTGGGGTAGTGCGATAAAAGAGATTATTTAATTATATATTCAACAATCAAAACTGAAAATTACTTATAATGGCAAATTCCAGGTGTTTTCTTCAATACCATAGGCAGCTGAATTTTTTGAATTTATTAATTATTCAAAGCTTAGAAAATGAACATTGGCAACTCCCTGCCAGGAAAATGATAGTAATACTTCATCCTTGTTAATAGCCTGCCTTTAACTCCCCACGGGGGTACAGAGGGGAGGGGTTAGGGGGGAGAAGTGATTGGGCTATACACCTCCACCATCCATGTAAGCCATCTTGAGTGCACTACCATGGCACTCAACTTCAGGATCTGGGTCTTAGGGGGTGGCACGCGACAGGAGGGTTCTGAGGGACCGATGAGGGATAATGCCCTCTGGAGCTATGATGGGTTGGGCTCAGGAGTTACTGATAGGGTGGGAGGTTGGAAATCATGTGACAGGGAGTGATGGGCAGGGCACAGGGACTACACTTCAGCAATTTAAAAGCAGAAATGTTTTTGTGAGATATTTTGCAGTAATTATACTTCATGTGGTACAGTAACAGTTAAGCTCGAAAAACAGCTGGGATATTAAGAAAATTATGACTCCAAGGTTTATAAAGGTGGCTTCTTGTAATGTCAGTGGGCTTAACAATAAGAACAAATGTAGAACACTTTTGGCTTAGTTAAGAGCATCTAATCCAAATGTCATCTTGCTTCAGGAGGCGCATTTTAAAACTATTGAGGATCCCAGGATATATTGCCCATGCATTCTCTGCTTCCACTAGTGCAGCAGATAGAGGTGTAGCGATATTGATTACCAAAGAAACACAATACGAAGTTTTATAGTTAATAAGGGATCCAGAGGCAAGATGGATCCGGGTCACAAATTTGATACTGCAGCAGACGGTTAATTTCATAAGTTGTTATGGCTTTATTGAAGACTCGATCACAGCTCTGGAGGAAGGCTACAGTATCTTCATGGGTTCCTCAGAGGTCATCGTTTTAGGGGGGATTTCAATATTACTCAAAATGCTAGTATCGACTGCGCTCGAGTTAATAAACAACAGAAGAAGCCAAAATCAGCAAGATTTTTGAAAAAAACCAGTGCACGATCTAGCTTTCATAGATCTGTGGTGGGCTGATCATCCACAGGACAAACAATATACGTGTTTTTCAAAATGTTTTAACTCGGCTTCTGGTATTGACTTTTTTGTAATGTCACATTCTATATGTCAGGGGAATGCAAAATATCTTGGCAAAGGCGTTCTCAGATCATTCCGCAGTCATAACTGAGCTGGTGATAGACGAGCCTAGTGTAACCCTATTCAGATGGTGCCTAGATAAGACCCTATTGGTTAATGAGGTTTGGGTCACAAATATCCATGTTGCATTAAAAGAAATATTGGCAACACTTCCTCTTTTCTGTATGGGGGCCTTTAAAAGCCTATTTATGGGGTGGGGCAATTTCATTCAAAGCCAAGATAAGCAAAGAAAATAAAGAGTTAGTCGATTGCATTCTGCACTAGATGCAGCAACCAAAAATTGCATTGCAGATAATTCAGTCACAGCTAAATTAGAATTAAGGGAGGCTCAGCAGAATTTAAAAGACCATTTTACAGCTGCTGAAATAGTCAATCATAAAACTTGCTTGCAAAAATGTTCTGAGGAGAACGATCATGCCGATCGGTATTTAGCATGGGCAGTTAAGCGAAAAATAGTATTATCAAAATAAAAGCCATTTTTGATACAGCCACAAGCAAAGTTGTCACTCTGTCGGATTTAATTTCAGAGGTCTTCATTCAGCACTATTCAAAGCTCTGTTCTGTAACAGAAAGCCCCACTATAGAAAGCATTAAAGATTTCTTAGAAACTAAGGGCCTCATTTATGGGCTTTTGCCGTAGGGCAGCGCGCAAATGGCCATGCTGCTGCACTGCCCTACGGAAAAAGAAAAGGGTAGGAATGTGCCGTATAAATTAGATATGGCGCATTCCTGTTTTTTTCTCTTGCGCCGGCGCACAATGGGCTGCCGTGTGCTAACACAGGTACCTTTGCACCATGGTGCAAGGGTGCCTGTGTTGCGGGAATGATTATTTTTGTGCAGGAAGGGAAACCTTCCTGCACAAAAATAATCACAAGAGGCTTTTTCCTCTTTGCATATGTGCCTCCCTTACTCCTCGGCGTAAGTTTTGGGCAGTGCCTCAAACTTACGATTCCTTATAAATCTGGGGCAGTGTCAAAAAGCCATGGATGTTGCTGGGAACGCCCCCAGCAACACCCATGGAACGTCCCTTTCACGCAGTTTTCTGTGTAAAAGGAGCACACATTTATAAGGCGATGAAAAGCCACTTAACGTGGCTTTACGTGGCCTTATAAATATGCCAGTGGCACATTGCGCCACTGGAATGTAAAAAAAATAATGACGTTCCGGCAGCGCAATAGTGCCGGTAGGGCCTTATAAATGAGGCCCAATGAACCTGCCAACTTTTTCGTCTGATCAGCAATTACATCCTCCCCCATTGCGAAAGGTTGTGGTAGAGCGGCATACCTGCTGAACATTGTAAAATTATGTATGCACCAATTAAGTACATTCTTGATTAGTTTGTTCAACAAAATGTTTACCGGTAGTAGTATTCCCAGCTCTTTCACCGAGAATATCATAGTCAGTTTTAAAAAAAAAGACAAGTCACCAGAAAATCCCAATTCATTTCGGCCAATTAGTTAACTTAATAGTGATTTCTAAAAATCTTTACAAAAATAATGGCCTGTAGACTGGCCTCGAAAGTTCAGACTTTGACCCATCAAGATCAAAATGGTCTTCTATCGACTAGACTGATGTCAACTAATGCTAATTATTTAATATTTAATACAGGCAATCGATTAAATGGTGCAATACTTTTTATGGCAGGGAAAGAAGCTGTATATTAATCTGAAGATGTTACAATTAGAGATCATGGAGGGCAGGCCGCCTTACTAGATATGCTATCCCGTGCCGCACGCGCTAGCAGGTTTCGAAACAACTTTTACTTAGCAAGGATGATAAGAGAAGCAGGCTCTAAGGGACATATTCACAAGGAACTATCGCCAAATTAACGGCACTTTATCGCAGCCAAAGTCGTGATAAATTTACCTCCCCATTCACAAGCCGGTGTTAACAGCCCTCAGCACCAGTTTACCCGCAATAGCTGCCGCAAAAAACATCGCCACAGAGGACCCCCGCAAATATCGCTAATGAGATGCAGAGTAGGCGTTCCCGTGCCAAAAGCCGAGACAACATCACACCTCAACATTCACAACGACCAGCCACATCAGTGATAAGAACACAAAACAGGCGATAAGGCGCGTTAGCACCAGGAACTTTACACCTGCTCTGACCTGGTGTAAAGTCGGACGGCAGCCAGCACCACAAAAGGGAGCACAGCCCAGGGCCACATCCGAAGGGCAACAGATGCCATGGGGCCACTCATCATGCGGCCTGGACACCCAAGAGGGCCACAACACCCACCGCCACCACCCCAGGACCCCAACCCACACCCGGAACACCCCCCCCCGCCGGACCACCACAGACGCAGCGCAGACAAAGACAGCGGACCCCCAGGAAACGTACCAGCCGCACAGACCCAACATCTGACAATGTCACCGTCCACTACAGGCTGAAAGGGACAACCATCCTACGCATCCTGACCATCATCACCTAACAGGCCTACGGCACCGACACAGCGGACAACCAACATCCCACCCCACACAAAGCTGCTGGCCTGGCTGCACCTGTTGGCCCCTGGTAACCCCCAAACAACACCCGCCAGAGTCGGAGGAGTCACACAGCCAGCCACATCCAAGTCCCCCACACCTATCCTGGACATCACCATCACCCTGGTACCCCAGTCCCTATACGTCCAACACAATGCGCAGGATCCGCTGGAGACCAAGCAAGGACCATACGCCATAGCAGGATGCACACACGTGTTGGGGGCAATCCACAGCACA
This sequence comes from Calotriton arnoldi, assembly GCA_963921515.1. Lineage (NCBI taxonomy): Eukaryota > Metazoa > Chordata > Amphibia > Caudata > Salamandridae > Calotriton > Calotriton arnoldi. The sequence continues at coordinate 18,085 of CAWUFW010000965.1, forward strand.
CATGTACTACCTGTGCCCCCTGGTGACACAGCACACAATCACCTCAACAGGAAGCACACGTCTCACATCAATGTGCAGGCAACAACAGAACACCGTGGAACCTCCAACAATGTCGCCTTCAAATACACAGCCAGTGTGCATGATACCTTCATCGTCCGACAGTCCATCATCAACCAGCATTCCCAGGATGGCAACAAGGGAAATGCACACCCCTTGGCAAGTTCGAAATGAACACCCCACACACCTCAACTCCACAACCATGCAACTCACAACTCTGGCAATGCACACATCACAAAATCACAACCAACATGCACAACAACATAACCACCCACCAGACACGACAGAACTGCTTACAATGGTAACCTGGGCAAGCCCTGAACATGAGCCATCAACGGCATGGCACCTCAGCTACATAATAGCCGAATGTGGGGAGAGGTGGCATCCAGGCATGTGTGAAGGATGCAGTAGAACCATGATCGGGAAAGCACACAATGCCAAGAGTGGCGGAGATGTGCTGGACAGACTGCAGTATGCAGAACACACCCATATCCATGGCGACATTCACCTCTGGCGTATGGAGTGCAGTAGACAGTGGACACAACCATGTCACCCCAGCCAGTGGAGGACCTCGCGGAAATGTTGCCTGTGACGCCACCCCCTAAGCGTCACCGGAGTGGAATGGCCCAGCTTAGGCCACGCCAGCGTAGGGGTGTGAATGAAATGCACGTAGGCCTGGGCGTGGTCCTCTCCCGGAAAGCCCCACGTCTATGCCAGGGTGGCGCCTCCCACCCTGCCACGAGGCCGACGCCGTCCTCGTGAGCGGAGTTGCCTGCGATGCTGTGCGCCTGCCGGACCCCGGCACGCTGGACCACGAACCCGTCAGGCCCGCCCCTGCGCAGCCAGGCCACACTGATCACCTGCCGACACCGGCGTGTGTCAAAGAGGGCCCACCACGTGCCGGCGCAAGCTCCAAGCCCGAGGCCCGCGACCTTGGCAGCCACCTCAGACCATCACGGCCTCCACTACACAGGCCCGCTTTAGTCCTTTCTCGTTGACGTACTCTACTGCTGCCTTCGGCCTACTCTTCGGACCAGTAGGTCCCATATCTGAAACTGTGTCCTGAGTCATGAATGGCAGTGACCACAAATCCGGGCCAGCGGCCACAGCACCAGACCCCCCCAGATCAGTGAGGCATAGTTCCATATGGGCATCTTGCGACACGTGGTGCCACTAACCCTGTTCAACGCCAGCCGGCTACACGTGGTGCCACTAACCCTGTTCAACGCCAGCCGGCTACACGTGGTGCCACTAACCCTGTTCAACAACGCCAGCCGGCTACATGTGGTGCCACTGAACCTGAACAACGCAGGCCGGTGGGGCCATCCAACCTATGCCGGCGACACTAGGTGAATGGGCCGCGGTGACCGCTGCCTCAGGCCTACACCACGGTCAAGTAGGTCACACATTTGGAACTGAGTCTTGATTACACCATGGCAGTGAACATCATTTAAGGCAGAGAACAATTCACTATACTCCCTTCGCTGTGGTGCCAACAAGTCTGTGCATGGCATCACAACCACACGTGTCAGTGGGCCTACGCGGACCACTGCCCTCGGCCTACGCTGCGCACGAGTGGGATCACAGATTTGGAACTGAACATCGGTAATTCAAAAGGCAGAATACATATCATGGCACGCACAGAGAGGCGTGAGAGGATGACGCGTTGCAGTCCGGAGGGAACAGGATCATCGTTACGGAGGTGATCGAACACTACCAACAACTGCCCTTGTGTCACTAACTCTGTGCCTCGCGAGCCAACGACACGTGGCTGTGGGCTACTGCTGACCGCTGCCTCCGGCCTACACTGCGGTCCAGTGGGTCACAGTCCTGATTTGGCAATGGTGGAGTTCATATCAGTGTACCGGCATCATCGCAGACTGCATCCCCTCACAGCACCTGTGCCACTAAGTCTGTTCCCCGACATTCATGGACACTCACTGGTCATACATTGGTGGTGTTTGAGTCTATGGACTAGGGGCTAGTTTTCATCCTCATGTAGCTGATACCGAATTGTTGGTGAGGACGAGGGTTGCGCTTTCCACTCCTCCATTTGCTGCTTCCAGATAACATCAGACCTTCCGCATCATGCCCTGAGGACACCTTCCACTGTCCCCCGCAACCCTCCGCAACATACACTTCGGACATTGATGGGGACCCGCTCAGGTCGCATGGCCCATCTGACTGCACCACAAGTCACCGTCCCGTGGTTGGGTGCCTGTGCCGGCCGCAGTGCATCCGGGGCCACTGACTCTGTGCTTGTCAGGTCTGGGACCCCTTCTTCTGAGACATTGGATGGCCTCTGAAGCGATGGTCTTGGGGTCATCAACGCCATGTGTCTGTGGCCCTGTGATGTCCGCAGCCTCGGGCCTCAACTGCGGGCCGCCAGGGCCCACACATAGCATCGAGTCCTGACCGGCCCGGACGTCGCATCACCGCAGGAGGCACACGCCACCACCGCAAGCACCACCTCTAACCGCCATCTGCCAGAGTCGAAACTGTGGTCCTGACAGACCTACGGAGTTGCTCAGACCTGTTGTGGATGCCATCATCGGCCTGATACCCTGCTCAGCACTCCAGGTGCCAGTGACTCAGTGCACCGCAAGCCATTGTCTGTTACTGATTGAGTTGTGTGCTGTGGAGAGGTTGTGCAGAAATGTCACCTCAAACAGTGTGCGAGCCCTGGTACGTTGATGGGGGAGATGATGCAGGTCTGACACACCCCACTGCACCTGCATCAGGAGTATATATCGAAGGGACACAATCCGAGACTTTTTCTTCACATAAGCGCGCTCATCTCTAGTGCCCCAACCCCAGTGCACTGCAACTCACGGACACTTCTGTTTGCCTGTTGGCTGTCCTCAGGACTTTCTCCAGCTCACTCCATGTTGCTCAGCTGTTGACTCTGTTATGCATGTGTTTTTTGTTTCCGTTGCACTGGTGTCCAATGTTCAAGTTGTTGCCAGCACCAAGCATTCCGTGCGGACTGGCTTACACTCACCCCACACACATCCAGCACAGGCGTCACTGTACATGTGGCCCTGCCAATAAAGGGGCCGGGCGCACGTGCCCGTGGCCAGTTCAACATGATATATGCGTGTGTCCCTGTGGTCTTGTTGTATGCATGAGGACCCTGGGCCCTAGGACATTACATTGTGTTGTGTACATCGGATGCAGACATGTCACCGCAGGCAGCGGGTTGTAGCTTGGACATGTAGCTTTGTCATCACCCAATCAATTCGTAAGGGGAGTGGCCGGGGCCATCGTACGCAGAGCCAACATGGATGTGTGACTGCTATTTGCGTGCCCCTGGGCGTGGTTCTGTACTGTGAATGTGCATCTGCATGTGTCTCTATGGCAGTGTGGGTCTCCTTTGTGGGGTGTGGGTGGTCCCTGAAGGGTAATAGACACCTACGTATGTGTTCTAGTTCGCATTCCAGGTGTTCGGCCACCACCCAGGCCTGTTGGGCCACCTCCTTTTGGCGTTCTGACACCTGGCATTGGGGTGCCATGTGTGGGTGGGTGAAGTGTCGTGAGCCAGCTGTGCTTGCGTGTGCTTCCTGCTGTGTGGTCTGTTGCAGGCTCTGTGTTCTCCTCTGAGTAGCTTGGCTGCCCGGGTGCTGGTGGTGGGTTGCGTGGGATGTCCCTGGGCTGTTGTAGGGCGTAGGTGTCGACGGTGTGGTGGTCCTCTCCGGCATCACAGATGTGTTGTCTTCTGTGCTCTGCTGGAGGTGTTGTGTGCCCCTCTGCAATGTGCAGGGGAGATGCATGTTGACATTGTGTTGCAATGTATGTTGGCGCATTGTTCTGGTTTACATGCAGACTGTCTGGCAATGTACATTGTGACTGTTTGGGAGGTGCTGGATTCTTCTGCGGGACAGTGTACATTTGGACTACATGACGGATGTGAGGTCGTACGCGTACATTTCCATTTCACACTTTCCAGCTCTGTCAGGTGTAGTAGGCATGTTTCTGGGCATGTGCGGGGCCAGTTGTGTCCTCTGTTCTGCAGTGCCGGCTATGCGCATTGTACCACATTATCGTCGATGTGGGTGTGCTGTTCTTGCTATGTGTGTGTGCTGCAGTGTGCCAAGGGGATCTGGGACATGATCCTGGATGATTGTGGGTTTTGCAGTGTGCTACACCTCGTTGTGCATGTGTGCCATTGTGCCCATCTCCCCCCGTCCCCCCAGTCCCTGTTCGTTACACTCCCTGTTGATGTTGTGTCAGGTCCTCTCGAGCTGTGTCCGTACTCCCTACTCCTTGCACCGTCTACACACTGATGACTGTGGCCTGGGTTTCCTCCAGCTCCTCCTGTGGCGCAGGACTGCCACCTCCTGTCGCCATTGCTGCCTTCCTGTTAGCAGCGGGTTTGTACCTGGTTTAGGTTCTCACGTCCTGCCGGCGCCTCTTGGCCTCCTGGATTGGCCTCCTCGGCACTCCGACTGCATTCCAGGTGGTCTGCTTGTGGGTCAGTTGCTGGTAGTGTTCTGTCACCTCCGTGACGCTGGTCTTGTTTTCCTGCGGTCTGCACCCCGTCTTCCTCTCCCTTTTCTCCTTGGCCTTCCCCGACCCAGTTGTTCCTTGCTGGTGGTCTGTGGGGGTTGTGGGGTTCGCGTTGACCTCTGCGCTGGGTCAGGGTGCATCCATGTTGCTACGTGCTTTGGCTTGTTTCTGGTGTGTTGTTTCTGTGGTTTTTATGGTGCATTTTCCCACCAGACGCGTGGGATTTGCAGGCCTGTGGGTGCTTTTCGCTACTTTTTGTACTGCGATTGGCCTCATCGCATGATTTCTCGCGTTCGCGTTTCGCATTTTTTCGGCGTGGCGTTGATTTTCACGCTGACATTTGACACGTTATCTGGTGACTATCGCATGCTACCGCCTTGTTGTGAATTCCACGTTGACACGGGGTTATTTTCCCATGATAGGCAGCGATATTGAAAGTTGCGTTACGCTACTCTTGCGGTAGTTATCGCACATTCTTGTGAACATACCCCTCAATTGTTTGCGTTTTTAAAAATATTTAGGCTGCCAAAGCGAACTAGAAACGATTTGCCTAATATTTCAGGCTGCAGGTTCGATGCAATTTGGCAGCAATTTAAAGTTACTAGGCTTCACTTATCCCTATACCTAACCGATTGCATTCCATTGAGACTTCAGCTAAATACATCTGTTATAACTAAATGGGAAAGGATTGGGTGTTTCAGGCTGAAACATTTTTTCAAGCCAGAACAGTAGTGATGGGGCAACAATGAACTAATAATCACCCAAATATAACCTCCAACTTATTGTTCAGCTACCTGCAAATCAGAAACTTCTGTAATGGTTTTAAACAAGAGCCTAACAAATTATCGCAATGCTAAGTGAAGCTTTTTTGCTACACATCTCCATGGTATAGGCCATTGGTACCGCATACTATGACAGAAGTTATATGAAGATGTGGTGTCCCCTCTTAAGTAAAATGACAAATGGTAACTGTACAATTGATTCAACATTTTGGAGGTTTTATAAGAAAATGAGTTGCAAAGCCATTCGAGCTGCTAACATTGAAAGGATGTCTTTTTATAGCGCATGGATACTTTATAATACTCTGCAGCGCATCCATAAAATGTGTTCCTCTATCTTGTTGGCATGTTTTATATGCTCAAGCGCAGATGGTGATTGGTTAAATATATGCTTTACATGCAGTGGCGGCCAGCACAGGTAAGAGCGGTGAGGCGGTGGGGCGGGGTGGGGCGGGGTGGGGCGGGGTGGGGGAAGTCGAGAGACGACGGGTTAGTTAAAATTAAATAAAAAATAAATAAAACCCCTTACCTTGCGCTCGGCGAACGAAGGGTAAGTGGTTTTATTTCTTTTTTTATTTAATTTTAACTAACCCGTTGTCTCTCGACTTTCACTCTCACCCCGCCCCCACTCTGCCCCACCGCCCCCCTGCTCTTACCTGTGCCAGCTGCCACTGTTTACATGTCTTCGGATTTTTAAATACTAGTATGAGATATTCACATTTATTAATAGGAAACTCCAGGTAACTATAAAACTCGATCATTATGGTGCCTTAGTTGGTATTGTAGCACAAAGGATGGACCTCACGGTTTTGCAGCACCAATTAGTTTATTTAGAATTGCTCACTGCAAGATATCTGATATTACAGAAATGGAGAACTGAAGAGCTACCCAATTTTAGTCATGCATTTTTAGTCAGTGGCTGAAAAAACTCAAGTGTGTGAAGCAAAATGAAAAAATAGTTGCGCAAGAACTGGGTCCTTAAAAAGATTTAACAAGATATGGAGATATATGGAAGAATTAGGGTTTTTTTGTTTGGTGAGAAGGATCACTGACAGCACTGACAGAGTCGCCCCACTGAAACGAACAAAATCCATCAAGCCCTTCAAATATGCCAGGTGGTACACCCCAGAACTCAGGACCAGCAAGCACACTGACATCAACTCGAGAAACGATGGCGCGCCACCAAGAACCCTGCCAACAGAGCAGCTCACAAAACATTCCTCAGCAACTATCACCGGCACATCAAAGAAGCCAAGAAAGCAGCCATCACCACTCGCATTGACACCGCGGCCAACCACACAAAGGAACTCTTCAAAATAGTCAAAGAATTCTCCAACCCGACAGCTATAGAGAACACCATCCACCCCTCCTAAGAACTCTGTGACACCCTCTCAGACTACTTCCACAGCAAGATCACCAACATTTACAACAATTTCAACCTTCAACCAGCCATCCTCAACCACAACGACCTCAACCAACCTGTGAATATCAGCCAATCCATCATCACCTGGTCTCCGCTCACCACCCAGACAACCTCAGCCATCATGCCTTCCATCCACTCCGGGGCGCCCACTGAACCCTGCTCCCACCCCCTCTACAACCTCGCAATATACCCAATCAGCACACAACTAACCGGCATCCTCAACACCTCCATCTCCACGGCAACCTTACCAGACAGACAGAAACACACAGATGTCAGACCCCTCGATCTCAAAAATAATTGTCCGATCTCCCTGTTCCCCTGTCCAGCCAAAGTACTCGAGAAAGCCATCAACCAGCAGCTCACATAATTCCTGGAACAAAACCACCTACTGGATACCTCACAATCAGGATTCCATGCCAACCACAGAACTGAGACCGCACTGATCGTCGCCACAGACGACATCAGAACATTTCTCAACCATGGAGAAATGGTGGCCCTGATCCTCTCCGACCTCTCCACGGTGCTCGACACCGTCTCCCACAACACCCTCATCAAGAGACTCTAAAACATAGGCATACAGCAAGATGCTACAGAATGCACACAGAGCATCTGACTGCCTTCCTTCACCTCTGCACTCAAAGACATCATATGAGGCTTACCACAAGTATCATCACTCAGCCCCACCCTGTTCAACATCCACATGATGCCCCTCACAGATGTCATCAGATCCCACAGACTCAACATAATCTCCTGTGCAGGGAACACTTAACTGATCCTCTCACTCATCGAGGACTCCTCCAACACCAAAAGCAACTTCTGCAACACCATGACCAACATAGCCAAAGGGATGAGAGACGACTGCCTCCAACTCAATTCAAACAAAACTGAAGTACTGATCTTCAGGAAGAACACCTCCACATGAGACTACAGCTGGTGGCCCACAGAACTCAGACCTAAACCCTCACTTACCGACCATGCACTAAACCTCGGCATCATCCTCAACAGCCAATTGACCATGAAACGACAAGTCAACACAATTGTCTTCTCCTGCTTCCACACACTTCGCATGCTATGCAGAATTTTGAGATGGATCCCAACCAACACCAGAAAGACCATAACTCAGGCCCTTGTCACCAGCTGCCTCGAATACGGCAATGCCCTCTATACCGGCATCTCCACCCAGCTCCTCAGAAGACTCCAAACCATACAGAACACTGCAGCGAGACTCGTCTTTGACCTCCCCAAACAAACCCACATTGCCCCCCAACTGAGAGACATCCACTGGCTCCCATTTCAGAAGAGATGCCAGTTTAAGATCCTCATGTACACCTATAAAGCCCTCCACGACCTAGGACCTGCTTACATCAACCACAGACTGAACTTCCATCAATTCTCTAGATACCTGCACTCCTCTTCACTCGTCCTCGCACACACCCCCCGCATCTGTCGCAGCGGTGGCCACTCCTTCACCTACGTCGCTGCCAAGACCTGGAACACCCTTCCTCTTCAGCTCCGTACAACCCCATTGCTGGCAGTTTTCAGAAAGAGACTCAAGACCTGGCTCTTTGACTGGGACACAGTGCCCAGATACCCCTGGGGGTGACAGTGTTGCGCCCTACAAATGCTGTTTGATTGGTTTGAAGGTTGAGGTAGGAAGAAAGAAATCTAGTCTTTCTTTTAATCAGGTATCCAATTGTCATTTTGAGGCCTGAATATCAATAATGAATGCATAGATTGTGGAGTACTTGTTTACTTTTTTGTATAATTTAGGTCAGATCAGAATACAATGTCCAATGCGGGTGGGGGGGAGAATGTATTATTTGTTGTATCAACTTTTCTGCTTCTATAAAAAAAAGAATCCAAATCAAAATGTATTTACAAGTTTTCATGTTGGACTAATGTCAAAGTCTTCAGTGAGCCATCAGGTGGCCAGGACTGATAACGTCAGCAAGAGTTTCACGTTAACACCAGGCTAGCAAGAGTAACCCGAAGTGCTAAAGACATTTTATTGCACACCTCTCAACTGGATGTCATAGCTTTTATGGCCACAAAGTGCATAGCGAAATGAGGGTTCATGTGCTCAGGCAGGTCCACACTTGTGTGTGTGCTATACAGGTTCATGATGAAATTTGCCACTCAAGACAAGCACTACTTTGATATCTGTAAAATGAAATTGTTCCTGCCCTAATTGTGAGCTTAATAAATACAGGGCCCTAGCATCCAGCAACACGGCCGGACTGGGAACAGCAACTAGTGCTAGTGAGAAGCACCGCTCCTGCTCTTGTTACAGGGGACCGATATTGCAGCACTGTTGCAAAACCTGCCCCCAGTAACAAAACCGCCCCCCACGGGTAGAAAACCGGCCCCCACCCCTCCGGTCCACCGGGGAAACGCCCTGTCCAGCATAGGTTTACTTTTAGAAAATGCCCTCCTTTTCTGGGTCTAGAAGAGGAGAGTGTAGGGAAGTAAGTTGGAAACACTTGCTACTGCCACCTGTATAGTGGAAAAGGTAGGGTTGAGCTGGTACAAAGAAGTCCTATCATTTCCAGTTGCTTATTATCCAGCAACTTACTACGGTGAACGAACAATCTCACGTTCAACCTGCAAAAATGGGCTGCCATTTGAGTTCCTGACTTGTTTTCTTGGAAGCATCTATTCATTTCGATGATCTTAGCTTGAAAGGTTCAATGGAGAGATTTCTTCCAGACTAGTTCAAAACTGAACTCTGCTTTCCCCTCAAAAATGTATTCTTGGGCACTTTACATGAAGTTCTGAGTTCTGAAAGCGATCACTTGCTTTCCTGTTACCAATATGAAAGAATCTGCCAAAAAATACGTTCTTTCTCTGACATTTTACGTTATTCTTTTGTGTTCTAGGCCCCGGTCTTGAACAATAAACTACGTCAAGAGTGTTTCCAAACATTGCCAGTCTATTATGCCTTTGGCTGAAAAATACCTTTTTACTCTCTTTCTTTCTCTCTGTTCTCTTCCTCGTGAAGTGTTGGTCTTTTACTTGGTTTCTAGACACCTTACTGCTTAGATCTTTGCACTCCCACGGTACTTAAAAGTTATTTTCCTTGTATTCCCACTTATTTAAACGTAAGGGGTACTAGGCTTTCCTAATCACACTATTTCATAAAAGACTTTAAAGCCCTTTATTTTTCTTTAGTTTCAGCAGTCTAATATTCTCCAATTGGCAGGTCTCTATTGCATGAGAGTAGCACACCATTTCTTTTTGATCTCATGGAGAAAGATTGTGTTGTAGCATTGACCGTTTTCCTTCCCACTGCAAGCAAGTTTGCAAAGTATCCTATGTGTAGGGTGACCAGATTCTCAAAAAAAAAAAACAGGGACAGTTCATAGACATAGAAGTAGGACTACAGTTTGCAGTAACGGTCGACATAAAAGTAGGACTATTTGACAGCTGTCATAGACATGGAAAAGGGACTAAAATGACAGCCGCCTCCACAGACACAGATGAAGAATTACAGACAAATCATATGTGTGACACAGACTTAGCCGAGAGAGACGTTGAGGTTTCAGTGACCGTCACCCAGGTGACCCGCTAATTGCACGGTGTGATATCCTTACTTGGTGACACTCATGGCTCCCTGTGGATTGCAAAGTATGACTCACTGCACAGCCTGGACAAAACGGCCTGGAGGCGCGGATTGAGCAGCAAACCCGAATTGCCGGGGCACGCAGTGGCTCGCGGCCTGAGCCTACCAGTGCCTGCAGCCTGGCCAGCCTTGGCAGAGTGTGTTACAGCCCAAGTAAGTTTAAGTTTTAAGCCCGGGTGCCAATGGCAGCGCGCGATCAGGCAGCTGCAGCGCCTGCGGTGTTACTCAAAACGGTGAAATGGGTTGCAAGACTGGTGCCGTGTGAAGTGTGTTTTATGTTGTTGGGGCCTCTCTGACATAGGTTCCCTGTTGGGCCAGGTCACTCACATGACGTCAGAGAGTGGCCCGAGTCCTGATGTTCTCCTGACTTCAGTTTGCTGGGAAGGAGGGGGCACCGCAAAGGCTGGCAATCTTTATGTTGTTTCTCTTCTGGCCCATCCAACAACAGTAGCCACCACAGTGTTGTTAGGGCCTCGCACATCCTGTTTGGGCTGGGTCCCACCTTGGAGAGAGGCACAGGGTCACTCATGTGACATCAGAGGGTGGCCCTGAGTCCTGATGTTCTCCTGACTTCAGTTTGCAGGGAAGGAGGGGGGCCACCACACAGGCCGGCAATCTTTATGTTGTTTCTCTGCTGGCCTATCCAACAACAGTAGCCACCAGAGTGTTGTTAGCAGGGCCTCGCACATCCTGTTAGGGCTGGGTCCCACCTTGGAGAGAGGCCTTGGACTGAGTGATGCTCTCTGCGCAGCATCATTAATTACGAGGGAGGAACCAGAGGGTCCAGTATAAGTCAGCAAAGGCTGAAGGTACAAGCCTCAAAAAACAAACAACCACAAAAATAAAAAACAGCTCCTGACCTAGTGTGCAGAGAGAGCCTTGATTTAATATGTTGCAAGGGAGTTTCCTGATATTTGTACGATTCTAAGTATATTTACTTAGACATGAGTGTAAATGAAAGTTGTTTAACCATTATTTATTACGCTTTGCAGCAGCTAACGTAGAGTTTCTAGTTGCTCAAATGGGTGTCATATCTGATATTTATAAGTTTCCCTCATTTTAATATCTTGATTTTGCTCGGTAGAAAGTGCCACTCATAGTCGTTAAAATGTCACTCATAATTACTCTGAAATTATGAAAATGTCACACATAGAAATCTGAAACCTTGGCAGCTATGCGTAACATTACACCTACAACAAGCCAGGACTATTCGCTTTGTCAGTTGTTCTTAGCTGCATGAGATAAATAAGCAACAAACTTGGGCTTCGTTGTACATAACATTGAAAATGCTTCAGTTCTGGGATGATGAGACTGTGAAAGAACTATAACGGGTCTCTTTGAAGGCAGTGAAGGGTGGTATTGCTGCAGCAGTAAGATTGTTTTTTCATCCTGAGGGCAAAAATGGACATCCCCGTCTCAGCACCTGTGCTAAGTAAGCAGAGAAATGTTCCGGTTTTTAAATAGTGTTTCAGTGCGAGACACTATTTAAAAACCGGGACATTTCTCTGTTTAACCCGGACACTGTACAAAAACCGGGACATTTCTGTAATTAGGAGCAAAGTGTCGGGACACGGGGACACTGCTCCGAAAACAGGGACCGTCCGGGGAAAACCGGGACGTCTGGTCACCCTACGATGTGCTACAGCAGCATCATTGAGCCGGCTTCACTGCGACATGCCCCAAAACTCCTTTGTCTTTTACACTAGAATGTCATTTTTGATTGGAGTAGCATCAGCAGTGTCCATAAGGCACTTGCTGTAGCAGTAATATTCAAAATGGAAAGGTGCACTGGGAAAAGTGTTCTCCTCCAAATAATTTATCAGACAGTATTTATAAATATTCCTTTTTATTTCTATTTTCCTTCATCCTTTTTTATAAATACTTCTTCACAAGAAATCCATGAGTGTACATAAATCATCCAGCCAACGCGTTTTGTTCAAATTGTAATTTCTGAAATTCATCAGGGCTCGTATATATAATTTTTATAGATTATTCGTATTTCTCTTTATAAAGGACTCAGAGTTTGTTCCAATTGATCGATATATAAGTAGATACAAGGATATGCTTCCTTCTAGAAATAGGTCATGTAGGTTCCAGCAATATTTCACAGTGACTTAGTCCGTCAGTACGAGGGACGGGGGTTATTTGCCCATCATTGATTCCTTGAATCGTCTCGTATCCCTCCTCGGGCTTTCAACGGCAAGATTGTTGTGGCAGTGACCAAGTTTTTTTTGTTGATATATCCAATACTTGTCCTCCATGACGAACGCCACCCTGTTTCACCCTAAAAACACAGCGCATATGCAGTTAAGGTAATGCTTAATTTGGGTGCATGCACATCTTATTCGTTCATACAGTATGTGCAACGGATATTAGTGTACATTGTGCCTTTTTTGTAGTGCCAAATCCCCCTCTCATCATTGCATGCACTTTTTTAAATGGCCAAATATAAATATTAGTAGAGGGCTTACACAGGCACCTCAGCTGTTCTATTTTATGTTGAAGTAGATTTCTCCTTTTCATACAAACTGTAACGTTGTCTTGTATTTTTATACAACTTTCCTTGCCTGGATTTTTTTTGTCATTGTAATATATGTATCATCGATGGGAGTCTGACCATAAGATGGCAACCTCATTGGGTTTTCTCTTTGTAGATTAAGTAACCTTATCCGAAGCTGACTAGCCAAATACTTATGAAATTAACCACAAGAACAAGCTTTCTTAGGAGCTGACATCTTGGGGTCAGGCCATCCTGTTCAAATTCTCGTAAGATCATCAACATGAGCTGTGATCTCACATGACTTTGAATGCCCATCATGGGGTCAGATCACCTTGATCTTCAAGGACTATATTCAGGGTCAGACTAGCGTTCATGAGTGTCCAGTTCACCTATGGTAAATAACTGTACTATGTTCCTCATTTTGCTTTTGTTGTAGCAAAAACATTGTCATCACAATGAACCTCTACTGGCATTTCTCGTTCTACTCCCATTGAACAAGTTTGGTTTATAATATGCATGTTAAACTTTATTATCCTTATTTAGAAATAAGACAGCCTTAAATCATGCAAAGACTTGCTCTGCCTTTGCCTTAATGCTCTCAGCAGTGTTTTCTTAAGGATTCTGGGGCACAGCTCTACGGGACAACTTTGAGTGGTATTTCCCATCTCCTGTTAATTAAAGACCGCATGATCCTGATGGAGCAGTAAAAATAAAAAAAATGTTTTTAACCCCTAACAAATTATATAATTAATTAATTAAAAAAATGTTCGTTTAAATGTATTAATCAACATTGTATATGTGGGAATGGTAATATGCCAATGTACGTGCTAAATAATCTATTAATGAATGTCCGTGTGTCTAATCATAACGTAAGAATAAAAGGCGTACTAAATAAAATAAATGCATGTTTGTGCTTCATAGAAATAAAATGTGTCGTTGCAAAAACAATAGTGATGGTAAGTAAGGAGCAGCTTAAAATGTCGCTTTTTGCTAGGTAACAACTAATTGGGGTACGTAGACGGGAGGGAAACGAAAGGGATATTTTTCTCTATTTTAATTATGTTTTGTTTGCCTCAAATTAGTGCTTCTAAAGTAGAACCGAGTGGCGAGATAAAATGGCCGCCAGTGGGAAGATGTGCGCAGGCGCAAGGGGACACGTGGTACGGGATAAGATTGAAGAAATCTGGAGCCTCGTGATGTCTCTGAGAGGCTAGGATGCAAGAAATGGTCAAGGCTGGTGTGACCTAATTGAACTGATAGTGTGCCGTGAGGATCAGGAGAGAGTCCGTGGGAAAGGAGCCCAAGAGAAAGGACAATGACTGCGGAGTTCTTGAATGTGTCAAAAGAAGATACAAATGGACTGATCGAATCGGATGGAAATGTTTAAGCGTATGGGAAAGGAAATGATCCAAGGACCCTTGAATCCAAGAGAACTTGATTAAAGAATGAATAAGCTGACATGCATGGACCAATGAAAGAAAAGCGTGATATTAATGTTGCAACAGTTAGTTAGCAAAGTTACAATTGGGGTATAAGAGGGCCTACTCTTAGTGGGAGGGGTTCAGTTCCAGGGAAGTTCCCGGGAGTTCCAGTCAGAGTTCCAGGCAGTTCGAGAGTCGGGGTTGCAGTAGAGGAGACGGGTTGCAGGTAGCTCATGCTGACGAGCTGAAGTTGCTGTTGCGGTCTTAACTTTACAGTTGAGTATGAGAATCAGGCTATTTCTAATCCCAAAGTTAGGTTAGAAATCATTAGGCTAGATTAGGAAGCTAGGCAGGTAACTAGGGTTTTTGGCTTTATGACAAAATTTCCTTTTCTGCAATAAATTGATTATGCTTAATAAAATTGTGAAATTAAAAATGAATAATTGAATAAAGTATTAAATTCTTTCCATGCTTTTAAAATTATATAAAAATTAAGATTCTTTAAACCCAAAATGACTCAGTGGTTATTTTCCTAATTGTGACCTGAGTAATTGGTTGATTGTGATTCAGCTGGTCTTAATCACTATGAACTAATTTCTTAAATGAATGATTCATCGACAAAACAATGAGCAGGAATATCTTAAGAAATAACTAAAAGAAAGTGTCAAATTATGGTAAATAGATATCCTTGCTCTTCCAGCGGTACACAAAATGGTGTTCTCCATTTAATTCTCATGCTTCTCCTAGGAGTACAGAATTTCATAAAGGTGTAAAAGGAAATCCAGGAGTGTGCGTGTGTGTTAGACGATGTTTATGGGCCCCATCGTCATGTGGATATGAGAAATATAGTTTGCCCCTGGATGACCTATAAATAACCTAGGAGGAGAATAGTTTTTATTGTACGCGCTGCATCAGATTTCTTGGTAGCAGAGTTATGGTTTTCTATAGATTAGTTTAGTGATTATTGTTTATTGATTATTGATTATTTGATGACTAACACTATATGTTGAGTCGCGTTATGTTATATGTGAGTTTTCACGCTTCTGGGATGTAGGAAGTGGAACACGTGTGGCAAGAGAAGTCACATGGAATTTGGTACATGGTCTGAATTCATTTTGGTAATAACACAGGTTGTGTTATGTTAGGGATTTTCTGTATGAAAGGTGTGTAACTGAGATAGCAAATCACGTTTACTTGTGAAACTTTGGCCTTAATTCTCAGGAGCCTAGTCTCCACATGTGTCTTATCCCCAGAGAAACGAGTAAATTGTTTGTTTGAAAGAAGGGTAAGGTAGAGGGAAGTGCTACTTTATCGGCGAGAGTAAATAATTCTGTGGTAGGGTAGAGGTAAGCGCTGCCTACTGGAAAAACAGGATTCTTGTGTAAAAGGACAAGGCTGTCACTTTGTTTAGCTGAATCAGACTATGGAATTGTTTATTTGTTGTAACTAACGAAGAAAAACAGTAAAAAGAAAAAATTGCTGATAAATTTTGTAAAGGAGGGGTAAAGAGTAGAAGTGACGTGGAAAAATGCCGCGCTAGGATTGGATAGTGCGTTAGACACGTGAATACAGAGCAGGAGTGACGTAGAAAAGTGCCGCGCTAGCATTGGTTGGTTCGCGGACGGTGGAAATTGTTCTGATTGGTACGTTAGTGTGAATCGCGCTGTAATTGGACGAAGTTCTGTACACAGAAACAGCGTTAGAGTAAAGAGAAAACAAATAGAAAACATGTCGTATTACGAGTATGAAAGGGAGAGAACGTCATGGACAACGAAATTAAAGAATTTCTTTAAGAAAGACAAAAAGGTTGTGACTAGAGAGGGACAAGTAATTCCTCCGCCGAAATCAGCAGCTTCACATATGATGCTGAAATATGGATATCATACGTGTATATGGTTGGACAATTGGGTAAAATATACAAAGAATGATGGAGCATTGGCTTTTCCTGAAAATGGTTCTTTTAATGTAGCGATTTTACGGAATTTAAAAGAAAAGATGCTTAAATTGGAACCTAGACCTAGACCGACACAGTTTGAGGCTTTAACAGAATGGGAAGATGAGATGTACGAGAAAGAAAGATTCAGAGGTATGAAAGGTTATGAGTTCGTGCCCGGAAGATTGTGGGGAATGAATCATGAGGACAGAATAAAACGATGGAGATGTGCTAACATGACAGGAGGTTTGTTTCCAGCTTTTACAGTTGAGGAAGGGACTAAGAAAAAACGGACTGAGAAAAAGAAACATTTAGAGAGAGAAAAGTATATGCATGAGAGCGAAACTGATGACGAGTTGCTGGAAGATATATTAAATAAAAATCCACCTCCGTATCAGCAGATTTCTACAGTGGTGACACCAAATGCGCCACCAATAGAAACTATGCGAAATAAAAGTCCAGAAAAAAAACAAGAAATAAATAGGTCACAAGAACAAATAAGAACTTCTCAAAATGAGGGAATAGAAAATGATAGTGCAAGAGAATTGGCAAGGACAACAAAAGAATTAACTGAGAAAATTAGAGAATTAACCAAGAATATGGAAGCAGTTACCGTACCTGTAACAATAGGTCCAGTAATACCAGTTTTCGAGAATCAGAAAATTGATGAACGATCTTTGGTGATTCCCTTGAGTTCGCAATTCCAAAGAGAAAAGGAAAGAATGGAAACAAGTCCAGGTACGAGCAATTTGACTAGTGCTTACAGACCAAGTCCACCTGAAAATTTGACAGTGAATGAGTGTAGCGGTAGGAAAATGCCTATGGTAACTGAATCTGCAACAGTGACACCTGAAAAGAGTGGAAATTGGACAGAAATAAATAGTACTCCTATAGGTCCGACTCCTGATGAGTTAAATGAGTGGATAAAAGCTTTTAAAATAAAAGAAACAGAAGAAAAACCATTAGATGTGATCAGATTGAAAATTGACATGGAAGAATTAATTCTAGGAACGATTGGTACAGAAAAGATAAAGAATTATCAGGATGATGAAATAATGTTTCTGTGCAAAAGTATAACATGGAGGGCAAAGAATTTACATGACAAACTAGAAGAAGTGGCCGGTGAGATTGGAATAGATTTTGCAAAAATAAAAACGTTGCAGAAACCATACAGAGTAGATTTTTGTGAAAAGATATTGAAAATTTGAATACAGCAGGAAGGTTGACACAGATAAAAGAGTTGATTGTTTTGTTGAGAAAATGGGGTGATGTGGACAGATGGAAGGTTAGATGGACAAAGAAGAATGAGAAAAGCGTAGACAAAGGTTCATTGGCTTTTATGATAACAGAAAAGGAACATGTTGTTAAAGAGTACCCTATGAGAGAAACTCCAGGTGGTAGTTATGTGCATGTTCCCTGGACTAGGCAGGACATCCTGTCATTTACAAATGACTTTCCAAAGTTAAGAGAAAAGCCAGTTGAGTGGTACCGACAGGTAGAAAGGTTTGTAAAGGTCTCGAAAGTGTTGTGGATAGATTTGGATGGATTGTTTGACATAGTAGTACCAACGGATCTGTGGTCAGAATGTAAGATTACAGTTGACTGGCCAACTACAGAATATCCAAGAGATCCTAAGACAGGAGCTCCAGGACCAGATGTGATGAAGAAATACGACAAGGTGATTACCTTTTTGAAAAATAAGATTCCTCCAAAGGAGACAGATTGGGTTAAGATTGATAGAACTACACAGGAAAGTAAGGAGAGTGTACATGCATATTATGAGCGATTGTTGTTGGTTTTCAAACAGTATAGTGGTTATGAGGAATTAAGTGAGAAGGATATGAGTCATTTTGTATACCGATTTGTATTTGGCTTGAAACAAGAAATAAGCGATATGATTAAGCAACATATGATAAACTGGCAGAATGCAAGTGTAGATGAGGTACTGAGGTATGCTAAGTATTGTAGTGATGAAATAGAGAGTAAACAGCGTAAGTTGAAAGAAAAAGCAATGTGGGCACAAGTGAAAGTGGCAGAAAAACAAGAAGCCCAATTGGATAATAATAATGGAAACGAATCAGGACAGAATAAGATGCGACCAAATATAGGTAAAGGAAAAGGACAAGTGAGTTTAGAAGAGGCAAAGAAGAAATGGCCATGTCATAATTGCAGAAAATTAGGGCATTGGAGAAATGAGTGTAAGTTCCCACCTAAACCTAATCCGGAACATCAATCATTAACTCCACAGGTGCAGAATGAGGTAGTTGTTCAACAAAGTCAGGTGCCACAACCACCACTTCCCAACACTGTTAACCAGCAAAGATACAGTACAGAAACAGGATTCTACGGAGGAGAGCAGGTAACACAGTTGCCGAGAGCAGCTAACATTTCCCAGTATTGGTTGCATCAGAATGAGGATGACCCGGATGAAAGTTTCTGACGGTGCGCAAGAGAGGGGAAAGAGTGCGTGCTTGGCGCAACTCTAGAGGTAGATCAGTCTGGTCCCTTTGTGGATGGAGAAGTGAATGGAGCAAACGTAACATTCCTTGTCGATACTGGAGCTACCCGTTCTACTGTTAGGTCAGTGGAAATTCCGAACCTTCCTCTCTCAGGTGAATGCATCCAAGTGGTAGGAGTAGCCAATCAGCAGATTAAAACCCCACTTACTGAATTGGTAGAAGTAAAAATTGGTTCTTTTAGAAAAATGCATAAATTTGTAGTGTGCGATTGTAGTCCTGTAAATCTTCTAGGTCGTGACCTTTTGTGTAAAAATGAATTGCACGATTTATTGTACACCAGAAGGGATAGGTTTTCAGACTTCGGATGAAGATGTTTTGTATAAAGTAACTTTGATGAATCAAGAACCTGAAACGAATGGTTTATTTCCTGCATTTGATGCAGAAAAACTTCCAGAAGAACTAAAAGGTGCAGTAAAAGAAAGTGTGTGGGATTTTACAGGAGAGGACATTGGATTAATGAGAGAAGTTGATCCTGTAAAAGTGACAGTGAAAGAAGGGATAAGTTATCCAAACACGCCACAGTATAAATTAACTCCAGAAATAATTGAAGGAATAACTCCTGTGATAAATAAGATGATTGAACAGGGAATTCTGAAAGAAATCATGAGCAGTCCATGTAATTCACCTATTATGGGACTGAAAAAGCCAAATGGAACATACAGAATAGTACAGGATTTGAGAAAGATCAACAAAATAGTTGTACCATGCTGTCCAATAGTGCCAAACCCTGCAGTGATTCTATATCAAATTCCGCATGAAGCTGAGTGGTACACTGTGATAGATTTGTGTCATGCATTTTCTCTATTCCTTTGCATCCAGATAGCCAGCCATTATTTGCATTCCGTTTCGGAGAGCGTATTTTGGCATGGTGCCGAATTCCACAGGGGTATACAGAAAGCCCCTCAATTTTTAATCAGATTCTAAAGAAATCTCTGGAAGATTTAAAAATGCCAGAAAAATCAGTGATGGTGCAGTATATCGATGACCTATTGGTGGCATCGAAAACCAAAGAAGCATGTGTAAGTGACACAATTGCTTTGCTGAAACACTTAGAGAAAAGAGGACATAAAGTGTCTCCTTCAAAATTACAGTTTTGTCAGAAAGAAGTCCAGTATTTAGGACATAAAATCGAGAAAGGAGTGCGGAAAATAGCGACAGAAAGAGTAAGAATGATTCAAGGAATGAGAGCACCAATGACTCAAAGAGAGGTAAGAATGTTTTTGGGAATGGTTGGATATTGTCGACAATGGATAAGTGGATTTTCTTTAATTGCAAAACCATTACAAAAATTGACAAAGAAAGATGTAAAAGACCCTTTTGAGTTAAACAAAGAAGAAATGAAATCTTTCAAAGAATTGAAAAAGAAACTGTGTGAGGCCCCTGCATTAGGCATGCCTGATTATGAGAAGGATTTTGAGTTATACTGCAGTGAAAGAGATGGATGTGCATTTTCAGTACTGGTACAAAAACACGGCACCATGAAGAGGCCTATAGCTTACTTCTCAGCTGTTTTAGATCCTATAGCAAAAGCATTGCCTGGGTGTCTGAAAGCAGTTGCTGCTACTTGTGTAAGTCTGGAACAAAGTGAAGGTATAGTGATGGGGTATCCACTGAGAGTATATGTTCCCCATTCAGTAGAAATTCTTTTGACAAGAACAAAAACACAGTACATGACACATAGTCGGCTGACTAAGTACGAAAAAGTCATCTTGAGTGCAGAAAATGTGACCATAGATAGATGCATAAATGTAAATCCTTCGACATCATTGCCAGATGAAGAGAGTATAATTGAACAAGATGAAGTAGATCATGATTGTCTGAATGTGCTGGAATATTGCACAAAACCAAGAGCTGACATAAAAGATGAACCGTTAAAGGAATCCGATTATGTCATGTTTGTAGATGGTTCATGTTTACGCACAAAGGAAGGAGTGTTAAGCGCAGCTTATGCAGTATGCACAGTGGCAACTGTGATGGAAGCGTCTTGTCTGAAAGGAGTTAGGTCAGCCCAAGTTGCGGAACTAATTGCTTTGATTCAAGCATGTAAATTGGGGAAAAATGTACGAATCACGATTGTGACCGATAGCCAATATGGTTTCGGCATCGTACATGATTTTGGCCAGATTTGGTCACAAAGAGGATTTTTGACATCTGCAGGAACACCTATCAGAAATGGAGATTATGTTAAAAACTGCTTGAGGCGATACAGCTGCCTAAACAAATAGCTGTAGTGAAGTGCAAGGCGCATAAGAAAAACGAAGACTACATAGCGGTCGGCAATAATTATGCTGATGAGATCGCTAGATATTGTGCGGAAAACATGGCGTCCCTGAACAAAAATAGAGAAAGGGAGCATGTCTCTTGTCCTTTGCTTTTCACTAATGCAGTCGAAACATGGGATGAAGTAAGGCAGTTACAAGAAACAGCAAGAGATGAGGAAAAGGATTACTGGATTAAAGCAGGATGTAGAAGACAGGAAGATAATGGAGTGTGGGTATACAGAGATGAAAGACCAGTTATGCCTGATAGCATGATTGCAGACATGGCACGGATGTACCATGGACAAGCTCATATTGGGAGAGATGCAATGATCAGACTTTTTAGACAGACCTGGTATAACCCAAAATTCAGAGCCATTGCTGAAAGTCTTTGTCAAAGATGTCTTATTTGTCAACAGTTTAACCCAGGAAGGAAAACCGTAGTGAGTCTAGGAACAATAGGACGAGAAGGAGGTCCATTCACAAGGATACAGATGGATTTCATTGAGATGCCCCCTAGTAATAGATTAAGATATGTTCTGGTGGTCGTCTGTTTGTTCTCTCGTTGGGTGGAGGCATACCCCACAAGAAGGAATGATGGAACAACAGTGGCAAAACTTATGCTACAAGAGTTCATTCCGAGGTATGGGTTTCCAGTCACAGTTGAGACAGATAGAGGAACACATTTTCAAAATGAGTTGATCCAATTGATTTGCGAAGCACTGAGTATTAAACAAAATTACATTGTGCTTACAGACCAGAGGCTTCTGGGGTAGTAGAGCAGATAAATGGAACAATTAAAAACAGATTAGGAAAAATGTGTCAAGCTACAGGACTCAAATGGCCAGATGCATTGCCTCTTGTTCTGATGACTATCAGAAGCATCCCTGAAAAGAAAACGGGACTCAGTCCTCATGAAATGATCATGGGACGAGCAATGAGACAAGCCCACGTACCAGTCAACAAGTTATTAACAATAACTGATGATCTAATACTGGATTATTGCAAAGGACTGGCTGATGTGGTGCGTTCTGTGTTTCATCAGGTTGGACCGGATGCGACCACTCTTGAAAGAAAACCAGCCCACGACTTGAATCCAGGAGACTGGGTCCGTATTAAAGTCCACAGGAGAAGAAACTGTCTAGTTCCACGTTGGGATGAGCCAAGACAGGTAATCCTAGTAACAACGACTGCTGTCAAGTGTGCAGGAGTGAAGAACTGGGTTCATGCCAGCCACACAATCAGAATTCCAGAACCTACAGATCGACATGTGAGTCGGCGTCTGGAAGTGTGGGATAAAAGTTTAACGGCTGGAACAACAAAGATAAAAGAAAGGGTGCCAGAACTTGAACATCGACCTGAAAGTCGACATCTGGAGACCCCAACGGAAAACACCTCTATAGAAGAAGAGGAACAAGAAGAAGAAGAAGAAAGAAATTCAGAAGTTCCAGAACTTGAAGATCGACCTGTAAGTCGACATCTGGAAATATCTGACACAACTTCAGGATCTGATGATTCAGCTGCAAATTGGGAAGAATTCGAAAGAGAACTTGGGGTTATAAACCAATTAGAGAAGAAACTGAGCAAGAAATTGAGTTAGATGAACAACCAAGTACAAGTTATGGTGGAAATCCTTCAGAAACAATATTAATAGATGAAGTAGGGAAAGAAGTACACAAAAAGTTAGAAAATCGAGAAGAACCCCGAGGAGCAATAGGGATAGATAGAGAAACAGGAGAACAGGGAAATTCAGAAGCAGATAAGGAGGAAAACACCAAATCGGAAGAACCCCGAGGAGGGACAGTGATAAGGGAAAACAAAAAGGAGAAGACAGATCCACCAGTAGGAGATGACGAGATTATAAGTTTCAAAATAAGAGACAATAGTGAGACAGTTGAAACAGAAACAGAAGAAAGTGGAGGAGAGGAAAAAGCAAAGACTGAATCAAGAAAAAGAAATTGGAAATCAGAAAGAGAAGAAAGAGAAGGTGAAGCCAAAAGGCCAAGAAAAGGAGATAATTGGCCCAACAGCTATGTAAGAAAATTGAGATATAGAATAATAAGAGCAGAAGATGAAGATGCTGAACAAGTAAATGAGGTGACAAGTCAAAAGGGACAAGAAAAACCCAGTGGAAAAAGATTACAAAAGTCCAAAAGGACAAAGAAAGTGAATTCAAAATTTAAGTCACCTGAGTGGCTGTATATTGCATTAACTGATTACAAAGAAGAAGAAGAAAACACTCACGGAAACCAGAGACTGAGAAGTCGGATGGGAAAAGGTGAGATGCAACGAAACTGAAGTGAAGACTTATAGTGCTTCTGCCGGACGTGACAAATTTACTGGACGTGACAAATCACCGGATGTGACAACGAAAGAATTCTGGAGAGAATTAAAGAAAGTACCAAGCAAAGATTTTTTTGAAAGAAGAGTGGCATCTAAGTCATTTCTGAGGTGTAGTGACACAATTTTCTGAAACTTAACAAATAGAAAAAGAAAAATGGAAAATAATAGGGATAGAAGAGATAAATGTGAATTTATAAAGAGATGGTGCAAAATGTGCTGCTTTTGTACAGGGTTATTAATGACCATATGGATAGTTTTAGCAATCACAATTCCTATTAGTGTAGCTGTGATAGAAGCAAAGAATGATACTAAACCAGAAAAAGAAACTAATATTAAAGAACAAGTTGTTTTAAGAAGTAGTGCAGAGTTGCATAAGGATAGGTCAGTAACAGATTTCTCAAAGAATGTTTTTACAAAGTTGTTGTATGAGTACGTAAAAACAATGGAAGTAAGAGATTGTTATGTTTGTATGCAGTTGCCTGCATCAGTATCGGAAGGTGTGACTTATCATCACTTACCTTTGACTTATGGAATAACATGTAGTGTAATAGCAAGTTTATTTTATAAAACAGGTAGATTAGAATCTTATTATACTGATATAGATAAGATATTTGCAAACATTCCAGTAGTACCAGAACTTAACAAAGTAAAACCAGCAAAAGTTTTAGGAGAATTCTTTTTAGAACATAGAAAATTAACGTTAGAAGAAATAGTTAGTAACAACCTTACCTGTGAGTTAAAGAAAGAAGAAAAGGTATTTTAGACATGGTTGAAGAAAGAAGAATGACATTTCAAAAAGAAGCAATAAAAGAGGAAGGAAAACGTTTATGGACGTTTGAGGAAGGAAATCATGAAGGGAAAAGGATAAATGCAGCAATGACATTAGACTGGCCGCAAACAGGAAAGTTGTGCATTAAGAGAAATAAGACAGTCTATGACAATTACTTTGTAGGTTCCAGTATCTGCCATGACAATTATCAAATTCTGGGAGGTTGGGGATTCAAAGGTGGAAAGGACCCAATATTTCCAGGTATCTATTATATTTGTGGGAATAGAGCTTATTACAGGTTACCGGACCATTGGTATGGAACTTGCTATGTAGGCCTGGTCTTTCCAAAGATTTTTCACATGGACAGAGAAGAAAAGGGAACATACAAGATGATTAATAGATTTACACGTAGAAAAAGGGAAAGTTTTTCAGAAATTGTAGGTGATATTTTTGGAGCATTAATACCAGCAGTGGGAATATCTTTGAATGCATTTAAAATTCGGAAGTTATCCACAGTAGTAGATCGTTTGTCTACAGATACTGCGGGAGGGTTCTTAATGGTAAATACCGAAATGGTTGCCATGAGAGCTATGGTGATGCAAAATCGGCTTGCCCTTGATATTCTTTTGGCAAAAGAGGGTGGAGTCTGTGGAATGTTGAAAGTCCAACATTGTTGTACTTACATTCCGGATAACAGTGAAAATATACAGAAGTATATTACAAATATTACAAGTCTGCACAACGAATTAGTTCCACTGTAGGTTGAAAGTGTTTTGGGAAAACTTGGTAGAGGGTTTTCCTCAGTAGCAAATTGGTTAACTAGGATGAGTAAACTAGTAATAGGGAAAGTTATAATAGTAGCAACTATAGTGATATTGTTAGCCATGACATTGAAAATAGTAATAACATGTATAAAGAGAAAAGTAAGACAGAATAAGATAAGAAGAAATAACAGAATAATGAGAGAAAGAGAGAGAGAAATGGGTGAAATTGAGTTGGAGAAAATGAAAGAAAGCATGTATAAAGAGACTAAAAGGCAAGATGAAGAAGAGACAGAGATATGAATAACAGAAGGTAAAGGATGAAAGACATGCTGCCTGAAAAGAAGTATGACTTGGTTTTATGTGGTGATTTAAAAATCACCAAAGGGGGATTGATGGAGCAGTAAAATAAAAATAAATTTTAACCCCTAACAAATTATATAATTAATTAATTAAAAAATGTTCGTTTAAATGTATTAATCAACATTGTATATGTGGGAATGGTAATATGCCAATGTACGTGCTAAATAATCTATTAATGAATGTCCGTGTGTCTAATCATAACGTAAGAATAAAAGGCGTACTAAATAAAATAAATGCATGTTTGTGCTTCATAGAAATAAAATGTGTCGTTGCAAAACAATAGTGATGGTAAGTAAGGAGCAGCTTAAAATGTCGCTTTGCTAGGTAACAACTAATTGGGGTACGTAGACGGGAGGGAAACGAAAGGGATATTTTTCTCTATTTTAATTATGTTTTGTTTGCCTCAAATTAGTGCTTCTAAAGTAGAACCGAGTGGCGAGATAAAATGGCCGCCAGTGGGAAGATGTGCGCAGGCGCAAGGGGACACGTGGTACGGGATAAGATTGAAGAAATCTGGAGCCTCGTGATGTCTCTGAGAGGCTAGGATGCAAGAAATGGTCAAGGCTGGTGTGACCTAATTGAACTGATAGTGTGCCGTGAGGATCAGGAGAGAGTCCGTGGAAAGGAGCCCAAGAGAAAGGACAATGACTACGGAGTTCTTGAATGTGTCAAAAGAAGATACAAATGGACTGATCGAATCGGATGGAAATGTTTAAGCGTATGGGAAAGGAAATGATCCAAGGACCCTTGAATCCAAGAGAACTTGATTAAAGAATGAATAAGCTGACATGCATGGACCAATGAAAGAAAAGCGTGATATTAATGTTGCAACAGTTAGTTAGCAAAGTTACAATTGGGGTATAAGAGGGCCTACTCTTAGTGGGAGGGGTTCAGTTCCAGGGAAGTTCCCGGGAGTTCCAGTCAGAGTTCCAGGCAGTTCGAGAGTCGGGGTTGCAGTAGAGGAGACGGGTTGCAGGTAGCTGATGCTGACGAGCTGAAGTTGCTGTTGCGGTCTTAACTTTACAGTTGAGTATGAGAATCAGGCTATTTCTAATCCCAAAGTTAGGTTAGAAATCATTAGGCTAGATTAGGAAGCTAGGCAGGTAACTAGGGTTTTTGGCTTTATGACAAAATTTCCTTTTCTGCAATAAATTGATTATGCTTAATAAAATTGTGAAATTAAAAATGAATAATTGAATAAAGTATTACATTCTTTCCATGCTTTTAAAATTATATAAAAATTAAGATTCTTTAAACCCAAAATGACTCAGTGGTTATTTTCCTAATTGTGACCTGAGTAATTGGTTGATTGTGATTCAGCTGGTCTTAATCACTATGAACTAATTTCTTAAATGAATGATTCATCGACAAAACAATGAGCAGGAATATCTTAAGAAATAACTAAAAGAAAGTGTCAAATTATGGTAAATAGATATCCTTGCTCTTCCAGCGGTACACAAAATGGTGTTCTCCATTTAATTCTCATGCTTCTCCTAGGAGTACAGAATTTCATAAAGGTGTAAAAGGAAATCCAGGAGTGTGCGTGTGTGTTAGACGATGTTTATGGGCCCCATCGTCATGTGGATATGAGAAATATAGTTTGCCCCTGGATGACCTATAAATAACCTAGGAGGAGAATAGTTTTTATTGTACGCGCTGCATCAATCCCAAACAATACTAAATTATGCTAATCTTTAACAAGGTTACACAAAAACAGTTGAAATATGTCTTGCCCAGGACCCCAAAAATCCTTAAGATAACACTGCGTCGACAGAGTCAGAAGTAGGGGTAAACAGACAAGGAGAGAGGTTTAGATAGAAAAATAAAATAGACAGAGGTCAAATAGGGAAAAAGTTCAGTTTGCAGGTGGGATGGGGGGGGGGAGAATTGTCCACTTTGCCCATGTCTTAAAACGTCTCTGTCTCATTTCATTTACCAAGGTGCATTCACACAATTGAAGTTCAATATCCATTATCCAGAGATTTTTGGGAACATAGGCACAATTAAAACTAGTGCTACTGTGGAAGCGTTTTTCCAAATCAATATTTTTGTGCAATAACTAATAATAATATTTTTATAGTGGATCCAATATGCAATTGATTAGCAAATATAGTTACAGTTGGAACAAGTTAAATATGATTATCTGACACAGCCAATAGCGCAGTCTCCATGCTGTGAAGCTCTCTAACGCCTGATTGCGAGATATCCAAGATGCAGTTAGCTACAAGAAAGGCAGAAAGTTGTTTATTAATAGAACTTTCTTAAATTTACGCAAGTAAAGGTAATAGCGAAATTGGCCTACAGTTGGAAAGAACTGTTGGAGCAGCTTTAGATTGTTTCAGGAGCAGAGACACTGATGCACCCTTCCAGTCCCTGGGCACTTTAATGCTTTAAATGAACATGTGAGTGGTCCTAACTTGTTGCAACTCCAAGGCCCTTCCACTGTAGTTCCACTGTGTAGACAGGTCTAATTCATTAGTTTGAAATTATATTGTTGAAATATTT
The DNA here is from genome assembly GCA_963921515.1 of Calotriton arnoldi. Classification (NCBI taxonomy): domain Eukaryota; kingdom Metazoa; phylum Chordata; class Amphibia; order Caudata; family Salamandridae; genus Calotriton; species Calotriton arnoldi. The sequence continues at coordinate 45,841 of CAWUFW010000965.1, forward strand.
CAAATTGTGTTAAAAAATCTGTGGATAACAGTAGCACAGAAGATGCTAGGTGTTTTCCTAAAATGGCAGAGTACTTTATGTGTTAAAGTAATGATGTTCACATTTTTGATTTGCTAAAAGTGTTGTTACCTTTGATCATACCATAATGAATCTGCTGTCTTCCTGATGTGCTATGCACAAATTGTGAAGAACTGCTTGATTTTGGAGATGAACCAGAAGACTTTCCTGTTGTGCAAGGTATGCCCCCTGATTTTGTTTCTGATTTTACTGCTCATTTTGAGACTTAGAATGATTTCTGATTTTGACTACTCTGTACAACTCTACATTTGAGTCGTGATGACATTTATTCTGCACAGCTTGATTTTAAGAGATTTGTAACAAAACTTTAACTTTTCTAAGATCCAGAACTCAATTATTGAGTAGTGCAAGTTTCTTATATTCTTATAGTTGCTATTCTGCTAAATGTATGATTGGGAGGGTGCCTTTCGTGCAATTTAAATATATTTTGGGTATTTTAAATTTTTGGGGTGTCCTGGATTTTGAAGTAAGATTCTTGCTCCCTACGCTATAGATAATGCTGCCTGCAAAGTAATAAAAATATCATTTAAACATTTTAATCATCACTTACGTGTTGGTGCAGCGACCTCTGCTCCACGCAGGTCCAGCAGGTCCTTTTCGCGTTCTATCACATCGACCCAGTAATGCTGGACCTGCCACTGAGTCCGAGCCACCTCTTGTAATGTGACATATTTTGTGCCAAGGTTTCACCTAGAGCCTCTTGAGCTCTAAAAATGAATATCCCTGCTGTGCCTGCTGCCTGCTGAGAACATTAGGGATAGGCAGCACTGCACCACAAATATAAGTGCTGCCACCTTCTCCTTAGAAAAAATGTGCCATAGAGTTACCCGCTTGTGCCTGCCTCGGTGATAGCAGTGAATGGGTCGGGGACAAAAAACTAGAAATGAAAACAGACAGACAGGGTTTTAATAATGAAAAATAAAAGCATGTGAAAGTCTAAGGGACAAAAATTAAAAATAAACGTGAAAAAAGGGGGGAGGTGCACAAGAATAGGATGGATAGAGGTGGATGGGCCTAGGAGACAGGGAAATAGTCCGGCTCGAGTAAACAAAATGGCTGTGGGCTTGTGTGACACGGCTTGCATTTCATACTATTTTCTAATTGGAAAATGTGTCTTACAAATTAAATATATATTGATAAAGTAAAATTCCACGTATTTTTTGGTAATCTTGGATAATTTTGTGAAGGAAAAAAGCAAATTTCACACACCCCTAATATTTACCAATAACTTTATGGAAGCTCCACAGTATCTTGAAATGCCTACCTTACACCACCTGCACAAGAGCAACCGGACCATTAAGCTATTCGGGTATATCTCCACCCTTATTTTTCCAAGTACTTCGAGGATCTGAAGGTGTACCACAGTGTTCCTGCACAGCTCCATCCTCTGGAGTGATAAGACAAAACTGCTCAAGCTATACATCTGAGGGGCTGATGACCCGCACTAAGCCTATCAAACATGCATAGTTTGTGGAGGTTATGGAATTGATGCTCAATTATCTATTGTAGAGCTAGGCATAAAACTGCACCATCAGATTACTGACAGTAAACTGTACACAAGGGTATCGTGTTTAGTGAGTCAGCAACTTAATATTTTTGAAACCTGAGAAATCCTACCTCTTTATGGTCACAAAACGTTGCCAAGTATGTGGCTGTAGTAATGTCCTAAAATCTGAGCAACTGTGTTTTTGTAGTTTTATTAGCTAGTGGTGTACTGCATGCATGTTTGAATGATGGAATGTTGACAATATAGACGAAGAGAGTGAGGGTGGAGGAAAGCATGCATCATGGTTCACCTTAGTCTCAGTGAGAGACAGACCATTTTATTTTGCAACAGGAGGGAATGATACATTGGAATTTGTGGTGGTGAGCGATTGTAAAGAATACATGTGGGGTTATGGGGCAGTGGGTGAGTGGAGCATTTTACCCATGCAGCCAACATGAAATCAAATATGGCTGCAATAGTGCTGCGGCAATGGAGAAAAAGTCTTAAGTAACACTAGTTTGCATTTTTGGTGCCAGGAGCTTCATGGGGGCTGAAAAACCTATACTTAAAGCTGAAGCTATGCAACATTCAGGACAGCATCCTAGTGCTCTATTTCGTCTCCCTTCTTTCCAAGAAGAGGAAAGGTTATGAAAATGTGACATTGCTTTTACTGTTAAACAAATTTACATATCAGCTGTTGACAAGTCTGTCACCATCGTCAATTACTCACCGATTTGTTCAGACATTGCACTCACCCCCACTTTAGTCACCCGCAATACTTTGCACCTCAATGTTTTATCTTGAACCTTTCCACTGTCACTCAACTCAGTTACCCACTTTATTTAGCTTGTTTCTCAGTCACTCTGGCTTACACCCCACCTAAATAATACAAAACACTCACCTTATTCAGTTACCCTCGATATAGTTGCCCGCCATATCCATATCCACTGGGTGGGCACTCTAATGTCTCAATCTCAGTAGTACACCAACCACTAACTCAGTTACCTATTCCAGTCACTTATCTCATACACCGTAACTCAGAAACACTTTTATATGCCTCATCCCCTCAGCCCTTCACTCAGACCCTACTGCCCACATGAATACCACCACCTCAATTACCATCTCCTTTGCCTCCCACCACATCTCTCCACCTCAATCACACACCTGGGTGTGCCTATCAGTTTCTCTGTCAAGCATCTTGTGCAAGTCATCCTCTTGGTACAGATTATAAACCTTAGTCAGCACATGAATCACAGATCTGACAGGAAGGCACTGTCAAGACTGAGATATCTCTAATGGCATAGGGCTCTTGTGTTTGACGTGGGCGTAGGAACATGGGTATTCAAAATTTCACATTGTTTGCAAAAAATTTGCTACATTTCAAAAAAATATGCTTACTAACTGAAGTGTGGTCTAGAAGAAAATAAAGTCCTGCAGCTTTGAGTGCAATGGCCAGAGGGAACGCCCTCTCATGATAGCGCTAGCAATACATGCATGCCAGTGCTCTCGGTATTACAGATTGGGATGCACTTTTTTTGTTTTACAAAAAGAAATTCTTGCTTTGGGAGTTTTTGATTGTAAAGCAAAAAAGTGTCATTTGCCTGAACATGGCACCCGCACAGCAATGCAGTAGTGACAGCTACTCTGAAGGCGCAGAGATCTCCTCCAAGCAAGCAGGTGATTATCTCTAAAAAAAGCAGGCTGCAGCCCCCCAGGTTAGCGGAGGACATTCCACTGCTACCTTCACAGTATAGAGGACAGCCTGTCAGGGTATGAAATAAAAAACCTTTAATTTTCAACTAACATTTAAAGATCTGGCCAATTTGTAAACATGTGAGGTGAGCCTTCTCATTGGCTAGCACTTATGTGGTTTGAAAGTTGGCCCTAGGTTACCACCTTGTTCGGGAAGGTCCTTATAGAAGCCATGGGTAAAAAGTTAAAGTTGCCCTCCAACCAATGAACAGACTGAAAAATACTTCTAGGCAATAAATGATACCTGTACTGGTATTATCATGAATCCAAAGATACTTTGGTATCCATAACATCCACAGAGGATCCATCCATCCACTTGATACATCAACACTACACACAGCTCCAATGGGAAGCTGAAATCAGGGTTATCATCCACATGTGCTGAGGAAACCTGTTCCAGTGGCTGATAAGGCAAACATAGTATATATTCTGATAGCAGCAAATAAAGATCAGAAAGCATTTGCTGACAAAGAGGAACACGTGGATTACTTGAGGTTCAACTTAAGGAGGTTACTTAAAGGTGGGCAGAAATTGTGTACTGGCCAGAAATTGGCAAATACTCCATCCACCCACACCACCATTCCTCTGACTCATTTAGCAATGGGGAGCCACCTGTTTTATGCCGGCAAAGCTTTAGCGAGTTCCATCATTAGGAACACTTTGCCAGCTTTCCATCTGCCTCAGGGCCACTTGCTATGCAGCATTTGATGTCCTGCACTCTGGGAGACTTTACAACACTGTGATTTATGGTCTGACTTGATGCCAGACAATCAGGGAAGAATTGCTAAGAGAAGGGTTTTGTTTCCACCCACATATTGGGGGCCAGGAGTACATGTTCTGATTGGGCAGACATTGTGTGCCTCTACTAAAAAGTGATTTCCCGGGCTTGGCCATGGCGGCCAAGATGGCGGTCGAGTTTTTGTGAAGCTAAGGTCGCGCGCCTCAGTCCTTTGATATCCTGCCTGACAGCGGATCCCCCTAAGGGTGCAGAAGCCCTGGGACAGCCGTCTAGGTTTGTGACACCTCTGGACCTGGGTTGCACCTTGCAGGTAGCCGCCTACTGTGCATCCGGCGTACCGGAGTTTGGCTGGTCCACATAGCTGCAGTAATGGTGGTGCAGCTTCCTGGCGGCTCTACCTTGCTTCTCTCTACTGGCGGGGGTGCCTTGATCCCGGATCATCTTGGGGACAGCTCCGTGAGTAGTGCCCAACCAGGTTGTGCAGCGGGGCCTCCCAACCACAGGCAGGGCCTCTCGGCAGGTGTGGCAGGGCCTAGGAGTTGGGCCGGCTACCTTGCCTCCCAGAGAGGGTGAACGTGGAGCACCTATCTGACTGGCGGTGGATGGACTCTGGGGACTGTTCAGGAGACTTGTGCCCCCCGCGTACTGCCTTCTTGTTGCTGCGGGATCTGTAGTGGCGGTGGCGACCGTCTCAGATGTGGCCCAGAGGCCCTGGCGGTGAATCTACTGGGGCCTACCAATCTACCTTGGGCATGGTGCAAGTACTAGTGCAGCCCCAGGTGATTGATCTGGGAGGTGGCACAGACCGCAGCTTGGTGCTCTGGGCCCAGAAGAGGGCTTGGAGGGGGCTCGTGTCCTCTCCCTCCCTTCTCTGGATATATAGATTATATGAAGACTGGGCAGTGAGACTTGGCTGGCCCGTTTTGCAAGGCAGACAGCAACCACTGTGAACGGGCGGCACTGAGGTGGCTGTGCAGTATAGGGACCAGGGGCTGAGCGGAGCAGATGCCTCATCCGGCCTGTGTGACGTGGTTGAAATCCTGCACCAGGATCTCCAGGTGAGGACTCCTGGGGGACCCTCTCTCTCTTCTCTGGTGCTGTTGGGGGGTGAGGGCTCACCTGTACCTCCATCACAATGGTGATTGGATCGTTGGCAAGATTGCTGCTCCTGTGGCGATGACTGTTTGCCCCCAGGGTACGCAGGCCCTGCCGACCCTCCATTGACTCTCTACAACTGGCGATACATCTGGTGGCCAGCCCTCAGTGAATCAGATCACCAGGGGTCATGTCTGGGCTCCTGCCTCACGACCGACCCCAGCCCACCCTGCTGGGGGCCGGATCGGCTGCGGGCTCCTGGAAGATGGGACATGGGAAGAATACCCCGCCGGCATCGGTCCAAACTAGAATAGACCAATACACGGTCCCATCAGGCGCTCAAGGGAGGAGGACGGGACCCTGTTGTGCCAGACGCCCACATTGGCACAGCAGATGACAGCTGATTTGGGGACAATCCTTAAGGCCATACAGGACTCTAGAGACGCTGTGGAATCCAAGGTGGATGGCCTTCAGGTGAATCTCTCAATGCTGCGCCAGGATATGCGCAATGTGGTAAAAAGGACGACCGAGGTAGAGACGCGGGTCTCCAGCGCAGAAGACGACATCGCTTCACTCAAGAATCAGATGTTCAGGTTGACCCCTGCAGTGTCCTCCCTCACCAACAGGGCTGAAGATGAGGAAAACAGGTGGAGGCGCAATAATCTTAGACCCATTGGCCTACCGGAATCAGTGGATCAGCGAGGTCTCGCAGGAATATTGGAGGACTGGTTTAGATCTTGGGTCCCTGAGACTGTTGGCTTTCTTTGTTATAGAGCAGGCCCACTGCTCCCTGGCACTGAGGCCCTTGCTGGGGGCCCCCCCTCGGTCGGTGATCCTGCATCTGCTTAACTTCAAAGACCGGGATGCGATCCTAAAGGAGACCCATTCCAAGCAAAATTTGAGGCTCTCTAACTCCAAGATTCTTATTTTCCCAGACTACACCAAGGCAGTGCACCAGCGGCAATGCTCCTTTGCAGAGGTGAAACAGAAACTCCGTGCCCTGGATCTTTGCTACATGCTTCTGTTCCCGGCTTGCCTCAAGGTTCTCTTTCAATCGAAAACTCTTTTCTTTGACTCTCCTGATCAAGCCTGGGAGTAGGCAACGGAGCAAAGGCTGCTGAGACGGCAGTCTCCTGATCTGTGCTGTCCCGAGGATCCAGTGGAGCGCACCCATACACGGTCCCATCGAAGGGGGCGGGTGGCCGCTCACGATCCTGCAGGTCCCAGACGAGGTGGGCCCTGGATCCGTCCCACCGGTAGCTGCCTCACTGTCCGCCTCCCAGTCGTCAGAGGGACACTTGTCAGGTACTCCTGTGATGTTTCAATCAAATGGGGCTGAACGGAGCTTGCCTTCTAGCCTCCCCCATCGCCTTGACTTTTTGACTCCTGCATTTCTCTGACTTTGTTTCTCCTTCTTTTTTTCCTCTTTACGTGGGGAGGATGGCTGGGCCGGGGTCCGGCTCCACCTCTCTCCAGATATGGCTCTTGGTCCAAAGTCTACTGCCAACTCTGGAGGCTGCCTCCAATGCTTACTTTCTCCCATGATTCTTGAGGGTTGAAACTGACATTGGCTGGCCTGCCTTCCCTCGGGGGCCGTCGGGGGGATCGTTTGGCTCCAGCCCTTAAGGTTATCACCCGCTGTGCATTTTCAGTAGTTGCATTTACTATGGTAATGTTAGCTGTCAGTCACCAGATCCTTTTATATGGGCGCCCGACAGCCATGGATGAATTCCCCACCAGATATCCCCTCTTGGGCCGCTTTGGCTATGACAGGGTTTACCATTCCGGTTTTACGCGGGGCTCCAGAGGAGTTGCCATGCTGCTGCATAAATCTCTTCCCGTTGCGGTCACGACCCAGTAGACGGATGTCCAAGGATGCTACGTGGGAATTGAGGGCCGCCTGGAAGCAAATTTGTGACCTGTTATGTTCCTCCGCCTCCACTGCCGCCCTCCCTGCAGTCACTGCAATTCTTCCTCCTGACTCTCCCTTAGGGCAGTACAGTGGTTGGAGGAGACTTTAATGCAGTCCCTGATCCTGATCTGGATGCCTCTGCTGTCCCGTACACGGGTAAACTTTCCCGGTTGGTCTGTTTGTCCTCCTGGGCTGACACGCTAGGCCTCTGTGATGCGCTCCAGGCATCTGGTCAAGCGTGCCAACACCCACCATTCGGTGGTATACGCAGCGGAGTCCAGTATTGACTTGCTGTAGGTACCGGTGGTGGATCTCTTTTCGTTGCAATCTGTAAGCATCCTCCCACGTGGTATTTTCGATCTTGCTCCGCTTCTGCTGTCTTGGGGAACCCAACCAGCCGCCCGGTGTCCTGCCTGGAGATTCAGTGCCTGGCACTTGCAAAGCCCTGAGTGTGCTGATTTTGTTGAAGCTTAATGAAGGCTCGATTTCACTGGCGGCAACACTCTGGGCATCTAGTAAACCTCCTTGAGGGGCAGCCTTAACGGTTATGTTCACCGTGCTGAGGCTCATGGCATGCCATGATTGACCTCTCTCGAAGGTCAAGTATTGCACTTAGAGGCCACCTTACGTTGACATGATGCCAAGAGCATGCATCATCTTCTGGCCATAGCCCGGGCGGAGCTGCAACAGGTCTCCCTTAAGGAAGCCAAGCATTGTTGGATGGCCTCTACGCATGCATCTGGGCTAAGTCGGCTAGGTTATTGTATTGGCTGGCGACTCGGTGACCAGGTGGTTCCAGTGATTCAGGGTTCCACTGGAGGCATACAGGAGGAACTTCCAGCTATCGCTCAGACGCTTGCTGATTTCTATCAGGGGTTGTATTCACGACCCCCCCCGCCACCCTCGGAGGTCGTGAACCCTCTTCTGGATATCATACCGTTGCCATCCATACCCAGTGCTCTAGACCAAGAAATGGACCAGGATCTCATACTGGAGGAGGTGAGCCCTGTGGTGTCAAGACTACAAGCTGGTAAGACGGCTGGCCCTGATGGGTATCCTATTGAATACTTCAAGTGATTCTGCGATATTCTATGACCCCATCTTCTGAACTTTTATGTAGCTGCACTGCAGCAGGGGTCCTTTCCACCCGAGTTAGACTGTGCCACAATTACTGTCCTGCCCAAGGAGGGCCAGTGTTCAACATATCACCCTATCTCCCTTATTAACGTTAACATTAAGATCTACTCAAAAGTTCTGGCAATGCGGTTGGGTCTGGCGTTGCCGCACCTGGTCCATCTAGATCAATCTGGATTCACGCTGGGTCGCAACACACATCTTTGTATCAGGAGGATCCATGTGGCACTGTCTCGGGCGCAGGACCTGGATGGTACCCTGGTCCTCCTGTTAGTGGATTTCACCAAGGCTTTCGAGACAGTGTAGTGGGATTTTATGGACAGAGTTCTCCAATGGGTGGGTATGGGGGAGGAGTTCCGTCGCATGATCCATCTTCTCTACCAGACTCCCACCACTCGGGTCAGTGTAAATGGGGTTCTGTCCCCCACATTTCCTATTGAACGCGGTACACGCCAGGGGTGTCCACTGTCCACATTGCTATTTGACTTGGTGATAGAGCCCCTGACGCGACATATAGGTTGCAACGCCCAGATCTGGGGTTGGCAGTGGGGAAATGGTTTTGAGGCTTGCCTAGCGTTGTACACAGACAATCTCCTTCTGTTTCTGAAGGGCCCACAATGTTCCAGCCCCCGATGTCTAACCCTGCTTCGGCTGTGTGGTGAGGCATCCAGGATTCAGATAAATGAAGGCAAGTCCTGCCTGGTTGAGGGGAAGGGGGATGCCCTTGGGCGGGTTTGATGTCCCAACATTCCCGCCCAACACAACTCCTTTAAGTACTTAGGTATCCACATGTCCCCCCTCCCGGACCTAGCCTGGGCTCTTAACTTCTGGGGGCTGGGTCTTATGCTAGAACAAGACCTAGGCCACTGGGCCACCCTGCCACTGAATCCTATTGGGTGTACTGCCCTCTTTAAGATGCTGTGTCTGCCGCGCTATTTGTACATTCTGGGCAGCTACTCTTACCCCAGCCCACGCAAGTGGTTTCGCTCCTTGACTGCCAAGATCACTAAGTTTGTATGGGCAGGTGGTAGGCACATGGTAACTTTTCCGTCCCGGTGCAAATCCCCCTTTGATGGAGGCTTAGCATTGTCAGACGTTTACCTATTCTACCTTGCAGCTCACCTTGTGCCGATTAACGACTGGTCTGTGGGTGGGTGAGATGACCCGGCGTACCGTCTTGAGATTCACTCGCTGTGTCTGGATGGTCTGTTTGATTTGCTGTACGGGGCGCAGCTGCTCACCACCCTACCTTTATGTACATGGGTGTCCCTTACCTGCTTGAGGGCAGCTCTTCGGCTAACTGGTTTGAACTGCTGTCTCACTGAGATGACCCCTTTATGGTGGGGAACTTTGCTTGGTTAGCTCTTGGCCCTGGAGGGTCTCATCCCCTGAGACCGAATTGGGATTTCCTACCTGGGGTATGTCTATGAGGGGGTTTAACCTTGTGATATTTCAGGGCTTACAGTTTGGATACAGACTGGCCAATTTGCAGTTCTTCATTACCTCCAGCTACTCCACGCCCTGCAGGCTCATGATCTTCCATATGATTCCCTGCCTGAGTTTAGTCCGCTAGAAGCAAAGGTTTTCTTTGGGCGTTTGGGTAAAGGGGCAATCTCTATGATTTATCGCTCATTGGTAATCCATGCCCCTGATGGCCTCTGGCGGGCAAATCAGAGGTGGGAGGTATGGGTGGGAGAACTGAAAGAAGAGGAATGGAGGGAGGCCTGCATGGCGCCCAGAGAGTTGGCGATCTCATCGTGACTGTGTGTGGTGCAATTTAATTACCTGCATGCGACATACATCACCCCGTGGCTCCTAAAGCACTTGTTCCCCGATACCCAGGCAATGTGTGCACGATGTGTGCTCCCAGCGGCAGACTTCTTTAATGTGGCATCGGAATGCCCGGTATTGAGGCCCTTCTGGGAGGGGGTGGGTAATGAGCTTTCCTCTGTTTTGGGATGCACCCTGGACCTTACACCCCGTATTGTGCTGCTGGAGTTGTTGGAGGAGGTTGGGTGCCCTCAGGCTGAGCAGACCTTTTTGGGGGTGGCTTGTTTGGTCACAAACAGGATGTGGCTTGTACCTGGAAACAGCAAAATCCTCTGACTGTCAAATGCTAGCGCAGGGGGGTGGACTGGTGTGCGCTCCAGGAGAAACTGATTTTTGAGGCTCGTGGTTGTCCACAGAAGCATGGCCGAATATGGGGAAAAAAGTGTCGCTATTATGGCCTGTCGATTTGACCATGCAATGTTGTGTGATGCTGAGGACTGGCCTTGCTGCACTGTTGTGCTTTTATATTGTGTTCTTTGGAGCTATGCTACTGTGTGTCTTGCAGCAAAACTTTCAATAAAATTGGGTATAAAGAAAAGTGATTTCCCTCCTCGCAGCTATGATTCTTTTGTTTATTTATCCAGCTGCATGAGCTTGAACTTTCACACACATGACAATGTAATACTATTAAAGCTTCTGAGATAACTAGATAATTATGGTGTTTTTCTCTGGTAGGAGCACAGATGGGAGGAGGGCAATCACCAACTTACATGGAATTTTGGGTATGGCTTGACAGTGCAACCATCACCTGACTGTATCTGACCAATAAAAAAGAGCTTTCTGAGTCCTACTTAGGCTCCACCCATATGTTGGACCCCCTGAGAAAAGGATTCGATTGGGCCGAATTTGTGTGCTTCAAGTAGAAGAATTCATATATTGTACTTTTTGGCTTGTTGCAAAGTTCATGTGCAATGGAACTGGACTGAGTTGGTTATGGGGGAAAGCCAATGATCATGGCAATAGGCCTGATCTGACTATTATGAAATATTATGATAAAGGTAGTAGGCCTGACCTATTTATTGTGAAAAGCATATGCTAAAGTCAATAGGCATTTAGATGTGAATTGTTATTCCTCTATATTAAAGCCTACTTACAGGTATTTTGCTCTGTGGAATATCACAGATTACTGTAGTAGGCAAGCGTTTGGACACTGACCTGAGTTGGGTAAGGTGAATAGGCTAATGATAACAGCTATAGGGTTGATTGAAGTGCAGGTAAATGTTATGCCCGATGTCATACATCTCGCCTGTTAATTAGGAAAAGTTACTACAAAGGCAGTAGGTCTGACTTATTTATTGTGAAAGCCATATGGTAAGGCCAGTAGGCCTGAAACTGTGGATTGTTGTCACATTATTTTACAGGCCATAGAAAGGTATTTGGTTGCATGCAATCTCACAGATTACCATCATAGGAAATGGTTATTGTGCTGGCCACCCACTCTGATAAATCTTGGAAGTAGAATTTTACTGTGCTATTCTTGGTAGGCCCTGTTAAGAGGGATTGTATATTATTTGTCAGCGGAGTTCCAAAAAAAAGCATTAAAAAAGAAAAGAGGGCAGGGTAGAAATACCCTGACCACCAAGCCTTGGACTTTTGGTCCCATTTTTAAAAAAGAAATGTTGCCATTAGTTTGCAAAATGTTCAAATTCGCAGCAAAAATTAAATGTTTATACCAAAGACCCAGGTGGACTAGGTCCCGGGGGCATGCGCACACATTTGATAAAATAAAGGAGGGGGCGCACATGGCCACCCTCCTGGGGGATTTTTATGCCCCGGGGACCACCACCTCCCCAGGGCTTATCCATGAATTGTTGTGGGTGGCCACGCGGATGCCCAAGCTCTTGGAACCACCATCTCGCCCGGGGCTTTAATTATAAAAATGGTGCGGGAGCTGCGCAGATGCCCCTGGGCACCGGTAACCTCCACCTCCCTGTGGCTTATTTGAATATGGTGCAGGGGGCTACACAGACTCCACGTGCTCCAGGGACCACCATCTTCCTGGGGTTTTCATGTTTTATAAGAAGGAGGGGGGCATTCTCGGCCCAGGGACCACCACCTCCCCTGTGTGGCCCGTGCAAATACAATGAGGGGGTCCGCACGGACCCCCTCCTGGATCCATACATGGCCCTGAGGACCGCTGCCCCCAGGACTGGCTCCTGCTATGTCCCGGGTTGCCCACCCCAGGGACATAGCTGTTTGCCTTTGTGGAAGCTTTGACAGCTATCGCCTAGCAGAAGCAAAAACTTGCTTCCAGCGGGTGGGAGCTGTCAGAGTGCTCCTGCCTGCTGGAAGCAGAGGTTTCATCTCTTTGGCAGCTCCCACAGGAGGGGGCAGCCGGCTGGGACCGCGGGGACCTTGAGGCTCCCCCTGCAGTTGCAGGGGAAAAGAGCAGAAAGAGACAAAATAAAGATCAGAAATGAGCAGAAAGAGGCAGAATAAAGGTCAGCAATGAGCAGAAAGAGGCAAGATAAAGGTGAGAAAGGAGCAGAAAGAGTCAAGATAAGGGTCAGTAATGAGCAGAAAGAGAAAAACAGAGGTCAGAAACTAAAAGAAAGAGGCAAAATAGAGGCCAGCAATGAGCAGAAAGAGGCTATGTCCGGGAGTGCCCGTCCTCGAGACATCGCTGTTTGCTTTTGCTAGGCAGGAGCTTTGACAGCTCCCGCCTAGCAAAAGCAAACACTCTGCTTCCAGCGGGTGGGAGCTATCAAAGTGCTCCTGCCCGCTGGAAGCAGAAGCTTCATCTCTTTCCCTGCCCGCAGACATGCGGACAGGGAAAGATAGGAAACAGATTGCTCTTGCACACAGGGAGCTGCATTCCATCAGGTCCCTTCATGCGAGAGCAGGAGGCGGGGAGCCGGCTGGGACCCCGGGATCCTAGAGGCTCCCACCACGGTCGCGGGGAAAAAGAGCAGAAAGAGGCAAAATAAAGGTCAGAAATGAACAGAAAGAGGCAGAATAAAGGTGAGAAATGAGCAGAAATAGGCAAGATAAAGGTGAGAAGCGAGCAGAAACAGGCAGAATAATGGTCATAAATGAGCAGAAAGAGGCTAAACAGAGGCCAGCAATGAGCAGAAAGTGTCAAATAAAGGCCAGAAATTAGAGGAAAGAGGCAAAATAAAGGACTGCAATGAGCAGATAGAGGCAAAATAGAGATCAGAAACGAGAAGAAAGAGGCTAAATAGAGATCAGAAACAAGCAGAAACAGGCAAAATAGAGATCAGAAACGAGCAGAAAGACGTAAAATAGTGGTCAGAAAGGAGCAGAAAGAGGCAAAATAGTAGTTAGCAACAAGCAGAAAGAGGCAAAATAAAGGCCAGCAACGACCATAAAGAGGCAAAATAGAGATCAGTAACAAGCAGAAAGACGCAAAATAGAGGTCAGAAATTAGCAGAAAGAGGCAAAATGAAGGTCAGAGATGAGCAGAAAGAGGCAAAATAAAGATCAACAACGAGCAGAAAGGCAAAATAAAGGTCAGAAGTGAGCAGAAAATGAGCAGAGAGGGCAGAACCCGTCAGGCACTTAGGTACCCACTCACAGAACAACTCAGACACTCTCACACCCACTCACAGTCCCAATCAGACACTCATGCACCCACTTACAGAATCACTCATACTCTCTCTCACCCACTAACAGATCTACTCAGAGACTCATGCACCAACTCACAGACCCACTCAGACACTCATGCAGTCACTCACAGACTGACTGATACACCTATGAAGGCACTTGAAAACCCACTCAGACATGATCGCACCCACTCACAGACCCACTCAGAAACTCACACACCCACTCACATACCCAGTGAGACACTCACGCACTCACTCATGCACCCACTGAGACACTCACGCACTCACTCATGCACCCACTGAGACACTCATGCACTCACTCACACACTCACTCTCAAAGGTCACAGGTTACAGTTAGGAAATCCTTAATGGAAGAGGATGTCTCACACACAATATTGTGTCATGCTTCATCATAGACAACCTTTCCCCACCCTGGTAAGATGATACCACCATGGCGGACTCAACCTCCGCGAAGACTTTTTGGTGGTAGGAGGGAGTCTTTGGATAATTCTTACAGGATAAACAGGATCCAGTTCAATTAAAAGTGCCTTCAGGTTCCTCGGTTATCACCTTTATTAGTGAGGACCTGAGGTACGTTAAAACCAAAAACAGTTGATGGACCCTGTAGAGAATAATTTCTCTGATCCATCTATTCCACGGCCAACATGTTTCTGCCCAAGCAAAGAGCCATTGAGGTCTGGGGCATTCGTCAGGGCTGTTGGATCCCTAAAGTAAGTCTAAAGGTGGTGTCCCCTATGTCCTACTATCCCAGGGAAAGGGGGTACCCATAAGGAGTGCCCGAGTAAGGCCTACCTGAGACGGTATTATGTGTAGCTCATCATGCGCCTGTCCGAGTGAGAGATAATCAGACGACAATACTTTTAGTGGCAGTTGCAAACAAAGACTGGGCTGTAGAACACCATTAGTGAAACAAACAATTTTGACCAAAATCCTCCTAAAGGATTACCCAACGCGTGTACAGACAAACAAAAATTGCTATAAGGGAGTGGGTGGAACAGTCACAAGGATCATGATAATCCCACTATGGAAAATCTTAGTGACAAACTAAGTGATAATCCAATTATTCAATCTATGTAGAGAAATCACTCGTATATACTGAGAACTTTGATTTAAGTTCAAGGAGTGCTGAAACCTACATATCAGTCGACTGGTACTATATGCTGCTAGCAGTACACAAATAGAAACAAAAACAAAACCCCTTATTCCTTACCCTCAGTTAGAGGGGGTACCTCATATTCGGTCAAAGGGAGGGGTGGTAGCCTTCGTAGTCACACACTGAGAAAGGGTAAAACAAGTAGAAATTAGATTATGGAGAGGAATGGTAATGATCAATGTGGATATTAGTAATCAACCTAGTGGGCAATCAAGTACTTCATAAATACATTCAAGTTGGATAATACTTATTTCATTCATTGTGAATTCACGAAGCAATTGGGTCAGGGAGAAGTGTACCATTATAATAACCAGCCCTACCCGGCTATGTCCGATATATCCTCGAGTTTATCAATTCCGGACCAAAGACATCCATAGTTGTGCCTGCTGACAGAAAACTCCTGGTTACATGTTACCTCAGAAGGTCACAAGATGGTAGCGTCTACTCTAGGCTGAGGGTGATTTTCACTTAGTATAAAGGGCTTGCCACAGCTGGTGGAGTCACGAATGTAAATGTGACTCACTCCCACCATCCGGTGTCACATTTGAATGCAGTAGTGTCAGAATTATACCCCCTGATGGTATGTAGGTAAACCAATGTCACGCTGTTTAGATTTAAACAGAATCAAATTATACTAATAGTTAGGAGCTAGCGTGCGTTGAACCCCTTCATCTCGTTTAGCAAAAAACTCCTACAAACGATTCACGGTACCTCTCCGATACCTGTATTAGCCCCCCACTCCTTACTTCATCAGAAGTGCCGCCACACCGTTCCACCTAGTCAGTCCACTCCCCGCCGGTTGAACCAAAGTGAGTGCGGGCGGGGAGCAGTTTAAATGGTTTCGCGTGTGGCGTTCTTTCCATGGCAGCTGTCGGATTGCGTCATGAGATTGATGCCGGAACGCGGGGGCATCCTGTTTTTTACCTCTGCTTTATGTCTTTTACCAATTTTAATATTATAAGACTGTGTTTAGATGCCACTCAACATGTAATCATGTGTAAATGCCAGAAACAATACATGGGCAGCACAATTCGCAAGCTTAAGGATCGCATCAGCGAACATACAAGAGCGCTCAAAAAAGGAGATGTAAGATACCCTATGGCAACCCATGCAACCCATGCCATAAGTTGCAAAGCACAAGGCTCCTACAAACAATTCTCCTTCTTTGGAATAGAGCATGTCCAACCTAACCAAAGAGGTGGTGACAGAGAACTCCAATTACGCCGCGCTGAAGCCACCTGGATCATGAAATTGAAATCTGTAGAGCTCGGTCTTAACACAGACCATGAATTACAATTTTTTCTAGGGTCTTAATAGAACTGAACAGAACCGGCTGAATGACTAATTAACCGTTATACGTCAGATCATTTACGTGTATATATGTAATTTGTAATGTATGAAACATAATACTATTTCTCCTGTATAATACAACGACTAAACGTTTAGTGTATTTACAACCTGAATTAATATCTGCAGTCGCTTTCCCCTGACCCGCCCGTTAGATTACGTTCTCATGTTAACAATGATGTTACTATTTACAAACATGTGGCAACACTCCTTTTGCTACCAATGTACCCTGTCTTCTATCTTTCTCATACTAGCTCTCTTGTTCGTTCTATATCCTGTTCTAACGCACACACACATAAGCCCTACAGGTAACCCTTCTTTCCGTCCTTCCACATCCCCGATACATCACCCACTTCCGGGTTCATTTCCTAACTGAGGTCTACGTTCTAGCCTTTTTGGCTTTTCCCTTCAAAAGATGGGCCCGTGACGTAACCACACTTCCGGTGATCGCCGTGGGTCCTTCAGAATTAGCAGCGTACTCGCTGTTCCTTACAGACCTCCAGGAGGTAAGGATTGTCTCCAATGTCCTCCGTAGCCCCTGCATGCCTGCTCTACCGCGCCATGGCTCTTACTTGATTATTTTTACCCTATAGAATCTCGTACCGTGGACAGAGCCTTACTCAGCTCTGATGCTTATGTACTCTGCAAAGTGCAAAACTACGTGTCTTAGGGTAAAACGCGATGCTACTATATACTATCCTTTACAAACTTCCACCCTCATTCTAATTCCACTCACAGCCCGCTAACAGGGGCTTTATCTGTATTCTCAAACGCTTGGAGTCACCCCCCTTTGCTTGATACACTCCATATGGGACTACTGGTGTATATCTGGCCTTTGCCTTTTAATACTTATAGATGTCCTTACCAGACTTATATACGACGTGACCACGAGGTTTAGACCTTCTCATGTAACCGGCCCTGGATTACTTCTGACCCTAGGGGCTAATTTACCCCCCTCTCGTGGAACTTTACTTGGTTCCATCTCCCTTTCCTAGCCGGAAGGTTGCTCCTATGTGGCACCCCACTACACTCCTTGTTCCAATCTTTGCTCCCGCCTTTTTTACAGTGATACTCCACCGGACACGCACACGAGTCCTTTCTTAGTTTTATAACTTTTGGATACACCATTCCAAGACACAGCCGGGACGGAAGTACAACCGGCGGAGAGGTAAGCCCCCCACCTCTCCTTTATTATTAATAGGCGCATGCGGTAGCGCAGCATTCGAGCCTATTGCTCGGATGGAGGACTCACCTACACTTTACATACTCTTGTCTCCACAGATCGACCAATTTTCGACTTTCTTGCCTAATAGGTATGATTACGCATGCAGAACAGTACCTTTCTTTACCCCGGTATATATTAGATATACTCTGCCCATGACACTCTTGCTTGTCCTCTTCTTCTTTCCCTCAATTTTCTTTTAAACACGTTCTTTTAAACACGTCCTGTTTTTTACCTCTGCTTTATGTCTTTTACCAATTTTTATATTATAAGACTGTATTTAGACGCCACTCAACACCTGGTTGTGAGACAACCATCACGAGTCACTGATATGCATAAAAAACAGTATGTTGTTACAGCATTAATGAGAGCAATGTCTTGTGCATACTAGCCATACCCGAGAAGTATTTAGATGTAGTACTGTTGAAACCGGTATCAATTTAACATGTGCGCACATAATAAATGTGCCATTTCCGAATGTCTCACAACACCACCACACATCACGGGATTTCATCCCATCTGTAACACCTATCCTACCTAGAGGGACTGATCACACCATTTTGGGTATGTCACATAGGGTGTATGTCGCACTAAGTCACATGTCGCCAAGCATCTGTATACACCATGTAATGTACCATAGTGTCTTACACTATGCCTTTGTACATCCTCTAGCCCTGAAGAAGTCGTAATGTTTTGGAAGGTTTTTTTGTGTGTTGAGCCTAGCTTGACAACCCCCGCCGGACTGCCTTCTCAAAGGCTAGGACTTCCGGGGGCATGGCTGAAGTAGGTGGGTTGAAGGATGACTTGCACCTTAGGCCTGTGTTCTTTTCCTCATCCAGCTGTGGTCTGTCGAGGAAAAAGACTTTGAGTCTAATTTTACGCAGAAACTCAAAAAGTTCCTTCTGGAGGAGAAAAGTGTTAGTGTGGTGTGTACGGACGAAGCCAAGGCCCTTGTTTAGAGCTCCCATCTCGTCTCTGCTCAAAGTGCTATTACTGAGATTTATGACAATATTTTCATTGATGTCTATGACTTGCTTGTGCCCGGTATCTCCTCCCGTGGTGTTGCAGGCTCTTGTGGGGTTTCCCTGTTCTGCCACAACACCACTTTTTGTTTCCCCCTTCCACTTGCCCTGCCTCTCTCTAAAAAAGGTGGCGGAGCATTGTTTGGATAATACCATTGCATAGCTTGTGGAGGATAACCTGGAGTTGGTCCAAAACTTGTAGGTGCCTCAAAGCTAGTCCCCCAACCCCAAGGAGTGTCATAACGAGGTTGGAAAGGACCTGTCTGGAATTGGGGTTTTTGAAAGCCCCTTTGCCTATTAGAACCTCTCTGGTTCCATTTCCTTCCTCTCCTTTGGCGGGTGTCATCCTGGTATTCCCTGTCAGAGTCAGAGGAGGTACTCCCAGTAGACGACTTCTCTGAGTAACTTTGTGCCTTAGGAACTGAGGGGCAGATTTAGAAGCCCCTTGCGCCACTTTTGCGTCACTTTTCCCATGTTAAAAGTGACGCAAAAGTGGCTCAAGGGGCTTGTAAATCTGCCCCTAAGTCTTCCCTTGAATATGGGTAAACCGATTCATGGGAGAATTTTTTTAGATCTTTTTGTAATTTTGAGATCTTGTGTTGTGTTAGATAATCCCTGAACTCCCCTAGAGTCCTATTCGTCTCTTCAAGTTTCTTCTTAAATACACTCACTCTCAGTCCAGATTTAAGGTTACTTTCGCAAGTTTTTATCTGGAAAAGTAAAGCATCAGACAGTCTTTTTGCTGTTCTGATGATCAGCACCAACCAGTCCCTGGTGCACCGCCAGGCGATCAGGGACCAGTCTGTCCGGAATTCCTTATCCGTTAGGAAAATCCTATGTTCCTTAGTCACTATCAGCCCTTTCGGGCGGAATTCGATCTTAGGTACTCTGTTAATACCGCACCATGAAGTACGGTCTTCACTTGTGTCCTTTTAATTTCAACCAGGGTATCCCAATCACCCAGTTGGGTAACCGTCTGTGCTAGGGTGGTATCCCCTAGCATCGAGGGTGCCGCCAGTATCGCGGAAACCTCTTCATCATTAAATGCCAAACCTTCCATGTTGTGTGTGATAAGTTACTTAGCCACCCGAACTAAGACTCTCGCAACTGCTCAGTTGCACTACAAACGTAAACCGCAAAGAGGAGAGATTCAGGGGGAGTGACGGCCAACCTACTGTCCCCACTCGAAAATCAGTAAACAAGAGTAGGTTGCCAAAGATCTAAAGAAAGGGAGAGAGAAAAACGGTTCACACCCAAGATCCAGACAAGATATGTCTTTTATGAGACTAAGAAGGAGGTCTAGAAGGCCATCCTTAATGGAAGAGGATGTCTCACACACAATATTGTGCCATGCTTCATCATAGACATCCTCTCCCCACCCTGGTAAGATGATACCACCAGGGCGGACTCAACCTCCGCGAAGACTTTTTGGCGGTAGGAGGGAGTTCTTGGATAATTCTTACAGGATAAACGGGATCCAGTTGGTGGAATTTCAGGTGGTGGGTAATGTATGCAGGTCCTTGGTTATGTCGGGCCTTGTGTGCGTGGGTCAGCAGCTTGAATGGGCATCTGTTCTGTATGGGAGACAGTGGAGTTGCCTGAGGTGGGGTGTGATGTGGGTTCATCAGAGAAGGCCGAGGATGAGTCTGGCTGCGGCGTTCTGTATGGTCTGAAGTCTCTGTAGGAGGTGTACAGTGATTCCTACGTAGAGGGCTTTGCCTTAGTCCAATTGGCTGGTGATGAGGGCCTGTGTCAAGGCACGCTGCATGTGTAGGGGTAGCCACTTGAAGATCTTACTTAGCATGTGCAGAATAAGGAAGCAGGCAGAGGAGACGGCATTGATCTGTGATTTCATGGTCAGCTTGTTGTCAATGAAGATTACAAGGTTTTTGGCGTGGTTGGAGGGAGTGGGTGCGGGTCCTAGGTCTGATGGCCACCAGGAATTGTTCCTTGTGTTGTTGCTGTTGCCAAAGATCAGTACTTCCGTCTTGTCTGTGTTGAGCTGCAGGCAGTTGTTCTTCATCCAGTCGGCGACGTTTGTCATGCATCTGTGGAAGTTGGTTCTGGTGGTGGTGGAGTCATCGGTGAGTGAGAGGATGAGTTGGGTGTCATCTGCGTTGGAAATTATGTTGAGACCGTGGGATCTGACAATGATGACCAGCGGGGTCATATATGTGTTGAAGAGTGTGGGGCTGAAGGATAAGCCCTGGGGGACATATCAGGTCATCAACTTGGGTTCAGAGGTGAAAGGTGGGAGGGAGATCCTCTGGGTTCTTCTGGTGAGGAAGGAGGTGATCCATCTGAGCGCATCCATTTGGATGCCGATGTGGTAGATTCTTTTGATCAGCGTTTGGTGGGATACGGTGTTGAAGGCTGCTGAGAGGTCGAAGAGGATCAAAGGTGCTGTTTCTCCTAGGTCTAGGAGGGTTCCGATGTCATCGGTGGCTGCGATCAGAGCGGTTTCGGTGCTGTGATTGCTGTAGAAGCCAGATTGGGAAGCGTTGAGTAGCTGGGTCTGCTCCAGGTTTCATGAGTTGATTGTTAATGACCTTTTCCAGTACCTTCTTTACGAATGAGAGCAAAGAGATTTAGCTGTAGTCGACAGAGGGTTTTTTGAGTAGTGGTCTGACTTCGGCATGTTTCCAGGCATCGGAAAACGTAGCGGTGGTGATAGAGGTGTTCAATAGTTTGGCAAGTTCCTTGCCAATCCATTGTTTTCTGAGGTTGAAGATGTGGTGCAGGCATGGCCTGTGGGAGCTTCTGAGTGGATGGATTTCATGGTGGAGGTGGTGTCCTGGGTAGAGAGGATGTCCAGATGGTCAGTGTGCAGTTCATGTCAATTACGGTGGTGGCGTATCTGTCGAGGAAGTCCGTAGGTGTGGGTTGGGGTTTGGAGTTTCAGTATATGGTTGCGATCTTGTTGTGGAAGAAGTGGGTGAGGTTATCACACAGCTTCTGTAAAAGTATGATGTTTTTGCTGGCATTTGGGTTGGAGAACTCCTTTACGATGTTGAAAAGTTTCTTGGTGTTGTTGGTGCTGGTTTCGATGTGTGTGGCATGGGTTGACTTCTTTGTTGCCCTCAGTAGGTGGAGGTAGAGGTTGAGGGAGGTCTTGAAGGCTGCCCTGTCGGAGGTGTCCTTGCTGGCACGCCATCTCCTCTCCAACTGCTTGCCATCCCTTTTTGCTGTTCTGAGTTCTTGGGTGTCTCAGCTGGCCTTTTTAGTAGGCCTGGGCTTTGAACTCCGCTCCATTCGTGGAGTTTGTGGAGTTTTCCGCACTCTGCGTTTCGCGGATCACATGAAGTTCTGAAAAACTTCTATCCGCGGAGCAGAGTTTTTTCCTTGCTCGTGCTCGCCAACGTTAAGTTGGTGAGTGCAAGCGAGGAAAATCCAATGTTAGACCACCTCTCAGCGAGAATTCGCAACGCAGGTGGTCACGGATGGTTGTGACAGCTTGTGTTGAGAAACCATCAGTTCGCGTTGAGGAAGGTGCCACTCGAGTAGAATATCTACTTGAGCGGCAGAAAGAAGCATCGTCATCTGTGCTGTGCATGGTGCCGTTTGCACTGCTTTTCCAGTGTGGGACAAACACCCGCCACTAAAAAACGGCACGAACGGCGTGACCTAACACACTCCGCTACTTGCCGAACTCCACGTGGCACGTCTGCGAACTCTGCCCAGGCCTACTTTTTGTAGGACTTTCTCTGGATGTTACTTTTGATGGGAATGATGCTGTCTGCACAATTGGTGATCCAGGCATTGAAGTTTTTTACTCCCTGTTCGAGGTTGGTGACTGTAGCAGGGTTGGAGGTTTTGAGGGCGTTTGCCCAGATTGTCTCTGAGATATTATGCCATCTCCTATGGGGGGCATTGGTCATCTTGAAGGCAGCGGTACAGGAGCTGCAGATGCTGAAGTGGATGATGGAGTGATCAGTCAATGTGAGTTCCGTGACATGGCTGTATTTGATGCGGTTGCTTAATTCAAACATGACCACCCTATTGTTGGACCATGTCAGAGAGGCTGTAAACTTAAGAAAGGGATTGTCAGTAAAAATACCAGCCAAATTATGGCCTGCAAGGTGTGTTGGGGCATCTGCCGCTGGAGCTAAACCCAGACTGGACATTGTGCCAATTAAAATTTCAGAGTCTCTATCTGTTAGGACCACCAAGTGGAAATTAAAATATCTGAGTATGGTGAAGTCTGCGGAGTGGATACTGGATTCAAAGAGAGAGAGCTAACTGCCTGAATTAAAGCAGCTCTAAGACCAGGGTGTGGTACAATATTAGTCCATTAAACAATTGGTTTTTGATAAGTTCTACTTTAAACAAAAGTGCCTCACAATCAGTGTTGGTGGACACTGCAGAACAAATTGCTGCCATCTTGTCATGGTATACTACAGCTATTCCCCCACCCCTCTTTATGGTTCTGTCCAATCTGAAAATAGAGTACCCCAAGGGCATGGCAGAAATCAAGTCAGGACCTTATGTGGGATCTGCCCAAGTTCCAGTAACAAATGCAATATCTAATTTGTGGTTGTCAAGATATTCTGAGGACTAAAATTATTTAATGTACAGGAGAAGGTTCCTTCTCTAACCGGGTTAGGTGGTCTGGTTAATGTTGAAGGTATTTATGTCTACTCTGTTGTTTATGCCTATCCTGTTAGTAGTGAGTGTGAGGCTACAGCCATGACATTTCAGCGTGTCAACGATGCTATGCGGTTCTAGTGTGGGACACCAAGGGCTCTTACCTGAGCTGTTAAAGACAAACAGTTCTTCTCTGGTGTAACTCTATATGAGGGAGTTATGGGGCTGGAAATGGCCAGTGTGTTTGGCACTGGGCGCTGCCTGGGGGCAGACGGGCTTGCCTTTGGCATGCCAGTGGCTCGCCCACTGCTCGAGGACCTCCTCTTAAGTGCTCTAAATAGCCCGTCATCTGGGGGGGGGTCAGAGGGCATGGTTAGTCCGGCACTTCTCAGTGTGACAGAAAACCGGTGGGATAAATTAGAAATAACTGGGGTCCAGCAACCCCTCAATCCTACCACAGGCTCCCCTGCAGAGGATAATACTCATAACTGTAATCAAACTCAATAAACTGGGGGCAAAAACGGGACACCGAGCCTTTTAAGTATGGCTCACAAGAAACAACAGGAGCCAGGCACCTCCTGATAACTGGCATGCAAGTGCCTACAAGGAACTGAAGGAAGGAATGGGTAAACCTTCAGGCAGAGCTGAGTGGAAGCGCTGTGAAGTGCTCTAAGGAGTGCACCATCCGAGGGGCATGTCAGAAGGCATGGTTAGTCTGGCATTTCTCAGCAAGACATAAAACAGGTGGGATACATTCGAAATTACTGGGGTCCAGCAACCCCTCAATCACATCACAGGCTCCCCTGCGGAGGATAATACTGGTAACTAAAGACAAACTAAATAAACAGGGGTGAAAAAGGAACCCATAAAAGCAATTTTAAAACAGGCAAAAGACTTTGAAGTATGGCACACAAGTACTGACAGGAGCCAGGACCTCCTGATAACCGGCACGCAAGTGCCTACAAGGAAATAAAAAAAGGATTAGGCAAACCTTCAGGCAGAGCTCATCTCCAACACCTACACAAGCAGACCCCAACAAATGCTTTCTAAACCTACTGGACGAGGAATACAATATAGACAAACAACATGATGGCTCTCTTTATACAGTTAATATCAACACTAATGATACATGTGCTACAAGTTCAAATATTACTAATCACTCCTCTAGCAAACAGAGTCACACCACCACCAAAGCACAATCTCTAGACTGCCTACTAAGAAATGATGGATCACTCTCTAAAAGCAAGCACCACATCTGTGACCTACTCACTGACACGCAAACTGACTTGCTCTTCACAATCGAATCATGGTCGGGAGATGACATGGCTCTAGTGTCGCCTGATGCAGTTGCTCCAGGCTCTCAAACTATCACACAAAATTGCGTAGGCAAAAGAGGGGGTGGACTACCTGTTATATTCAAGGAAATAATAAATCTCAACAAAGCTGACAACATTTCCATACAAGGTTGTCTGGCCCGCATGACCAGATGCAATTCACTACCAACTACCTTCTGTAAATTCCTCCTTCTTTACGGACCACCACCTAGCAATACAACATTCCCAGACATGTTTCTAGACACAGTTTCAAACCTTATGACACAACGCTCAAACCTATGCATCCTTGGTGACCTACACATATGGGGCCCAATTCACAAAGGTAAATTTAGACTTTTGGTCTGAGTTCAGACCAAAGGTCTAACTTTACTACTTTTTGGTATTCATGGGGTAAGTTATGAGTAGTATCTTTATGACTGCAGAGTTTTCACACTTCCCGCACCACAGTGGAATCATCACACTCAGATTGGAATCGCCGCACTCTGGGCAAAATCTCCACACTCGGGGCGCAGAGTGTGGAGATTCCGCCCGAGTGCAGAAACTCCACACTGAGTGCGGAAAGTCTGCAGTCATAAACATAATACTCATAATTTAGAACCTACATCAGATTATCCACAATCCCACACACATCACTTGATACCTCCGAAAGGTCATTTTTACAAATTCAGAACTAGTTACTTTCCAAAGGATCACTCGAGTCACATGGTCAGACCACCATATGTGAGGTCATAAGCAGTGCATGGTGAAGGCACAAGTTATAGTTAGCCCTGCTAACCATAACTGGTGAATTTATGTGTTTTTATTTTAGTTCAAACCTTTTATGTTGTCATTGAGTAATTCACCTAACTATTACATTACTTTAACCTTTGTTTTTTTCAATTGAATTTCTATGTTTTTTTAAAGAATGACAGATGTTTTTATCATACCTTACTAGAACGTTACTTTAACCTATGTTTTTTTCAGTGAAAGTTTAGATTTTTTAAGTAATAGTTTTTTTTTAAGTGCATGTGTGGTAGAATAACTGAATAATATATCCTGGGGCAGATTTACAAGCCCCTTGCGCCACTTTTGCGTCACTTTTAACATGGGAAAAGTGATGCAAAAGTGGCGCAAAGGGCTTGTAAATCTACCCCCCTGTGTGCAGACATTGTTCTGAAAGGGAATTGCGTTCATATTATAACTTAACAAGAAAAGGTGCACACTTTGCTAAATGCTTCTAAAAAATTATGCTTGAGTGTATTCAGAGTAAAATTTGTGTTGAGATTGTCTATCACCTCAGTTCTTCTAACTTTTATATTGATACATTTTCCCAGCAAGTTCATTAATATTGCAATAGCATACTTTTCTTAGACTTTGTATGTATTTTTACATTAAAGTCACAATTATAATTCAGAAAGAGAGTAGTCAGTTTTTTAAATATTGTATACTATTAAGTTTCATTATATAAATCTATTTGTGAAGTGCGTGATTACTCACTAGACTTCTAGATTTTGTTTTAATCCACTATATACAGTTCTTTTTCATGTGTTCAATTATTAAGGTTAATCTGTAACAAGAGAGAAATTAAAATTCGATTTTAATATTCATTTATTTGCTTTTTTTTTTATTATTTTAAAGTGGTGACTCTCATGAGATCGTACATTTGGGATTAATTTAAGAACAGTGTTTAAGAAAGAGATTCCAAAAGTTGAATATATAAGTAAAATTGATTAGGAGTTGTTCCATTGAATGATACAAGACACTCATGGGTATCCCTTGAGAGGTCTGGGAGATGAGCCACACCCTAAGGAAGGATTGTGATCAGTACATAAGGCTGTCTTTATTTAGAAAAAAAAGATTCCATCCTTTTTTATTTATTTCCCTATTGGATTTTGGTGAGGGTAGAAATACCTGACTTGTTCCTTTCCTGTTTCCCTTCCAACACAAAGATGTCTTCATTAGATTCTGATGAGTAGCCAGGGGCAGCTGCACGAGCTGAGCCATCTCAGCCTACCAAGGAATCCTTGGTGTGGCAGTTCTTTGAAATGAGGCAAGTGGCAAGAACGTTTCTACAACATATGTCATTTGTAAACTTTGCAAGAAGGAGTTCAGCCGGGGGAGCAGAAATAAACAGTGTAGCATGAGTACCACAGGCATGTGGAGATGTGGAGGTAACTCAGATCTATGCACCCGCAAAGGCTTGCTCGTGCAGAGGTGGCTTGTGCTGCAGAGCTGGACAACTCTTCAGGAGCTTCCACATCATTTGCTCAAGGAGATACTGTGCCTGCCTAGGTAGTAAGTGCAGAACCAGACAATAAACCTGCTTTTCCGAATAAAGCACTATATTGCTGCTTGTGCAAGGAGATAATTCTTTTCATCAGAGACAATCAAGTATGCCCAGGAGAAGCTTGTCCAAGATCACAAATGCCTACCTAGGCAATGTATTTTTTTTAACAGTCTGTTTTCCAAATCGTTCTCTTGTTTTTAAGTAGATAATGTTGGTTTTTGTTTTATACTTCAAGTTGTATGTTTTTGTCTTACCCTATTTAAAAAGTTTTAAAATACAAAAAAAATTTAAAATGTTGAAAAACACAAAATAAATTATACTTGTTGAAAGCTGTTAACCAAAATGGCTCTTTTCAGAGCTAACCTATAGTTTCATGATCTATGTTGTCTGTACTTTTTTTCCTTCTTAAAATCGAGAGTTCTCAAGAGCTTGCAAGAGTCAGGGAGGCAATCCCTCATGTACAGTCCGAGGGGTCAGTGCTTCCTGGTTTGCTCTTGTGAGCATCTTGTGAGATTGTACTTTTATAATGGGCTTTGCATTTACACTAACTATATATTGAAGTAGTATATATAATTTATATACACGAGTATAGTAACAGTGTACATAGTATAATAAAATGCAATTCATCATGTAGTTGTGGGGAGAAATTGATGTCCATGTATAGAGACCTCTCTCTCACATGGCAGGCGTGCATAGTGGGGTGTGTGAATTGACTTTCCTATTCTTTGAGACCTCTCTCAGATGACCAGTGTGCATAGTAGTAAGGGGAAAGGGACTTGCCTCTCCTTTCAGACCTCTTTCTCAGTTAACAGGTGCGTGTAGAGGGGTGAGGTAGATGAACTGGCCTCCCCTGCCAGACCTCTCTCAGATAACGGGTTACCATAGTAAGGTGAGGGGAGTGACAGGCCTCTCATTCCAGACCTCTTTCTGAGATGACAGGTGTGCGTAGTAGTATGTATGGAGAGAGACTGACCTCTCTGCTAAGACCTCTACCTCAGGTGTGTGTAGTAGTGAGTGGAGAGGGACTGCCGTTTCCTGTCAGACGTCTATCTCTGATGAAGGTTGTGCATTTTAAGGTGAATACATGGACTGGCCTCGCCTGTCAAACCTCTTTCTCAGATGACTAGTGTGTGTAGTAGAATGTGTACATGGACTGCCCTCTTCTTTCAGACCTCTCTTTCAGATGATGAGTGTGCCTAGTAGGATATGTACATGGACTGGTCTCTCCTTACAGACCTCTCTCTCAGATGATGGGTGTGCATATTAAGGTGTATACATGGACTGGCCTCTCCTGTCAGCCCTCTCTCAGATAGCATAGTAAGGTGTGTGTGGACTGGCCTCTCCCTTGAGACATCTCAGATGACAGATGCATGTAGTAGTGTGTGGGGAGGGACTGCCCTCTCCTGTCAGACTTCTCTATAGATGTCATAAATGATGTTATAGAACATGCCATCAGTGATGTATTATGTGAGGTCCTAAACAGTGCATGGCAGTGTGGAAGTTATACTTAACAATGCTAACAATAATGGTGAATTTCTGTGTTTTTTCTTTACTTCAAAACATTACGTTGGCACTGAAATTTTCACCTAACTGTAACATCACTGTAACCATTGTTTTCTTCTGTGAATTTCTGTTTTCTTAACATTAAGTAATATTATATTACCATACATAAACCTAACCCCTGCCGCACACGATCTTTGCCCATGCCCTGCAACCAACCCCTCATAGACAGACAGCTCCCTGCTGGAGGAGGGAGTTGTGAGGCCTACCTCCCCAAGCCATTATTGGTCCAGTGCACCCCATCCCCTGGAGCCAAAAATATTTATATTAGGGTACAGAGTCACACTGCCCCCAACCCCAAGTCCAAATGGGCCTCGAGGACCCCATTCCACGAGGCCATACAGCAATTATATTGGAGGGGTACTTGTGGCTCCCCTCCCTGAGCCTTAATAGGGACCCTATACCCCAGGGCAAAACATATTTATAGTAGGGGAGGGGACATGTGGACCCCCACCCCGAGCCCAAATGGGCTATGAGGAACCCATCCTCCGTACCATATGGAAATTATATGGGGGGCTCCCTGAGCCTTAAGAGGCCCAAAGGACCACCATCCCTGGGTCCAAAAACACTTCTTTTAGTGGAGGGGGCACGTGGCCCCCTCTCCAAGCCCAAATGGGCCTCAGGGACCCCACTCCTGGGGACAAAGATTAATTATTGGGAAGGGGGTGCATGGCCCCCCTCCCCAAGCCTTAAGAGGCCCTGGAAACCCTATTTTCCTGATGCCAAACATATTTATAATAGGAGAGGGGCACATGGACCTCATCCCTGAGCTGATATAAATTAACTGTAGGGAATGGGGTGTGGGCCCCCTCCCTGAGCCTAAAGAGGCCTTGGGAACCCCAACAACTGGGCCAAAAACTATAATTTTTGGGAAGGGGGCATGTGCCCCCCCCTCCTTGAGCCCAAATGAGTCACAGGGACCCCATCCCTGAGGCCAAAAGAAAACCAATAGGGTAGGGGAGCATGTGATCCCCTCCTGAGCCTTAATAGGCCTCTGGGACCCCATCCCTTGGGGCCAAAAATATTTACATTAGGAGAGGGGCGTGTGGCTCCCATTCCTTAGCCCAAATGGGCCCTGGGGACTCCATTATTCTACCCCGTGCTTTTTAGGGATCTCAATATTCACTTAGATAAAGATGAAATTGGAGATACCAAGGAATTCCTGGATTGTCTTAACCTGGCACAGTTAACTCAATGGGTCAAGACACCGACGCATTCAGGGGGTCACATCCTTGATCCCATTTGTTCTAATTTCTGCTTAAGGGTAGAGGATCCACTTCCGGTGTCATGGTTTGATCACTTTTTAACATACTTTTCCTGGGTGCCGGATGGTACCATTCCCCTTAGTAGGGCTGGCCAAGCGCCGACTTTTGCCAAAATTGATCCAATGCTCTTTAGTGGAGCTTTAGCAGATTCTCGACCAACCTCCTCTGATAATCTGGAGGAGGCCCTGGATAGCTTCTCCGGGTGGATAAAGAGGACAGTGGCCAGGTTCCATCCTACAGTCCGCCGCAAGCTGTCGAGAGATTCTCCATCTCAGCCGTGGTTTTCGGACACGCTAAGACGGCAGAAACAACATTGTAAACAGTTAGAACGTCTATGGCGGCTGAACTATTGTCCACTGGCCAAACTGAACCTTAGAAAGGCTCAGAAGCTTTATTATTCCTCCATAGCTCTGGCTAAAAGACTTTATTATGCGGATCGAATTGATCTGGCCAGGAATAATTCTAAGGAGATCTTCTCAATTGTCCAGAGCTTTATGGCCCCTAAAGCGGAATCCGTTATTCTGCCTGCGGCCAATGCCTGGTGTGAGGAACTG
Source organism: Calotriton arnoldi (assembly GCA_963921515.1). NCBI lineage: Eukaryota > Metazoa > Chordata > Amphibia > Caudata > Salamandridae > Calotriton > Calotriton arnoldi. Next base: position 75,758 of record CAWUFW010000965.1, read on the forward strand.
TCAAACTTTTTTATTGACAAAGTTCGCTCTATCCAGGCGTCTTTTACGCCAGGGGATCTTCCAGTGGTGAGGCCCCCGCCCTTGGTGTCACTGCCTGTTGAGTCACCTTCCCTAATGGATTTCCTCCCTATTGGTCGCCCTGAGTCATTGAAGATCCTCAAGGCCCTGAAGTCAGGCTCCCCATCTGATCCTTGTGCTGCCAGGCTTCTTGCTTGTGTCGCTGAGACGGTGAATCCAGAAGTCAACAAACTTAATAACTTCTCCCTTCAGGAGGCTTATGTCCCTTCACTATGGAAGCAGGCCAAGATTCTGCCCCTCCTAAAGAAACCCACACTGGATCCGCTGATTCCAGCTAACTACCGCCCTATATCACTTTTACCTATCATGGCTAAGGCTTGTGAAAAGGTGGTGAATAGACAACTTACGGATTTTGTGGAGGGGGCAGGCCTACTTCACCCAGCTCAATCCGGATTTAGAGCCTCCCATAGCACCGAGTCGGCCTTGGTGGAAGTCTCGGAAGCCATTCGGGAGTGTCTGGATGCTGGCGGGAGGGCTGCTCTTGTTTTGCTGGACCTCTTGGCAGCATTCGATACTGTCCCCCATTCGCTGCTGCTTCTCCTCCTGGCGAGAGTGGGGATCGCGGGGGCCGTTTTGAGCTGGTTGAAGTCTTTCTCGGAGGGTCGTTCACAGCAGGTTTGTATCCCCCCCGTTCTGTTCTAGGCCGCAGAAGGTGACCACCGGGGTGCCACAGGGGTCCTCTTTGAGTCCCCTACTTTTTAATCTCTATGTCACCCCTTTGATTTACCTGGCTGAAGAACTGGGGGCCAAAATTATAGCATATGCGGATGATACCCAGTTGCTGTTCACTTGGGGAAAATCCGAGTGCTCTACGTCCTTGGCTAAAAAATGTTTGGCAGCAGTTTTCCAATGGCTCTCCTCAGCACAGCTTAAATGCAATGAGGAGAAGTCAGAAATTCTCCTGTACGGGACCTTCCCCCCCCAGTTCCGAGAATCTCTAAGGCCAGAGGAGTTTAACGCACCTGCCTCTTCGGGGCACCCTGCACGAAATCTGGCTGTTTGGTTTGAGGAAAATCTCTCCTTCACTATCCAGATAAAGAAGCTGACAGGGTCCTGTTTTGGGCTACTTAAAACTCTTAAGAAATTTCTCCCGCTTCTTCCTAGAACAGCTAAGGAAACAGTGGTTCGGACCTTGATACTCTCTCGACTTGACTATGCGAATGCTCTATATGCCGGCTTGCCGGATTACCTTCTTCGGAAACTGCAGACTGTTCAGAATGCTGCTGCCAGACTTGTGTTTAACATCCCTATGAGAAGCAGTGTTCTGCAGTATCTGCGTCAATTACACTGGCTGCCGGTGGCGAATCGCGTCAAGTTTAAAGCATTGACTTTAGCCCATCGCGCTCTGCATGCCCTGGGTCCTGTGTATCTCCAGATAAGGTTCCTGTTTTACACTCCTGCCAGACACCTGCGATCATCATCTCAGTTCCTGGCATATACTCCTCGCTTTCGGCTTACAAGAATGGGGGGCAGCTCACTTGTTGTGAGAGCGGCTATGATCTGGAACTCACTTCCTTTGGCTCTCCGCAGCATTCAGGAATTTGGTCTTTTTAAAAAAAAACTGAAGACCTTCCTGTTTGACTAACTTTAGCATCACTTCTCTGTATCCTTTCCTTTCCTCCTTGGGCTCGCGCGGGGACACTCCTCGGAGTATCTGTGCGCGTTACAAGATTAAATAACATAACATAACATCTCCAGGAGCCATAAATAAACTATAGTGAAGGGGGTGTGGCCCCCTCCCTGAGCCTTTAGAGGCCCTCGAGACCCCATCCTCGAGGGCCAAAAACAATTGCTTTAGGGAAAGAGGTGCATGTCCCCTCTGTGAGACAAAATGGGCCCCATAGACCCCATCTCCTGGGGCCAAAGAATAATAATAGTGGAAGGGGTTGCCTAAGCCTTATAGAGGCCCCGGAAACCCCATTCCCCGGGGCCAAAAACAATTATTTTAGGGAAGAGGGCATGTGGCCCCCCCCCATCTCGAGCCCAAATGAGCCCAGAGACCCCATCTCTGGGGGTCAAAAGTATAATAATAGGAGAGCATGTGATCCCCCTCCCTGAGCCTTAAGAGGCCCCAGAGACCTCATCCCCCAAGGCTAAACATATTTATATTAGGGCAGAAGGCACATGGCCCCCTTCGCTGAGCCCAAATAAGCCTCAGAACCACATCACCATTGGTCATAAATAAACTATAGGGTAGGGAGGTGTGGACCCCGCACAGAGTCTTAAGAGGCCCCAGGAACCCCATCCCCTGGGTCGAAAGGATAATAATAGGGGTGGGGGCACTTGGCCCTGTTCTCCGAGCCTTAACAGTGGCCCTGGCGGCCCCATCTCCTAGGTCCAACCACGAATAATAGGGGAGGGGGCATGTGCCCCCCTTTCCAAGCCTTATGAGGCACCAGGGACCTTATTCCTTGGTGCTTAAAATTAATAATAGGGGAGTCAGTGCGCAGCAGCTCTCTCTGAGCCATATTAGGCATCGGGAATCCTATCCCCAGTTGCCAAATGGATTAAAAAAAGGAGAGGGGTCAATTGTTCCCATACACTTGCAATGCATTTCTCAACTTCTAGGTAGCCTGCACATTTTGTCTATTTCTTTTCTGTCTATTTTGCCTGTGTTCACGGAGGAGCCGCCACTGGTGCATTGTGAGAAATGCTACTGTGAACGGATTCCTCCATGAAAAATGCTATTCATGATTTGAGTGACAATTCTGATCTGTTTGCCCTGTGTTTACTCGCTGAATGTGAGTATTGCACTATGTATTTAAGACCTACTTGGGGACTGGCTTAATCTGCCTGTGATTTGCGCTCACTCGACATTTAAGCATCCCCGCTAATCATTTTCCGTCTTCTGAATCCTGCGTTCTGTATGATCACTGTTTTACACAGCATTTGGTTTCTATGTGTGAACTACTTTCACTGTTCCTCTGGTTCCTGCATGTGACTTTTTTCTTGCTTGTGAACTGGACACACTACTTGTTAATTGTTTTACTCTCAATCCGAGTGCTGCCTGTAAATCACTGTGACCGTATTATTATGCTCCTTGCATTTGTTATGCTTCTGAATAGTCTTCTCTACCTCTGAACAGTTTTTTGCACCTTTATGCTCCCTGTCACTCCATTCCACTCTTGCTTTTGTGCTCCATGTGCACTAGTTACACTGCTTCAAAAATGTCTACTGAATTAATTTGCTGTGTATATACCTGATGCTCATGGACGGTTAGTCAGTTTGTGAATTGTGAACTGCAGCAGTGAATTGTTTCTCAAACAATGCCGATTACAGATTACTTTCCCTCCACATCTGGTATTATTCATGAATTATGTACCTTTCTTGCGAATTGGACGTGCCACCAGTTAACTGCTAAACTGCACATAGCTGTGCTGCCTGTGAATCACCTTCAATCTATACTTGGGTGATGCTTCTGATATGCTTACATTGCATCGGGACTATTTAATCTTTGCTCCTGGCGCCCTCTGTAATCAGTTGATGTATACAGAGGCAACCTGTCCATTGTAATCCACATATAGGGTCCCAATCTATAACCAACTATCCGCAACTAAGTTAATCCTGTGCATTGTGGCCCTATTTGCTGAGGGCCTGCCAGCCTCTAGTTTTCTTTGTGGTATTTTCTATATCTACCCCGTCCTGTATCTGTTACTTTCATTGCCAATCTGGGTACCACATTGTGCTAAGAACTGGTGTTGCTTTTTACTGAATGTTATTAGCCAGCTGTAACTCTAAGTCATTTCTTTTATAAAGAGCAGGAGGGTCTCAAATGAACAAGCCACCACTCCAGCAGCATCACCACTTATCACTTCATTTCTCATTTCTAGCTCCCTTCACACCACGCCCCCCTCACTTCAGCCACCCTCCCAAACCGTTCTCCATTTACTCCTCCCTAGCCACTGCTTTCCACTTTATACTGTGTAAAAACAGCATTGAGAAATAAGTCCTACACATTTTAATAAATCAATCTAAAGCAACATTTTTCTGAATTCAGATTTTCTCTAAAACATGCCCTGATCTGCCACTAAATCGTTTCTAATGTTATAGTTGCCAAACAGAACAAACCACATAGAAAATGGTGAAATGGCATTAGTCTAAATAATTCCTAAATAATACAATAGTATATATCATGTTCAGGAATATATAATTCATTCACCATCTGGCATTCGTGTTTCAAAACAAACAAATCATTTGATAAACATAAATATTTCAGGTATTTAACAACATAAATAAATGAAGAATATTTTGCGTAGTTAATTGGTTCTCCAAAGAACACCCCATCACTAAAATATTACTCTTAAATGTAAAACTAAATAGATGTGTCAACGTACATTTGAGCTCAGGTTTCTTGTGTAGTCTTTCACTAAGCTTGCACTTATGGAAAAGGCCTTATTTCTCTTTTTCCAAATCAGTAACTATTTGCTATTTTTAAAGCTATCAACATGTTCCTTGTTGTAAAATATCAAGTGCACTGGATATAAAAAGTAAATGGGGCCTTTTCCAAATTGTTTGGACTATAAGTTAATACAGTTGTCATTATTTTCTCATTTTCTGTGCAATTTACAGTGTTGTGCTGGCTCTGGTTTCTGATCTCTGCTATGCCTATGCTTGCAAATTATTAATCATGGCAGATTCCAGACTAAAACATAAGCATTAGCTTTAATAAACGTGTGCTGAAACTGAAACTCTCAGCTATCTTGACGAAAGAGTCTGTACGAGAAGTCTCTTCATGCGTGCTCGTCTCTCAACTTGCTCTTTGTCTGGCTGTATTCTTCTGGACTTGTCTTACTGTGACAATGTCCTTCACAACAATACTTCCACATCATTTGGATTCTATTAATTGGGGCTGAAGCCTTCACTAAATTATTTCAACTCTAGCATTATAGGAAATGTGTGACAGAGCAGAGGCTGTCAAGAGCATGTCTCTTAGGCAACAGCTGTAGCCTCTTCTTGAAGTGAAGAACGTGCCGGTCATTCCCTGAAGCAAACTCAGACCCCAGAATTGTACAGGCTGTCAAGAGATGTGACGAGCAGGATGAAAGGAACAAAATTGGATGTAGTAAAAAGAAATCCACCAGGCCAATCAACAGGACGAGCGGAGGAACGAAGCTTGAATAAAGTTGCAGCATAAGAAGGGGAATCCAGTGAGCAAGCAACAGGCACGCAAGCAGTGGCGGCGCCTCTGAAGCCCCACTGCTCTCAGAGCAGTGTAAAAGGAAAAATGTAATGATAATAACAGAAGTTATTATAATTTTATTTTTAATATCTTCCAGCCAGGTTAGTGCGGGGTTGGGCTGGGCTCCTGTGACGTCGAGGGAGGAGGAGTGGCTGTTGCACCTTAAGTGCGCATGACTGTTTGGCTGGCTGCCTTGGGCCAGCCAAACAGTCATGAGCACTTTGCATGTTCTCCACCGCGCTGTAATGCACAGCCTGGGTGGAGAGCATGCACAGGCTGCCAGTCCCTGTCTGAGCACCAAACCATGGTGCTCAAACCAATCACGAGGCTGCGGTCATGGTGACAGCAGCGTCGCGATGGGCTTAGGGGAGCCTGGAAGCCAGCAGAACAGCGAGGATGAAGAAGAGGCTGTGGCTGGTTACCGGTGACAAGCAGTGAAGTCTTTTTTTTTTCTAACCCCCTCTCCAAGCCCCCACCACAGTTACCTACAAGCCGTCATTGCACGCAAGCATAATTGTGACATCAGTTGGAACTGCTCTGTTCTTCGTTTTATAATCCAAAACAGTGAGTAAAACTGTGGAGAAGAAACAGCAAATGATAAGATGACATTTTACCATGGGCAATTCAAAGACTAAATACTTGTAAGAGGAGGCATTAAACAAGGGAATAAAATCTGGTATGAACTACTAAATTATTAAACCCTAATCTTCCATACCTGCAGTATTACAGAGATGATGCAGGCAAACAACCTCATGGAGTGTGATTCTATTGAAAAACTGCTGCCAGGAAGAAACTCACCCAGGACACACACCCTACAAAGCTGTGTGGCCTCTAAGCAGAAATATGCTGTAGGGCGTGCAACTCCATAAACACAGTCATGGCAGCTCCAATGGCGTCAGAAACGCCAAACTCTGCCTCCAGGTAAGCAGGAGCTACCAGAGGCATGCTTCCGTCAATGTAAAATATACATTTCAAAAGTTCATATCTCAGCAAAGACTTTGATCAACATAACAAAAATATCCTTGTGGTCAGAATCACTAGAGCAATCTATAAACACATCAAAACAATCAAAAAACATATTTAAAATAATCTTTTTACCTATTGATAATTAAAGTACTGACTTAGAAGCATAAACTGTGAATTCTGAAATATAAAGACAGTCATACATATTTAATTTAATATAGGTTTTACAATCATAGTTTTATGGGAGCTAGAAAAACAGGCAAACATATTTGTACAGTGCACATTCACCGTGGCATTGGGCCATGCCCCACCTCAGAAAGGGCATACAGTCTTTCTGCCCTGGGAGCGTAAAAAGCCCAGTAGACTCAAGGAATTTCTTTTTGGGTGCGGACCAAACCAATGGGCAAGGACTAGTGCTCAACTCCCCCATGCAGGGAAATAAGGTGTTTCTGCCCCACGTACTAGCACCCAGGACAGGAAAGGCCGCAAAACGAAATGTGGCACCATCACATTTTCACTATTAAAGTTGATCCACATTGATGATGTGGATAGCTGTGGTATTTGGATCTGGGCTTGGCAGCCACCCAGGGAAACATTCAAACACTGGCATTTCTCAAAACAAAACATCTAGGAGAGTCCACAATGATGTGCTTTGTGTGGTTCCCACAATGTTTTCTTACCATGCGAACTTCACCCGAACTTCACACGCTCCCTGGTTTGACATTCCTGTCATGGGCGCTGGGCTAGTCACATAAGTAGGTTACCATTTCTATCGAGTGAAGTATGACACTGGTGGGTTTTAGGAATTTTGTTGATCCCTGCAGATTCTGGAAGTTTCTGTCACAGAAATATGAGGAAAATGAGTGATTTTAGCTAAAGTTTGAGGTCTGTAGGGCATTGTGGATAAGAAAACATTGAGGAATCGATGCAAGTCAAACCACCGTGGACTCCCCAGGTGTCAAGTTTTGAGAAATATCTGGGTTTGGTAGGTATATCTGGGTGGCTGCTGAACTCATTTACCAATGTGGCAGCTACCCCCATCGCCAAAACTGGCAATTATTTTTAAAAGGAAAGTTGATGTCTCAACGTTGCATTGTGGGGCCTTTTGTGTAACTGAACACTTAGCCCACCCACACAGGTGGGGTACCATTTTTATCAGCAGAAGTGAAGGAACATAGAATCTGTTAACATTTGTTATTATGAATTGAATTTCTCTCATTATTGGTTTCCAAATGTAAACCAGTTTGCAAGAAAGATCCCTTTTTCACATTGTCTTCTGAATCACATGATAGTACTGGTAACCCAGGATTCAGAGTTATGCACATAACACACTATTCCTAAAATCAGCACCTAGTGCACATTTCTAAAATTCAAAAATTTCATCTTATCAATTTTGTCATTCATTGCATTTATCTTAGAATTGATGCATGGTTGGTACACAATGAAATATCATTATAAACTGTAGCTCAGTTGTTGGCTCTGGGCCTCGTGTTTTTGGACAACCAGTAAACACTATATATCCCTGCAACTAGGAAGATCTTTCAGACATAAGTGTGTGTTGCTTTTGCAAATTAGCCGAAGTGGCAGAAAATTACAGTTGAAAATGTTGCCAGCTAGTTCTATTTTACCTATGTGTTTTATTTTTTTATTTTAATAACTAGTTTCTTTGAGGTAACTATAAGCTATCTACAAAAACCACCCCTTGCTGAATTCAGACTTTTGTCTAGTATTCAGAAAAGCATAGCCTTCTGAGATCACATATGCCCTTCACATCTGTTTTCATCTCAAACTGCACGTAGGTTGAAACCACAAAAAGCAAAATGGACTGCCAGTTAGAAAAATGCAAAAACTGTCATAAGAAAAGTTGGAAATGTAGTGAACTAGCACTGCAAAAGTTTAATTGTTGCCATTGTTAGAAAAAATAATATACACTTTCTTTCACACATGTTTTTACAATTTAAAAAAAGCTACTTTTTGGCTTTTTTTCTGTTTCCTTCAGGGTAAACATAAACCTGGGGTACCTTAAGAATCCCCAATAAGTGGCAAAAAAAGAACACATATTTGGTGTGAATACCTTTTGAAGAGAAAAGTTATGAAGGCTTAAGAGCGAAACACCCCAACCATCAAAAAAAGGGCTTGGTGTGGAAAAGCCTCAGCAGATTAGAACTAGCATATATTTAGACCATTAATATATATCAAGACTAATATAACATACACAGGAGATTGCAATAAGGTACGCCTACTTGGTGTCAAATTCTGATTCTTCAATCTTCTCGCATCATTCTGGAAATCGAGATGTCTTTCTGACCTTGCAGCACATAGTAGTCTTTAAGATGGTCTTGACCTTCTGACTAAACTTGTTGGCAGCACAATCCCTAATTCAGGAGGAAATTTAATACACTTGAAAACCTCATATATAAAACTACTCCTGAAAAAACATACCCTTGACCCCATTCACCTGAACAATTACAAATGGATTGCCAGTGGACCTTTCCTGTATAAGCAGACTAAACTGAAAGATCTGTGAAACTCAAGCAGTTCATCAGTGCACAGAGTGTCTGGATGTTGCCCAAGTCAGTTTTCACCACAGCCTTGGGCCATAGTCATCTACTATATCTATGTGGGATGAAGTCAAGACCCAGTTGGATAGAGGTAGGGCTCCTGCCCTCACAACACATTCCCTGTTGGCTGCCTTTTGCAAGGCCTATTGCTCCACATTCCTCGTGTGTCTCCGTGATATAGAAGTTCCAGACAATGGGCCCAAATCAGAGTTTGGAGGAAAGGGTTCTCCCTCCTAATGCAAAGGAGTACCCTGTCTGCTAAACCCTAGGTCTGCCCATCTAATTGCTTTAAGTTTTATGTTGACAGGGCCCTCTTTAACTTGGTCGATGAAAACTTCCTCCGACGTCCAGGCGGATTAGGGGCCGTCAGAGGAAGGATTTTACACTACCTCTACTATTTTTAGTGGACAGCGTAATGTCTTTTTTCCATGTCTGTCACCACCATTGTGATGGACAGTAAAAAATTATCCACACTCTCTTGGAGATAACTCCCAGGATGGCAACAAGTCAGCGTGCCTTCTTGCAATCTCTTATGTATGTTATAATAGTGTTGATACATATTACAGGTGTAAACATATGTTGACCCCTTAGCTGCCGATGTTTTCCTAGATACGGGGTCATTAGTTTTTAGTTTTTCTGAGACACACTCCTACTTCAGGAGTCTGTTTCTGAAAAACAATAAAACAAAATATTGAAAAAGTTTGGTGATTAGCATTTCAACCAAACATTTTGTGTATTGAATGGAACCGCCGTTATGGGGGTTCCTTTCAGTGTGCAGAGAGGAAAGCTAAGCAGGCATTTGGAAGGCTGTAACTATTGGTTGGGTATGTCATATTTCACTTAGTATTTGTCATAAAACTGAGTATATGGTGGGACATTCATCACCTTGCACTTACCTCCTCCCTGAGAAGCCTTGGACTGCTGTACCGCTCTACTACTGAGAATCAAGTGCTGAAGGAGTACTTGGCCCAGATGCTCCGGACCCACATTAGGTCAGGTCTCAGGCTTTAGTTCGACAAGAGTGAGTGAACAAGTTATCTGCAAACGTTTGTCAGTATGGAAGCTTTACTTGATGACGTCAATTAATTAGAAAGTGTTTTCAAAGAGAAATGGATGCATTAACACAACAGTAACAGAAGTATCAAGCAAATTATCAGATCTTCCTAATGTCTTTGTTGGAGAGGGAGAGAAGGAGAAGCTGGAATCTTAATGATTTTGTAAATGAACTTTGATGCCCAGAGTTAAGGAATTGCTGATGCATCATAATTTTGCTGCGGAGTGTAAAAAGTCATAACATTTCACAGAATACGTTGCTATGTTAAAGGGCAAAGCTGATACATATGAATTTCGAGACTTTGTGTTGTCGGAATATTGTCTGACACAAAGATCATGTCCTAAATATCGATTTCAAAAATATCATCCGTCTGGAGTTGATAATGGAAAGTGTCTATCTAATGGGGCAATATTTGTGCAAACAAAATTTAGGATGCACTACTTATGTTAAACAGTATTTCTACAGGCACTATTCTGACAAAGCCACCTAGGCCACTCATCGGAGTTGTAAAAGATGCTCGTGTTATATCACTGATTTCATGGATGTTCATAATGATATATATTAAGTTAAGGACCAGAAAGTGGTGACAGCATATTGTGGACAACCATTCTGACACAACACACATTTAAAAAAAAGAATTACAGCACAACAAAAACACAAAAAAATGCATTCACATCACACAAATTCATCAAGTGACTGATCATGTCAAACCCCATGATGAAATGTCAATACCAAGACCATAAATGTCCATAGTCACAATCAAATGGCAAAAAACGATGTAATTGATGAAAAGGTACACACAACATCATACCGATGCCAATAGGCACAGTACAAGCATTGCCAACGTGCAAGGTCAAAGGAGAGAACCCGTACCAATAACCATGAAAGTAGATGGGATAAAGAGATCAGATACAGAACATCTGAGACACACACCGCCACAGGTGCAGTATGCATACCGAGTGACTTATCAAACACTGGGACAGATCTTAAGAAAGCTACCTACTACCCAAAAAGCATTGACAATATGTATCTTAAATGTTTTGTAATAATTCAGAACAATCAGTAACTACCAAGTCAGAAGAGAAAGGAGAGACAGATAAAGTATTATATACTCTGGAGTGTCTGATGAAGCAGCAAAATTCATTCATGAACTTTACAAAGCGCATGCTCAAGTAAATGTTCATGACTTGAATTGAGGCCACAGCGGATTCTCATTAAATTAAACAATTGTCTTAGCCAGGCTCTTCTCACAAATGCCTGTTTCCAGGTTGACACATAACTGTTTCATATTCCATCAGTCAGCAGCACAACTCAATGCTGGTGGCTATAGAGACATCTGCCTGCTTGGTAAGTAACTGAAATGAATCTGTGGTATGCATGTTCACATAGTGCTTGTGAATCTCTAGAAAGACAAACTTTCCTACACATTATACCCACTCATAGGTTCTCACAGTAAAATATATGTGTACCACGACATTTGCTACATGTTCTATTAGACTCGCTCTTACAAATGTAGCTTTCTTTTTTACTCAGTGATTCTGCATTCTCATTGCAACTCCTATCTCTCTTCTATCCACTCATTAATGTATTTCAGTAGCGGTTCCTTAGCATAAACTCACAAACAGGAGGTTTTATTTAGCAGAAATAAGATTTCCTGGGCTCTAGAAGTGGTGAAGTTTGTTATTGGGAAACTTCATCCTTGCAGAAGGTCCACAAAGGTGCCGAGGGAAAGTTTACAGCCTCTGATGATGATTTCATGCTCCAGTAAATGCCATAGTTGGAACATGCCAGAGTAGGAAATTGCAGCTACATAAAACCATGCCATGATCATCCTTTAAGACATGGTGAGGGTGGCAGGGATGTGTGTGCGAAACAGATGAGGAACCCCATCAATTTATGGTGGAACATCTGCTCTGCCAAAGCCCAAATGACCTCCAAAGACTTTAATGTGATAACTGTGCATATGCATCTGTATACATAAAGTGACATATGAAAATATCACATTTTCATTTACCCTTTATCTGCCATTTGCAATACTATGTCATGTGGATATATTACATCTGCATGATGCATTTCGGAATTTTCTAAATGGAGACTGGAAGTTTAGTACCGAAAATAATCTCATTATGAAAGGAGAACATGTAAAACATGTAGAGAAGTGAGATGGTCCACTCATGATAGCTTTTTTTTTTTTACTTAAAAGGCATTTAGAATCTATGTTGTGCCCAAATAAGCAACTCTTCCTAATATTGCGTTAACTATGTATAATTGAAAATGAACAGTGTGGAAAGTGAAAAAAACTGACATTTTGTGCTATCTAACCTGCAGAGGTGACACTGCAAGTCCATCGTGTTGTAATGTGACCTTCTGCAGTCATGTTATTGCTGAGTGCACCTCCAACTTTGTAGTAAAGGGTTACAGTGACTTTTGTTCTTCTGAAATACGATTTATTGTGTCTTTCTGGTGATAAATAGCTGAGCTCGAGGGGTAAGATGGAGACTAGGCATGACATCACCAGAGGTTTAGAGCAGAGTGGTTTATGACCAGGAATGCTGCGGACCCAGCTTCCTGGGAAGGCCCTCCTGATTTAAAAAGAAGGTGTAGTCCTGGCTGGTCCCCCTGTAGAGGAGGGCTTTGCCTGTGGCTTGCTTCTGCCTTGAGGATCAGCTGCTAGAGCAATATCTGTCAGGTCAATTTAACCACCTTTTGTACATTCCAGCTGCTTCTAGAATATTTGGGTTGGATTCTTTGGTCAGTTAGTATAAGCTCCTCATCCCTCTGTCTGCCCAGGCACTGTGTCTTACTGTACTAAATCTTTAAATCTGTGTCGTCTTAAATTCAACACTGATATACAACTGCAAATTCATGTCTCCTACATGATTTGATATTGTTGTTATATGTCAGTGTCCAAGCAACATAATCTTCTGTTAGTGGAGAAGAGGGCCCAATCCAATGAGAGCAGACCACATTTCACTGACTCATTTTGTTAATAGATGTCCTGCTCGCAACAGATAGCTGTACACCTACCCTATTCACCATGCGTGCGCACACGACATTCAATGAGTCCCACTGGGAGAGCAATGTGCAGTAGAGCCATCTGGGAGTGGAACATCTGAGAAAGAAGGGACCACTGATGTTGACCAAACTTGCCTCTGCCATGTCCAGCATGGGTTGCAGCTGACAGATCAGTGAAATTGCAACCTGGTGCTTCTGCAGGGTGGCTAGCACCTACAGAGGAGACAGTGTGGGTGATGCAATGAGATAAACATACTTGCCAGGCTGTGTCACCAAGATGGCCAATGTGGACAGCTAAGTTTGCATTATCATGACCCCTGGGAGGTTTGTTTGTGGCAGGGATTGATGGCAGTGGAAAAAATGACCTACAAAGTTTTGGTCCTCAGCTAATGAACATGTACATGTGATATGAGATAAATGTTGTATCTTAGCAACCTACAGCATCTGGGTGCGATCGCCATTGGATTCTGGAGTGTGGAATCCAGGGGCAGAGAGCAGGTAGTTGCTGAAGGAGAAGACTTTCAGGGGTTGTCTTCACTTTAAATCAAGCAAAAAAAAATTCACCAATTTCCTATGCCTTCCACTATTGGTAAATGGAATCCCATCTCGTCGCCACTTTTGAATAATCCAAAGACGCGTAATGGAGGGTATAACAAGTTTATTGGTGCCGTACAACAACCCCTAAAGTCCTTCTCATTCAGCAACTGCCTGCTCTCCGACCCTGGATTCCACACTCCAGAATCCAATGGAAAAAGCAACCAGATGCTGTAGGTTGCTAAGATACAACAATATTTTTTGCTACTCTTGTGCCTACACAACTGTAATGCTTATACATTGTGGAAAGATCATACCTCGGTGTGATTGTTACCTCTCCCTTACCTATCCCCATGATTGTGGTCTATGGAACTGAATGATATGCAGCATGCATGATGTGGATCATGATTTATGATGCTCTCTGGAAATGAGTCAGGGATGATATCCAGGTACCATCAGACATTGCATCAGCCTTCTGTATCCTGCTGTACTTCTTTACAGTCTTCTTCTCATACAACCATTTCTTCTCAATGTACCCCCAGAAAGTATCTCTTGAGTCCATGACATCCTCACGCCATTGACTTCCTGCCACACTGCTTTCTTGTCTGCTGCACTGTGCTTGAGCCTGAGGATTAGCCAAGTATAGTTTCAAGTTTAAAACACCCAACTTATAGACTTTGTCCTTGGTAAATCCTGATGGCTCTAATGACAAGGTCAATGAACCTTTACCACCATGGTGTAAATGGAGCTAGAACAAAACATAAATTATGCATATATCATCGACAGTGGAATTTGAATGTTCAGTCAATGATGAGAGGTTGGTAAAGTTTCAACACAGTTATTTATCTTAAAGGATAAGTATTGGTTTTCGTCATCTTTATCCAGATTAGTCAGTTTACAGAAATAGCTCGCAGCTACAGATAAGTCCACTTTTTTTCTAAGGCTCAATTTGGGGTTTGGATGACGCTGTGTCTGTGCCTGCATGCTAGCAATAGGTCTGAAAGGGGCTAGCTTGCCTAAGGGATTCTGATTAGCTTCCTTAGCCCTTTATCTTTGTTAAACCAGTTCTATTTCCTTTATTTTTTTTTCCCGACAAGGGACATTAATAATGCAGTGAGTATGCAGGGGCTTTTTATTGGCTTAGCGCCGGCTTCCGCATGCGGAATTTAGGTCAGGGGCTTAGAGCCAGCTCCTGCATGCCTAGTTTAGATCAAGAGACCCGTTTTCATGCGGCTCGAGTGCACAGAGCAAAGACTCTGGTGAGCCTGAGCTGCTGACTGTAATCAGGCTCCACGAGGACTCCCAAGCCCTCAGAGGCAGGGAGGCCCTCAACCGGTGTTAGCAGTTGGTACATGCGAGGTCTCCCAATACCGCAATCGGCACGGGGGACTCGAGTGCCTGCATTTTAGGAAGACCTTCGTTATGACGGCAGTTGGTGCGTACGAGGGCTGCCGATACGGCGGTCGGCAGCCAGGTCTTGTGCGCAACCAACAGGTCAAATTAGCCCAAGACAAGTTCAGTTAATACGGGGAGTGAATTTCGCCTTGGTAATCATTTTTTAGTGAAATCAAAGGGTTACTCACCCTCTTCCGCGCCTCTGCCCTCGCGCCTATCAACTCTGTAACACTTCAAGTTTCTGAACCTCTGGGGCCACCGTTCAAGCATCAAGTGACGCAGCAGCCATCTTGGATTGGTCTCACATAGGGACTTAGTATTTGGAAATAGACAGCCATCTTTTGGGCTGTCAAAGGAGGCTGTGAACCATTTTTTTCCCTGTCAGTTACACTTGAGGTCACGACTGCAACCCGGCTTCAATGTTACTCAGGTTAAGTTTGTGAGGAGGTTTATTTTTGTGGCAATTTGATCATTTTGACAGGGAAAGGAAGGTTTTTTTATTGTGTGGTTGTTTATCTTAAGAGATATGGAGAAGAATAGAGCTGTTGATGGTAACGCTGAGGGGAGAGTTCAGGAGTGTGTTGACAAGGCAGTCTCTGTGTTGGCTACACAGTTGGGGAAAAAATTGGATGACTGCATTAATAAGTTGGAAGGTAGATTTGGAAGAAGGAGTGACGAGGAGCAATTTTGGTCAGTTGAGGAGGTGGCAGATGGGACCACGGTAAGTGGTAGTGGCAAGAAGGCCACCCAAAAGAGGAAACACCTCTTTAAGGAGAAACTCAGCAAGGAAAGAGGTGCCTTTAACCAGAAAGGCAAACACAGACTAGCCTCAAAGGAGGTATGTGGTAAGAAATAAAGGCCGCTCAAGGGGATCACAGGGCTATTGCCTGTGATTAATCCTCCAGCAGTGGAGATATCGTAATCTCCTTTTCTTCCGACTTTGATACCACAGAGGATGATGGGGTTGAAACTAAGAGAATTAAGAAAGAGAGGAGAGAGAAGGAAAGCTTTGAGCAGGTCAAGGACCCGCTAGGCAACCTTATGTTTGACCCTAATACGATTCAGCACCCATTATCCCCTCAATGGGTCCCAATAAAGCATGTGGCTGAGTACGTGGAGTTCTGGAGAAGGAGGGAGATGCCGAAGGAGGTTTGGACCAGACTCCGTTTCGAGTGCCCGAGGCCTTCCCTAGCGAATAAGATGGCCTACACCCCCGGGTTGGATGCTAAGATGCTGGCATTTCTTAATAAGTTGGGTAGAGACCTAAGACGGGGGCTTTATAAAGGCTTAAAGGGCTGTCAGGATCGCCTACAAGACGTTTTTGGCCCTCTAACTAAACTTTTTGACCTTTGTGAAGAGGCTTACCTCCAAGAAAGCTCAGTAAATGTCTTAGAGCTGAGGCATTGGGTGCAGAGAGCGGTTTGTTTATTGGGGAATGCAAACGATTCTCTGTGCTCAGAGTGCAGGAAGAGCCTGCTTATGAAAATTGACCCCAACCTGGCAGAATTGTCAGGAAAGGAATCAGGTCAGGAGGCGAAGGGTCTCCTTTTCGGGGAAGAGTTTCGGAAGGAAATGGCTCGGTATGCAGGGGCCTTTAACTCCATACAAAAGGTACAAAAAGATATCAAAAAGGTTTTTGGAACAGCTGGGACAATGTGGGGTCAGTTACCCGGCCGGGTTTTGGAATTACACAGAGTTCTTTCTCGCATGGTTATAGACCCAGTGACTACCAGTCATCAGGAAACGTTTCCCCTAGTTTCTACCCCCAGAGGCAAAAATAAAGAGGACGTTTTAGAGGAGATAAAAGGCCAAGACAACAAGGTATGTTTGGCAAGCGACCATTTGTCTATACAGGGAAAACTGGGTGGCAGACTCGCCCACTTTTTTGACAGATGAAAAGAGATAACTTCCGACCCTTGGGTGTTACAAACTGTAAGTGGATATCAGATAGATTTTGTGGAAACGCCAGTCCAGGTAAGACGACCAACCCCTTTGAGGTTTGCAAAGGAGGAGGAAAAAATTGTAGACCAAGAGGTTCAGGATTTAGCAGAGAAGGGAGCAATAGAAAACTCAGATGATTCCTCTGCAGGGTTTGTGAGCAATCTGTTCCTTGTCGAGAAAAAAGACAAGGGCATGAGACCAGTGATAAATCTCAAAGAATTGAACAAATGGGTTGAATACAATTATTTCAAGATGAAAGGAATACACATGTTGAGGGACCTCCTAGGGAAAGGGGACTGGTTAACCCACCTAGATCTGAAAGATGCTTACCTGTTGCTTAACGGTTCCTGTTTGTCTAAGTCAGAGGGATCGCTTGAAATTTCAATGGAAGGGACCATGTGGAGATTCCAAAGCCTTCCCTTTGGTCTAACTTCGGCTCCCTGGTGCTTTACAAAGGTGATCAGGCCAATAGTAGCGTGGTTGCGTACAAGAGGGGTGAGGCTGAGAGTCTATTTAGACTAAATTCTAATTATGTCTCAAAGCAGGAAATTGGCTTGCGATCATACGACGTTAGCAGTTCGAGTGATAGAGGACTTGAGCTTCGTGGTGAACAGGAAGAAGTCTTGCTTAGAGCCAAGACAGGAGACTGTGTTTTTGGGTTTTCTGATTTGGACCTCGGATTGTGTATTGAGGTTGCCCATGGAGAAAGTGAGGGAAATCCGCAGAGAGGTTCGGAGAGCGCTAGCAAGCAAGTGGTTAACCCTGAGACAAATAGCAAGAATTCTAGGTCTCCTTTCTGCCTCCATTCAACTCCCTTCCTCCACTTCTCAGGAACGAAACTGTTTTCAGCAATTTTCGCAAACACTTAAAAACATGGTTGTTTAACCAATAAATTGCTGGTAAACACTTAATAACTTGGTTGTTTAATTAATAAACTCTTTCCCCTTTTCTTGTCGAGCGGCGCCGGGAAACCTTTTTGGTAGCTGTGCGCCTTATAAGATTAAATAATAAT
Source organism: Calotriton arnoldi (assembly GCA_963921515.1). Lineage (NCBI taxonomy): Eukaryota > Metazoa > Chordata > Amphibia > Caudata > Salamandridae > Calotriton > Calotriton arnoldi. The sequence continues at coordinate 93,490 of CAWUFW010000965.1, forward strand.
AATAATAATAATAATCCAGGCAGTATTTCCAGCTGCCCTACATTATTGTGCACTACAGAGTTTAAAGACGATGGGGCATATTCTCAAGAATGTGTGATAACCACCGCAAATTTAGCCTAACGCAACTTTGCATATCGCAGTCCATCGCTTGAAATTAACGCCTTGTTAACCAAGTATTCACAACACGGCGGCCCAATGCGATACTCCCCAGATAACGCGCCAACTGACCGCATCAGAATCAACGCCACGCCGCAAAAATGTGAAACACCAACGCAAAAAAAGCTGCGATGAGGCCAATCGCGATACGAAAATCAGCGAAACCCAGCTACAGGCCTGCAATCCACACGCATCAGGCGGGAACAATCACCATAAAAGCAGAAGAAAACAGACAAACAAATGCCAAACAACAGCGAAGCACAATGGACGTTGCCGGAGCAAGTACGGAGGAGAGCCAGAACCCCACAAGCCCCCCGGAGGACCATCCTGGGACTTCGGGGTCAGGGAAGGGCAAGGACTAGAAGAAGAGGAAGACGAAGTTCAGTCCGCAGGAAAACAGGATCCTGATAACGGAGGTGACAGAACACCATCAACAACTGTTCGTCACCTCCACTGTGTCATTGGCAACAAAAAATACATTATGGCAGTCCATCATAAACAAGGTGAATGCAGTCGGAGTGCTGAAGAGGACAATGGGCGAGGTCAAGAGGCACTGGAATGATGTCAAGCGCAAAACCAAGCAGAAACTCGCCAACAACCTGAAGGCAGCAATGCAGACTGGAGGTGGGAGGCCAGCGCCACAGGAGGAGTTGGACGACATGGAGGAAATGGTGTCCACAGTCATCAGTGGGGAGATGGTGGCAGGAGTTGGGGGCCCGGACACTGCTCAACAGGACCCAACACAACAGCAACAGAGTGAGTAACCACCAGGGCCTGGGGGGATGTGGGAGATGGGCACAATGGCACACATGCACAATTAACTTGAGCACATCTGCGGACACACCATGCCCCAGACCACCAACTCCCACCAAGAGACCAACGTACCCCAGTATGCAACATGTCAACACTGTACAAGCACAGTAGTCAGAGGCACACCTCATGAAAGTGATAAGGGGCAGTAAAATCTGAGCTGCAGGGGCGACTCCCCAAAAATGCAGCACACACATCACATACAGAGCACATCTACATTGACAATGATGTGACACAATCCGCAAAACACCTACAACAGAACACAGGACACTACTGGTGCCGCTTGGGTGCAGACACTGACCAATCACAATTGGCATTGCAGGGATATGTGCGTTGATAATGTACAAGTACAAACACACATCCGTGATGTCGAAATGTCCACTGTCCCCCATCAAATAGGCAGCTCCTCCCAAACAGCCACAATGTACCCAGTCATGCATTCTGTATGTAAACATGTACAATGCGACAACATACATATGGACACATTGTTAAACTGCATCCCCCTTCACATTGCAGAGGGAGAATCAACACCTCCTGCAGAGCAGTCCGACCCTCTCTTCTCTGGAGACGAAGAGGATGACCACAGCTTCGACTCTGACGCCCTACAACTGCTCGTGGAGAGCCTCCGCAGCCCACTTCTAGGAGCTGGGCAGCCCAGCTGCTACGAGGAGACCCCACCCCCTGCACAGACCACACAGCAGGCAGCACCCACCACCACTGCTGCCTCCCAGGACCCCCACGGAGAACACATGGCCTTCCAATGCCATGTTTTGGGGTGCCAGGAGAATCTGGCTGAACAGGTGCGGGTGGGCTTCGACCGCATGGCAGACAAACTAGATGCCATACATGGGTGTCTAAGCCCCATCAGGGACCACTCACGGTCCATAACGGACACCCACAGTCCACTCCATGCTCTCCAACGGACCATGGCTGATGTTGCTGGAGCCCTGAATCAGAGAATAGTACAACTGTCCAGTCCGAGTGGCTCCAGCGATGTCACACAGGACTTGGGAAACATGCAGAGGTTAATGGAGACCATGGAGCGGGCGAATGCGGAACGAGCGGCTGCCACGGCTGAACACCAGCGAGAGGTAGCTGGGTTCCACAATGACCTCAGGACCCTCCTCATGGCATTGCTGCCACAAGGCCTGGTGCGGATGCATGCTGCTGCCACCACTCCATCCACATCTCCACCCCCTGAAGTGTCAGTGCCACACAGTGCGGCAGACCTTCCACCTCCGGCCACAGATGTGTCACTGCCACACAGTGCTGGAGACAGAACACCACCACCCACACGTGAGGCACATGAAACAGCAGAGAACGAAGATGCGGATGATACTGCCCTCGTGGTGAGGAGGACGCAGCAGCATGCATCTCATCCATAGGTCTGGCTTCAGCTTGGTACTGCCCTCAGCATCATCACCATCCACTGTCCCCCCGATGCACTCTGCGGCACTCACCTTGGACCTCGACATGGACTGCCATATGATGTTTGATCGCCATTGACACAGCAATCAGACTGCAGACTGTACTCGTCCTCTTCCTTTGGACTTGTCATTCCCTGGAGGACCCTGGCTGGACCTCCACGGGACAACATCGTCATGTGGGCTTTGCATGGCCCTGTACTGCTCCAGATGCAACACTCCACTGAATGTGCATTAAACATTCATATACACACAGATGTGTCATGTCTATGGTCTTTTAAGTGTGGAAGTATGGATGAATGTGGGCTCACTTGACTCCTCTTACGTCCATGTGGCTCATGTCGTAGAACAGGGGTGACACATTGCCCAATGCGGTCCGGGTGGCGCTGACACAACAACAGGGACACACGCATGAGTTACTTCCTTGTCGAGCCCAGTACGGAACCACGCCCAGGACCCAGGGGTCATATACAGACCCTTACGCTGGACTGGCATACGCCAGGCCAGCCCACTCCGCTTACGCTCACAGGGGGGGACGGCAACGCTACATGTCCCCTGTCTTTCCTGTGGTGATCTGCTGCTCACAGGTCTAGTTGTCAGCATGCCACAGCCACTCCCTCACGGCTGGTTTACACCCACACCACACCCATCCAGCACACGTGTCACGGGACATGGGACCCTGTCAATGAAAAGGGACGGGCGCACGTGCTTGACGCCATTTCCACTCTCTATCTGGGTGCGTCTGTGTGGTGTCAATGTAGGCATGAGGGCCTCGGGCCCTGCAACATCACATTCCCCAGGACCGGAGGTGACATGATGGCGTCCGCAACACGATACCCAATCATACAGGGACCATGACTTTGGGACACAGACTTGGTGGCACCGGATACATTGCGGCCGGCACAGGCACACCGCCACGGGACGGTGACTTTGGGTGCACTGAGGTAGGGGCACCTTAAGTGCTGAGCGGGTGTGCAGCCTGCGATGATGCCCGGTGCACTGGTATGTCCTCTGCCATGGCGAAATCAAGACCCAGAATCATATGTGAGACCTGGTGGCCTGCGGAGCGGGACTGCATAATGTGGAGGGTGCCATGTCCACGGGCCACGGGCATGTGGCTTGCAGCGGCACGTGGTGGGACCTCATTGCTACACGCCAAGGGCGGAAGGTGAGCAGTGAGGCCGGGTGCACAGGGACGGGCATGCACCGCTGGGCGGCGGGAGGGGCTGGGGTGCATCTGCCTGGGTGCGCAGGTGCGGACAGGCGATGATGTCTTGTGCAATTGTATGTACTTGCCCTTCAGGTATCTGGACTCTGTTACAGATGACGGATCTGTTTCAGATGTGTGACCTGGTGAACTGCACTACATACCGGCACATGGTTGGAGACACACCGGTGGCAGCAGGTGAGCAGTGTGGCCTGGGTGCGCATTGTCGGCACTCTCTCTCCCTGTCCGTCTCTTCTGTTATCTGTGTCTCGCTCCCCCTCTCTGTCTGTCTTTCTCTCGCTCCCCCTCTCTGTCCGTCTTTCTCTGGCTCCCCCTCTCTGTCCGTCTTTCTCTGGCTCCCCCTCTCTCTCCGTCTTTCTCTCGCTCCCTCTCTTTCTCTCCTTCGCTCTCTGTCAGTCCTTTGATGTGTGCAAGACACACCTTCTCATCGTGATTTTTGTCTTGCAGGCTGTGACATATGGATTGTCCTGAGGGGAGCCGCCATGTGTCTTCATTTCTGTTCTGTGTTTCTTTGAATACATTTTCATTTGTTACATCGAAGGTGGATGTGTGATGCTCATTTTTGTGACGACACATGCATGCCACCAAATGTGATTGTGCGACATCTGTCGGATTATTTGGTACATGTTCCGTATAGTTGATGTGGCATGTCTTTGTCAAGGGGGGAGTTGGGGGGGTCCTGGGGGTGGTGGCGGTGGGTGTTGTGGCCCTGTTGGGGCTCCGAGCTGCATGATCAGTGGCTCCATGGCATCTGTTGCCCTTCAGGTATGGCTCTGGGCTGGGCTCCATTTGTGGTGCAGGCTGTGGTCCGACTTTGCACCAGGTCAGAGCAGGTGTTAGTTTCCTGCTGCTAACGGGCCTTATCGCCTGTATTGTGGTCTTATCGCCGATCTGGCTGGTCGTTGAGAATGTTGCGGAGTGGTGTTTTTACGGCTTTTGCACGGGTACGCCTACTCTGCATCTCATTAGCGATAGTTGCGGGGGTCATCTGTGGCGATGTTTTTTGCGGATGCTATCGCGGGTAAAATGGTGTTCTGGGCTGTTAACCTCAGCTTGTGAATGGTGCGATGATTTTATCGTCACTTTGGCTGCGATAAAGTGCCGCTAACTCGGCGATAAGTCCTTGAGAATATGCCCCGATATATTTAAACAGAGGAGTGAGATATTCAGACAGAGTTCAGACAGACTCAGAAACGAGGGAGGAATTAAGGTGGTGGCTAGAGAATTTCGAGGCATGGAATGGAAGGGACATTTTCGGACCAACCCCGGATGTAGTCATAGAGTCGGACGCCAGCCTTCAGGGTTGGGGAGTAAGATGTGGTTCTTTGATGACAGGGGGAAAATGGACAAGTCAGGAAAGAGAGATGCACATCAACCAGCTGGAGTTGTTGTCAGGCTCCTATGCAGTGAAGAGTTTTATCAAGGATCAGGTGAGCTGCTGTGTCCTTCGGAGAATAGACAACATTTCAGCTGTAAGATATGTAAACAAACTAGGGGGTCCACATTCAAAGGCTCTAGCAGATTTAGCAAAGGAGTTTTGGCACTTCTGTCTAAGCAGGGACATTATGATCCAGGCACAATACTTGCCAGGAATAAGCAACACTATAGCCGATTGGAATTCCAGACAGCTGAAGGATTTCAGCGACTGGAGGTTGAACAGGGAAGTGTTCTCGTCAATAAGTTCCTATTGGGGTCCACTAGGAATAGACCTGTTTGCAAACAGAGTGAATGCTCAACTTCCCAGATTCTACAGTTGGAGACCAGATCCAGGGGCGGAAGCAGTAGATGCCTTTCTGCAGGACTGGAGGAGTTTGAGGAACTATGCTTTCCCGCATTTTGCATTGATTCAGAGAGTATTACTGAAAGTAAAAAAAGAGTTAGCAGAGATTGTATTGGTAACCCCCTTCTGGCCATCCCAAGTATGGTATCCAGATGCAATGGAGATGTTGATTGCCGAGCCGCTACTTCTTCCAAATTCCCCGGACTTGTTAACGAAGGCTTCAGGGGACAATCACGAGTTGGTTCTGCAGGACCATTTAAGGCTGATGGCCTGGTTGATTTCGGGAGAGTCTGACAGGTGTCAGGGCTATCATTGGAAGCTTCAAAACTCATCAAAGAGTCATGGTCTCCAGAAATGTCAAAGGCGTACAGGCTGACCTGGGGAAGATGGTTTCGTTGGTGTACTTCGAAGAGTTTGGATCCCGTATCAGCACCTCTGGTAGAGGTGGTAAACTTTTTGACGGAAGTCTTCCTCAAAGGAAGGCTCTATAGTTCAGTTAATGTTGGTAGATTGGCATTTTCAGCGGGACACAAATTGATAGATAGCTTACCTGAGGGTCAGCATGATTTTGAGAAAAGACTACTGAGAAGTATAAGGATTAAAGCACACCCGGGACCTAGATATTCGTCCATGTGGGATGTGGATCTTGTTCTTCGAGAATGAACTAGTTGGACTGAAAATGAATTCTTAAACCTTAAAGAACTTTCTTTAAAGTTGGTTATGCTGTTGTGTCTAATATCTTTTAGAAGGGTCTCAGACGTCAGGGCTCTTGAAATTTCCGGACGTAGGTTCGTGCCGGAAGGGGTGGGCTTCTATGTCACAAGGAGAACTAAAACTATGTCTAGGACAATATTTTACCCTAACTTAGATGAATGTAGAAAGCTATGTGTAGTGAGATGCTTACGTGAGTATGAAAGAAGGACTGAGAACCTCAAAAGCAGTTCAAACCCTCAATTGTTAATTTCTTTTAGAAGCCCTCATAAGGCTGTGTCCACCCATACCCTAACTCGTTGGGTCAAAGAAGAAAGCAGGAATAGATTTGACTAAATTTGGGGCTCATTCCACCAGCGGGGCAATGGCTTCAAAAGCTCTGCTACTAGGAGGAAGGCTAACTGGGATTTTGGCTGCGGACGATTGGTCATCTGGTTCAGTATTTAAAAAATTCTATTTTAAACCTGTGGATTCTTCAGTAAGGAATATTATGGCAAGGTTTTAAAAATGCAAACATATTGGCATCCGTGCCTTGCCATAAAATTCAGATTTTCCACAACTAGGGTGGGTAGAAAATCATGATTTTATTAAAGACACGGAGGCTGATATTATCCCTCCCTTTGATTCCCCACCCTATAATGTGTCTTATAGTTTCATTCCAGGAGGAGACTACAAGAAATAATTGGAGGAAAAGAAGAAGAAATAGTTTGTTAGAGTTGTCGTTCTACGAAAGGGTCGTTGGACTTGTGTCTTTCTACACGTTATGAACTATCAAGGTTGTTCGCATCAAAACGAAGGAAGATGGCTGCCACACAGAGAACTAAGTAGCCATCAGAACACTAACAGGTTCCTATTCTAAGTTCTTTACATTGTTGTATAATTCCTGCTGTGAGTTGGCAATTAAAGAGATATGCATAATATCAGCCTCCGTGTCTTTAATAAAATCATGATTTTCCACCCACCCTAGCTGTGGAAAATCTGTATTAGTAACAGCATAAATCAATGCACAGTGCTCCATAAAGGAAAGCGTCACTAAACTAGCTAATGGACCTTTTCTAAGTAGAACTCATAAAGAGTCCTTTTCGGAAAAGAGCAAGAGTGAGAATAACAGACGAACTTCCCATAAAGAGTCATTCTGGAAACTCAGCCGAATTCCCCACAGCTGCAGTAGCAACCGTCAATAATAGAATGATCTCTGCAGTAGCATCGATCTGGGTAAAGTCCTTAGATAAAAAGAGTAAGTCACATTTAGCAGTAGCTTTTGGTAATAAAGCAAAAAGATCAACTATCCAGGAGAAGAGTCGCAAGGCGGGAATAATGGGTCTGGGTCAGGAGTCTCCCTCTCAGTCGAACTCCAAGTGCAACACTCATTATTACATTAATTAAATATTGGATCAATTCTCTGTTAGGTGTGGGCTCATCCAGCCAATGGGACCCGCTCATCTGATGGTGTTGTCAACTTCCGATGTCTCTTCACTCGATTCCCACGGTAAACATTTACGTCGGTACATTAGCATAACACTGTTTCAAATGTTGTTACACGGAGGAAAGGTCTCATGAGAACCTTTTTACCTGAGCTAGAAGATGTGCTATGAGTTTCAATATGAAGACAAAGAGTTTTCAGAGATGTGGTGGCAAACTAGCAGTACTATTCTGATGAAGCATTTATAAATGTCTAAATCATTATTTATTATAACAAATACAGCATTGTCTCATTGTATTATAGTCAATGACCTAACATGGGGTGAGGGAACTAAATGGAACATAGGTCTTAAGTCAGCACATTCTAAGCAGGTTGCTGGTGCTAGGGAAAATATTAGAATACATGTCTATTAAACAGTGAGCAAGAGTCGATAGAAAACGGCTTTGAGACCTAAACTAAATGTGCATATTTAAGAATGATAGCTTAGTACGACATTTTTTAACTATATTATTTCATGAACATTTCGTATGCATGTTTTTCATTATATATATGTATGATTAATATCTCTATTTGTTGCATTAATACGGATTCCTTCACATTATGGGGTGTGCACATTCTGAATATGTGACATTTTCTATGTGAAAACATTTTTGCAGCAGCTTAAACGTTGTCTCTAAAGCATAATTCAAACACAGGCTGCAAGTCAAAATTGTATTTTAGAACTAATTTCTCTCAACTGTGCACTGATGTTGTGGCAAGAAAGACTGAGAAGCCTTGTATATAGGTTCACTACAACACAGGGTGCCAGGAGGTGACCTGCACCTCATTGTCATTTTGCTTCTTATTCATAGATATTGGCTTCTTCTAGTGAGTGTTCTTCGGAAACAATTTGCAGCTGAAGAGGAAGAATGTGAGGCTTTGCCAAATCCATCTATTTACAATCTCTGGTTAGGTGTGTGATTGCTTTCTTGTTAGAATGATTGGGGATAAATGTGACCATTTTCATATTCTCTCTTTTCATAATTGTGAGTCTTGAGGGAATGGAGGCTAGAATCGGAGATTCCAGCCCTTGGTATCCTTGCACTGAATAACAGACTCTTCATAATGAGGCTCTGAGAAGTATTCCATTTAGCGTACTTCCCACAGATAGAGGAGAAAAACATGTGCCCTAAAGAGCAAAAACTCGTAAAAGAATAAGAGTTAAATTATTTCACCTCCTCTCTCCACCCTCCTGTTAGAGGGTTGGGGGTATTATATCACCCTCGATATACCCACCACCAAAACGTATTACCACCATATCATCAAGATTTGAAGATGTGGAGTTAAGAACTGTAAATCTCTATTTACTTGTAGCTACTTAACCTAACAAGGAAGGGGTAGGAGATGCACTGAATCTGATGCTTTTACTACATAGATATTTCGACCACAATATTCTTACATACAAGTGTTAGAGAAAGAAGAGTAAGGACCCTAGAATAAGGCCTGGGAGGCGAGCATTAGATTCAGAAACCTAATGCCACAATTCTTACCTTTTGGGTTTTGAAATATCAAAACACCACACTCCACCCACTTTCGACAGAAAGAAGTCTTAAGGCTACATTTCGGACAGGCAGGTTAAAAACATGATACAATGTACCCCAGTGAAATAAAAGGGTAATTACAAAGCCATCTTCTTTGCAAAGAAGCCATCAAAAGCTCTAATTAAATATCTCTTTGAAGAATGTTGCCATAAAAGTTCAGAGGAAGCAATTCTTGTTGAAGAAGACAAGGAAAGAGACAAGTGCTCTTTCAAAATCCAAGACCTGATGTTGCAAATTCAAAGTGAGAAATATATCTGCCATTGGAAATGGTATTATAACTCTATGTATAGCAGCAATTTCTTCATCTGACTGCCATGAGAACACCACAATATCCCCAAAATAGTCACATATATCATAACACCTCTAGGAACCTCCACATTACAATGACCAAATTGGTTAAATAGGGAAAAAGGAATGTGCATGATGGTGGTCTTCTTCTAGCATGATGGTGGTCTTCTTCTAACAAATAATAATTCTTCTGGGCCATTTGTATCAAGAGGAAACCCCAGGGACATTACTCTGTCGTTATCAGCCCATACAATTATATAACAAAGCTGCTGTCTGTTCATTCTCCAGTCTGTGACCAAACTTACTGAACGCAGAGACAGAGTATAAGACCTTGGCAATTGGCAGACACCTCTTTAAATTCTGTTCTAGAAAGCTGAAGCTGTATTTGTGCTAATCAAAGTGCCATGGGTGTTTGTGTCCTGTTCCAGAATGATCTGTCAATAATGTGCTATGAGCTACTAACTCCTCTTTTTAGCTGGAGTCCCCTCAGCCTACTTTAATCTTTGCTAGTGTGCCTAGGTGCCATTCCATAGTTCTAAGACCCCTAGTCCATTAATTCACTCCACTCTAGTTACCTCTGCTTCCAGTTAGAGTTCCCTAGGCTGGGCTGTATCTTCTTTTTCAGAGTTCTATGGCTCAGATTTACTAAGGCTTTATGTCATTGCAAAGTGATGTAAAATGATGCAAAGCCAAGCATGTCATTTACTTCACAGCACAAATGATAACAAAAAACAGTTTGCTCTGCTTTGCATTGCTCTGAGTCAAGAGGGGGAGGGGGATTACTGGACTGGATCAGAACAAACACCCATATGTTTTGACTCTAGCCCTGCACCACTAAGAAAGCCAGACTGGGCTTTCCATCACAAAATAATGCCTACTGGAATCAGGCATATACTAGAAAAAAATATGTCATTTATTGAAAAAAACAGCATGCATGTCCTGTGTGCTGCAGTGCACAACAAACTTAAAATACATGGGTTCCTTCTATACTTGCCTAGGCATCAGAAATGTTATTGCACAAGTATACTTCTAATACAAATGTTGTACTAGACAATGCACACTTGCCTTTACACCATGGTGCAAAGTTGTGTGTTGCGCAAGGTTGCCTTGTTAGGGCAATAGGGTAGGGGTTGACGACAGCAGCAGCATGGCAATCATAGTAGATATGGTTCTGCGCTGTTTCCCTCCTTGCATAATGCAGTGAATTTGGTTGCTGCACTGCTTTGTGTGAAAAATTAGTAAATCTGGTCCTCTGAGTCTTTGCTGCATGAATGGTACATATTAATGCAGTACTGCTTCAACAACCCCTAAATGAGGCCCATGGTGTTCTCTGAAGAAGCGAGTCTTCAGCACCTTTCAGAATTACAGGTTGAGGCGGTTCTGATGACGACGGGGACATTGTTCCAGCACCTAGGATCATGGCTGGAGAAGCTTGTCTTCTAATTTTCTTATTTGTTTTGAGTTTTTTTGCTTTCAGTCTGCCAATGTCCTTGCTTCTTATTTGCAACAGCCACCTGACAGGGGCGTAACACAGGCCCCCGCAGCCCCTGCACTCCAGGGGCCCCCTCCGTGGCGGCGTAGCCAGCAAGCACTACACACATCCATCTGGGATGTGATAGGTTACATAACTTACGTTACGCTTGCCGTCGGTGAACCTCGCTACGCCTCATCATAAATTAAATGGTGCGTGGCGTGCATCTGCGAGCCACGCACCATTTACCCTTAGGGTGGGGTTGGTCATTGTCAAGCCCATTGCGAAATTAAAAGAGCACGTGAGGTGAGGCATCCATCTGAGACGGCTGAGAGGGACCGTGCGGCCATAATTTAATTATGGCTAGCCCCTGGCTAGCCTCGCCCGGTCTTCTGCCGCCTGCTCGCGCCTGCCACTGAAGCTGCAGGCCAGCCTCAGGTGAGTCTGTCAGTGGAGTCTCAGAGGGTGGGGTGGGCTGGGCAGCATACCAGACATGTCAGTCACATGCCTCATGGGGCCATGCGTCAAAAGTAATATAGGCCCCTCAGCCCCCGTGTTCTAGCCTCCAGGGGCCCCATCAGCGCAGTAGTTGTAGCACACACAGACAGCACTACACTCTCTCGCCGGCATTGGTTGCACCAGTTGCCTCATAACAGTCCTGCCTCATAAAGTAAATGGTGTGTGCCGTGTGCGGTGGGTGCACGTGACCTGAGCTCCCAAACCCAGCAGCAAGGGGGTTGAAGGCAACTGCCTCGAGGCCAGAGACGCCCAAGTTTTTCACAGGTCTTTAAAGACCATTCGCATATTTACATACCTTTGTAAACTGGTTACCGAGGCTTTGTTTTTTCTGGTTACCGGTATCCCCTGGGCCCCCACTCTGCCTATTCCTTGCATTTGAAATTTACATTTACTGCTGTAGCGTGAGAATGCATTTCATAAAAAGGAATATAAAGTAGGGTTGCCAAAAGAAAAATGCCAGCCATGTGTTCTTTAAAGAGCCTAGAAAGACCTTGTCTTGACACTAAATAGGGTTATAAATAAAAAAGTATATATTCATTTGTAATGTGACATTTCTGTCTTTGTTCCCTTTAATTATCAGTCATAGATCATTCAGGCAGCCCTACAACACAATTAAAAGTGCTTTCTATTTATATTTGTTGTTCGAAGTATGCACAGATAAGTGCTAAAAATATGGCTTTAGGTGACTGCTTATTTTTGTCCCATCTGGGACATCAAAATAATGAGCTGGCAACCCTAATCATAAAACTGGAAGTTTGTTGCCGTTCAGCACATTATTTATTTCCTACACCCTTGATCCCTGATTAATAGCAATAGTTTAACTTATATATGAAACCCTACGCCACTGTCAATAACATGCTGAGTTACTTCAAGTGTCTGGGAATGCACTCTGCATTCAGACAACTCACTCCTCATTCTCGCCCTTCACTTTTATGCTCACCCTGCACTCACAGCGATCACAATGCACTCACACTGATCACCATGCACTCACACCATTCACCTGCTCACCCTGTACTCACAGTGATCACTCTGCACTCAAAATGCACTTGAGCTGTTCACCCTGCAGTCACACGAGCACACTACTCACCCTGCACTCATGTGACACTTCATTCACCTGTCCCCCTCACTGCTCAATCTGCAATCTCACTCACACAAGCCCATCACTACACATGCATTCTTTCGTCCCACTCTGCACTCACATCCACACCCAAATTCATACGGTCACCTCACTCACCCCGCAGTCACTCCTCTTACCCTACTTTCACACTGTTGCATTGCTCACTGTGCACTCACATGGGCACTCCTGCCACCCACAAAGCGCAGAGGGTTAATGTGCCTGCTACAAAGAACGTGTACAATGCAGATCACAGAATTGAGTGTGAGTAAACGATAAGTAGCGCTATTAAAAAAATGAAATGTTTGTCAGAAAGGTGCTATAGCGAGATGAGGTGCATTGTTGGTGAGTGGTAGTGAGGGAATTCATGGAGAAGGAGGAAATGGGGGAGGAGGCACCAAAAAAGACTGTTGCACCATGTGCAACCAGTGCTAGGGCCAGCCCTGGCTGGGAGTGGTAGCACCTCCGAAGTTCGGGTCTAGTTGCGCCCCTGGTTTCAATCCCCTAGCTAACTCAGGACTTTCTTTCTCGCTTCTTTGATTTGTTATCTGAGGCTTAGGTCGGTGATGGCCCCTGGGGAACCAAGGGGCAAAGCCAATCTGTGGATGGGCAGAGGTGTGCCACCCCCAGTGCCACACCCATTTGATCTCCATAGCATAGATATGTGTCTATCTCTGAACATTATATGGTACTTCTTGCGTTTTGAACCATGAGTGAAAGGTCATGGAGTTGAATATGGATTTTGATTTTTTTTAGCATACTGCTATGCTAATACAGAATTGTCAACCATGTTGAAAATAACGAGTTGCTCGAGTCGAAATTTTTTATTTTTTGTAGACAACAGTGTGTATAATGTGAGGGCACATAAGTCTCTTACTCCTCTCAGTACTGATGTTACTTATTCACCGAATGTGCAATATTCATCCACATATTTGAAGATCAGGTATTCATCATCACAATAACCTCTCTGTGGAAAAAAGGATGTGTTCATCACCCTGCATAACCAAACCCTTAATATAGTTTGCCTTGCTGCCTTCTAAAACTCTATTGCATTCATTGGCAAAAGAGAAAGGAAGGTGATCGGAATCTTACTTTTTCCTTTAACAACTAACCACGTTATCAATATCATCTCCAGCTTTACTCTGAACATCCTAAAACACTTCAATATAGACTTGCTCAGATGGAGACCTGTTATATAGAAATGCAGTGCATTGGAAAAAAACATGTTTGCACATATTTTCAAAGTAAGCTTATAACTAGCTACTATTTGTTATAAATCATGTGCCGCTTGAGCAGATTTGGATGCTTCTTACTAAAATGTACATGCCTTCTGTTTTCCAAGTTGCGATCCAACGCGAGGGGCTGCAAGACATCTTTTCAAATTATTTAGCTGCATGGGTTTTGGTGCCCCTTTGCCTGCAGGACTGTCTCTGGCCACCCTGTTACTTGCATTTACATGCCCACCATTTCGTGATGGGCTGCTATCTTCCCTCACACTTCCTTTCATGCTCAGTAAATTCTCAGCTCCTGTTCCATGCCAGGGCCCAGGCCTGATTCTAAGTGCTCTGCCACGTATCATGTTGTCGAGCCATATCCTTGGGATCGCCTTTTGCCAGGGCATCCTTTACTTTCACAACACAATGTAGAGGAGGGGACCGGGAGCTGATTGGAAAAGAGAGGTCCAGTACCGGTGCTCCCAAAGAATCTCGTAGTAATCACTAGGAGGTAACTGTTCCTCCAGAGACACTTTAAGGAATGGGAAACGTGGGCTCCGGCCCAGGGCCCCAGACTTTCAGGGGGCCCCCTGATAATACGAGCTCTGCTCTGCAGAGTCTTGCCCTGATGGCATTAAATGATTCTTGAACAGATTGTTTTAAATACCACTTACGTTTGCTTTTTTTCAATATTGGTGATATGTGTGTCTATTACAGACATTTTGTAGAGGAATGTTGTGTTTCATGCAACATCCATTAAAATAGTTTTTTTTGGATGAAATCAGGACCTCACACACATGAGAAATGGGAGAGTGTCACAGAGATTTTTTGCAATAATATTAGCGAGCAGCTGATGTGTTACAATATTGAAAACACACATCACTATCCCTGAATATTACATGTAAACAGATTTAGAATTTGGACTAGTGTGTCTGTGCACTGTCTGTGACTCGGCCAAAGAGGGCATGAAAGAGCTGAAATAGAATAATAAATTCAAAACTGTTCTCACAGTGGTCCCCAAAATATGCTTGGCAGTTGGCCCCCAAAATCCTTAAACTGTTTCTGGTGCCTTCTGCGAATATGATGGCCCAAATTACCACGTGGGTTGGCACGTCTAGGCCCATGGAAAAGACATTTTATGAATAAAGTTCAGCAAAAAAACTAATTGTAGCAAAGGCACAGAATGATTAAACTCTGCATAAGTGTTTCCGTGGTGGTTATAGGAAATGCTACCAGCACAGTACATCATTTCTCTTTGTATTACAAGTGTGCTCTCATCACATTCCCTCAGTGTGAAAAATTACCTTAGTGAAAGAGTATCATGATGCGGAAACGAACACTACAGCTACAGATCTACTTCATCCATACAGCTTTGGTTAGTTAAAGGTCGACAAATTCTGAATTGCCTGAAAGTCACAGAATTCAGAGTTGGTTGAACCCACAAAGTCTTTTTCAAATGCGAACTTGTGGTTTGTGGGTGTGTGGCATGGGGAGTGGGGAGTGGGCAGTCTGCAGTCTGGCATTTATTTTATGAGTACTACACTACTCTACCATAAACATGTAAGAGAAATTAGTAGTAGTCCAAAGTACCATACACTATTGATTGCACTAACTTCGTCTTTTGTAGACTGCCTAATGTCAAAATAGCAAATATTCTCTCTTAATGTCATCAAGAATGGTACAACAAGATGAACAGCGTATCAAAGCCTAAATTATAATGAAATGCATGTCTTTTTTTAAACGTATTTATCATTCACATGGGAGGTAATAATTTCCATCTCCCACGTTATTTACCTGAAAACTTGTTAAAAATAAGTTGTATGAACTTGGACACTCTTGCAGGGAGTAACAGAATGTAAATAATGTTAGCCCAGCACAGTGTCCTGGAATCCTGAGGTCAAATGGGTGATAATGAACACAACACTGTCTGGCTTCCTTACATATGAAATACACTCCAGGCATTTTTCTCAGCCATTTGCTTTGATGATGACAATCATTTCCTTAGAGCTGCTGGTTGCTGCCAGTAATTTGGGTTTTCAGAGCTGCCTCTGTCATGGTACCCTCCTAATAGCTAATACTTCTCAAGATTGAGAGGGTCAGCATGAATCACGCTTCTGTCCTCCACTTACCATTATTGATAACTTTCGATGAGACGTTAAAGTTAAAGAGTTTGTAATTCCATCAAAGTGGATCCTGCCTGCAAAGCAGTAAAGAGGGAGAGAGTTGAAGAAATTATTTTCTATTAGAATGCCTGAGCCATCTTCATCTGTTTTCTACAGTTTGTAATCCAGAAATTTCTTTAGGAGGCAGTGTTAAGAGCAACTTGTGCTTTGCATGACTTTGCATCAAGGGGGTGTACTATGGGTGGTTCCATGACTGGGTGGTTCATGTGCAGTCCCATGCAACCAGTGCTTTAAATGGGCAGGTGCTGCCTGGTACTGAGAGCCTGCACTTCTAAAATTTGAAAGGGAGGGTACCTGCACTTCTCTGCACTGGTGCACTACTTTTAATGGGAGAGTACCTGCACTTCTCACCACTGGCGCACTACTTTTAATGGGAGAGTACCTGCACTTCTCAGCACTTGTGGTGTTCTACTTTTAATGGTACAGTGCCAGCATTTCTCAGTTGAAATCAGTCACTCTAGATCATAGAGTTATTACGCTTTTATATTTCCATTTCAAGCATTTCAAGCACTTAGCCATGTTTTTGGCGCACATTTCTATTTACTAACATATTTTTGGCTGGAGATTTGCACCTCCTTCAAAGTAGCACTCGCGCACTCATCTCATCTTGAACTCACTCATCTCGTGCAGTACAGCGCTCACACACTCATCATTCATCCTCACATTGAGAAAGCTCATGGCCAGTCAGCTGAACCTGCTGCAGACGTGTTATGCAGCACAGAGATTGTTCCGATCTGATCCAATTAGCTACAGGTGGCCGTTTCTTGACACCTCACAATGACAATCAGATATGGGATGTTTTTACCAAAGTCCATTCCAGAAGATATCTCCTCTATTCTCCACCCTTTAATCTATGCCTACTCAGGACCATTAACTTTAAACAGTATAGACAGTATTTTCAGAATGGACGACTCCATGCAGTAATCACCAAAGTGGGATTATAAACAAAGAAATACCATAAATCGACCTGCAGAGAGATGAAAAACAAAATGGTGTGCATATCTCTCACCTCTTATTCCATAGGATTGCTAAGCGCTGCATCCTATTGCACAATAAGTTGCACACACACCAGTCGGTGGTCCTCATGCGCAACATGGGATGAGAGCACCAACATAGCATTGCAACAAACACAACACCCTTCCAACCACACACTCTACACATATTGTAGCTTGCTACTGATGGAGCCCAGATTTCACCTATAAGATTTATGTATTACTATATGACCAAAAAGCTGCTTTAAGTTTCAGACAAACTGCATTTTAAAAAAATGGCACGCAGAGTTTTGGTGCAAGTGACAACATGAATGAGGCCTGCTAATGAATCATGTAAAACCATGCTCAATTATTTAATTCATGGTTTAAGTGTGTTTAGTTTAGATTTGACCTCACTATAGAATGTGCATTTAATTTATAAAATGTGATTTGAACTTTCAAAGTAGCATATATTTGTGCTGAATTAACACGCATTTTACAGTGTATAAAGGCTGAATTTGCTTTGACAGGCTCAGCTCACTGCGGCTTTTGGCCTTGAGATAAGAAAGGAATGCTTTGCTCCTTGTTCCTCCTGTCTCATGAAAGACCTTTCTTATAATTTACGCCTCCTGTTTCTGTCTCTTCTTGAAAAGACCTTCGCTTGTTGCATACTTTTATCTCCACGCAGTTTGTTTAGACAATGCTTTATTCACTTCATAACGTGGAGTGAAAAACTGCAAAGCACACATTTTTCTTATAATATGTATTCTCTGTTTCCGCATAATTAATACTTTTTGTTGCAGAAAATGTAATTGTGTTTTTAGGATGTTAGGATGAAATCATTTAGCACAAGACTCAAATGTGTTACAAGAACTCGCCTGATTGATGACGTGTCCAGTCAGCCCATGGGGTGTCAATGTGTCCCGAAGCTCCAATTGGACAAGCTACGAAGACCAAGTCACGTGTATTTTTGTTAGAAATATTGGTTGCTAGCTGAGAGGTGTTGGCTTTTTGCTCATTTTTTTTAGCAGGACGCGAGGCAGAACACACAGGGGGATATTCTCAAGAACATGTGTTAACTATCGCCAAATTCGCTTAACGCAACTTCTCACATCGCAGTCTATCGCGGGAAAATAACACCGTGTTAACGCAGTATTCCCAACCCTGCGGCACCATGCAATAGTCTCACGATAACGCGACAAATGCCCGCGTTAAAATTAACGCGACGCCAAAAAAATGCGAAACACGAACGTGAAAAAAGTGGCGATGTACCCAATGGCGATACAAAAATCAGCGAAAACCAGCGACAGGCCTGCGATTCCCACGCGTCATGCGTGAGAATGCACTATAAAAGCAGAGAAAAAAAAAAGACAAACAAATGTAACTGCGTAGCACCATGGACGCACCCGGACCGAGTGCAGAGGGCAACGCGAACTCCACAAGCCCCACAGACAACCAGCCAGGAACCCCGGGGCTGGGGAAGGGCAAGGAGAAGAGGAAGAGGAAGAGGAAGACGGGGTTCAGTCCGCAGGAAAACCGGATCATCGTCACGGAGGTGACAGAACACTACCAACAACTGTTCGTCACCTCCACTGTGTCATCGGCAACACAAACGGAAATATGGCAGTCCATCGTGAACAGCGTGAATGCATTCGGAGTGTCGAGGAGGTCAATGGATGAGGTCAAGAGGCGCTGGCATGATGTGAAAAGCCAAACCAAGCAGAATCTCGCTGCCAACCGGAAGGCAGCAACGGCAACTGGAGGTGGGAGTCCTGCGCCACAGGAGGAGCTGGATGAGCTGGAGGAAATGGTGGCCACAGTCATCAGTGCGGAGACGGTGCAAGGAGTTGGGGGTCCGGACACTGCTCGATATGACATGACCCAACAGCAACAGGGTGAGTAACGACCAGGGACTGGGGGGACGGGGGGAGACGGGCACAATGGCACACATGCACAATTATGTGTAGCACACTGCACACCCACAATGACTGTGGAACATGTCCCTGATGGCCTTGGCACACTGCAGCACACATAGAAACACCAAGTAGGCCCCCGTCCACCATGTGCACAAATGCCCCCCCTCACCAATCTCACAACCCACCCATGCACATGTGCTGAACCCAGCAAAGCAGCGGCTCTGTGAGCCACACTGACAATGCAAGTGACACAGCATGACCAATGGCATGGCTGCAGTCAAAATACATGACATGGTGCACGCCACGACACGGAGGTGGCCCAGTGTGGATAACATCCTCAAAGGAGCAGGTCACACCCTGACACATCCACGTGCACATACAACCCCTGACGTCAACAGCACATCTGCAGACAAACAATGCACAAGAGTACAAAATCCGTCCAAGAGCACAAATGACCCAAGTCGCCAACATCTCAGCACCGTAAAAGCACACAAGTCAAAGGCACACCGTCTCAAAGGGATAAGGGGCCGCTAAATCAGAGCTGCAGGGGCGACTCTCCCACAATGCAGCACACACACATAGCAATCACAGCACATCAACATTGATGACAATGTGGTACAAAGTGCCACACCTACACCACAGAACAGAGGACACAACTGGTGCCGCATGTGCGTAGAAACTGGCCAACCACATCAGGCATAGCAGGAAACTGTCAGATGATAATGTACGAGTACAACCTCACATCCGTCATGTAGTCAAAATGTCCACTGTCTCCCATCAAATACCCAGCTCCTCCAAAACAGTCACAATGTACATTGTCATGCAGTCTGTATGTAAACATGTACAATGCGTGCACATACATGAAACACACTGTTAACCTGCATCTCCCCTTCACATTGCAGAGGGACAACCATCACCTCCTGCAGAGCAGACCAGACATCTCTTCAGTGATGATGAGGAGGCCCCCCCTGGCCATCTGCTCCGACACCCTCCAACGGCTCGTGGAGAGCCTCCGCACCCCACCTCCAGGAGCAGGGCAGCCCAGCTGCATCGAGGTGATCCCACCCCCTGCACAGACCACACAGCAGGAAGCACCCATCAACACGGCTGGCTCCCAGCACCTCACCGAAGAACACATGGCATTCCAACGCCGTGTGTCAGACTGCCAGAGGGGGCTGGCTGAACAGGTGCGGGTGGGTTTCGACCTCATGGCAGCCAAACTAGATGCCATACGTGGGTGTCTTAGTCCCATCAGGGACCACTTACAGCCCCTAACCGACACCCACAGTCCGCTCCATGCCCTACAACAATCCTTGGCTGACCTCGCTGGAGCCATTACTCGGATACAAGAACTGTCTAGTCAGAGAGGCTCCAGCGAGGACAGCACAGAGTTGGCACAGACAATGGAGAACATGGAGCGGATGCAGGCAGGAAGGATGGCTGCCACGGCTGAACACCAGCGAGATGTAGCTGGTATCTACCATGCCCTGCAGATCCTCATCTTGCCATTGCTGCCACAGAGCCTGTCCCAGATGACTGCTGCAGGAACTTCGACACACACATCTCTGCCCCCTGATGTGTCAGTGGCACACAGTGATGCAGCCATACCACCTCCGCCCCCTGATGTGTCAGTGGCACACAGTGATGCAGCCATAACACCACCACACACACCTGGCACACCTGACACAGAAGACATATCAGAGGACGAACATGTGGATGTTAATGACTCTGTGTCAAAAAGGAGGTTGTAGCATTCATCCCCCACCATATGGCCTGTTTATGCTTGGTACAGCCCTCCGCATCATGCCCTGGTACAACACCATCCACTGTCCCCCGGGACACTCTGCGACATTCACCTGGACCCCGACATGGACTGCCATATCTGCTCTGGTTACCAATGACACAGCAAACAGGCTGCGGACTCAACCCTTCCTCTACCGATTAACTTGTCATCCCCTAAAGGACTCTGTTTGGACCTCCACTGGGCAACCATGTAATGTGGGGTGTGCATGGCCATGTACCGCTCCAGCTCCGACACTCCACAGGATGTGAATAAAACATTCCTAATCACACAGATGTGTCATGTCTATGTTCAATCAAGTATAACAGTATGGATGACTGTAGGGACATTGATTGCACAAAAAGGTACACCCTGGGAAATGACATCAATGCGCATGTTTGACCGTGACACACATGGCCAATTAGATGACTGTGAAGGTGTGAACTAGGTGTGGCCTCATTGATCATGAACAACAATCTCGCAACCCCCCAACGTAGCCCCACATCCATGTATTAAATAGGGCTGTGTTTTCAAAAATGTCAAAGTCGGTAGGAGGCCTAAAGTAGTGTCCCACATCACATGTGACAACAGAAAATCTCTTCACATACCTACACACACTCAACTGTGTGGACACAGCCTGGTTTGATGGAACACATTGATCCACATGGCAAGAAGGTGGACACCATACTCACATTGCTGAAGACACGTAAGCGCACAGGTCTACCAGCAACTCTCCCAACCACAATGTCTGACTCACAGAGGTGGAGCTGGCAATAGGGACCCACCCTAAGTGAAATGCGTCAGTCAGTCCTTCCCTTTGTACGGACAATGCTCATTGAGGCACACGATTTGGCATGCTAATCAACACTCATCACAGTTGAACACTAATGAAGTTGCGTACACTTTATCAGCATGTGCGTGCCAGTACGGGCAAGACAAGGGCCACAACATGCAGACCAATGATTCATACACTAACAGGCAGCAAAGGAACATGTAGAGGTGCAAGACATGGGAGGCACAAATGAACACCAATCATTACGGATGCCAACGGTCTCAGCCCACTTTGCCTTGCTGGACGAGTCATGTGGTGTTTGGCGAATGTTCATTGCATTGTTTCAGGGGACACCACTCCCAGCCCATGGGATCTGCATAGTCCTGTACCACCGGACTGCGCTGACTGTCTGCTCTGCTGACAGTGAGCAGGTGAAGGAGTCCAACAAGGTCACATGTAGTACTACATTGCCATGTGTGTACTCTCCCTCCAGCGGTGTTTCAGGTTGAGGAACGTTGCCAGGCGCCGCTGTCCACTCACCTTGCACAGGTGTGTGTCAACCCGCAGTCTTGCACGCACATGCATTCTGAGTCCAGGTGAATGCAGCCATGTCCACTGTTATGGTGGGATATGTGTCCATTTCTCCAAGATGCAAAAGGGTGTTGGGACCTGTGCTATGGGTTACAATCTTTTGTGGCTGCAGGAACGTAGTTACTCGTCCATGAAAGCGAGCGCAGCTTCCTGGGCAATCAGTTCCAAGAGTACATCTTTGTCGACTTCAACGAACATGGGGGAGAGCCAATCCATTAGCTGGTCCGGACAGATGTGCTCCGTCCACGCCGTTTCACCAATCCGCAACACAGCCCAATAGGGGAGCGCCTCAATGTGGTCACTGCACACGAGGAATTGTGCAATCTCACATGCCCAACTGCCAGCACATATGCCAGATACCAAGGCATCCCATGAACGGGTAAAACGGTTACACTCCTGGTCATAGTCCAACACGGGGCGCACACACATGTCATAATCCAGTTCAGCTACCGTTGTGTTGGATAGGCAGACATCCATGGGCCACTCGAATATGCATGATCGACAGTGGAACCAGGGCTGGACGCAGGTGACGTACGCAAGACGGAAGCTCAGACGGTAACTGATGCGCAACACTGCCACTGGCAGTGCCCCCAACAAATGCAGCATACGGTCATGGTACAGTTCCACGTGACAGGCGTTGTGCATGCGCCCCGGATGTTCTGACATTGCGTTGTTCGCTCCGGTAGAACCGGCACTCTTCTGACCTGCGGCTGTTATGTGGAGGATATGCCACAGCTCGGAGCAATGAGTCGTATGAGTGTGCAGAGTTTGGACATATGGGTTGTCCTGTACGTAAGTGTCAAGGCCATTCCAGGCAGGAGTACCTCGAGCAAGGACTTCTGTGTGTGGGGTGTGGATACGTTGATCTTTCATTAGCGCTGTGTGTAGTGTGGGAGTCATCATCATCTGCCATGGTATCTCTCTCAGGGGGTGCCTGCCGCATGCAATTCCAAGGTCGGAGGTGCAGATGTCCTTCTGCCTTCTGTATTGAGACAAAGGGGCTTTCATCCCTAATGTTAGTCTGACTACTGCTTGTATCCTGGGAATGTGATGTGGCTTTCGCGCTGCAATTGAGGCTAGGCCTTGGGCTTATGGTGCACCAAAAGCGATGAACACACACAACAGTTGGCATGTATGAGTCAAGACCCCGAGTGGCCTTGCGCTCCTTGTACAATCCCTTAGTGTGCGGATGCCCTCCGGGTGCATGCAACATTGCAACATTGTCGATTGTGGGCCGTGTGGTGCAGACACAGCAACAGAGACACACGCATCAGTTGGTTTCCTGTGCTGCCCAGATATGAACCACACCTTGAAGCCAGGGATAATTGTTCACACCCCTACGCTGGCCTGGAGTACGCCGAGCCAGCCCACTCGGCTTACGTATAAAGGGGGGGACGACGACGCAACGTGTCCCAGTTCTTCCCCACTGCCTGAGGTGACATGGCTGCGTCCGCCTGCCATATGACGAGACTCAATCATATAGGGTCCATGACTTGCGTTACACGGAGTCGGTGGCACCGGTTACACTTCGGCCGGCACTGGTCTACCGCCACGGGACGGTGACTTTCTGTGCACTGAGGTGGGGGCACCTGAAGTGCTGAGCGGGTGTGCAGCCTGCGATGATGCCGTGTGCACTGATATGGTCTCTGCCATTGCAATATCAAGACCCAGAATCAAGTGTGCAACCTGGTGGACCTCAGTGTAGGCCTGAGCCAGCGGGCAGCGTGGGCCTACCGCCACCTGGCGTTGCCTCGCGGTTCACAGAGTTAGTGGCACCTATAGAGCTGAGCGGGTGTGCAGCCTGCGATGATGACGTGTGCACTGATATGATCTCTGCCATTGCAAAATCAAGACCCAGAATCAAGTGTGCAACCTGGTGGACCGCGGTGCGGGGATGCGTGATGTGGAGGCTGCCAAGGTCGCGACCCCGGGCTTGGAGCTTGCACCGGCACGTGGTGGGCCCTCTTGGAGACACGCCAGTGGTGGAAGGTGGGCAGTGAGGCCTGGGTGCGCAGGGGCCGGCAATCCCCGCTGGGCGGCGGGAGGGGCTGGGGTGCAGCAGCCTGTGTGTGCAGGGGCGGCCAAGCGATGTTGCTGTGTGCAATGATATGTACTCTGCCATCATTGGCTGTGGACTCTGTTTCAGATGAGGGACCTGGTGGACTGCAGTGTATACCGGCACGTGGTTGGAGACACACCGGTGGCAGCAGGTGAGCAGTGAGGCCTGGGTGCGCAGTGTCGACAGTGTCTCTCCCTGTCCCTCTCTTCCTTTCACTGTCTCTCTCTCTCCCTATCTTTCTCTATCTTTCTTTCTCTCTCTTTCTCTTTCTCTCTCTCCCTCTCTTTCTTTCACTGTCTCTCTCTCTCCCTCTCTTTCTCTCTCTCTCTCTCTCTCTCTTTCTTTCACTGTCTCTCTCTCTCCCTCTCTTTCTCCATCTTTCTCTCTCTTTCTCTCTCTCACTCTCCCTGTCTTTCTTTCACTGTATCTCTCTCCCTCTGTTGCTCTCTCTCTCCTTCTCCCTCTCTCCCCCTTTCTCTCTCTTTCTCTCTCTCCCTCTCTTTCACTCTCTCTCTCTCTCTCTCCATTTCTTTCTCTCTCTCTCTTTCTCTCTCTTTCTCTCTCTCTCTGTCCTTTGTTGAGCGCATGACGCACCTTCTTATCTTCAATTTTGTCTTGCAGGCTTTGACTTGCAGATTGTCCAGAGAAGACCTGCCATGACTCTTCCACTTATTAGTGTTGAGTTAAATTTGAATAAAATAATTATTTTTGAAATTCTAAGATGTATGAATGTTTTTCCTTTTTCTGACCACACATGAATGTTAATTGTTGTACTTGTGCGACATCAGGCGAATTGTTGTGTTCATGAATTTGTAAGGTAGATGTGAAATATCTTTGTCCGGGGGGGTGGGGGGCCTGGGTGTGGTGGCGGTGGGTGTGGTGGCCCTCTTGGGGCTCCGAGCTGCATGATCAGTGGCTCCATGGCATCTGTTGTTCTTCAGGTGTGGCTCTGGGCTGGGCTCCCTTTCATGGTGCAGGTTGTCGTCCGACTTAACACCAGGTAGGTGAATAGATGAATAACAAGGAAGTACGGAGGGATGAATCTCAGATTTATTCCCAGTTAGAGCACAATTAATTACCCTAACGTTACTATTTAGTTTTACACAAACGTTACAAATGATTTAATTTCACACACATGCAGTTGGACCAGTCTCTGACCCACAAATCATTTAAAAAATAAATTGATCAAAAGACATACAACAATATATACAATGATCAACATAAAACATACAAATATGTATATATATACAAAACACAGTTTCTCCAATACCCTAACAAGAAATTAGAAACACTAGTGTTCACCCATAATATCTGGGTGATACACTTAGAGGTAGTCCTTCTAGCACACAAGGTACCACACCTCTCTATCCTTTCAGAAATGTGCTACTAAATAATTCAACACGTTTGCATTAATGGTGACTCCTCTATCAAAAAGCTGTCGACGCGGACGCGTTTCAGCCATCAATTTCTTCAGGCCTCTTCAGGACAAAGGTAAAGCAATATCTAAAATATCAATAGAAGCCTATAATTACATATATACAAAAACTATATACATCTCTATCTCACCCATATTTATCCACACAGTGCGCCAGGACAGTGACACTGATCACCAAAAGTAATGAACTACCATCACCAAGTGCAATTCAAGGACTGAGGTATTATAACACCAGGTAGAAGCAGGTGTTAAATCCCTGCTGCTAACGCGCCTTATCGCATGTTTTTGATTCTTATCGCCGATCTGGCTGGTCGTTGAGAATGTTGTGCAGTGGTGTTTCCGCGGCTTTTTGCACGGGAACGCCTACTCTGCATCTCATTAGCGTTAGTTGCCGGTGTCATCCGTGGCGATGTTTTTTGCGGCTGCTATCACGGGAAAACGGGTGATATCGGCTGTTAGCACCAACTTGTGAATGGTGCGATGAATTTATCACCACTTTGGCTGCGATAAAGTGCCGCTAACTCGGCGATGAGTCCTTGAGAATATGCCCCACAGTTTGTTTTTTTAAAGTTCTGCAAAGAGAGAGAAAGGAGCAGCTTCTGTGTCAGACACAGAGAGGCAGAGATGTACAGCGCGAAGCCACAGAGAATCAGCTGAGAGAACAAGTCAGGTTTAGATGCTAAAAACTCAAAGTTTTATGCTTTGACTAACTGGCTTTGCAAAGACTTATTTTGTCCTCTGCATTTTATTTCTCTTTATGGGAGATTTTTTGCTAATTATTATTTATTGATTAGCCTTGCAAAACTCACTCTAAAATTATATTTTCTTAAAAATCTTTAAGAGTTCTGACTGGCATAGAAATAGGTTTTTCTTCCTTTATGGAGTGCTTTGTATGCAATCTATAATATGTTCTGTATTAATTCTATTTTTTATATTTTTCAATTCTGTAACCTGATTGATATTTGTCTAATAAATAAAGAGTCAGAGAATTTTGACTTTTGATTAGAAAATAAAACCCTTTAAAACTACTCACAACTCTCATTATTGCCTTAAATATTATTTGCATTTGATTTTTTCATGTTTATGCAAAGTCTCCTAATTGGTTATACACGGTGGCAAAGGTCCATCCCCTTTAAGCGGTAAACAAGAGGTAATGATGTTTTGCATTGAGAAATTACTGTGAAATTACCGCTCCATCACTACTCATGTAGGCAAGCGCGAGCGCTTCAGTGCTCCACATAGGGGTAGTAGGCCCTCTATAAATATAACAATACAATACATTCTAGACCACTCCATCCCCTTTCTTCTTGGCTCTGTCCTTTAGCTCCTGCCTCCTTGCAGCCGTCAAATCAGCTCATGCCTTCTTGCATCTGCCTTCAACTCCTGCATTCTTGGCTCTTATCATCCTCATCCAACTATTGAGTGATTACCTCCTTAATCCCATCCCTTCTGCTATTTCCTTCTTGTATCTTTCCCTTCAGTACTCACCTTCTTGCATCCATTCCTCCAGTGCCTGTCTTCAAGTATCCCTTGCTCCAACTCTTTGCATCAATAGTTGGTATGGTATGTTTAAGCTACCGTAGTTTTTAGTAATAATGTTTTGTATTTTCCTTCCTTCTAGGTAGTATTGGTGGAACAAAACCCACAGTTACAATCTTTGTGGTGTGCACAAAATATTCTTACTGCTACCTACATAGTCATGCACTCTACTTCACCATTGACTTTCTACAATTAAATGTTACTGAAAGAAATGAGCAAACAGGCGAGAAAGTATTTAACCCCTTCGCTGCTAGGCCTTTTGCCCCCCTGTGCTAAGCCTTTTTTGGGCTATTTGGGGTAGTTCGCGCTTAGGCCCCTGTAACTTTTTGACCACATAAGGTATCCATGCCAAATTTGCGTCCTTTTCTTCCAACATCATGGGGATTCTAAAGGTACCCAGGGTTTGTGGATGCCCCTGGAGGGGACCCAGAAATTTGCCAAAATACAGCTAATTTTTTATTTTTATTTTTAATGGGAAAAAAGGGCCACAGATGAAAGCGTCTGGTTTTTTCCCTGCAAATGGTATCAACAAAGGGGTTGTGGTGCTGAAATCACCATCTTCCCAGCTTTCAGGGACAAGCAGACTTTTGTCAGAAAATCAAAATTGTTTACACAGTTTTGGCATTTTTCTGGGACATAGCCTGATTTTGCTATTTTTTGTGCTTTCAACCTCCTTCCAGTTAGTGGTAGAAATGCGTATGAAAGCAATAATGGATCCTGGACAGCTATACATTTTAAAAAAGTAGACAAATTCTGAATTCAGCAAGGGGTCATTTGTCTAGATCCTTCAAGGTTTCTTTATAGAAACTAACAGTTGAATATAGGAAAAATTGAAAATTAGTTGAAAAAAACAGCCATTTGTGTCAACGATTTCACCTGTAACTTCTTTTAATTATGACAAATGTTTGTACACAATATACCGTTACATCCGCTGGACCTCTCTGGTTGTGAGGATATATAGGACTTGTAGGTTCACCAAGAGTCCGACGAACCCAAAGCCAATAACTGAGCAGCGTCATGCAAAGGTTTTTTATTATGTACCGGGTAAATAGCAATTCATTTGGGAAAATATATACATGGAAAAATCGGTATGAAAGACACCTATGTATTTCTGAAATTGGAACAAAATATAGAGTTTAGAAACAGTAGATATTTGCACATTTCCGAAATTGTGAATACCCATACTAGCATGTGAATTATAGGTAATTTTTCAAAATGACTTCTTTTTTACACATTGTCTTTCATTTGAAAGGCAGAAATGCATCGAAAGTCAATAGGTAATAACAGTTGCTCTACAATTCTGTGTTACCCTAAGTCTCCCGATAAAAATGGTACCTCACTTGTGTGGGTAGGCCTAGTGCCCGCGACAGGAAAAGGTTCAAAACGCAACGTGGACACACTTTATTTTTACAGTGAAAACTGACCCTTTTTTTTTAAAAGTGCCTAGCTGTAGATTTTGAACCCTAGCTCTGCCGGCACCTAGGGAAACCTAGCAAGCCTATACATTTTTGAAAACTAGACACCCAGGGGAATCCAGGATGGGGTGACTTGACTGGCTCTCACCAGGTTCTATTACCCAGAATCCCTTGCAAACCTAAAGATTTGTTAAAAAAAACACATTTTCCTCACATTTCTGTGGTGTAAAGTTCTGGAATCTGTGTGGATCCACAAAATTCTACCCACCCCGCGTTCCCCAAAGTCTTCCGAGAAAAATGGTACCTCACTTGTGTGGGTAGGCCTAGTGCCCCTGACAGGAAACGGCCCAAAACGCAACGTGGACACACCACATTTTTACAGTGAAAATGGACCCTTTTTTTGCAAAGTGCCTAGCTCTAGATTTTGAACCCTAACTCTGCCAGCACCTAGGGAAACCTAGCAAACCCACACATTTTTGAAAACTACACACCCAGGGGAATCCAGGATGGGGTGACTTGACTGGCTCTCACCAGGTTCTGTTACCCATAATCCCTTGCAAACCTAAACATTTGTCAAAAAAACACATTTTCCTCACATTTTGAGGTGGAAAGTTCTGGAATCTGTGTGGATCCACAAAATTCCACCCACCCCGCATTCCCCAAAGTCTTCTGAGAAAAATGGTACCTCACTTGTGTGGGTAGGCCTAGTGCCTGCGACAGGAAACGGCCCAAAACACAACGTGGACACACCACATTTTCACTGTATAAACGGACCCTTTTTTTGCAAAGTGCCTAGCTGTAGATTTTGAACCCTAACTCTGCCTGCACCTAGGGAAACCTAGCAAACCTATACATTTTTTAAAACTAGACTCCCAGGGGAATCCAGGATGGGGTGACTTGACTGGCTCTCACCAGGTTCTGTTACCTAGAATCCCTTGTAAACCTAAAAACTTGTCCAAAAAAACACATTTTCCTCACATTTCTGTGGTGGAAAGTTCTGGAATCTGCGTGGATCCACAAAATTCAACCCACTTGGCGTTCCCCAAAGTCTTCCGAGAAAAATGGTACCTCACTTGTGTGGGTAGGCCTAGTGCCCGCGACAGGAAACGGCCCAAAACGCAACGTGGACACACCACATTTTCATAGTGAAAACTGACCCTTTTTTTGCAAAGTGCCTAGCTGTAGATTTTGAACCCTAGCCCTGTCGGCACCTAGGGAAACCTAGCAAACCTATACATTTTTGAAAACTAGACACCCAGGGGAATCCAGGATGGGGTGACTTGACTGGCTCTCACCAGGTTCTGTTACCCAGAATCCCTTGCAAACCTCAAAATTTGTCAAAAAACCACATTTTCCTCACATTTCTGTGGTGGAAAGTTCTGGAATCTGTGTGGATCCACAAAATTCTACCCACCCCGCATTCCCCAAAGTCTTTCAACAAAAATGGTACTTCACTTGTGTGGGTAGTCCTAGTGCCCGCGACAGGAAACGGCCCAAAACGCAACGTGGACACACCACATTTTACAGTGAAAACTGACACTATTTTGCAAAGTGCCTAGCTGTAGATTTTGAACCCTAGCTCTGCCGGCACCTAGGGAAACCTAGCAAGCCTATACATTTTTGAAAACTAGACACCCAGGGGAATTCAGGATGGGGTGACTTGTCTGGCTCTCACCAGGTTCTGTTACCCAGAATCTCTTGCAAACCTCAAAATTTGTCAAAAAAACACATTTTCCTCACATTTCTGTGATGAAAAGTTCTGTAATCTGCGTGGATCCACAAAATTCCACCCACCCCGCATTCCCCAAAGTCTTCTGAGAAAAATGGTACTTCACTTGTGTGGGTAGGCCTAGTGCCTGCGACAGGAAACGACCCAAAACGCAACGTGGACACACCACATTTTCACTGTATAAACGGACCCTTTTTTTGCAAAGTGCCTAGCTGTAGATTTTGAACCCTAACTCTGCCTGCACCTAGGGAAACCTAGCAAACCTATACATTTTTTAAAACTAGACTCCCAGGGGAATCCAGGATGGGGTGACTTTACTGGCTCTCACCAGGTTCTGTTACCTAGAATCCCTTGTAAACCTAAAAACTTGTCCAAAAAAACACATTTTCCTCACATTTCTGTGGTGGAAAGTTCTGGAATCTGCGTGGATCCACAAAATTCAACCCACTTGGCGTTCCCCAAAGTCTTCCTAGAAAAATGGTACCTCACTTGTGTGGGTAGGCCTAGTGCCCGCGACAGGAAACGGCCCAAAACGCAACGTGGACACACCACATTTTCATAGTGAAAACGGACCCTTTTTTTGCAAAGTGCCTAGCTGTAGATTTTGAACCCTAGCCCTGTCGGCACCTAGGGAAACCTAGCAAACCTATACATTTTTGAAAACTAGACACCCAGGGGAATCCAGGATGGGGTGACTTGACTGGCTCTCACCAGGTTCTGTTACTCAGAATCCCTTGCAAACCTTAAAATTTGTCAAAAAACCACATTTTCCTCACATTTCTGTGGTGGAAAGTTCTGGAATCTGTGTGGATCCACAAAATTCTACCCACCCCGCATTCCCCAAAGTCTTTCGACAAAAATGGTACTTCACTTGTGTGGGTAGGCCTAGTGCCCACGACAGGAAACGGCCCAAAACGCAACGTGGACACACCACATTTTACAGTGAAAACTGACACTATTTTGCAAAGTGCCTAGCTGTAGATTTTGAACCCTAGCTCTGCCGGCACCTAGGGAAACCTAGCAAGCCTATACATTTTTGAAAACTAGACACCCAGGGAAATCCAGGATGGGGTGACTTGTCTGGCTCTCACCAGGTTCTGTTACCCAGAATCCCTTGCAAACCTCAAAATTTGTCCAAACAAACACATTTTCCTCAACTTTCTGTGGTGGAAAGTTCTGGAATCTGTGTGGATCCACAAAATTCCACCCACCCCGCATTCCCCAAAGTCTTCTGAGAAAAATGGTATCTCACTTGTGTGGGTGGGTCAAGTACCCGCGACAGGCAAGGGCCCAAAACCTATTGAGGCAACTTCAAAATTACCTATCACAAAACAACCTGGTTTTGCAAGTGGGGTCCCCTGAGTTTTTGGCCCCGGGCTCGGCGGCCATCTAGGGAAACCTACCAAACCCACACATTTCTGAAAACTAGACACCCTGGGGAGTCCAGCAAGGTATGGCTTGCATGGGTCCCCCAACATTTCCCTACCCAGAATCCCCTACAAACCTCAAATTTAGCTGAAAAATTGCTTTTTTCTCAATGTTCTGTGTGGGAAAGTTCTGGAATCTGCGTGGATCCACAAATTTCCTTCTACACAGTATTCCCCCAGGTCTCCCGATACAAAAGGTACCTCACTCGCGTGGGTGGGTCAAGTACCCGTGACAGGCAAGGATCCAAAACCTATTGAGGCGACATCAAAATTACCTATCACAAAACAACCTGGTTTTGCAAGGGGGGTCCCATGAGTTTTTGGCCCCGGGCTCGGCGGCCACCTAGGGAAACCTACCAAACCCACACATTTCTGAAAACTAGACACCCGGGGGAGTCCAGCAAGGTATGGCTTGCGTGGGTCCCCCAACATTTCCCTACCCAGAATCCCCTGCAAACCTCAAATTTTGTTGAAAAAATATTTTTTTTCTCACATTTCTGTGTGGGAAAGTTGTAGTATCACCGGACTGACACAAATTTCCTACCACCCATCGATGTTACACTTCTGTTGTCAACTTGCAATTTACCTTTCAGAGGACATAAAGAAAAACTGAAAGAAAGAGATGGTGGGAACATTTTGGCAGTCATTGAACTTTTGGACAAATATGATCCTGTTTTAAACCATCTGATTACAAAAGAGAGTCCTGCTATTCAAAATGAGCTTATTGAAATTCTTTCAAATAAAGTACAAAATGAGATAGTAAGTGCAATAAAAAACGCACCATTTTACTCAGTTATAATGGACACAATGCAGGACATTAAAAAAGAAGACCAATTAAGCCTGGTTATCCGATATGTAACACTGTGCCTTAATACTGAAGAAATTCCAACCGAAGTCAAAATTAATGACAGCTTTGTTGGTTTCTATAAAATTACAGACCAAAGTGCTGAGGAGATAGCAACAGAACTTGTAAACCTTATAGAGGACAAAGGCCTAGTGCTTAATAAATGTAGAGGTCAGGGATATGATGGTGCCAGCACAATGCGTGGTAGTGGAGTGCAAACAAGAATACGACAGAAAGAACGCAATGCAGTCTATGTACACTGTGCTGCTCATAATCTAAATTTAGTGTTGAATGAAGCCAGCATGCACATTCCTGAAATGCTGAATTTTATTACATTCTACAGAAAGTATATTTATTTTTCACCCAAAGCATCAAACGGTGGGAACTTCTTACAATTACAAAAGGGAGCACAACTCATTCAAAGCCAACACTGAAGAGACTCTGTCCAACATGTTGGGAATCCATGCTCTATCATTTTATGGACATCATGAAAGAACTCACTACCATTTTACTGCAGTCTAAAAAGGTTGATGAGCGCACAAAAGCTCAGGGTCTTATGAAGTGCATGGAGACTTTTGAGTTTGTGTTAATGGTTGTAATTCAGTCCATAGTGTTGGAGACAATAAATATTGTGTCCAAACTGCTTTAGTCTAAAGATCTGGCCCTTTTGCAAGCATCAAATATGTTCAGTTGCGCAGCTAATACGTTTGCCAGTTTCAGAGAACAGTTTAAAGATGTTAAAAGCTCAGCATCTTCACTTGCAGCTGCATGGGTAATTCAATTGCATTTTACACAAATACGACCACAACGCAAAAAAAGCACTTCGATGAACTCTGTGACGACCAAAGGTTATACAAACCTGAAGACAATTTTAAGGTGTCTGTGTTTTATGCTAACATAGATATTGTTGTTAATCAGATAAAAACTCGATTTGCTGGTATGAACACCATAATCCAATATTTTCATTTCATGATGCCTTCAGAAATCTTCAGAGCTAGTGAGGATGAGTTGTTTGAAGCAGCCATGACCCTGGCAGCTCATTACGAAAAAGGCTTGTCCCTAGAGTTTCCACAACAACTCATCACTTTCAAAGCAGTGTTGAAAGAACAAATACAACTTATCTCAGGTGGCACAATAAAGGATTTAGCTGACCTTTTATTTTTGAGAAATCATGCAATTCTGCCCAGTGTTTTGGATGTTGCAACAGAACTGAAACTTTTTCTTACAATTCCAGATAGTGTAGCCAGTGCAGAAAGGTCATTTTTAAAGTTAAAGTTAATCAAGAACTATCTCCGAAGCACAATGATACAGGAAAGGCTGTCTGGACTTGCAACTTTAAGCATCGAGAGTGATCTGGCAAACAAATTACATGTAAAAGCTCTAACAGAAGAGTTTGCATGAAGAAAGGCAAAGAGGCAAATATTCTTTCAGTCAAGTACATCTCTCCAATTCCGTGAACCAGGTAGTAGTAGCCTTCAGCCACCAGTCTAATTTGCCAGTCACTCTTCCTGGTGTAAGCAGCCTTCAGCCTTGTGTCCACATTTGAAGTATTGTTTTCTGCTGTACCAGCCTTCAGACTCTGCAATTAATTTCATCAGGCTCCTGCTAGTACTGTTCCTGCTCATAGTGTGATTTTCTATATGTATCTGTCCTTTGCATCCCATGAAGAAGCAGTAAGTAATATGGTATTCTGCCAGTATATCATACTTTAATAAATTGTGCGCTTATATAGGCTACCTCAATATTCTGAACATACGTTTACAGAGGCAAGAAGAAATGTATTCAGTTTAACCTGACATATATGCCCCCCTTGACACTTTCTTTTGCACAGACAAAAGGGGCATCGTTTTAGTAAACAGCTTTGTTTATTTTGCTGATGAGCTTGCTATTGTGTTGCCAGTCACTTAAATATTTGCGCCCTTATGCACAAACTAAAGGGGCTTACTTTGTCTAGACTGGTTTAATGTTTATGCTGCTAAATTGTTATTGCTTTACCAGGCCCTTTGAAATATGTATGCCTTCATGCACAAACAAAAGGGGAATTAGTTTGACTAAATAGGTTTGATTTTTGTATGCTGTTGCTTGCTGTACTTGTTATTGGTTTGCCAGTCACTTTGAAATATTTGAGCCATAAAAAGAGAATTGTCAGTCTAAACTGGTTTGATTATTCTATGGTGCTGTAGTTGTTATTGTTTACCAGTTGCTTTGAAATATTTGTGCTTTTATGCACACACCAAACAGGGAATTGTTTGACTAACCTGGCTTCATTTTTGCATACTGCTGGACTTGTTTTTATCATGCACTTTGAAAGTATTTTCACCTTGATGCAAGAAGAAAGTTGGATTGTTTTACAAAACATGCTTGATTTTTATATATTGCTGGACTGTTGATTGCTTTATTATGCACTTTGAAAGAATCTGCACTTTTCTTTTGCTTTACCAACTACAGTTTGTATAGATTCTGTCATTCGGTACTTGCTATTATGGTTTGATTTCTATTCTACATGCAGTGTTATTTATGGTTGCAGTTGTCTGTAATACGTGTGCCTTAAAGCTTGTATTTAGCATTGTTTACACTACAGAAATTATAAATTTAATGAGACAAACATCTGCATCAATGTTCTGAAGCATCCAAACAGTTTTCATCCTCAGCCTCATTTGCCTGCCTGTTTTGTAATGCTTACTAATAAAGACATGATGGTAGAAATTAAAATTGCTTACTCAGTTCACGTTCTTATCATGCACAACCCTTGACAGTCACAAGTGTGTGGCATGCAGATAATTCACCAGTCTATTTCTCTTGAATTTCACAAGATACTGAGTTATATCTTGTGAACTTCTCATGTATATAGTCAGTTGAGTCTATGGAATTGCAGGATGGGGTTTGTCTTTCAAAGTTTCAAGTTATTGTCCATTAATGTCAATTCTAATTCAGACCCTTCATAGTTGTTCTTTGTTCTTCAGCCATAGGCAGTTCCTGAGACAATAGGATCACTCCTTGGCATTGCTCTGATTGCTGCCTCAGTTAAATAATCTGCTTTTGACAGTATTGTTGCAAATGGCGTAGCTTATATATTAAGAGTGCTTCCCACTTTCTCATTAGAACTTTGAGCAAGACAATATAGAGGCATTTCATTAAATGTTGGAGGTTTCAAATCAAAATATACCAGATTTTTGGGCGGTGAGGCAAAGTGGTAGGTGGTAGGCCAGGTCGCCGGGGGGCTCCATGTGCTTTGCAGGGGGGCCCCCTCAAGTTTCATTACACCACTGCCACCTGAGACAGTTAATTTCTTTGCCAGGTTTAAAAGGGAGCTGCATCATATTGCAGGATAAGTGTTTGCAGTATATCTTGAAGATGATCCCAGCTGGGCTAACGAATTACAGGATCGGGAATATATGCCACAAAATTGTGGTTATAAAATCTATCTGACAAATCATCAAATTCATGATATCGATTACTAACATGCCATGAATATAAGTATGTGTAGGGAAGCATAAATGTAATATTTTTAACTCCATATCTACTTACCTTGATGAAATGTTGCTGCTGGATACCACGGATACAATATTTTGTCAGGCTGATATTAAAGTAAAAATATTGTGGTAGAACACCTTCCATTAAGGTTGGCGTGATATGTTTGAACTTTTTTGGCCTTTCATGAGATGTGCTGCCACATGTGTGGTGCCCTTCAGGGGAGTCTGTGTGGTACCAGGGAGACATCAGAGCAGGGCTTTGACTCCATCTTGGCGCAAGAGTACTAAGCCTTGGAATGTTACTTTGAAGATGTTTTTTTGGTGGTAGGGTTTAATTTCCTACTTAATTTTCTTGAAAGTGAGGGGCATATTAGCAAGACCCACGTTAAAATTATCGCCGTTTTAGCGGCAGGAAACTGCCGCTAAAACGGCGATAATGGGCTTGCTAATATGCGTTATAGAATTCCAATAGAAGCCCAGGTTAGATGTGCAGGACATCTAACCTGGGCTTCTATTGGAATTCCATAACGCATATTATCAAGCCCATTATCGCCGTTTTAGCGGCAGTTTCCTGCCGCTAAAACGGCGATAATTTTAACGTGGGTCTTGCTAATATGCCCCTGTATTCTTTGAAGCATAAGGCGGTGTCAAGGGCGAAACCAAGCGATTTTTTTATTCGGTGTCTGGTGAAGTAGGAACCTATGAAGTTCATTTCAGAAAGCTGGACTTGAATTTGTAATTTATTGTTACTATTAGTAAACATTAGGTTGAGGTTTAGGTAGGCACAAGACACCGAATTTTGATTAAAACAGGTTTGGATTGATGAATGTCATGTTCTGCGAACACCTCCAGGCAAAGTTGTTTGTTATCCAGTAGTGTATTGATGGATCTGGGTGCGACTGTTGCTAGGTAAAAATCCAAGGGGTTTCGTGTAGAGACTAAATATTATGGGGACCAGAATTTAGCCATTAGAAGTCCGCAGGAGATAGGTAAGAGATGGGTAGTATCTGGAATCTTGAGGTTGACACCTTGATGAATTGGTGGCACTTTTTGAGGTAAGAAATCAACCATTGTCGGAAAATAATAAAACATGCTATTAAAGTTGCACTAGAGATAACTGTTTCTGGAGTGCCCTTTTCAAATGGTCAGAGATTTATAATTGTTATGTGTTAGTTGTACACATCACATTTGTAGCTTCCAGTACCATGTTATGGATTGCCTTGACCAATTTCCATGACAGCCAACTCCAGAGATGAAAAAATGCTCTGCGTCTGCCTACAGAAGGAAAATAATTTACGCTTTTACAATAGACTATGTAATTGAAAAAGCTGATTTCTTTCTTTCTGGAATTTTCCCTTTTTGTTAGTTTCATTAAATCCCCTGCCTTTAGGATGATGTTCTTGGCGAGGAGAAAAGGCTGGATTCCTGCTGTGACTATTCTCATAATGGACACAGGCCAGAATGGTTCATCTGCCTTCTCCTCTTTGTTTTGGTTTTATGAATGCTTTCCTGGCAGGAGGAGATACAGTCCCAGCACGGAGGAAGACATGCAGTGCACTTGACATTTTAGGCCCTGTAAAAGCTGGCCAACATTGGAGCCTTCCAATCAGAAGCCGGTGTTCAAACCTTCTAAGCAGGAGACAATTTATAGGCGCCCCTTGTGATTGATGTCGTTCATTTGCTGCTTCTGTTTATTTAAATGGAGTTTCCAGTTGGTACGCCCCTGCCAATCTGTTGGCGTCATGGCGCGAGAACACAACACAGGTTCATTCTGCAAAGTCTTTTTAGAAATGTCTAAAATTCGACAGAAGGACTTTGTCCTCCTAGCAGAGAAAGATAAGTTTTATCCATTTACCCCACATGACGAGCAGTGCCCCGGTGTCAGACCACGGTTCCCTTTTTTCAAGGTTTTTGTAGGGAAATCATACTTGACCATTGGTTCATCCAGCCACCGTCTTTTAGTAGGAAATGCAGCTATGAAAGAATGAAGCCCCAACACTGCTGTTCATGCATATTTGTTTATTCATTTATGTATTCATTTTGTTTTTATATAGCATTATCCAAACCCAACACAGGGTGTAGGAGCACTTTAATAAGGAGGAGTCCATACATTACTGAAGTGGGGTCACACTACTTAGTGCCACACATGTCCCTGTCTATCCCTTCTAGAACGATTGAGGTGGCTAAAGTCTGCTAAGATCAGCGCATTCAACTCAGCTGAGGATGTAGAGGGTTTGGATCATGAGCAGGATCAGACTGGGACAAAAATAGGCCTAGTGTGACAGGTGTCTTTAAAATGAATACAGTAGTGGTAAAGAAGAAGCAGGTGAGGTTTATTCTCCAGAAGAAATGTTCCATCTAGACACACCACTTGCTGTCTAGCCCCCCCAACTTCCAACTGCCTCCCAGCTTCATAGATTCCGAAAATGACATCACAACATTCCAAGCAGTATATAATATCTATGTCCCAACTGTCCATAGATAACAGTGGGGCACCAAAATAAAAGTGCACCCAGCCTAATAGCTAAAAAAGTGTCCCACATTTGTAAATCAGGCAAGTTTTGACCTTGTAAAAACATGCTGTATGGGTATATTCAAGTCCAGGCAATCCGTACTGGGCATCGGGTATTTCCCCGGGAAGCTGGAAGGATGGAGTACAGAGTTCTGCAGACTTTCATATATAAATATATACATAAATACCCGTGACCAAGGACCAAATTGCTTCGAAATGCGTCAGGCTGTTTTTGCTGCATTTGAAAAAATAAAACATGCTGGAATTGCATTGAGCAGCGGATTGATTGTTGGTATATATATAGAGAGATATATAGATATAAATAGATATAAATATACATAGATATATATAGATATATGCAAAAAGGAAGCACAGAACTCTGGGTAGTTCTCAAGTTTAGGTGGAAAGCAGCTCCTGTATAGAGCACTCTCAACACCAGCGACACGCTATATCTGCTCACCTCAAATGTCTGCTTTTCTATCAAAGTCATTAAGCATAGGATTAACACAGTGCATCCACGCCGAGATAGAAAGGAACAAAGTCTTTTGCCATTTGTACAGCAAAGTCTTTAAGAATAGGACTAGCACAGTGCTGTCCATGCCGAGCTGTAAAATGACAAAGTCATTTACCACTCCAGGCACAGTATTACAGCTTTGAATTGGTAAAATACCAACCAAGCCAACCTGAAATGAGTAAAAGCAACCCCTGACACAGTGTTTCTCTCTATTTAGAGCTCTTCAGAGAGGTATAGCTTTGTCCAGACACAAGAGAGCACCCAGTATAAGTCAAAACAATACCCTTTCAGGCATAGAGTGATGCATAAATTATGTAAAAAAGAAGCAGAGAACTCTGGGTAGTTCTCAAGTTTAGGTGGAACACAGCTCCTGTATAGAGCACTCTCAACACCAGCGACACTCTAGATCTGCTCACCTCAAATGTCTGCTTTTCTATCAAAGTCTTTAAGCATAGGACTAGCACAGTGCCATCCACGCCGAGATAGAAAGGGAAAAAGTCTTTTGCCATTTGTACAGCAAAGTCTTTAAGCATAGGACTAGCACAGTGCTGTCCATGCTGAGCTGTAAAATGACAAAAGCCATTTACCACTCCAGTATTACAGCTTTGAATTGGTAAAATACCAACCAAGCCAACCTGAAATGTGCTAATCATAAACTTGAGCCTTTAACCTTGAACCTTTAGCCACCTCTACAGCCCGAGCCGCTGAATGGACTTATACCAAATTTGGCAGGGAGGTAGGTGTCAGTTCAAGGAGTGCCTTTTGCTTATTTGCTGTAAATCTGTTCAGTCATTTTTGAGAAATTGAAGTTTAAAATTATAGTTGTATCTCTGGCTGCAGATATTTCGTGGAGGTTTCGCGAAGAATCGCGGATGCAAGCGCCAAGGGATATGCCCTGATAGGATGGTCACAACCTGAATCGAACGTTTCTGCCACCGTTTTATCTATCCGAAATGGTTCCCGGGGCTGAAAATGTGTGTGAAAGCCCACATAAGGGGTCAGGGTGGAGATACTCCGACCCCATGATTGAGAAATGGAGGTGTTAGTGACACAAGTTATGTGTCCAAATAGACTTTTTAATCACACATGATATTCACGACGATGACGCGACCGCCAGTGGGGCCCCCGTATACCATAGCAGGGACGTCGAGACTAACGATGTCATCACGAATACTGGTGAATCATAAATGCACATTCTTATAGAGATATTGAGATTCTGATAAATGTTTTTATAGAGTTATTTATATAGTAAGTTATCTACCATGATGGTTAGAATTAATTATATAGTTATATTTTTGTAATGTGGTGGTGGCTATTGAAATCTTGCTTTTGCTTTCCACTTTTGCAACGTATCCGCGGGGATCACGATGAGTGATGTCATTGCAATCTCCGGAGTCACCGCAAAAACAGAAAATAGGTTTTAGAGATGGTTGTTCTAGAAATACACTAAAAAAACTTGAGTTTGAAGTGTACAGTAATAAACCTCTAGTGTGTAAAATACTGTAATGTGTGTGCATGTATGTGTTTTCATTTTATGAAAAAGGCGCGATCATCGCGATGTCCCGAATAACGGCAAAAACAGAAAATAGGTCCGAAAGATGGTTTTAAGAGAAACTTAGGGCCCGATTCCGATC
Source organism: Calotriton arnoldi (assembly GCA_963921515.1). NCBI lineage: Eukaryota > Metazoa > Chordata > Amphibia > Caudata > Salamandridae > Calotriton > Calotriton arnoldi. The sequence goes on from CAWUFW010000965.1 coordinate 134,002, forward strand.
TCGCTCAGAAAGCTCTCCGTATGCCTCGGATCCGGAGGGCTTTCCGAGCGAGACGAGTTCCGGGAGTCCGAACGAGCGAGTATTATGCAGCCGTATGCTTACGGACTCGGTTCGCTCAGACTCCCATTGGACTCTACTGGAGCCTGTGTACAGACGCGTACACAGGCTCCCATAGCAGAAAAGGGATGGGTGGGGAAAAGCGTACACCCTGTGGCAGGCACCCCATGGTGCCCGCCGCACTGTGCATGCTTGGATCGGGGGACCCATGGGCACCCCCGTGATAGATTCGGAGGGCCCCGGGTGAAGGGGGGCCTGGTAGGGCCCCCCGAAGTATGCTTCCGACATCCGTTTCGTCTCGCTGAGACCGAGGTGAAGAGGCTGTCCGAATCGTGCATCGTACTTGCTCGGTCGGAAATCAGCTCCATTGGCGGCACGATTCGTCTACAAACAAGGCGTACGGAGCGGTTCGGGTCCGGAAACGATTCGGTCAGTGCTTACACGATCTTCTCATCGTACTTGGTCGTGCGGACTTGTGTACGATTCGGTCGTAAACAAGGGCTAAGGATCGGGTCCGGGAAAGCCAAATCCGATTCGGAGGCCTTCCGAGCGAGATCGGAATCGGGCCCTTAGTGTAAAGATATGAGTTTAAACATGCTTTGAAAGAAGTATGTATATAGTAATGTGTGTAGGGCAATGTTCAGAATGGATTTTTTTAGATATTATTTCTGGATGTGTTGGTGGCCATTGAATATCTGCTTTTGTTTTCTGTTTTTGTGACGTCTCTGCAGGGATCGTGACATTGTCGCGAAGATACCCAAAAAGTAAAGAGAAAAAAAAAACCTTTAGAAAAACACTTCACAATATTTTGGGTACTAGGGTGTCATTGACAAGAGCTGTGGTGTTGGTTGTATGCATATGGCTGCTACACATAAGACCAGATGCAGTGCTTCAGGTTACTTAGAAACACCCGGTTGCCTTCATCTGCAATGTGCACCCCATCATTTCTATAAATTCCATGCATGTCAAAACGCAGATTGTCGTTATAGATACAGCCCATACAATGGTCTCTGAATAATGCAGAAACAGTTTTATTAACATGTTTCCTGGCTTTGTCAATCTGTGGACAGAATTGATTTGACCACTTCCATTTCTGTATTTGGCATATATTAGAGCACACCAAGCCAGTGTGAGGGAAAAGTGACATCAGTTCTGCAAAGGTTTCTTTCATTAGGATTTCCAGCCCTACCCCAGTCAATGTGCCTAAGTCATTGCCACCACAGTGCACAATCATGAGGTGAGGAGCTTGGGAATCCACAATGGATTTAACCAAAGCCAGCAACTGATGAAACTTTAACCCTCTCTGGCCAAACCAAGTAATCTGCACATTTGGCAAACACAAGTCTCTGTCAATACCTCTCTTTTTTGCAGCCTCTTTAGCCCAATAGATGTAGCCGTGGCCAACAATCCATACTGTAAGCATTTTGAAGTGAAGGAGCAATATTAGTCAGGAAAAGGCTGGAGCAGAATGAGGTAGTTTTCCAAAAAAAACCAGTTAAAATAGAAGTGTTTTTGTTTTTTACAACAAAAAAAATATATATATATTTCATTGGATGCTGTCAGCATGAAAATGAATAAAGTTAGGTAGTGTGTTGGATGGCTCAGAAATAAGTCTTATTATTGGTTGTTGTTTAAAAAAAAGAAATGTAATACAGACATTGAAATGCTTTTGAATCTGTGAAGTAAACCACACCTGCTGTATCTTATTTGAAAGCAGAATGTTCCTTCTAGAATGTGCTGTGAACTTTTGACCTACTGGTTCCACTTGGTTGCTAGGTACACTGAGCTAAGACTGTATTAGGGGGAAAGGTGCTAAAGAGATAGAACATTTTTTGAAAAGTTGAGGAGTGTTGACACAATGTAAGTAATGGCAAGTTTTAATTTCCAATTCAGGACTATGTAATAAACTGTTGTGTAGTATTTACATTTCAGAAAAATGAAGCTAGATATCAGTTTGAACCCCCGTTTTTTTTGCGATTTCTCCGTGATGATCACAAAAACTTTGCGAAAACGAGGCAACAGGATCCTTTTCGAAAGAGCAGTAGGGAGCATGTACTACGAGAAGCTCTATTCCTTCCAGATAGAACCATTTTCTGAGCCAGGTAGCGAGGATTGTTGTGGTGAATGGCTTTGTACGTCATGCAAGCTATTTTTAGGTGGATCCTAGATTCATAGGGTAGCCTGTTCAGGGAGTGGAGGGCCGGGGTGATGTGATCATTTTTCTTTATGCCTGTGATGAGCAGTGCAGCAGCATTGAGGGTAGCCTTCATCAGTGTCAGTTTTTTTTCCGGTAGGCCAACGAGGGTAGCATTCCCATAGTCAAGTTTGGAGATCGTGAGAGCCTGAACCGCCCTCTTGAGATCTGCTTTGGGCAGGAAAGGTTTTAGTTTTCTTAAGACGTGGAGATGGAAATTGTCCCCTCTGGTTGTGGAGCTGATGTGATTCAGCATGGAGAGGTTGCTGTCTAGTGTTATTCCTAGGGATTTTGCTGAATGAACGATATGTGGGGTACAGTTCAAGGCGGTGATTAGTGGGAGCCAGTCTTTGATGTTAGAGGTAGGGTTGGGAGGCGAGATTAATAGGAATTCGGTTTTGAGGGCGTTAAGACCCTACTATAATTACCTAGTGGCAATCGCTACTGGTTAATTTACCCAGTGGCAGTTGCCACTGGGTGGTTGTTAGGTCAGTGTTTCCAAAGAAATATGCTTTTTGTGTTGCTAATACATTTGGAACCAATTGAATCTCCACAAAATTTCCCAAAAAGTGCTCTTTTTCCCTGGTTTGTGCATGGAATGTTTTGGGGTGAACCGTCAAGCGAGAGCCAAGAAAAATGAGGGGGGTCCCAACCCAATATGTAAAATCCCCACGCATTTTCAATAGACTCTTTAGGCAGGACTAGAGCAAAAACTGCTGAATGCAATTACACCAAATTCGTCAGGAAGTTAAATTTTGGTTTGCAGATTATGCTTTTGTGATTCAATATAAATCTGTTCAGTAGTTTCTCAGATATTAATGTTTAAAAATAGAGCATTCTGATTGGCCTAGAGAGCTTTTTTCCCTGGGGCCAATTCACTCTCGTGGAAGTTCAAAACATTAATGTTGTCACTGACATACTCACCTTACTATAATGTTAATTTAACTTTTTTTTCCCCAGTGAATTTTTAAGTTTCATAAAAATAAAATCAGATCTTTTTATCACACCTAACTACAACGTTACTTTAACCTTTGTTATTTTCGGTACATTTCTAGAGGTTTTTTTTAACGTAAAGTAATATTTTATTACCATACGTAATGCGTACATACCATACATGAACTCAAAAAAACATATCAATGATGCCATTTCAGATGTCATCAGTGATATCATAAATTATGTCATAGAACATGTCATGAGTGATGTAATATGGGAGGTCATAAACAGTTTGGCAGGGGCACAAGTTATAGTTGACTCTGCTCACTATAACTGGTGAATTTCTGTGCTTTGTAATGCTGCCATTGACATATTGACCTAACTATAATGTTATTTTAACCTATATATATTCACTGAAAAAACCATAGGTTTCAGACACGTTATAGTTAGAAATTAGCATTTGAAAAACCTTTGAAATTCACTGAAAAAACCATAGATTTTAGGGACAGTTATAGTTAGTTGGACATTTCACTCGTACATAACCCGTGAAATTCCCCCGTTATAGTTAGTTCAGCTAACTATAACTTGCGCCCCCGCAATGCACTGCTGATGATGTCACATATTACATCACTCATGACATGGTCAGTGACATCACTGATGACATCATCCAGTGACTGTGTGTTTCTGTAAAGTTTAAATAAGTTTAATATATATAGGGAAAGGCATATTGGAGAATGAGTGGGTGTATAAGTGTCTGAATGGATGATTTAGTAGGTGCGTGACTAACTCTATAAGTGAGTGATTAAACGTATCTTTCTGAATGCATGGGTTAGTGACTAAACTGGGTGAATGTCTGTATCCGTCTGTCTGTTGCTGTGTAAGTGGCTGCATGGGTTTGTGAATAGCTACATGAGTGTCTATATGAGCTATTGATTGGTTGTCTGAGTATCTGTATGGGTGCCTGAGTGTTTGTGTGGGTGGGGTGTGTGTGACTCTGTGCATAGATGTGATAGTGGGTGATTCACTGGGTGCATGGTTTCAAAAGTGCATCTGTGATGGACTGTATGGGTGGGTGAGTGTGTGTATGGGTGTGTTAGTGAGTGAATGTATATCTCAGTGGTACATATGTGAGTAACTACATATGTGAAAGGCAGTATATATGTGTGTTGGAGTATATAAATGGCTATAAGTGAGAGTGTGTGATTGTGAGAGTGGCTGGATGGATGAGTGTGTACTTGTATCAGTGATTGTATAAGAGCGTAAGAATGTGCTAGTATTTGTATGAGTAAGTGAGCTGGTGTGTGTATAACTGTGTAGGTGAGTAAATGGCAGTGTGATTAATTATTTGCATGACTGACTAGGTGTGTGAGTACCTCTATGGATGAGTGGCGGTGTGTGAGTGTCTATGTAGGTGTATGAGTGCATATGATAGTTCTGTACTGAGTGACCGTAAGTATGAGTGACTGTACGGGTGAGTGAGTGGATGTGTGTGTAGACCTAAGAATCAGTGAGTGGGTATGTAGTTATTGGTGTTGGAGTGTATATGGTTTTGAGAATGGCAGTCTGTAATTTAGAGTGGGTGTATCAAAAGTTATATTAGGGTGTGAGAAGATGCATCAAATTATCACATGGATGATGTCATCAGTGATGTCATTTGAGATGTCATCAGTGATGTCATCAGTGATGTCACTGACCATGTCATGAGTGATGTAATATGTGACGTCATCAGCAGTGCATTGCGGGGGCGCGAGTTATAGTTAGCTGAACTAACTATAACGGGGGAATTTCACGGGTTTTGTACGAGTGAAATGTCCAACTAACTATAACTGTCCCTAAAACCTATGGTTTTTTCAATGAATTTCAAAGGTTTTTCAAATGCTAATTTCTAACTATAACGTGTCTGAAACCTAAAGCGGCGATAATGGGCTTGATAATATGCCCTGGAGAATTCCAATAGAAGCCCAGGATCACACCAGAACATGGGCTTCTATTGGAATTCTCAAGGGCATATTATCAAGCCCATTATCGCCGCTTTAGCGGCAGTTTTCTGCCGCTAAACCGGCGATAATTTTTAACGCCGTTCTTGATAATATGCCCCCACATCTCAATCTGTCCATCAGCATTTAAGTTCAGTTACTCTTTTTTTATTGCAGTTTTATACATAACAAAAACTTGGTAGGAGGGCTTTGGAGCACTTTACATAGGCACCGTATTACATTACACATAGATCTGATCCTTCGCCTGAGCCACATGCCACACCTTGTACTGACTCAATCTGATGTTTAATAAAGTAATTTAAAATAGCACTGTACATAAAATGTGATCTAATCCATCATCCAGACAATACAACACCTATTAAAAAGGTTTATATATAAACACATAAGTCCATTATTAGTGCATTAGAAAAAGTTTCCTCAATCTAAAAATCCACAATCACATATACATAACATAGACAAAAGAGAGAGAACACAAGACAAAAACCTCTGTCTTTAAAATGTGCTAATCAATTCAAATAATCAATGCAGGCGCATGAAGCAACAATTTACATCTAATGTGCCCGTATGTTCCACAGATTTTAGGACTCTATATGCGTCGATGCGTTTCAGTGGATATACTGGCCACCTTCTTCAAGACAACAGATTATCCCTCACGTGTCAACGTTTATCATAAATACCAAATAGCCACCTAACTTGGTCTTCTTTCGGCTTTCAATCCATAACATGATTGTACACAAGATATTTCATTAAACAAACAGATCCAGAAGTACATACAGAATTATTTAATACAACTTATTAGAGGGGTGCAAAAAAGCAGAGATGATGGTTAAAACTGTCCGATAAATATGAAAAGATAAAATAGGGGTAAATTACATAAATATAAATTTTACTGTTTCATATGGGCAATCATTGGGCCCCAGATCTGAAAGCCTAATTTCCGTCTGCATGGCCTGTTGAGAGAGTAGAGATATATTCATGGTTATAACATAAAATCTAGCTCTCCTCATCTCAAAGGTAGGTGGTTCTTTCTGAAGCCACGTGGAAGCTATACATAAACGTGCCACTGCCGTGGCAATGAATATCAGATAGCGATATTTATGAGCAGTCTGTCCGTTTATTAGCTCACCTCCTGTACTTAATAACATTGTTCTCCGGGTAAAGCTAATTTCCACCCTAATGATCTCGGACAGGAAGATTTTGATTTGCCCCAATAACTGGGTAAGATGAACACATGTACAGAAAACATGCAGAATATCAGCGTTCTCCACCCCGCAGCGAAAGCATTTCCCATCATTCGGGCCTCACCATTTAAACATTTTGGCAAGAGTATAGTAAAGGTCAAATATAGTCTTAAAATGCTGCGCTTTTAGGCTAGCAGAAATCAAAATCTCTTCTGCAGTCTCAATAGATTCCTCCAATATCACCCCTTGCATACCCAGTCGAATGTTCCATTTATGAATTTGGACCTCTAAATCATCCTACTGCGAATCCAACTGAGAGTTATATAAAGAACCTATCCGATCTTTATGTCTGATGGCCTCTACCAAGGGGTTTTGTTCTACCACCTTCTGCTTCTGCCTCCTACATTAAAAATCCTGAATCTGTAAAAACTTTAAAAATTCTGTTTTTGAAAGGAGATATTTTCCGGCATTGTTGCAAATGTAAGAATACCCTCATCATTATAGAAATCACCAATCTGCTTTATCCCTTTATGTCACCATCTGACCATTATCGTATCCCAAAATATAGTGGGCAACAGGGTTGAGGCGGCCGTGGGTGTATAGAGGCAAACCTCCTCAATCTGAAAACATCTCTGTACCGCTTTCCAAACTTTAAAAGCCGCTAACAAAACCTTAAAGCAAGTTTTTTTATAATAGCTTGGCTCAAGCATCTTAAATAAACAGCTCTCGTCCTCTGAGCCAAGCAACATCTGATAAATGGATGGGGCTTCTGCCACATTTCCCACCTCCTCCACTGTAAGTAAGATCTGCATATTTTGCAAGATACAGGCATAAATGCATAATTAGGCACTGCCCACCCACCGCGCTTACGGGGTAGTGTCATACATTTCATTGCTCTACATGGTTTCCCCTGGCCCCACAGAAATCTACCACATGATGACTGTAGGTTCTGAAGCTGTAAACGGGTAAGTTCTAATGGTACTGATCTAAAATAATAGAGCACTTTAGGTAAAATATTAATTTTAAGCACATTTCACCTTCCCACCAATGAGAGCTGGATACATTCGATCCTGTCTAGCTGTTTTCTAATTCCTGTTAGCATAGACCCCCAGTTAGCCTTTACCAATTCTTTCAAACGCACCCTGATTTTAATAACGAGGCATGTAACTTCATCAGTAACAATAGGAACACTACTGCAGACTTGATTTGTACAAATAACCTGCTTTTTGGATGGGTTAAGTTTGTAGCCAGATGCCAGCCCAAACAGGTGCGCCAGCCGTTCTATATCAGGGATAGCAGCAGCCGGGTCGGAGGTTACAACCACAATATCATCTGCGTAAGCAAACACCCGAAAGTATTCCTGTCCACATAGAACGGATTTAATCATCGGGCTTTCCTCCAGCATGGATAAAAAAGGGTTAAGATATAAAGCAAATAAAAGTGGAGAGCAGGGACATCTCTGCCTTGTACTTCTGGAGATAGAAACCGGTTCTGACTCTTAAACCATCATACAAATTCTAGGTGTGGGGGTCCTATACCTATACATGACCTGAATAGAATTAATAAAGCCCGTCCCAAACCCGAGGTGTCGCAAAACCAACCATAGAAACTCCCAGGCATACAATAACACCAGACCTATAGTGGCTTGATGCGCATTTGCCACATCCAGCAGGGTCACCACCCTGTTGATGTGGTTGACCATGCCCCTACCAGGTATAAACACCATGCTGTCGAATATAAACCAATGGGGAAATAACACTAGCCAAACATATAGCCAAAATGTTAGCATAGATTTTCCCATCAAAATTTAGCAGAGAAATTGGTCTATAAGAACCCGGTAGGGTAGAAGGCTTGTCTTTTTTGTTTAAAACAATGATATTTGCCTTGTCCCAAGAGGGTTGTGCCACTTGGAATGTAGCCAACATGTCAGTTTTTAGCACCGGGAAGAAAGATTTATAAAGTTCAAGTGGAAGTTTATCTGGGCCAGATGCCTTACTCGTGGACAATAAGTTTATTGCTTCCTCTAGCTCCTCTATTGTGATAGGTGTATCCAACTTCACCGATTCTTCATAGCCCAACCTTTCGCTGTATAAATTCTGCAGTAGGGCCTCCCCGGTCTGACTGCCGGGATTACTCTCAGTATAAAGTGCTTCAAAGAATGAGTTAAAGACACTTAAGATCTCAGCGGGTGTCTCCACTATCTTCCCTGTTGAGTCTGTCATAGCAGCGATCACTTGCACCCCCTCCTTAGACTGAAGCCTTTGCGCAAGACACGACCTGTAGCCTCCCCACATTCATAGCTCTCTTCTCTGTATACTTTATATTTACATGCAATTTCTTTACTCCAATACAGATAAATCTTAGCCTTGCAGCGGGCTACCTCAGTTTGCAGTGGGGAAATCACAATACTAGCATGCACCCCTTGTATGAGGTGCTCTTCGGCTCTTCTAAGATCCTTATAGTGGCCCTGAATCAAGAGTTTAAGTTGTTTCTGCTTAAAAAAGCCCAAAGCTGAGATTCTCCCCCCTGAGCACTCCTTTAAGAGCATCCCATACCAATGGACATGAAGTTGAATTGCGATTAATGTCAAGAAATTGCACAATCCAGTGTCTAATATGGCTAATGAACAGGGTATCCTGCAGGAGTTTCCTGTCAAACTAAAAGGATGTCGGAGGTCGAAAGATGCTGGGGAAATCTAACAGCAGTGGACCGTGATCAGCGGTGATCAGCGGTGATCCTGGGGCATACCTGATTTTTTGGCCCTGAAATAAGAGTCCTAGAAATAAAAAAATAATCTAGCCTAACGAACATAATGTGTGGATGTGAAAAAAAATTGAAATCCGGGTCAGGGTACCTCAGTGTAGGCCACACATCAACCAGTCCATGGTCAGCTAACAGCTGCTGTAGTGCCTTGAAGACTTTTGGCTTCCTAACCCCGTAGTTAGCAGTGTCTAGCTGTGTTTTCTGACAGTCCATAGGAATGTTAAAATCGCCACACAATATCTGGGGTGTAGGCCATTATGCTAATTCTATATTAAGGCCAACAAGTACCTGCGCCTCACCCGCAATTCAGCCGCTACACACTGCCTTTTCCCTTTGTTATTCAGGCCAAATACATTAAAAGAGCAAATGCACACCCCTAGATGTTTCGCCCTATCCCCCATTAATCAAAATGAAAACATTCCATAAACTACCCCTCCTAGCTTCCACATGTTATGGATTGATTTTCTTTACCTCCCGCCCCAACACCGACCCCCCAAGAGCTCCCCATCCACACATCCATGCCCACACCCTACCTCCTTCCAAGGACCCCCCACCAGCGCATCCTACCAGAACCCCACCCCCATCCCCTCCCAAAAACGAGGCAATAGGACCCAAGGTTCCGTGAGGTGGGAAGCTCCAAGCTACCCGAATCCCCCCTCTTCTTTATTGCCTACCTACCATGCTGACCCCACCATTAAACTACAGAGCAGAAAAATAAAGGTATAGACCCAGGTGCCCCAGCTAAAGTGACTGTAAACATTCCTTAGCTTGCACCTCCGAGGAAAAAAAGTGAGCTTGCTCATTGTGGATTATCTTCAGTTTTGCCAGATTCAAAAGAAAGGCCTGTGCACTTACCCTGAAATAGTGGAATTAGTTGCCGAAGCTGCCACTGTTTTACCACCGTCTGATGGCAGAAATCAGGTCTAACAAAAAGCTAAATCCCCTTCCCTCTTCTTATCTGGTCGTGCCAATTCATACACAGCCTGGATGGCAAAGAAATTGTTTGAACATATCAAGATTGCCCTGGGTCTAAGAGTAGTTTGTCCCGATCTCAAATGTTGTTTAAAGGCGAATTGATGTGCCCTCTTGATTCCATTTCCACAGTGAGAGTTCGGAGAAGGCTTCGTAAAAGAGGTCAACAATAAATTTTCGGACGTCCTGTCCTACAACGCCCTCTGGTATACCCAAGACTCTGAGATTGTTCCGTTGCAGGCGATTCTCTAGGTCTGTTAATTTCCATTGTGTGTCTTTTTTTGTGAGCGTATTGCCTCAGTCATGGATCTCTGAGCCGCAAGTTTGTCTACCAGGAGTTGAAATCCGTGCCTCTGCTTCATTGATCCTTTCTGGCAAATTCTTAGCAGTGGTTCTGAAGTTCTCGACATGCTCCCTGCTTCCTTTGACTCTCCATACGCGTCTCCTCTCTGTGTTCCATTATGCTTTGATAAATCACAGCCAGAGATATCTCATCAGGTTTTTCCAACAGGGCCTCCCGTATATCTTTAGATACAGGCCCCCCCTCAACTCCAAGTCCTGCAGAAAATGAATAGTCCCATAGTAGTGTGCCTGTGTCTCCAGACTTTTCTGCTCCCTCAAACAACTCATGCCTCTTCCGCACCGTCATAAAGCCAGATTCTGAATTGACGGTAGCTTCGTCCTCGGGATGTGTACTACTTGCTTCACTCCAGCAGCTGCCAGGTGATTCCCCTCCAGAGTGTGGCCTAAGGATGGACGAGATTTCATCTCCTGATGAATTGGATGGATCCGACAGGGAAAATAAATTGTCCCTAGAGTCAATTTCCTTTGCAGTGTCCTGGTTGCCACAAGTGCCCTTTGCCCCCTGTCCTTCAAACAACGGTGTTTTGACCACCTATAGTTTCCTTGTAGCTGATCTTTGTTGTATCGTATTGCTTGCCCGACAAGGCTCAATATGGCCGTTGGGGGAACCCTCCCCCATTGAGGCCAAGAGAGGTACAAGACCTAGTCCGTGGTTCCCTCCAGGCGCCCCATTAATAATTAAGCCTCCTCCACCTTGTACCATCGTATCCTGTTTAACTGGGGTCTTGTTAAACAGAAGGGCAGTGTCAGCTTTCTGATAAAGCTGACAAACCCTTATAGACAGACACTGCTGCCTATCAGTATCACCTTCCTGACAGATTGGGACAATACCCCGGGTCTGTTCTCTCATTTTGGGGAGGCTGATGTTTCTTACTCTTGACTGATAAAAATAATGAGGATATGTTTTTCTTCCACCTCAGGCTCACCTCCGTGAGTTTTGTCCTGTTTCTCCACCGCACCTTCCATAGTGCCGACACCGCTGCGCTGTGAGCCAAGACCTCCCTTCGTTGTCCCGGAGGTGTCAGCAGAGGCGCGAGACTTCCCGCCTCTCGCGGTCTTCGTTGGCATAGCGGCCGTAGACGTTGCCGGAGCTGCAATGCCCCAAGTAGCGACGATGCGGCAAGGACGCGGATCCAGCAGTAAGTACCGGGCAAAGCGTAGGTTTGAGGGAGAGCATAATCGGAGAATACCACAAATAATCCAAATCATTCTAAGATTCACGACCGCTGAAGATATTCAGTGTCGGGTTAGAGCCCTCAGAGTCATCCGGGTCGAATTACATACCCAGAAGAAGGGGCAGGTGGGTCCGGGAGCAGCAGCTTACATGTCCAACTCAGAGGGCGCCATCTTGCCCCAGGTGCACATTCACAGGTATCCAATATTTAGGAGGATGTGACATATGTATATTATGAGTATAAGAGATGGGAAAATAAGGACTAATTCCAGCAGAAACCATAATTTGTGTGGAGGGTCTGAAAGGTCACAAAAACAATTCTGGCATTGCTTAATAACAAATGCTTTATGATAGGATGAAAACTCAGGAAAGTAACCCCTCGGACTGATTTTGGTAACTTTAAGAGTTGTAAGGAAATGCAAGAAGGTTTCCCGTTCCATAAAAATTTAGATTGAGTTCTATCAATAGCTATAAAGTATTTCGCAGGGATTTTAATAGGTAGCATCATGAGGAAGCAATTAGTAATTGGAATAACCATCATTTTAATAGTATCCAGGTGACCTCACCTTGACAAAAATAAAGGGAAGCAACCTTGCGTGAATTTTGTAATTTTTGCAAGAAGGATGTCCATATTAGTTTGCAGAGTATCTCTGTGATTTTTCTGATATAAGATACGAAGACATTTGATCTTGTCAGGGTTTCAGGAGAGACCCATACCAGCAAAAGGTGCTTTAAAACAAAACGTATTCAAGGGCATCACTTTGGATTTTCTATTTTAAGTTTGTAACCTGAAACTTTCAAATTTGCATTAAGTTTTTCAAAAACGTGAGGGAATGATGTTTCTGGTTTGGAGATATAGAGAAGGATGTTATCCACGTAACCCATAAATTCAATATGGACTTTATTTAGTTGAAAGCCGGAAAAGGCGTCAGAGTGTTTCAACCTATATAAAAAAGGCTCAAGTGCAAGTATAAAAAGCATGGGTGATAAGGGGCATCCCTACCTCGTGCCCCTATGGAGGGGAAGGTAGGAAGATTGAATACCATTTACCAAAACTGGAGAGGAATATTATCAGGAGATTAACTGAAGAAATTGCGGACCGAACCCGTGTCAATGAAGAGTGTACATTAGATATTTCCAATCCACTCGATCGAATGCCTTTACAACATCTAGGGCCACTGCTGCCAGGGAGTGATTACGTTTAGCTGCTTTACTAAGAAAGTTTAAAAGATCCGCAAATTGTCCATTATATTCTTACTTTTAACAAAGCCGGACTGCTCCACAGCCACTAGATCTGGTATAAAGTCATTAAGGCGTATGGTGGGTGCTTTAGCAACATTTTGCAGTCAGTATTTATCGGTAATATGGGACAGTAATTCTTGCATTGGGAGGAATCTCTGTTATTTTTCGAATAAGACAGATCACAGCTTCCATAAAAGATCCAGATGATTTGTTCAATGAGAGGAAATGAGTAATTAACTTAAATAGTTTAGGGAAAAATTATTTAAAAAACTGAAGGTAAAATTCAACTGTGAATCCATCTGGAATCAGTGCCTTACCAAATGGAAGGCATTTAACTGCAGAGAACAATTCTTTCACTAGTCTGCCATTGTAAAATAAAAAACAAATCTCATGCATCATGAGCCCCATGACTATTACATCGGCCTCCTAATATAAATATCTCGGGTTGTGGTTCACAGACTCTGCTCAACCAGCCCCTCATAAAAATGCTTTGAAAAAGAAATTAAATGCAATCACTTACGGTTTAATTAGGCTCAATAACAACTTAAAATGTCCATCTGCAGTAGGAATAATGAAAATAATAATTCAAGCATCGCTCCCCCCAGGCACCCAAATACAGGCACCAAGCTTTTCCCGGAGCCTGCTCAGAAATTTTAGAACACGCTCAGTTTGTGGGTTACAAAAAAATCTTTCAATTACCGAAATACTTATTCAGGGCAAGACTCAGACTGGAATTTGGGCTGGTTAGACAAACTCTTAACACTGAGGCTGACTTTCTTAAATATTACATCTGTATTTTAAAGGTGCCGGGAAACTCTCTAAAAGCCTGCCTTAGACATATTTTTGAAAAAGTAGGGTCCCCATGGAACAACCAGATTACAAGAGCTCTAGCGACTACAGAGATAATTCCATCAGCATTAGCACTGACTTCCATTTCCTATACAATCTGGATAAAGACCATAAATAAACAAGTGCAATTGGCGTCATTTCAGCAAGACCAGGCCTCATTAAAAACAACCACTATCCTAGCCCCGTTAAACTCCTCATATCTGGTAGCCAAACCCCAGTCTTATAAATCTGCCTCCCTTAACTGTAAAACTCGAAGAGAGATCATGTGCTTGCGAATGCTGGCTGTACGAATCGCAGACTTCAACGGAGCATGGGCCAACCAGAAAAACTGAGTAACATGTAGATTATGCAACTATAAAAATGAATCATGGTTGCACTTCCTGTGCTTTTGCCCTACCATGGCAGGTGAAAGGAGAATTTTACTCAGGGAACTTTTACTGAGAAATGGAGCATGCACCTGCTTAGAGGCTCGGCGATATGCTATTCACACAAGGATGCCTCCACCTTGGCTCATTGTGGGAGATTCGTACAAAGCTTTAGAGATGCCCTTCACCCTCGACCTGGACCTCTGCATCGCCCCATAAAATCCAGAAACTGATGACGGATCTTTAAAGATACAGGAGGTAAACAAATCATGCCTCAGCCCTGATCTTCAATGGGACTCAGTAATATAAAAGCGAGCTCGTAGCTGGAGTCTACAGCAATTACATAACACTGGTATCTACTCCCGATTGAAGTATATCAGCAATGGGACCCTCTAACTGCATTCTATTTATGTCAGTTTTTAAAAATTTAAATTAGGGTGGGTTTTTTCCAACCATTTCTAAGATAATCATAAATCTGCTGTTTTTTAAATATTTACACACGCTAGCTACAGATCTTAGGATTTCTTAAAGGACAAACTGCACAAAGCATATGCACTTTAACAGCAAACCTAAAAACTTTTAATGGTCTTCAGAGTATTTGGTTTTAAATGTGATTGTTGATTTAAACAGTGTCTTGGCCGGTTATAAGAACTTATTGTATGCAATGGTTTTAATTAACTTATGCAAATAAAAATTCATATTCATATTCAATTCTTTCACTCGTAGTAGGTCTTCGAGAGGAGCCAAATTGACTAGTAAGGGCTTGCACATGTAAGAATGAGAAAAGAATGAGGAGAGGGAATCCTCAGAAAGCGTGGCTTCAGTGGTATATAGTGTTTTGTAACAGTCAACAAAACAACTAGCAATGTATGAATCACGTAAATATTTTGCACCAGATTGATTGGTGATAGAGACGATGGAGGATTTTTCTGTCCTGCTTTTAAGGTAATTAGCTAACAAAGTCCCAATTTTATTTTGTCCTCCATAATGTCTGGTGTTGATTTTAAGAAGAGTACCACATGTCTTTTCTGTAGTAGTTTTATTAAATTGGATCTTGGCTGCCACCAACGTATCAGGGTCCACTTTATTATTTTTAGACATAAAATATTTATGTTCTAATCTCTTTATTTCACTAAAAATAGCAGCCAATTCCTTCTTCTTAGCTGTCTGTTTGTAAAAAACACACCGAATAATAAAACCTCTGGATGCAGCCTTAAATGCATCCCAAACAAAATGGAAAGAAGACTCTCCTGTATCATTAATCTTGAAATATTCATCAACAAATGCCTCAGAAGAAGTGATAAAAACCTTATCATAAATTACGTGATTGTTGAACCTCCAACGCGATCTGGGTGAAGGGTTGCAGAGAAAATCTAATTCAGTAGACACAGGGGCATGGTCCGAAATTAAAATTGAGCCTATCTCAGAGTTAACTAACTGCTGGTGAGATTTTTGCTAAGGAAAACATAGTCTATCTTAGTCTGTGTTTTATAAGGGGCAGAATAAAAAGAGAATTCTTGAAGGGAAGGGTGGGCTATCTCCATGAATCTGAAAGGGAATTATGTTTGATAGTGGGTAAATGCTTTGTGCACTCTGAGGGAGAAATTTCATAGTTGAACAATGATCTGGAAAAAGGTCAAGTATTTGATTACAGTCTCCCCCTAAGATGAAATTTCGGTAAAGGTTTGAGTGACCAATTGCGAAATATGCTTCCAAAACATAGGATCAGGGCTGATGGGGCCATATGCATTAAGAATCATGAAAATTACACCATCAATATTAAGTTGTACCAAAACCCACCAATCTTCTTTGTCATTTTCTTGGGAAACAAGGGA
The DNA here is from genome assembly GCA_963921515.1 of Calotriton arnoldi. Lineage (NCBI taxonomy): Eukaryota > Metazoa > Chordata > Amphibia > Caudata > Salamandridae > Calotriton > Calotriton arnoldi. The sequence goes on from CAWUFW010000965.1 coordinate 149,927, forward strand.
AATATTTAAACCTTTATGGCAAAGAATTGCTAGGCTGTTTTTATTTTGCGAAGAAGAGGAAAAGTAAAGTTCACCCACCCATTGCCTTTTGAGCTTGTTAATGTCGCTTCAGTAAGGTGAGTTTTTCAAGTAATGCAAGTTGGCAATGCATGCTGACTTCTAATGGGGGTTTTTAAACCTTTAACAGTCCAGGTTGTGACCCTGAGCAGCATATTCATATTTGAACATTAGGAGTAAATTTAGGCATGAGCATATTGTGCACAGGAAGTTTCAGCAGACAATACAAAGAAAGAGGAAGATAGTAAAATAAGAGGAGAAAGAAGCAGGAAGATGGAAGGGGGTGAGGAACTCTGGAAGAGAAAGAGAAACCTAAAGGCAACACAGGAAAAATAAACTTTAGCTGCAAAAATGACCTTACATGAAATAAAATACATCTCAAAGGGAGGAGGAGAGTGCGGAGCACCTAAAGAAGTTGGAACCAAACTCAGCTCCAACAAACATGAAGCGGAACATGGCGTATTTCAAAAGAGATAAATGACAGTGATAACCAAAGAGAGAGGAACAAATGCACACTGGGGCTGTATAATATGAAAACGTTTTATAAGAAGGTAAGTATAAGAGGATAAAAAGTGTAACAATAGACTTACCATATACCCCGATAAGTAGGATGCTGTAGGAAGAGCACGCACAAGGAAGGAGCAGTACGAACCAGACAGGACAAATATGCCAGATAATACACTGGGGCTGTAAGACAATGAAACATATATGGGTTATAAGGAATACCTAATTTAGAAGTGAACAATTCCATATTGAGAGAGAACAATACCAGATTGAGAGAGAACAATAAGAAAATAAGAAGAAGAATCAACAAAGAAGGCATTTACAACAGTCATGTCTTTGCTGGAGTGCCAATTTCCATGTCTTCAAGATGATGCTGTCGAAGAAAGTCATGCAGCTTAGCTTGATCCTCGAAGGTGTAAGATTTCTTCTCTTTATAAGTAATTTTGAAAAAGCATGGGTGAACTAGGCCGAATCTGATGTTTATGGATTTTAGTTGAGGCCGAAATTCCACAAATCATTTTCTTGAAGCAGTAGCATTGGAAACATCTTGCGAAAAATAGACCTTGTTGCCAGACAAATTAAGAGGGCCCGCGTGCTTGGCTGCAAACATGATGTGCATTAAATCAGTGTGCTGTAAATTCAGGATTATGATGCCTCTAGGCCTCTGATGTGAAGATGTAGCAGGTGGTTTAGGACCAAGACGGTGGGCTTTTTGAATATTAAGTAGACTATGGTCAGGTAAGTGAACAATAGAAGGGATATCCCTTTGTTAAAAGGAAATCATGTTGGATCCTTCTGAGTTTTCAGGGATTCCATAAAGTCGCAGGTTGTTTCTCTGATTCCTGTTTTCCAAGTCTTTGGTAGTCCTTTTGAGCAGCTCTATTTAATTTGTAAGCCGAGATACTTCTGGGATTGCATCCTGCATAACACTAATTCTTTGTTCACTATCAGTGATGCGCTGATCGTGCGTGGATCATTTCTCCTCAATGTGTATGAGGGAGGCATTCGTTTCCAAAATGAAGGGTTTCAAGGCTCTTATTCCCTCCATAATATCCTCCACAGTAAAAAGACCAGGAGTTTTGGATGGAGAGTTGAAATCCTTCTTTGGTCTCTTGACTGAAGCAGAGGGCTGTTTGGACATAGCCCAAGACATTGGAGTAGAGCACCCCAATCTGAGTTCACTAGAGCTATCCATAAAGGCAGAAAACGTTTTAGGGGCAAAGTCCAGTTGGGAAATTTTAGGAAGAGTATTGAGCTGGAAGATGGAAGAGGTGAGGTTGTGTCCTTCTGCTTAAAAGTTCTACCCATAAGAAAGGATGAATATATATGACCAGGAATTAACCTTTCAAATAGGTGGAAATGTGGAGGCAGTTGTACTGTCACTTCCTGAGAAGACCAATGTAGAGTTGAAAAAATAATACATTATGATGCATATCTTTTCCGAATATAAAAAGCAGTTTATATCAAATTTAATAAAGTATAGCACAGTTCCCGCGACCCTAAGCTTTGCAAGTAAGTTAGCACTTCTTTATGAAGTCTCATGTTCGATTTATGTAAGAGTGGGACCAGGAAGGAGCCTCTCTTCTCCGTTTATAAAGTGCAAAATAAAATAAACTTACTAATGCTCTGCATTGAGGTGCCATCGCACCCACCAGGCAGGAGATCCCTACTCCAAACCCCTATTGTAGGTAGGACCCTAGTAGTAGGTCCATAGGAGGATGTTAGACTTAAAGATGTCCACTGAGACACCTTCTGGTCCCAGCCCCTTGCCTGAAATACATTTGTTTAGAGCAGTAATTACTTCATTGACAATAATAGGTATTTCAAATTTGCTAGCAGCTAGCATAGACAGGGGCAAATTGGGAGGGGGCAGGTTGGTTATGAGACACCCAGGCACCTTGATGGTGGTATCTATGTTTGGGGCATCCGATTCCCTAAAAAAGGCCTGCTAATCACTTCCCAAAATTTAGTGGCATCCTTCAGTTCCCCAGCCTTTTTGGGATCTTCCCAGGCATTTAAAATGATTTCCCTTTTCCTTTCCTCAAGGACTTTTTTATAGTCCGCTCTAGCCTGCTTAATGTTGAATGTTACGCTCAGTTAGTTCTTTAGTGCTACCATCAGTTACTTGTGGGCCGCGGAGCATGTTGCATTAAACCAGCAACAAGATAGTGGTTCTCTGCGGGGAGCTGTAAGTGTAAGATTATTTGAGATGGACCTGCTGACTTTATCAAAGGCAGGTTGAATCTCTGTGGGCCCCAAGCCATCAGTAAAGCATGTCATGATAGACTCTATGGAGTCATTGACTATGGTTTGGTTGAATAAGGGTGGGTCTACTTAATTCCACTTTAGTTTTAAGCCCTTATTCCACAATATTGCCAAATTATCTGCTGATTTTAGTTTTGGTTTTTGGATGAGGGACTCCAGGGTGATGTAGAGAGGGTTATGGGTGCTTATACAGCACCCAAGGACCTCAAAGCTGGTCAGGAGGGACAGTAAATCAGAAGATAGTAAGATGTTGTCTATAGTACTACCAGCATAATTCCCTGTGAATGTGGGGACCAATGGATTATTGGGGTTTTGGACATCACATGAAAAAATAGGATCATGTTTCATTAGTACCTCACTAAGACCCTCACCATAGACAGAATGGGAAAAATGGGTAACATTTTCATTTTGCTCGTGGCACAGGTCACACCCCCGAGAATCAGACATTTTACATATACTAATATTAAAATCTCCAGCCCAAACGAAGTAGACAGGACATTTGTTATTGGTAAATATTCAGAAAGAAATCGTCCAGTTGGTTGATAACAGAGGGCTTCTGTTGGGTGAAGTTAATAAAGGTTCCAGGGGTGGACACAGGTGCTCCATTACCTCAGATGTAGATGTAATTTTTGGGTGGCATCAGTCAATGTCTTCTAGGGTGGCTAATGGATCAAAAGCATTGCTTGTGGGGATGTTATACCTTGGGGTTGTTATAGGAGGGCGGATGGTAATTTCGCCACTATTGGCCCGGGACAGGATGGACGGTTTATAAAAATAGCCCAAAGGTTTGACCTGAATGCATCCTGGGGACTGGATTCTGTTTTTAAAAAAGAATAATAGTTACTATACCATCCTGGGTGATCTAAAGGTTACTATCAGGCAATCTCCCTTTGACTCCTTGATTCTAGGGCCCAACCAAGGGGCTCTTCTGATCATGAGTATTTCTGAGAATTCACTTTGACACCAGCCTGCCTTACTTTGTAGCCAGAAGATTACTTATTCTTAAAGGTGTAAAAGTCCTCATGGCTCAAGTCAGTAATAGTTGGAACATTTTTCAGGACCAGAATGTAAGGAGAACATTCCGATGGGGAGTTATGGGAAGATCCGACTTTCAAATTCTTTGTGGACAATTATTCATCACCAAGAAATCTGAGAAGTAACTTTGACAAGTTGTGTTGACAAAATAAGGTTCATAATCATAACCAAATTTGGGAGCAATACCACCAGTAGCAATGTTTCACACCAACTGGGGGGCCGAGAGTGGTATGTGTGTGAGTGTGTGCATGTTCATGTGTGAGTGAGAGAGCAAGAGAGAGAGCATGTGGACTTTAAGCCAAAAACCTACTTAAACAACAAAGGGATGGAGGTAATGGCCTGGCAGTTTGGGATTAACTGTGCCTATTAGAGCAGAATCAAGAGTGATTTGTATATGGCTGCCCTCTGACTAGAGTGGCATAGCTGCTGAAACATTATGGTCTGGAATGTGGCCTGAATGACTGACTGTGGCTGAGGTTAATTCAAGGAATCCATCGTTGTTGATTGTTGCAAAAATCACATTCTACAGAAAAGCAAACGGATCAGCAAATGCAAACAAAACGAGAAGAACGGGCGAAACAAGTCAAAATTAAAGGGAAAAAAGTGTGTGCTAAAGGAAATGAATTGTCAAGACACTGATTCTAAGTGTCAAAGGCACATACAGCTTTCCCACATACACTGAAAGACATTGGAAGCTCTCAACATTGGAGCGTCCATTTTGCAACACAATTTCGAGACTCTGAAGTGTCAAAGGCAGACCCCAGATAAAGAGAAAGAAAGAAAAGAGCTGCAGCATCCCCATTGGAGGCTGGCATCTTTGGAGAGGGGGCGGCGGGCATGCGCAAATTATATATAACAAAAGCGCGCAAGTAATATATATTAAAAAAACTTACCATAAACAAACACAACGTCCTCTGGTCCCGACCTCTTCTTCGGAACTGGAAATGGGGCTCTAACGGAGGAGCCACCCCTAAGTATCCAACCACCAATTGAACCTAGGGGCATATTTACAAGGGCATTGTGCCACTGGAGTGCCATTTTTTACAATGCTCTGGTGGTGCAATGCCCTGCTCCATATTTACAATGTGGCACTAAGTTACTTTGCGTGGCTTAACACCGCATTGTAGATGTTGTACAATTTTACGCAGTTTTCTGCATCAAAGGGGCATGCAATGGGTGTTGCTGTGGGCGTACCCACAGAACACCCATTTCTTTTTGACACTGCCCCAGATTTACAAGGATGTGTAAATCTAAGGCAGCACCAAAAACTAACACCATTCAAAAGGAGGTGTTAGAGTGCCACAACGAGGTTAAATACTTTTATTTCTCCTTGTTTTTTGCTCTTTCTATGTGTGCTGCATTCTGCAATGATTGTTTATGTGCAGGAAGGTTTTCCTTCCTGCACATTAACCATTATCCCTGCAACGCAGGCACACTTGCACTCTGGTGTAAGGGTGCCTGCGTTGGTGCTAGGCTGCTGTTTTAGCGTCGGGGCAGGGGAAAGTACAGGGATGCATTGTATTGCTGTAAATACGACGCATCCCTGCACTTTCCTAATGACGCGGCGCTGCAAGATGGCTTGCAGTGCTGCGCTTAGACATTATTTGTAGATATGCCCCCTACTGTGAGGAATGTGACCTATGGATTAGAGTGAGCTAAATTGTCAAGTCAGGCGACCTCTGTTCATTTACATTAGGTGTTGTGTTTAAGCGATATCACAGGTTCCTCTGTCTGACAGGTTCCCAGCTGAGAATTTTCTGGTATCAATCATCAGTCCTGCAGAGAGGGAGGCCAGAGCTGTTTTCATGTAAGTGTCTGGAAGACATTATACATTTCAACGTTCTCTACAAAACGTGTTGATTTGCAGAAATAGCCAATGAAGAAAAGAAAGTGCAACATTTGCACACTTTGCAATAATTAGTCTGAATTCTGATGCTGCAATTCATTCACAGAAAAGGCCTTAATTTGATTCTTGTAAAGTACTGCTTTGATCCTTTTAATGGCTTCCTGATCCTGCTGAGATGGACAGCTACTGTTTATCCTCTCTGACCAAACCGCAGGAGAGCATTATCGATGTATTCACCTCGTGGATCATGCGGAGGACTTTCATTCTTAATGGATGTCTGTTTATACATGTTAAAACCTGTCTGTTCTCAATTGCAATCTTGGAGTAGAAGGTAATCCCTAATATTCAGATGGAAGCAGAGCTTAACTTGTGCAACATCAAGTGTGGGGTGAAGTTTGCTCAGAAGCAGGGGGCCATAGCTGTCTGTCAAAGGATTGGTTTTGAATACCAAGGCTGCGAACCAATCCCACCTCATGCCACTTTAATACACAAACAGACATTCCCAATCTTTTACGCACGCTCGTGCAGGCTCTTTTTTCATCCCTTTTTTCTCCTTTTGTTACTGTTGTCCTGTCTATCTCTTCCTCCTTCTTTCCTGCTTTAGTTTTTTTTCTCACTTTTACTCTGAATCAAAATTAATGGAGGGAAAATAAGTGCCAGTCCTCAAATATGAGTGCCGTGGGCCCCAACTGCAACACTGGCTCCAACTAAGCACTGGAGGGAAGCAGTTTGGTTATCTGTAAAGTGCACTTTATCCTCACCTAGAAGAGAACATTCTCTCTCACTTTCTTTCACGGAAAATATATTCCACACAATGAAAAACAAGGTGTAGGAAAACTGAACTACTGTTATCTTTGGGTTGGATGCAGGGAAATCGGCGTGTTGCTGCACCAAACTGGGTATTAGGATCAAATCTTGAATTCTGCTTTTGAGAAGTTCTTGTCGGTGTTTCCTGTTGAACTTCGACACTCTGGATTTCCCGAATATCTCAGACTGCTTTGGGCAGGACTGGACTGGCCACTCTGACACTCCAGCACTCTGGCACAGGAGGCTGATTTCAGAGCAGGATGGGGCTGGCATGTCCCTATTGCCCCATTCTAGTGTCCTCCTGTAAGGTTGGGCCATGGCTGTAGTCCTGGATGCTTTTGGTTTCCTGCAGAGCACTCAGAGACCCCGCCTCTACCAGTGAGCCCCCATACTTATCCCCAGAACATAAAACAGAAAGGTGCTGATGGGTAATTCACACCTCTACTTTTGGATATCTATCCCAAGATCGAGTCAAGACAAGTACTGCAGACGACCTTCAAGTACTCAAGAAGGGAATAAAAGTGCCCTTCAAAGTTAGCTTGGAGGTGCTGGAGAGATGTGGCATGCGCCGTAAACTTTGCCTGGCATTAAAGTTGTGCCCTTTCATCTGACATGAGCAGCCTACTGTCAGATGAGTCACAGTTAATTTCTGCAAGTGCTTCTGATCGCAGAATGGTAATCATATAAGCAATAGAGATGCCTTGTAATGAATATGATGAACATCCCCTGCCGACCCCCTAAGGTACAGCTCAGATGTGCACATGCATACGCTTATCTATGAAGCCTGCTCAATCACTGCCTCTCTAGATGCCTCCATGACCACTCCTACATTGCATTTGAAAAAACTGCTACCCGAATTTAGGTGTATGGATGTGGTAGTGGGCGGTCAGACAAGGGGGCTCGAATATAGAAGCGTGCCTCCATCTAATTAGCTACATTTTCCTCTTAAGGTGAGACATGTCTGTTCATTGATCCCAGTGGCACACAAGCATTTCCTCCTATCAAATTAAAAGCGAGTCACTAACATGTAAACCCCTTATTTTTTGCATATTTATTTTTTTAAATTCGACTTTTTTGTATCTTTGCCAAGGACAAAAATGATATTTTTTATGTAACACTGAGGCTAACATTGGCTGTTGAAATCTCTCTGATTTTGCACAAGAGTTGCAGTAGCAGCCATGTTGTTTGACTTGAGGTTTGCGGGTCATGTTGATGGGTTTTGGGAGTCGTGTAACTGTGCAAGATGGCTGAGTATTTCTTGCGCCTCATCAAAGTGCAAAAGTTGACAATTTATCAACCATGTTAACCACTTTATTCATGATCGACATCATGTTTTTTCATGTAAGTTTTTTTAAAGATAAAAAACCTCATCTGAGCCCACAAAGGAGGCTTCTTGTTTCTCTGTGCCTAAAAGAGAGCCGGCTTGACAAACGAATCACTTTGGCGATTACACGCAGAAAGATATGAGTTAAAATGTCATGTTATATGCTAATCACATAGAGGGACATCTGATTGAAGCTGGATGGAATGTAATACCTACCAGTACAAATATTCTACGCAGGGATTTTAAGTCTGATTGGTAGTTATAACCTCCCCATGAAGCTATTCATTATGGCCTGGCTTGACCGCACAGCTGTCGCCAGACAATTATGTGAGAATCACCAGGGGAGAGGCTTTGACCCAACCCACATGTTGGGAGTCAGAAGTACAAGTATTGATTGGGAACAAATTGTTAGCTTCCACAAAAAAGTGCTTGCCCTCCACATTTTATTTATCCAGCTGCCTGAACTTCAACTTTCAGGGGCTCACACATGCCATTATAATGCTATAAAAGTGTTCTAGATCACTAGATAATTCATGGTATTTTTCTTCGGCAGCAGCACAGATGGCAGAGGAGCAGTCATTAACGTACGTGGATTGCTATGTAGGCTTAGTGGATTCATAAGCCAGACCTATTGGCATTGCTAATGCTTGCTGATGATTGTGTTCTCCAGTGTTTATTAATAAATAAGCAATGTTTCAATTGGCTGCCAGCCTTAACTTTTCAAAAAATGTTGTTGTGACAGCGCGTTACATGGAATCCATGGCGTAAAAAGCCTTTCTCTCTTCCCTGGAAAGACTCAATAAGGGTGGCTTAGTAGACGTTTAATGAAGACATGCAGAAGAATATATAATTAAGAATATTCATAGTGGGTTGAAAATTGGGTTATACTTCCTGGAGGTTTGTAATCCCAAAGGCGTCTTGCCTCATTTCTGGCACCCCTAGTGCAAAAGTGAAAATCAAAACACTCCTCAGAGGAATTATTATCCTGTTTCATATGATAGTTTATCTACCTAATTTTCTTCACCTTGCTGTCCCTCCCACCAGCAGACAGCGAGCCCCAATATTCCTGGATAAGAGGAAAGTGGGGTTGCAGTGTTCTAGGACAGAGAGAGACAGCGTGTGTGTGTGAGAGAGATATAGAGAATTAGAGAGGAGAGAGAGAGAGAGAGAGAGAGAGAGAGATATCTTAAGGATTTTGGGGGCCCTGGGCCAAACACATTTTGGGCGCTCCTGTTCAGAACAGCTTTGAATTTATGATCCAGTTTCAGCTCTTTCATGTACTCTTTGCCATGTAACTGACAGTGCAGAGACACACTTGTCCAAATTCTTAATATGTTTACATCTAATGTTCAGGGATAGTGAAGTGTGTTTCCAATATTGCATCACAGCAGCAGCTGACAAATATTACTGCAAATAATCTCTGTGACACCATGCTATTTCTCATATGTGAGCTCCTGTTTTGATCAAAAAAATATTTTTTTTATAGATGTTGCATGAAACAAACACATTTTTCTGCAAAATGTCTTTAAATAGATTCTCACACATCAGTCAAATTAAGAGTAAATTAAAGGAAAATGGTATTTAAAGCCATCTGTTTAAGAATTATTCAAGGTCATCAGGGCAAGACTCTCTGCAGAACAGAGCTGGATCTAACAAGGGCCCCCTGATAAGCTGGGGCCCTGGGCCAGAGCCCACTTTGCCCATGCCTTAAACCGTCTCTGCTGAGCAAACATATTGGTGGGGCAACCTCTGAAGAGACAGCATACTCTTAAATGGGTCAATATCAGGAAGAAAAAGTTTCACAGCATGAAGTGCAGATTTACCGGATCAGAGGACGCAGCCGAGAACTCCATTGTTGAACTGAGGCTTTGAGCTTCTCATCATATGTAGGGTGGACCACCTGTGCGATGAACTGGAACCCCATACAAGGAAGCACGAGACTGCGGCCACTCTACACAGAGTAAGCTGAAAGGAGGAGAGCAAATAACACTTGAAGACCTAGCTAATGACCACATTAATTTCAACAGTAGAACCCACTTAAATAGTATATTTGTTTTAATAAGACATTCAATATAAAAATTGGAAAGGAAGTGTATAAACTATACTGGACACCATACGAAAGAGATGCACCACACAAAAGGAGTACAATCTGTATATGAAATGGAAACGGTAAATGCCCCTCCTTGGAATGACTATTTAGAAGCATCAGATTGCATGGATCTCAGACTGAATACAAAGAAAGCGCTTTTAATAGCAACAAGCGCAACAGCTAGAGCAACATTACACAAATAAGTCAACCTGATTGTAATAAGAAATACATTCCACTCAGGCCTCCACCTATAGACGGCCCTTACCAGCACTAATGACTGGCACTTGGCGTCACAGCAGCATCTTCCGTATTCCAATGATTAACGAGCAGCTTTCTTAATGGTCTCTCTAGGCATCCAGTAATTTCAGGATGACTGGTCGTCTATGGAGAAAGTCAGGGTGAGCATTCGAAAGTATTACGTAAACCTGCTAGTGCAGGGTGAACACGATAAAAAGCAGAGTGCTATGTTTGTGTGACAGCACTAAGGACATGTCATATCTGGACAGGGACTATAAGCCCAAAGGTGACTTGCTAGGAACCATAAACGCAACTCACACTCCTGTTAATAGAGACCAACTCGGGTGTCTGATCGTTCATAGGTCAGACAAAATATTATTCCGAAGTTGTAGACCACTCCAGTGTTGGAATCTGGACGTGCACACAAAGTAACTGCTTGACTTGTACGACTAGCAACTCGGTTACAATAGTACCACAATCCAACAGAGAACTTACTAGGGTTGAGAAACCAATTGGCTGACTGCATGCCATGTTTAATAGACACAAGCAACACAGGCAAAGATCCAGTCGAAGATCGTGAAATGGTGGCAGCATGCCTGGAGGATTTAGAAAACGGACAAAAAAGCATCAAAGTGGAGAAGTTGGTGGATCAACTTACAAAAGACTGTCTCCCCTAGTCAGATGTCGACAAAAAGGTGGGAACACAGGGGAAACACCGAGAGTTCATGCGGAACATACTAGACTAGAAAGGATGAACTCTAGGTACAAGGGGGCTTATTTATGAGCCCTTGTGTCACTTTTGCGCCGCCGGTGCCTCACTTTTTGTGATGCACCAGTGGCGTAAAAAATGCGCCTGGTTGCGTCATATTTACAAAGTGACGCATCTAGGTAGATGCGTCACTTTGTAAACCCCCTGCGCAACATTATACCTGCGCCAGGTATAATGTATGCAAGGGGAGCGTTTTGACGCAACAAAGAGTCGTAGAAGTGACGCAGTGAAATCTATAAGATTTCACTGCGCCATTTCTTGGACGCTAATGCGTCAAAATCTTACGCCTGCCTCATGGCAGGCGTAAGACTGACGCAGGCTCTAACAACATGGGACTTGCCCATGTGAAAGTACACATTGCTGGAGTTGCGTCACTTTTGTGACACACTCCAGCAATGCATCACTTTTGCGCCTACAGATACGTCAGAAATACTGACGTATCTGTAACTCCTTGCGACATGATGCGTCATACTGTAAATATGGCGCATCATTGGTGTCGCAGGGAGAGCGCAGTGAAAAGTGACGCATCGCTGTTTTCACGCAGCGATGCGTCACTTTTCATAAATAAGGCCCAAAATGTATTGTTAAGGTGGGGGAAGGGTGAGTCATGCCAGAATGGGTGCACAGGAAACTGGTAGCTTCGGTTCATCAAGACCTTGCAAAACACTGGCAAATAGAAGGCTGAAATAATCGAACTGGCAGCCTATGCTGAATAGATGAACAAAGACAGTTACCTCTATCCTTTTTTTAACAGGATCAAATGCAGGTGTTTTTACATAGGGCGCACCTGTACCACATTTTACACATTGTGGATATGCCAAGCCTAAACTGCGCCTTTTCCCCCTTTGGATAAACACAGATTTTGTAAATCTCATCCAATCTTGCGGTCTAAGCACTTTATATTAGACTGAACAGGGCAGCACTTCTTACATGACCCAATGAGCTTGATTGAGACTTTGGCAAAATCAAGAAATAGCCTCCCTCAAACAAGGGCCCTCCATCTGCCTCCAAGCCACCAGTTACAAGACTGCAGCTCAGGTGATGATTGCGTCTGCGGTTGTCAGAGTCCCTGCATTTGGTAGCTGCTCTCCAAATTTCCACCATGTGAGATTAGGGTGGCAGTGCTCACCATCCATTGCCAAAAGACAATGTGCTAGAGGAGACTGGTGGTGGGGTGGCTATGCAACCCACAAGCTCTGATCTAGAGCTCCATGTTCCCCTAGCCAGGCATTTGGGAGTCCCTAGAGTTCCCTTACGACTCACTTGCATCTGCAAAATGCCAGTGAAATCTGTGTAAAGTCCCTGAATACCAGGATGTAAAACATGGGTCGTATCACCCTTACACACAGTGGCACCTCTGTAATCTCTTTGATTAGCCTACCTGAGTTTTTAATGCACCATTCACCCAAAAAAAGTGAATCGTGGGGATTTTGGTTTTAGCTCCTTGCATCAAGACATTCCCTTAAGACCCCGCTATTTCTGTAAGTACTGTTGCGCCCTGGTGAAGGTGAAAATATTGGGACTTACAATGGTCACCTGCCCTAAGGAATTCCTGGGATAAAACAAACTGCAATGCATGATGCACTGCAGTGTGGAGGGCAGGGGATGTGAATCCTAAGAGGCAGAAGGCCTTTGGGGTTACTGCCAGCCCTGTGTTCCCCCAGGCAGCCACGGAGTACCTTAGGTGGAATATCGATATCTGATTGTGATGGTGGCACTGTCATGCTGATTTCTGCTGCAGCCTGCCATTTCCTGCTATGGTTCAGTTGCCCTAGTAATTGAAGGGTAATGTTGCTGGTGACTGATGTGGGACGTCAGGAGATGGCAGTCTTTAGCACTAGGTGGAGGCAATGCGTTATCCCAGGTCTACAAGAGAGGATATCCCACTTGTACCACATAGTGGGTGTAAGATTAGGATGCAAATGTTAGAGATAGCAACAATAACTGTTGCAGACAGGGTCCATTGGAAACTTCATAATACCCTAATATTAGCGAATACATTTCTTCTACAGTGCTCACTGCAAACTGTATGGTGTTCACACAGAATATCGGAACCAAAAATAGCATCGGACCAAATACTGTGTCAAGAATATCGAGGACAAAAATATTGTGAAGGTAATTTTCTATAGGTAAGTAAAGTTTTACTATATATAACTCCACATATATATATGCCTTTACAATATATATATATATATATATTCCCCGTTATAGTTAGTTCAGCTAACTATAACTCGCGCCCGCAATGCACTGCTGATGACGTCACATATTACATCACTCATGACATGGTCAGTGACATCACTGATGACATCACTGATGACATCTCAAATGACATCACTGATGACATCACTGAAGACATCATCCAGTGACTGTGTGTTTCTGTAAAGTTTAAATATGTTTAATATATATAGGGAAAGGCGTATTGAAGAGTGAGTGGGTGTATAAGTGTCTGAATGGATGATTTAGTAGGTGCGTGACTGAGTCTATAAGTGAGTGATTAAACGTATCTTACTGAATGCATGGGTTAGTGACTAAACTGGGTGAATGTCTGTATCCGTCTGTCTGTTGCTGTGTAAGTGGCTGCATGGGTTTGTGAATAGCTACATGAGTGTCTATATGAGTTATTGATTGGTTGTCTGAGTATCTGTATGGGTGCCTGACTGTTTGTGTGGGTGGGGTGTGTGCGACTCTGTACATAGATATGTGAGTGGGTGATTCACTGGGTGCATGATTTGAAGAGTGCATCTGTGATGGACTGCTTGGGTGGGTGAGTGTGTGTATGGGTGTGTTAGTGAGTGAATGTATATCTCAGTGGTACATGTGCGAGTAACTACATATGTAAAAGGAAGTATATATGTGTGTTAGAGTATTTAAAAGGCTATACGTGAGAGTGTGTGATTGTGAGAGTGGCTGTATGGATGCGTGTGTGCTTGTATCAGTTATTGTATAAGAGCGTAAGAATGTGCTAGTATTTGTATGAGTTATTGAGCTGGTGTGTGTATAACTCTATAGGTGAGTAAATGGGTGTGTGATTAATTTTTGCATGACTGACTAGGTGTGTGAGTACGTCTATGGATGAGTGGCGGTGTGTCAGTGTTTATATAGGTGTATGAGTGCATATGATAGTCCTGTACTGAGTGACTGTAAGTATGAGTGACTGTACGGGTGAGTGAGTGGATGTGTGTGTAGTCCTAACAATCAGTGAGTTGGTATGTAGTTATTGGTATTGGAGTGTCTATGGTTTTGAGAATGGCAGTCTGTAATTTAGAGTGGGTGTATCAAAAGTTATATTAGGGTCTGAGAAGATGCATGAAATTATCACATGGATGATGTCATCAGTGATGTCATCAGTGATGTCATTTGAGATGTCATCAGTGATGTCATCAGTGATGTCACTGACCATGTCATGAGTGATGTAATATGTGACATCATCAGCAGTGCATTGCGGGGGCGCGAGTTATAGTTAGCTGAACTAACTATAATGGGGGAATTTCACGGGTTTTGTACGAGTGCAATGTCCAAGTAACTATAACGCCCCTGAAACCTATGGTTTTTTCAGTGAATTTGAAAGGTTTTTTAAATGCTAATTCCTAACTATAACGCCCCTGAAACCTATGGTTTTTTCAGTGAATTTCAAAGGTTTTTTAAATGTTAATTCCTAACTCTAACGTGCCTGAAACCTATGGTTTTTTCAGTGAATTTCTAAGGTTTTTTAAATGCTAATTCCTAACTATAACGTGCCTGAAACCTATGGTTTTTTCAGTGAATTTCAAAGGTTTTTTAAAAGCTAATATTTTAAGTGTAATAATAGTTATACTTATGTTTCTTGTACTGAATTTCTTTAGTTTTTTATATTTATTTGTAAATATATTATTTATTAAACAATATTGTATATTTTTATGTATTTTGCACAAAAAAATATTTAATAAATTAAAAAGTAAAATATTGCATAATTTTTTTCTGTTATATTTTTATTTTAATATATTTGTATTGTTTAATTTAAAAAAAAATGTTTTTTGGAATCGCGCACCGAAAGCGTACCGAACGCGGCGAATACGCATACCCCAGCCACCTATTTAAGGAACTCGTAAAGGATCCGCATATGGTATGCGACGGGTGCGTGTTTCTAGTCACGTAACATACGTATATTACATGTGTGCGCGTTTGCTAAGCAACCGGTACGCGATTCCTGCTCCGGCTTATACGCAACACATACGAATTACCGTATGCGACGCTTGCGCGGTGGCAGGCCCCGCGTGACGTCAAATACGTGCCCGGGCGCGCAGGGTGCGCGACTCCCGCGAAAGTTTTTATATTGAAAAATAATATGTATGTGTCTTTAATGTACATATGAAGGTAAGAGATTATCTAAGGTATTCATAAAAAAATATTTGGGGGATTCGCGCACCCAACGCGTTTACCTTGGAGTCGCGCACCCAACGCGTTTACACCAGGGGGCCGCGCTGGGAGTCGTGCACCCAACGCGTTCACACTAGGAGCCGCGCTGAGCGGCGCGCTGGGTGCGCGACTCCTTATTACACCGTAAAATTTTTGTTAGCTCCTACCACTAATTTTTATTCTCCCCGGGGACCCCATCCCCCGGGGCCTATACATAATAATGGAGACCGTGAGGGGAGCCCCAATGCCCCCACGGTCCCGCCGGCTCCCCGCGTCCTTTGAGAGCCGGCATTGCTTTTCCACATGGGGAGCTGCTGACATGCAGCTCCCCGTGTGGAAAAGCAATCTGCTTTGGATATTGGAAGCAAGAGCAGGTTTCCTGCTCTCTTCCAATATCCAAAGCTAGTTTGCAATGACAGGACGGGAGCCGCGAGGCTCCCGTCCTGTCATTGCAAACAGCAGTGTCCCGGGGGTAGGCACCCGGGACACTGCAGGAGCCGGCTCCTGGGGGTGGCGGTCCCCAGGGCCACCAAGGGCTCCAGGAGGGGGCCGCGCGGCCCCCCTCCCCACATCAGCAAAGCCCCGGGGAGGTGGTGGTCCCCGGGGCTTCGGGGTCCAAAACGGACCCCCATTTTACATTTTTAGTGCCCCGGGGAGGTGGCGGTCCTCGGGCGTGTGGGGGCTCAAGCCCCCCACACAGGATTTTTTTTTTTGTTTAAAAAAGAAGCCCCGGGAGGTGGTGGTCCTCGGGGCTGCGGGAGGGCCGAGTGCCCTCCCGCACCATTTTAAAATGAAAGCCCCGGGGGTGGCGGTCCCCAGGGCTTGGGGGCCCTTGAGGCCCCCATACATAAATTTAACCCCCACCATGCCCCCGGGACTTGGGCCACCCGGGGGCAAAATACAATCGAAGCACGGGAGAGCGCGCTTCGATTTTTTTATCGGCAGGATCCGCGCACCCTGAGCGCATCCTGCCGTTTATAAAAAAATGCTTTTTCTGCCCAGGGGGTCCTTATGGGACCCCTGAGCAGACCTAGGGGTCAGGGTGTTTCTACCCTGCCCCCTTTGTGCGCTTTGCGCACTTGTTTCTGTCCCTCGGTTCTACCGAGGACAAAATGGCTGCCAACATTTCCTGAATCGGAATGTTGACAGCCAGCTGACAGCCAATTAGAATGCAGCTCGTGATCGGGACGGTGCGCGCAGGGTGCGCTCAGGGTGCGCGGATCCTCCGTGCCCATAGATATATATGTACTTTTACTTTTGATTTTCTCAGCAACTACTGAACGGATTTACACCATTTAACAAAAGGGTTCTTTCTGAACCAAGAACTACCTCTTTGCCAAATTTGGTGTAATTCCGTTCAGCAGTTTGGGCTGTAGCCGTGTCTAAAGTTTCCTATGGAAAAATGAATGGGGAAAACGCGTTTTGGGACCCCCCTTTTTTCTCAGCCCCTGCTTGACGAATCCCCCCGAGACTTTCAGGGTAGGAGCGGACTGGAGCGCCCCACAAAGTTTGAAAATTTCGCAAAGATACGTCAACCGGCAAGAGAGTTATTTCAAATAGAATGTCGCGGATTTACTATGGAAAATAGGTCCTAACTATAACTATCTACTGGCGACCGCCAGTAGATAATATATATATATATATATCGCTTTCTCCGCAGGCTTCTCAGCTCCCTCTCGCCACACACGGACACGGACCACAAAGTTAGTGCAATTTTAAGTATTTATTTTTGATGCCGCCATAACGCGTTTCAACTCGTTAAGAGTCTTGATCACATGGTAACGTTGTGGTCATGCTTTTCATTTTTAAAGTGACATAGTGCTATGTGATTGGTTCAAAATTGCACATGATCATGGACATAGTAAAATTGCTTTCAAATTCATTTCGTCAT
Organism: Calotriton arnoldi; assembly: GCA_963921515.1. NCBI lineage: Eukaryota > Metazoa > Chordata > Amphibia > Caudata > Salamandridae > Calotriton > Calotriton arnoldi. The sequence continues at coordinate 167,146 of CAWUFW010000965.1, forward strand.
AGCATAAATGCTTAAATAAAATTACCATACTAAAAAACGTATACCTTAGTTTATAAAATGTGTATCGTTGTTTTGCACAAAACATCCATGTTGATAAATACATATATCCTTTCAATAATAAAAAAGGTTCAATGTAATAATAATTATTGATAAACTGAACCAACTTCCTTTAAAAACAGCATGACTGATTAGTTACATACTCATTTGCTGTGGGGCATGGTCCTTCAATGTTATCAGGATAATCTATTGTTTCACACGTTATTGACTGAATGATTGCTTAAATGCAGGAAGTCAATTACAAATAAATCATCTCTTATTTGCATAATGTGCAAAATACAATATTTAAGTATATAACGATTTTTTCAAGGTAATTCATCATGTTCTACAGATAAATCATACAAGTATATTTTGTCACCAGTCCTGATGTGCAAAAAAGTGCAAATAAAGTGCCTGTGCTAAGTGCTCTTTTAAAAACCTGTTTCGTTTATTATTGGATACTTTAATTTTCTCAGTTGTTTTTCTACTAGTATTATGTCATTAATACTGTCTCAACCTTGATTGCCCTTTATATATCATTATTAGTTTTGCTCAATAGGTAATTTCATAAGATTTTATAAGATTTGTCAACACAATTCTTATAACTGTGTAGTACCTTGCAAAAATATTAATTTCTCAGTTTCTTTCGCCTCAAATCATTATTCAATCTTTAAATATATATATAGCAGCTTGATTTTATGTAGATTAAGTCACATACGTTTTAGATATAGAATATTAAATACATAAATAAATATATATAAATATATAAATATCTTAAAAACATTCTGTGTAAAATACATAAAAACATAAAAACCACTGTATATAAAATTCATGTTCGAGTATACCATTTCTATTTGTCTATCAGTACTTGTGTTTTATAAACAGGTGTACATATCCTCAGTGTTATTCAGCCCACCCGGAGATTTAGAATCCATTTCAAGGATATACCTTGTCTCTATACTTCGTAATTTGGCCTCTCTATTGCCACCTCGTCTACTCGGGGGCACTAAGTCTATTAGATAATATTTTAGATCTTGGCACTTAGAGTTATGGTGTTCTCTGAAATGTCTTGCAACTGGGTCTGTATTGTCTTGATTAGTTATTGCTCTGATGTGTTGTAGCACTCGCTTGTGGGCTTGCAGCTTTGTGCTTCCTATATATTGCAGCCCACAAGGACACACCAGGACGTATACAACATACTCTGTCTTGCAAGTGAGTAGTTTAGTTATCTTGATCTCTTCATGGCTGAATGGTGTTGTATATAAGGTTTTGTTAATACCTAATTGACATGCTTTGCATGTCTTACACCTGAAAAATCCTTTATGGGATTTCAACCAACCGCAACTTTCAATCAATTCTGGACTTGTTTTCATCAATTTGTCCCTCATAGATGTTGCCCTTTTATGTGTAATAGATATTTTGTGTGACAAGATATGCCCTATCACAGGATCACTCAAAACCAGTGGCCAATTACGCGTGATGATATTGCGTAATTCACTATGCTGTTTGCTGTATTCCATGATTATTCGGAACTCCTCAATCTTAATTTCATTTCCAGGAGTCTTATTTGTTTGTTGACATTGATAATCTTTTAATAATGTCACAGACTTAGGTTTGATTAATTCTAATCTCTCTGAAATCATGGATTTTGTTATTGCCCCTTCGATAGTTTTGAGTGAGTAGCCTCGTGCTAGAAATCTAGCTTTAGATTCTTCCTGGGCCTCTTTCAGTGTCATTAGATTGCTGTTTACCCTCCTCAATCTCAGCATTTCCCCATAGGGAAAGCTGTTTATAAGATGTCTCGGATGGGCACTGCTGGAATGCAAGGTTGAATTACCAGCAGTTTCCTTGCGGTAAAGTTTTGTCTCTATTTTGTTGTTCTCAATATATACCCTCGTGTCTAAAAAATTGACTGTTGTTTTGCTTATGGTGGCAGTAAAATGTAAATTGAGTGAATTCTCATTGATAGACTTAACAAATTCCTGTGCTTCTTTTTCAGTACCTTTCCAGATGACGAATAGGTCGTCAATAAAGCGCAGCCATAAAATTATATTGTTTTGAACAATCACAATCACATCATAGTATATATGTCTTCAAGGTATGTAGATGGTAGATGTGGAGTTAAGAATAGTAAATCTATACTTAGTTGTTTGCACTTACCTTCTCGAAAACTTGGCTCTCGATATTTTGGACTTGAAATTCTGTCCAACAATAATTTTGGTTCCGATATTCTGTCCGTGATCCATGTGCACATTAAATGTAATTTTCATTCATGTTATTCCGCAAACATTTCGGCACAATTATGTGAAATTATACATAAGAACATAATGCAAATCCTTCAGTTAGGGGTATTGTTTAGTGTGAAATGCATCCTCATATCAAATTTTGACATGAGAACACATCAGGCGAGGTGAGAAAGCACTGTGACTAAAAGTCGCTCACGTTCTGCTTCATGTGCTCATAGTAAATCTTTACTGCAAATAACTAGTTCTCCATAATTTTTATTATCACAAATGGCATGTAATTATATGAAGTGGCATAATTGCGGCAATTTTGTGTAACAAGCATAATTCTCAAAACACCACAAGTTATGCCAGCTTAATTTAAGTTTTGCCCAGCCTTTTAAGAACCATAAAAAAGTGCACCAACATTTTCAGAAGAAATATTCGCAGGCTAGGACAGGCCTTTCCTTTTATGCGTATAGTTCTCCGCCCCAAATGCAGATTTTCCATAGTCATAAACTTAAAATGACCTCATAGTTTGTGAATACCTAAAAAGAAAAGTATACGTTTACCTTTGAGAATCAGGCCCTGGCTGTTCAAAGCCTCTAAAGAGTAGCTGAAAATCTACTTTTTCAGCGGTTTCCAGCTCGTATTCCCTGCCTCCATGTGATATTGGCTCATGACAGGGTGACAGTGTGAAGGAAACCGATATCATGTCCCACACTGTGGCACTGTGTGCGTTGGCAGGTCTGGTTATCATTGGCAACACTTCAGCTAACATGCAAATTATTTGACCATCTGGGAGAAATATATACATTAAATACAGGTAGAGGCTCGGCCAGTGAGACTAGCCACAACTTCATTACTAAAGCATTATTACTGATCATATTTACTTTCTTGTATTTGTATTTGATAGAGTTATTTAAAAGAATGGCCAAACTACCCATGGTGTAGCCTCATATGTGCCCTGAGCCTGTAAATTAAATGCTACTAGCAGTCCTGCAGCACTGATTTCTCAGGCCTGCAACTGCAGCGCCTGTGTGTGTAGTTTACACTGCTACATCGACTTGACATTTAAAACCCTTTGCTGTGCCTTGAACTCCCCTTTTATTAATATAAGTCACCCCTAAGGTAGTCCCTAGGTAGCCCATAGGGCAGGGTGCTGTGTAATTAAAAGGTAGGATATGTACTTCTAAGTTTTACCAGTCCTGGTAGTGAAAAACACCCAAATTCATTATTCACTACTGTGAGGTCTACCCGTCTCATAGGTTAACATTGGGAATTTCATATTGCACTTATAAGCTGTAATTCCTCATTGAGAAGGAGTAGCGCAGTCATGTTTCATTACAGTGGAATTGCAGTGATACATCCTCTTTACTGGTAAAGGTGAATTTATCACTACACTTTTAAAAATGCCACTTTTAGAAAGATTGAATTTTTTGCTCTTAGCCCTGTGTGCCTGCAGCCTGTTTCCAAAACACATCTGGGGTGGGTGACAGCTGAACTTTGTGCATTACCTCTAGGCAGCTTCACGCAAAAGGAGCTTAGGTGTGTCTGAGTGGACATCCACATCCTGATGGCCCACCCTGGGCAAGATGGGAGGGAGGAGCTGACACTTACACCTGAATAGGCTGTCCCCTGTCCACACACAAAGAGCTGCATATCCCCCTGCAGTGAGTCTGGAACCAGAGCTGGAAGGGAGGACCTCTGTGCACTTCAAAGCCCCTCTTTGAAGTCACCTCCACTTCAAAGGCACAACTGGGTATAAGTACTGGGTCTCTGACCACACCACATCAGACACTACTGGACCTGTAAATAACTCTGCCAGGAGGAAGGACTGCTGTGCTACTAAAAGGACTTCTACTTTGCTGGACTGTTGCTCTGAAAGAACTGCTTTTCTGCTGTGCTGCCCTGCTGCCCTGCTGCCTGCTACCCTCTGCCCTGCTGTGGCAGCATTTAAATAACTTACTTGAACCTAGAGTGATTTCCAAGGGTGTTCCTGCTTGCCTCCTGTTTTAAGACTCAGGGATATCAAAATCGTACCCCCTACTCTTGTGCCTGGTCCATTGGAAGTGGATCCAGGTACTTGCTCCAGTGGAACCAACGCATCCTCTACTGCATGAAGCAGAACCGAGGTATCGCCGCTGTTGCGGGATCCGACCCAGCGCATCACATCTGAAACCAGTGCATTGCCATCGGAACCGATGCAGTGAGACCACTGCATCGTAGCCACTGCAGTGAGGGACGATCAATGCATCCCCTCGACAGCGTGGAGAAACTCGATGCATTGGCTTCAGAATCAATGCAGCTTGGAACCGCTGCTTTGTCTTCTGAACCGGAGTATTGCCATCATTGCATTGAGAAAATCGACGCATCACCTCGACTGCTGGGTCGACACGACGCATCGCTCAGCTGCACCCCGCATCTCGCTGTTGCGACCAGGATCAATGTATTTTGTTCAGCGGGCCTTCTCAGGCTCCTGTATCTGGCCTGCGCTCCATCGCCGTTGGCCTGAACTCTTGACTTTGCCCCAGTCCAGCGCGACCAGATTACTCCATAGCCCTTCACAATCTATTCTTCTAAAATGGTGTGGAGTATTTTTGTGGTGTTTTCAGTGTGTCACTGTTTGAAGTGCTGCACAAATACTTTTTACATTGCCTCTTAAGTTAGGCCTGCCTGCTCTGTGTCAAGCTACCAGAGGGTGAGCACAGGTTAATTTATGGTGTGCATCCAACTTACCCTGACTAGGATTGTGGTTCCTGCTTGGACAGGGTGCATACCTCTGCCAACCAGACACCCAATTTCTAACAGTGCCAAACAGTGAGTGAAATGTTAGGACTAGGGATGGGTGATGGATTCCACTCTGTCGGCAGAGTTGGCGGAGTTTTGGCCACTCCACATTATGGCTAAATTTCGCCAACCACCGAGTGGCCTTTATTCTTGCACATGACTCGCCGACAGTAAGTTGCTTAGCATGAGTGAGAATTGGCATCCCCTAGAGCGATTTATGGGCATTAGGAGGGCACCCAATGAGATTTTTACAACCCGGGTGGTTGCGGGTAGTTACGACCTTTCGCGGTGATAAAGTTGCAGCTCGAGTAGAGAATCTACTCAAGCGGCAACAAAACCAACTATAGAAGCAGCGCCCTCTGGTGCACTGCGTGGTGCCATTCGCGCTGATTTTTCAGCACAGAACTATCTCCCGGCGCTAAAAATCAGCACGAGCAGCGCGATGTGCTGATTTCCACCCATTCGTGGAATTTATCTGAGTTTTCATGTAACTCCACTACATTTCGCAGAGTGAAACTGCGCAAGTTCTGCCCACCCCTATTTAGCACTTGGGCAGGGCTCCTAAGCTGGATATACACAGTGTCAAAAATTTAGGAATATTTGTTTCTTAAATCCTTCCACCTCAGCTGGGTGTGTCAGAAATGTCCCTCCTCATGTACAGCAATACAAAAATAGCTTTGAAGAGCTCAGGTCAACATTAAATTAACACTTGGACCCTTTCTCTAAGAAGAGAAAGGAGCCAAGCAGAGGTTTTTGCCTGTAATTACTTCATGAGTAAGAGTTTAAACCCAAGAAACAAGGCTTTTGGGAATTCCTTGAGTAGGACATATAAAAACATCTCGATTTATCGCAGTTAATATTTGGAGATGGATAATTCACTGTTTTTAATTGCAAGGTTGAAATATATAGAAGCGAACTTGACTTCGACAGAAAGGGCCCCAACAGCTGAGTGAATACTTTTCTTAAGCCACTCGGTTCCCAAGAAGTGTAAGAAACACAGGGGCATATGTGCAAGCCCCTATCGCCACCACAATGTCACCTTTAGTGACGTTGTGGCGATAGGGGCTGTGCCTTATGTACAAGGCAGCGTTCAGCCAATTAACGTGGCTTAACGCTGCCTTGTACATAAGGCCCCCTTTCATGCAATGGTTAGCGTGAAAGGGGTGGGCAGTAAGTGTTGTGGTGGGTGTTCCACCGCAACACCCATTCATTTTGACGCTGACCCCTATGTACAAGGGTGGCGTACATAGGAGGCAGCACCAAAATTAAGACCAGGTAAAAACTGGTCTTAAGATGGCGAAACGAGGAGAAATGAATTATTTCTCTTCGTTTTCCATGTGTGCTGCCTTGTGCAGCACACATGGAAAAAGCAAAATGCAATTGTTTGTTTATGTACAGGAAGGTGTCCCTTCCTGTATATAAACAAACTTTTTAAAAAATGCCATTTTGTCACTTTCATGTGTGCTGCATGAAGCAGCACCCATGAAAGTGACAGAATGGCGTTTCTAGGATTGTTTATGTGCAGGAAGGGACACCTTCCTACTCAAAAACAATCCCTCCCTGCACGCAGACACCCTTGTACTCTGGTGCAAGGGTGCCTGCGTTGGTGCTAAGTTGCTAACCTTAGCGCCATCGCAGGGAGAAATGCAAGGCTGCACCACATTCTTGTAAATATGGTGCAGCCTTGCGTTTCAGAAGTGGAGGAGAGAGGCGTTAAGCCAGGAAGGCTTTTGCTTCTCTCCTCCACTTCCTTGTACATATCCCCCACAGTCTGTAGAAATATGGTTGTGAATGATTTAATCAGCGACATGGGAACAAAAAAAGGATTCAGATATATTTTTTTATTAATATTTTCCCACAGTTGCTTTTTCCTTTGTGTTCTGCAAACAAAATATAGATATTTACTTAATTCAATTGATATAGCTCACAATTAATAGTTTGTTGTTTGGGAACAATATCCAAGTTGAAATAATTAGAAAAGAGTATTTTGTTAAACTACAAGTATAAAAGGGTGATGAACAATGGAATATGTGCAGACGGTCTGAAACTACTGCTGTTGTGAGAGTACGGGCTCTTGTTACATCGAAAATAGCATTGTATCTTCTGCTGGCTCGTCACACAGTGTTATGGCACAGAATATATACCAGGCAGACATCCCTAGCCGGAACCACGTTCTTTAAGAAAACACAAAAACATACACTCGCGCCCACACAGTCACACCCATGCGTTCCTAACTTATATACATAAACATATTACACAGTAGGGATAGATAGATAGATAGATAGATAGATAGATAGATAGATAGATAGATAGATAGATAGATAGATAGATAGATAGATAGATAGATAGATAGATAGATAGTTAGATAGATAGATATTTTCTTTGTTCCAGTAACACTTTTTTTTTAGAAAAAGTGCACTGATAACCACAGATTCCCAAATTATTAACTGCTGTCCAAAGGTAAATTTCCATATTATTACCACAGCACAGGCTAGGTGGGTGAACCTTTTCTTTTGCTCTGCTTACATGTCTGTGTATCTAATTACTGTAGATGTAAAGTCAATATGCCATAACTCACTATGCGGCTCTGCCCAGAGTAATATGTTAACTATTACTGTTGTGAGTAGGGAGGGGGCGTCCTGACCCCCCAAGGCTGCCCCCCCCAGAGCCCTGGCACTTATCACATTAAAAGCATACCACACGCTAGTGTATTTATATGTGTGATTTAACTAACAGAAATCCAACAAAAGTCTTTTCAATGGAAAGATTACTATAATTAGCCACAAAGCAACCCAATAAATGCCGTTTAGCCCTTTTAGGGTTACCTAACCATAACTACAGGGTTGCTATCACAACTGTGAAATGTAGGTATGGTTACAGGGTTCCAATGTTTGATTATGAAAGGTTTTAGATGGTTTTGGTAGCCAAACTAAGGCAATGATTCTTTCCAAATTTCTCCTGATAATTGCTAATATATTGCATAGTCACGTATAGAGATATCCCTTGGTAGGATGCCAGCATGTCTTTTACCACTTTACCAGAGGACTGTTTTACTGCTAGCCCAGTGAGAACAGCTTCTCTGAGTTAAATGAACTCTCACAATGGAGTCTGGGAGACACATTCGCTTGAGGAGGCAGGACACATTATCTATTAGCCCCGATTGCAGATTTATGTGGTGGGGGACATTTCACTCTGTCTAGCTACACAGGGCCGCCTCGAAGGGCTGTAAAATACATTTAGTTTGCAAATCCTGTGTTTTTGCCCTTGGTGGACAAAATCCATCAGCCAGTGAAACATATTCGCATCTACAGTATCCACTACCCAACACAACTCGGTGCCAAAGTCAGTTCAATTACACATAGTTGTTGCTCATGGTGGCCTTAAATGTGGGCTTCGATGGTGACCTGCACATTTTAATACCAAACGTAATCCTTTTGTACAATAAAATGAATGACCCCCCCCTTGCTTTTCTTCCTAAATGAGTCTGCTTACAGAGACCCGAGCCTGGGTCATGAAGCCCAAAAAATGCATTTTAATTTGCAGGGCTGCTCTAGTAACAAGCACTGGAAAAGCAGTAGGTTTCACCTGTGATAGATCTATTGGCTTTGTCAATGTTTATTTCACACTTGTTGCTTTGCAACATGGCTTAAAGTAAAGGAAAAACGCGACATGACGCAGGCATCATTGAATGCTTTCAACAATATTGCACAACAGCCTGCACTGCTGTGCAATGGGTCTGAAAAAACATTATCAAAGCCAATAGACCTTGCATAGGCAAAACCTATTGGTTTTGCTAATGCTTGTTTGTCTATGTGAATCGTAACACCTAAATCTTTGCGTTTCGGCTGAATAGTGGAGCGGTGATACATTTTTATGAAACAGCATTGAAGCTGAGAGATTAGCTTCCAAAAGGAGCTAAGGTTCTCTTTAAAACATGCTGGACTACTATTTTGCATATTTGGTAATTCCTCACATTTAAGTTTCCATAGTAAAAATTAATTTCGGGGAAAGTTCACATTGGGTACTGAAAAGTCTGTAACCAGGATGCTCTTACTGATATCACATGTGCTCAATATTTCAATGGGCATATTATTGGACAAACTAGAGTCTGAAGCATACAAGTTTTCCTGTGTCAGAGGGAGAAATCTTACTGAATTCAAGCACTGATTGCCAGACTGGCATTAGAACATTGGAATGTTAGGAGCTACACTGAAGATAATGAAGTTGCTAAAGGCTAATAATGACTTGTATAAATCTCAGGCTCCAACGTTCCAATGTTTGTTTTTCTTTTTCTCTGTTTTCAATGTAGAACACTTTGCCATCAGAGGGTGGAATGTTCTAATATAGCATTAACGCCCGCTGCCGAGGGCTATAGCAGTTGTTAAAGGCCATGAACCCAAATTATAGACGAGAGCCTATGACCAGGAATCGGACCTTTAAACAGCTGTATAGTCCAAGGTACATGGGCTATAAGGCTATTGGAACATTCCACCCACTAAGCGTAGAATGTTCTACATTAAAAAGGGTAAAACATGAAGACAAACATTGGAATGTTCCAGCTTCGGGCTTATACCAGCCATTATAAGCCCAGAGCTACTCCATTGTCTTCAATGGAGCTCTCAACATTCCAATGTGTAAATAGCCATTTAGCCTTTCTGTCTTGGGTTATACTGTTTGTTTAAGGCCCTATCCCAACAGTCCACAGTTTTAATATTTCTTAACTCTCTTACCTGTGGGAACATATGGATGTCCATCGTTCATGCAATGGAAGCATTACTTTGGCCAAGTGAGGATATGCGGCAGAGAAGTGCCACAATACCATAATGTAAAAAAAATAACACTATTCTCTGTCATCGTATGCAAAAAACATTTGAATTGAATACAATAGCAAAACCATTAGCAATGCAAAAGTATTTTCAATGCATGAGTCATCCAACAAAATATGTAAGGAGCATACAAAGATTAAAAATACAATAAATCCGTCTTCTACATAGTGCAGAATATCAAAGAAAATAAATTAGCAATGGCTTTTTTCTGAGTGATTTAGAAAACTAAATTACGAACTACACTACAATGGATGCCTTTGATTTGGAGAACAAAAAAAGGAAAAGATAAAAGACAGAAAATGGAAACAGCTTAGATGAATAGCGTATTGAAACAAATGAAATAAAGGTATTCATTAGAACGATTTTAAATCAAATTAAATCAGAAATAAATTCTATTGATTGTGTCTTTGAATACCTGCAGGATTCTTAAAAGGAACATCTTACCCATCAAAGACATACTTTTCTCTCAACTCGGAGTTAGAAGACTACAAATGGTATTCAATGCAATGCACCTGCTTTATGAAATTCTACAAATTTATCTTGACAAAGACAAAACTGCAAAGTGAAAACCAGGGCTGGTGTAATGGGGTTAGATGGGAGTGAGTTGTACCCCTTCAGTGCTGCATTTTAGAGCAGTGCTGGGTGTGGCCCAGGCCTGTCAGAAGCTTTTGTCGGGGACTAAAGCAAAAATATAATGTAGAGCCCCTAACCACACTCCAAGCCAGATTCACCGTCCTCTGCTGCAATAGGCTTTCCAGTGTGGTTCTTATTCAAGACGTTCTGGGAAATATTAGTTGGGAAAGTGAGCATTTCTAAAGAATTTATTCCTGAAGCATAGATGAAAACTTAACATTTTTCAACAAAATCTAGGCCTTGGCGTTTGTCCCTCAAATTATCTTTAAAAAATGTACTGTATAGTGGTGCAATGTAAAACAATTTTCCAATAACATTTCCGAAAAATTCAATTGATCACAAGGATTGGGTCGGTTCTTTCAAAAACATTCTGAGGAATTGTGCATGCTATAACACACTGGGTGAGTAAAGTAAATCAAAACTCAATTTCGTTCAATAACATCTTTACAAGAGAGTTGTGAAATTCCCCTCTGTCTCCATAAACATATTTTGAAAGAACTGAGACAATTCTAGATTTTTTGCAAGCTCTCTAAACTCACAAACAGCACCCAGTGCCCTATGTATATATTTATGGTGTGATTGATGTGAATGATGTACAGGTAGTGTTTGAAGCAGTACATACCTAAAGATAAGAAGACCTATTAGTAGAGTTGTGTATCATCAGCAAATTGGTGAATGTTGATGTTACTACCTGTGAGCAGAGCACCAAACAGTTCTGTATAGTGGTTGAATATAAGAGGGTGAAAATTATAGAACCCTAGAGGGCTCTGCATGTGATCAGAATCTTTTGGTTCCTGGAGATTCTCATGTAAACTAACTGGTGTCAATTGGAAAGGTAGGAAGAGAACATTTGAGGGGCAATGCTGGAGCATCCCATCTGAGACTCCAGGGTGTGTATGAGGGTGGGATGGTCCACTGTGTTGAAGGAAGCTTTGAGGTCCAGCAATGAGGCAGGAGTCATCTTCATCTGTGATCAGGAGGGCATCATCTACACTATGCAAGGTAGCGGTGTCCATGCTGCATGCAGTATGATCTGTAGACAGCCTGGTAGGCATGCAGGAGATGGTTAGCATTAACGTGATCTTGGAGTTGTGCATAGACTGCTTTTGGGCTGGTAGTTGGCAAGGTCATCAGGATCTAGTGTAGCATTCTTTAGGAGTGGGAGAATCTGGCCTGTCTTGAAAGTTTCTGTTAAAATGTCTTCTTGAGTGAGAAAGGCATTGACAGTGGTAAGCAGGGGCGAGTGAGCGTCCCTAGAGAGAGCTTTGATGAAGGATGAGGTTAAGACATCATCTTTATAACAAGTGGCTTTGGGGAACCTGAGTATGTTGGTAAGATCAGCAATAGATATTGCTTTAAAGAATGACCATTGTGGGATTCTAAAGGAAGAGGTGAGCGTAAGATATGAAGGTTGCCCTGTGTTGTTGATGTGCTCTCTGATCTGTATATTTTCACTAAAGAAGAGGTTGATAGCATAACACTTTTCAATGGAGTGAGGAAAATGTGGGTCCGACCAGGGCCGGACTGAGAACAGAGATCATCCCTGGCAATTCTATCGGACTGACCAACGGGGGGAGGGAGGCAGCTAGTGTGAAGCACTGCTGCTTCACTAAGCCGGCCCCCAGCACTGCTGCTTTTGTTACTGGGGGCCTATATTGCAGCGCTGCTGCAAAACCGGCCACAGTAACAAAAACAGCCCCCACTGCTCCAAAACCGGCCCCCACCTTCCAGCCCACCAGGAAAACACCTGATGCCTGCTATGGCCAGTCTGGCCCTGGGTCCGGCAGTGGGTTGATGCAGTGTGTGATTGTATTGAAAAGTCTCTGCTTTTGTTGGTGGCTTTATTTATCACGTTGGCATAATACCTTGCCTTTGATGTGATGAACATGTCTGTGTGTTGCGTGGAGGGACTTTAGCATCACAAGGTCATCAGGAGTTCTATTTTTCTTAGCTTTTATTTCCTGTCTGAGGATGGATCATTTATTGCCAGTTAGTTCTTTAGAGTACCAAGGTCCTTAATGTTTTGGCTAGTACTAGGATTAATTAATTTGAGTGTGGGTGATGAAAAAAAATGTCCAAATATGTATTAACATTGTTTAGAAGGGAGCTGTCAGTAGACGTGGAGTTGAAAGGGTGAGAGATGTGCACAAGCATTAGTTTGCAAATGGATAAGTCTTCGAAGTATCTGAAGGTTTGGTGTACTCTATTAAGTTGACCTTGGTTTGCTGATAGGACACTGAGCAGGAAGATAGGAATAGTGAAGGGATCGCTCAAGTCCAGTCAATGAAGTCCTTGATCTGTCTGGGAAGTATGTAGATGAGATGGAAGGTGATGGCCTGAGATGCAAAGGGTGGGAAATGGTTTGTCAGCAACTTCATGGAGTTGAGTGTTTTTATCCTGGTCTATAGTGTAGTACCAGGAGGAATTATGGATGACTGCGAAGTCACCTCCTATGCATCGTCAACAAGGTCAATGCTGTAGCCTGTTGGAAGAAGGACATGTAGGATGTGTGAAGATGTGGGGTGAGCCAAATTTCTGTGATGAAGTGGCATCAAGGTTGTGGAAGGTGAGGGGGTCATCAATGTCTGGTTCATGGAGTTTGAATTTGTGTTCTTAATTTAAGGATGTGTGATGGTTAGTGGGATGTGTATGAATTTGGATCCAGGTGTTGTGCATGATATGTGAGTGCTTGGATCGTTTAGGTATGGTTGTGATTGTGGGGACCCGCAGTATGAGATGCTGGGATGGGCACATGATTATATCATACTGTATTAGTTTCAGTGAAATAGACATTCTGGCACAGGGCCTTTTCTAGCCCTAACAGTCCCAAACAGGCGATGCCTTTGTCCGTGTCTGCCCTTAACAAGCTCAAACAGACAATGCTATTGTCTGTGTCTACCACTTGCTGGGGATAATCAGGGATGGGACATGCTGAAGAGTTGATTGACGACTAATTGAATGCAGGAAGTGATGTCACTACCTGTGCAGATGGAAAATGGGAAATACAGAGATGTAACTTTCTGTGGAAATGAATGATGGGGAATGAAGTCCTCTTTTTTTGCTTCTTCTTTTAAAGATGATTTTGTCAAAAATCAAGTGATGGCACTAGCTGTGCAGATGGATGATCAGCAGTGGCTCCTCTGCTAAGGCGGAGGAGTGTCAACCCACATGAAAAATAAAATGATAATAACATAACATTATTGTCATTTTGTTTTTACAGTACTTGCCCAGTTTTTTTTAAGGGGCTGGGCTGTCAGCCAGCAGGGGGAGGGGTGGTATGTGCACCTAAGTGCGCATGACGATTTAGCCGGCCGTCTCGGGCTGCATTACAGCCTGGGTGGAGAACATGCCCAGGTTTCCACTCCATCTCTGAGTGCCGAACCATGATTCTCAGACCAATCATGACGCTGCTACCAGCAGCGTTGTGATTGGCTGGGACAGACAGGAAGTCTGGGTGCTTCCTGTTGCAGCGTCTTCTATAGAAGGAGAACAGAGGTGAGGCGGTGGCCAGGTAAGTGCTGTTTTCTTTCTTCTTTTTAACCCCCCCTCCCGCCTGCACCCACACACCCACCCGACCACCACGGCCTCATAGCAGCCATCACTGTGCATGATGGGGTATGAAGTCCTCTCACATGGCTTCTTCTTTTAAAGTTTTTTTGCGAAACCAGTAATGTCACTTCCTGTACCGATGGATAATGGGAAATCTTCCATGCAAATTAAGCAAGTGCAGCAGGAGCAAATGCAGCCAAAGCTTCCAAATTCCCACAGAAGTATAGCACAATGAAAACAGCTACGACACACAGAACTGGCCCACCATGGTCAACAACAGGGCAAGACGAACTCACAAATAACGTTTTCAGCACACGACCTGAAGAACAGGGCCCCTCTTGCACACATACGTCTGTTACAGCATGAGCACAAGAAGATTAAGCTTGATTCATAAACAGATGAGGCCCAGCAAAAGCGCAGCAGCAAAAGTTTCTCTTACACACAGTGATGGTACAGCAAGGTCAGTAACAAACCAAGCCAGACTCCCTTACAGACGTAGTACAACACAGTCAGCGGTGGCCACACTACACACAATAATATATACACTACAGGCAGTACCAGCTACCATCACAGAAGAAAGTCAGCATAGACACAGTAGTTGAATTTTCCATCACATCAGTAAGGCTTGAAGGAAGAAGTGTATTTAACTCTTTCTCTCATTATGCACTGATATCTGTTGCACGTTTAGTTGAGATACTTGGTTATTTTGTTACGTTTTCTTTCTGTGACAAAAGAACGCAGGTTAGTTTTAGAAATAGGAAACAACTATTGATTAGTGCTACACATCTTTCTCAACTTTATGCTCTCATGAATTAGGTTAAAAGTACTTCTTCTATTACACCATGGGCAACAACAAGGCAAAATGCCTGCTGGCATTGTAATACCAACCCCAGTACTTATATTCATATGTTCTTCCTATGTCCTAAGATATCTCAGTTTTGGGAACATGTATGGACAAGAATTGGGGACATTACTAGAGTTCCATTCTCCATTACTGTTTTGTTTGTAGGTGGTTTGAGTAATTTGTGGTATCATCATAAAATGACTCGCAAATAGTTTGACCTATTAATCGCGAGTGGTTTTCAGGTGATTAACTCCAATTGGAAATCTACAGTCAATATCACACTTCAACAGTGGTGGAACCTGGTATGTCATAATCATCGCTAGGATAGGGATAATTTACACTTTACCACTTTATTGGCCAAACGTGATGAACTGTGGGAATCATTAACTCGATTTGTGTCTCCACTTGCAAGTAATACAGCTTAACTACGTACTAAGTTATAGTACTTTGTCCATAATTTATTGTTTTGCTCATTGATCAGTTTTCTTCATGACCCTTTTTTCCCTTTTTTTTTTTTTTTAAATTTTCATTAATATGATTATACACTGTTTTAGGAGGTATTCCATTCTTGGACTACTTAATCTTTCTTTTATCTTTCTCCTTCTTCTACTTTTTTTCCTTCTCTTTCTTCTCACTTTATTGTCCTCTTTACCTTTATTAATAGGACTTCTTAAGATTACCATACATTCAGTTTAGTCTTAAAGTCAAGTTTTATTATCCCTTTACTCGATGTTAGAACATGTTGAAATACTTGCCTTCTCTGTTGTATAACATATCGCTATGGACTGGTATGCCGAATTCAGTAGACTTTTATTTCCTTCAGTAAGCATAGTAAACTAAATAAAATAGAAAGCACAATTGTCTCCTGATGCAGCCCACCTATTCTGTCCGTTTACCAAAATATATATCGAAAAAGAACA
This sequence comes from Calotriton arnoldi, assembly GCA_963921515.1. Taxonomy (NCBI): domain Eukaryota; kingdom Metazoa; phylum Chordata; class Amphibia; order Caudata; family Salamandridae; genus Calotriton; species Calotriton arnoldi. The sequence continues at coordinate 182,966 of CAWUFW010000965.1, forward strand.
AAAACTTACCTGATTCTCCAAAGAAAGCGAAGAGGATGAGGCAAGACAAATGATGCAGTGTGATCCTGTAATGATTAACTTCCAGTGTTAAAATGAAAAATGTAATATACATAGGGGCATATTATCAACGTGATTATCGCCGCTTTAGCGGGACTTTTTCCCGCTAAAGCGGCGATAATTCAATCGCCCTATTAGCAGGCTGTCGCTAACTGCTGTTAGCGACAGCTTCTAGGCGATAGCGACCGGGTTGGGTGCCGCTTTGCATGCCAGCGATATTTATCGCTAATGGCATGCAAAGTAGGCGTTCCCAACCTAAAAGCGACTGGAAACAGTCGCTAAGGTCGCTATCGCCTATTAGCGAGGCAGGGAGGTGATTAACGAACCAGCGCTAAACACGTTTAGCGCTGGTTTGTTAACGCCTGGTCCTAACCTGACTTAGCCATGTAATCCAATGGGAGGTGGATTACATGGCTAAATCCCCTCGCCCTATCACCAAGCTAACACTGGTCACAGTGTGAATATCGCTTGTTTTCAAGCGATATTCACAGTGTTCTCCAGGGTTTCTATCGCATTGGAGATAAGCGTTGCTGATAGCACGCTATCTCCGCGATAGAAACCTGCGATAGCCGGCGATAATTATCCTAGCGCTAAGTGCGCTTAGCGATAATTATCGCCGGTTATTGCTAATAGGCCCCATAGATTTTAAATCACTGAATGTTTTACAAGTATCAAAGTTTCTCTCAATTCTTTAGTGAAAATAGAGCAGGTAAAAAAATATAAATTACAGTTGCAGGAAAAATTTCCAGCACATCTATATAGTTTCAGTAATTGTCTGGATAGAGTGAAGCTATTTCTGCTATGACATTCATTTAAAGAGGAAAGTATTTTCTATAAGTACAGCGGCTATGAGCAAGCACGCACATCATACAGAAGAAGAAACATTGTTCTGTTATTGTTAAGTCAAAACTAAATGTTGACGCATATCCATTTTCAGTACTCTGGAAGTTGCAGTTCCCTAGTTGGCAGGAAAGCATACCTGCTCAACTAGATGTGCAAGAAAAACATTTCACTTGGGCTGAATTAAAATAAAAACGTGGAGGTTTACATATTATAAAAAGGAAGGAATCTTCAGGTAAAATTTGCAGAGGAAAACAAATTATACACACAATCAATTCCCTTCCATATCGGAATGGCTCAGACTCTTCCGTGCATTCTACACTATTCTTAATTCACCAATTACGATTTTTATGGTACTAGGGCTACATGCGATTTTGTAATAATTTCAACTCCTGACAGGTTTTTTTGGGTCTACTGTTTGGGCTACTTTGAATGTTTTCTCAAATGTATGGTTGGTTGAAATGGGTTATGAGCTAATTGTGTATGCAGAGGCAAGTGTGTAGTTACCAAAGGATACATTTCTTTTTTAACTTACCTATTGGGAATGCCCTTATATATACTTAGGTGGTAATTCCTGATCTGGAAGGAGTGGCGTTGCCTTGTTTGGTATGTTTAGAATGGTAGTGATCAATCCTGCTTACTGCTTACTGGTGTAGTTGGATTTTACATTATTATTTTAGAAATGCCACTTTTAGAAAGTGTGAAAAATTTAGAAAAAAGCTGGGTTGCACTCTAATGTGATAACATTAATACAAAGTTTAACAAATTCCTCAAAGACACAATCTAATGTGTGCACCCTGTGGGGAGGCTCTGCCCAGCCACCCAATTCAAAATGAAAGCAGTGACTAGAACATGCGTTCTAGACACAGAATGCACTACAGTGGTCCACTGAAATAGTGGAACTCCGAACCATTTTCCATGTTCCATTTTGTATGTTCAATTCACATCAATTTGGACAAGTGGTGTTTATTTGCATAAGCGCTTGTTTCACAACTTCCACTTTTTTTCTCATTTTTTTGCACAACTTCTACTTTGTTTTCTCACAATTTTTATTTTGGCTTAACTGGGTGTAACTGGTTTATCCTTTTTTACTCTCTTTATTGTCCGCACCTTTCCGGTGAACACTGAAGTCTTTCTTCCATGTTGCTGGGAGGTTGACCTTTAAGCACACCTCACGTTTGCACGTGCTTCCGCGGTGTTCCTCAGACATCGCAGCTGTTATGCACTTATCCGGGAGCACGCCGGTTTTCGGATAGTACCAGGGTGAGTTGGGCTAATCAGGTTCACTTTGTGGGACCTTGAAACTTTCTTCGTTTGTTTTTCCAACTATTGATCAGTTTTGTGCTTCTTTACAGATCTTAACATTGTGGTTACTTCGAGTACCTCCTTTTCTTTTACTTTACAACTGGTTCTTGTGTACAGCTGCTCTGTTGCTTGAAGGTATTGCTCGTTTTAGTTGTTTGTCGGATATTTGGGTTATTTGCGCACTATAGACATGATAACTAACACTTCACCTTTTTGGGTGATGGTTTATTCTACATTCATTGGTTTTACCTTGCTCACCACATGTTCTCGTGTAGTACCATTTCCCCATTTTTCTTTGTTCTTTTCGTCTCAGTCTGGATCGTTTTGGGACTCTGTTGGGTACTGCTTAAAGTACCGTCTTTCGTTTTCGTTTTTTGCAGGCACGTTTTCTTCCGCATTCATGTGTTCATCCTTTATACATGTCCTGCACACTCTGAGACTGCCTTTTTGAAGGATTTGTAAACACTCATTGATGTAGCTATATTGATTGGAGATGTTTTTGTTTGTAGATACCCCTGACGAAGGGCGACTGTGAATGCCCGTGATGGAGCGAGGTAAATAAAAAAAATTTGGAACCCCCTAATATTCATGCTAATAAACTAATGTTATTAATTGTTTGACCGACTAATCAACATTTTATATAAGTGGTAACTGCAATTTATGTGCAAAGATAACCTATTTACAATTGTAAAAGTGAGATAATATTAATATAATGGTTTGCGTACTAATTAGAGTGAAATTGCATGATTTGTGCTATGTAGTAAAATGTTTGTGGCAAAAAGAATGCAGATGGTAAGTAAACATGGCTTTAAATGTCGCTTTTGCTAGGTAACACCTAATTGGGGTACTTAGAATGACGGGTGGGAAACAGAAAGGCTTATTTTCTTTCTTTTAATTATGATTGTGTTTGTTTTCATAATAGTTCGTTCGGGCCTGCTAGGCCATGCTGTAAAAATGGCTGCCGAACAGATGGGCTTAATGCGCAGACGCAAAGATGGCTTCCAAGCGAAAGAATGCCGCAGAAGTATATCACGTGGGTACGAGTCGAGCCCAGAGTGAGAAGTGTCAAGGTCGGACTGACCTGACATGAGGGGTATGCCAAGAAAGACTCAGCATGAATCCGTGAGAACAGGGGACGAGTAGTCGTGAATTAACAATGGACTGTTTAAAATAAGTTGCGAGAAAGAAGAAACATTTTAATGAACTGTCAATCGGATTGCTATTACCCAAAAGCCGTGTGAAAGGATAAAATCATAAACAATTTCAGAATCGGTTTGAACAAGGAGGGCAATGAGGTGATGCTTGCCACCCCTCCAATGGACCAATTAGCGTGAATCTCGCCCCAAAGATTGCAACTTTATGTTTAGTAAGCTAGTAGTAGGGTATAAGAGGACCTACTCTTAAGTAGGAGGCGCTATTCATGCATAATTTTTGAGCACTGAACATTGATGCTGAAGAAACTGATGCTATTTTCTATAGGCCATTTTCTAATAGAAACTTTTATTTTGAACTCTAAACTTGACTGGGGAAAGGAACGAGATCGATGCGGGAAACCTGTATAGGAGGTCCGTCGAGGAGGCCTATTTAGCGGGACAGACAGTCAGTTTTGGGAATTCCATGCTGTGATTATCTGCTTTGGTGAACTTTTATTCTTCATCTAAAAGGGGTATGCATAAAATTCTTTCTAAAACTTATTTCTTATAACGATTTGAAATTTATTAAAACGAATAATAAAATTGAATCTTATTCATGCATTTAAAGAAAGTAGATAAACTTTATTATAATTGAAACTACGAGTCTGTGGTTCTTTAGCTCAATAATAAGTGTAATGTTTTAATAGGTTTTGAATGTGATTGAGCTGGTCTTAATCACCATCAACTTACTCTACTAGTTGGTCCATCGACCAAAGAGCGGAATACCTTGATGTCTTAGAACCGACAGTATTAAAACTGATTATGTATGATGTTTAAGAAAATATCTTGTCAATTTTAATAAGGTATCCCGTTCCTCCAGCAAAACATATTCTTCTCTTTGGTAGTAGTGGATGTGACCCAGGGAAACAGATTGAGAGAATGTATGGTTATGCAGTGTTATGGGCCCCACCGTCATAAGCTATAGTTGTTGTGTGTGATCTTTTACCTGGAGGTTATGTCCAAAAGAGAAGAATTTATATTAGTTGCGCTGGATCAGATTTCTTGGTAGCAGAGTTATGGTTACTATAGATTAGTTTGGTGATTATTGATTATTGATTATTTCATGTCTAACACTTCATGTCGAATTGTGTTATGTTATATGTAAGTCGGAAATTTTGAAGCTTCCGGGAAGTAGGAAGTGGACACGTGTGGCAAGAGAAGTCACATGGAATAGTGCATTGTTTGATTTTTCAAATTGGTGATAACACAGGTTTTGTTATGATAGGGACATTTTCTGTATAAAACGTGTATGAGTGAAATAGCAACCGGTTTTTCTTGTGAAACTCTGGCCTTCATTCTCAGGAGCAGTGTAAGTCTCCACATGTGTTTTATCCCCAGAGAAACGGTTTTACCCCTTGCTTGAAAGAAGGGTAAGGTAGAGGGAAGTGCTACACTTATCAAACGAAACAGTATTCTTGTAAGATAGAGTAAGCTATCTCTTTTGTTTAGCGAAAACAGACAATGGAAATGTGTTTTATGTCGTAACTAATAAAATATAGTCAAGAACAAACTGCCGATAAATTTTGTAAAGGAGGGGTCAGGAGTAGAACTGACGTTGACAAAAGACCGCGCTGGGATTGGCCAGTGTTCGGGAACACGAAAAACGCCCTGATTGGTGCGTTAGTGTGAGACGCGCTGGGATAGGTCTGAAGAGCAGTGACGTAGAGGCTTCGGATTGGTGCGTTAGTGTGAGACGCGCTGGGATAGGTCCGAATAGAACATAGAGAGCAGAGTTGTGAGTTTGCCGAAGGGAAAGAATCGTGAAATATGGCTTATTATGAGTATTGTAAAGAGAAACCGTCAAGGATGGCGAAAATTAAGAACTTCTTTAAGAAGGACAAAAAGGTAGTGTTAGAGAGGGACAGGTAATTCCTCCGCCGAAAACGCCAGCTTCTCATATGATGCTGAAATATGGTTACCATACTTGCATTTGGTTAGAAAATTGGACAAAATATACTCAGAATGATGGAGTATTGGCTTTTCCAAAGAATGGTTCATTTAGCATAGCTGTACTTCGAAATTTGAGAGAGAAAATGATGAAACTTGAGCCAAGACCTAGACCGACACAGTTTGAAGCGTTAGGTGAATGGGAAGACGAGATGTATGAACAAGAAAGACACAGAGGTGCAAAGAATTATAGTTTAGTTCCTGGAAGATTATGGGGAGTGAATCCTGAGGACAGGATGAAGCGTTGGAGATATGCTAACATGACAGAGGGTTTGTTTTCAGCCTTAACAGTTGAAGAGGGTACAGGAAGGAAGTGTACAGAGAAAAAGAAACATACAGCTACAGAGAGGTACGGGTATGGAGGTAGCGAGACAGAGGATGAATTGCTGGAAGATATCTTAAACAGAAAACCACCTCCATATCAACAGAATTCTGCGGTGGTGACTCCCAATGCACCGCCAATGGAAACTGGGAGGAATAAAAGTCCAGAACGAAGATACGATATAAATAGGTCAAATGAACAGTTAGAAACTCCACAAAGTGAAAAGTCTGACAGTGGCAATGCAGCTGAATTAGCAAAAACCACAAGAGAATTAACTGAGAAAATAAGAGAGTTAACAATGAACATGGAAGCTGTGACTGTGCCAGTGACAATAGGACCAGTAATACCAGTTTTTGAGAACCAGAGAATAGATGAGCATTCCTTAATCATCCCGATGAACTCAAATATGCAAAGAATGAGAGAAGGGATAAATACAGAAACTGGAGTGGCAAGAGATTTTGTCAGCTCGTATAGACCGAGTCCGCCTACTAACCTGACAGTAAATGAGAGTGAGATGAAAAGGATTCCTATGGGAACTGAGTCTGCATCAGAAACGCCAGAGAGGAACAAAAATTGGATAGAAATAAATAGTACACCTGTAGGTCCAACTCCAGAAGAATTAAACGAGTGGATGAGAAATTTGCAAAAGAAAGAAACAGAACCGCAACCATTAGATGTAATAAGGCTAAAGATAGATATGGAAGAGTTAATTTTAGGGACTATTGGTACAGAAAAATTGAAAACATACCAGGATGACGAGATAATGTTCTTGTGTAAGAGCATTACTTGGAGAGCTAGAAATTTACATGAAAAATTGGAAGAGGTAGCGAATGAGTTGGGAGTAGAATTTGTAAAAGTCAGGAGTTTGCAGAAACCGTATAGGGTAGATTTTTGTGAGAAAGATATAGAGAATCTGAACACATCAGGACGACTAACCCAGATAAAAGAGCTGATCGTTTTGTTGAGAAAATGGGATGATGTGGACAGATGGAGGAGCAGGTGGAGCAAAAGAAATGAGAGAACAACCGACAAAGCGTCTTTGGCTTTTGCGGTGACAGACAAGGAATCAGTTGTACGGGAGTATCCAATGAGAGAAACTCCAGGAGGAAGTTATGTGCATGTCCCATGGTCCAGATAAGATATATTGTCATTTACGAATGACTTTCCAAAATTGAGAGAAAAGCCCGTAGAGTGGTACAGACAAGTGGAAAGGTTTGTTAAGGTTTCTAAAGTGTTGTGGGTAGATTTGGATGGATTATTTGACATTGTAGTACCAGCAGATTTATGGACAGAATGCAAGATTACCATTGATTGGCCGATGGTAGAATATCCTAGAGACGCAAAAACAGGAGCGCCAGGACCAGAAGTAATGAGGAAGTATGAGCAGGTTATTACATTTTTGAAAAACAAAATTCCACCCAAAGAAACTGATTGGGTAAAGATTGACAGAACTACGCAAGAGAGTAAGGAGTCAGTACATGCCTATTATGAAAGGCTACTTTTGGTTTTCAAACAGTATAGCGGTTATGAGACTCTGAGTGAGAAGGACATGAGTCATTTTGTATATAGATTTGTTTATGGACTGAGACCAGAAATAAGTTAAATGATTAAGCAGCACATGTTATGCTGGCAGAACAGTACAGTGGATGAGGTGCTGAGATATGCTAAATATTGTAGCGATGATATTGAGTGTAGACAGCGTAAATTAAAAGAAAAAGCAATGTGGGCACAAGTGAAGGTTGCAGAAAAACAAGAAGCTCAATTGAATAATCAAATTAATGAGACAGGACAGACTAAATCCAAACCGAATATAGGTAAAGGAAAAGGTCAAGTAAGTATAGAAGAGGCAAAGAAAAAGTGGCCATGCCACAATTGCGGAAAATTAGGGCATTGGAGAAACGAGTGTAAATTTCCTCCAAAAGCTAATACGGAAAATCAATCATTAAATCCACAGGTGCAGAGTGAGGTGAGTTACCAACAGCTGCAGCAACCGCAGGTAGTTACTCAACAGAGTCAGGTGCCACAACCACCACTTCCCAAGAGTGTAAATCCTCAGAGATACAGTGCAGAGACAGGATTCTTCGGAGGAGAGCAGGTAACACAATTGCCGCCGCAGCTGCGATATCGCAGTATTGGCTACGACAGGATGTGAATGAGTCGGATGAAAGTTTATGACGGTGCCTAGGAGAGGAGGAAGAGTGCTTACTTGGCGCAACTCTAGAGGTAGATCAGTCAGGTCCATTTGTGGATGGAGAAGTGAATGGTGCAAATGTAACATTCCTTGTGGACACTGGAGCTACCCGTTCTACTGTTAGATCAGTGGAAATACCAAACCTTCCTCTCTCAGGTGAACATATCCAAGTTGTAGGTGTTTCAAACCAGCAGATTAAGGCGCCTCTTACCAAATTAGTAGAGGTGAAAGTTGGACCATTCAGAGAAATGCACCGATTTGTGGTGTGCGATTGCAGTCCAGTAAACTTACTAGGACGCGATCTACTTTGTAAAATGAATTGTACCATTTATTGTACCCCGGATGGGATTGCATTCCAGACACCAGATGAAGATGTACTATATAAAATGACAATGGCAGAACTAGAACCAGGAGTGAATGATATGTTTCCTGTGTTTGATGTAGAGAAAATCCCAATTGAGATAAAAGAAATAGTCAAACCTGAGGTATGGGATTTTACAGGCGAAGACATTGGGTTAATGAGAGGAGTAGACCCAGTAAAAATAACTGTAAGAGAAGGAACAAATTATCCAAATACTCCGCAATATAAATTGACGCCAGAAATTATCGAAGGAATAACGCCTGTAATCAATAAAATGATTGAACAAGGAATCTTGAAAGAAATAATGAGCAGTCCATGTAATTCACCTATAATGGGTCTGAAAAAGCCAAATGGGACATATAGGATAGTGCAAGATTTACGAAAGGTCAATAAAATTGTTGTTCCTTGTTGTCCAATTGTACCAAACCCTGCTGTAATACTGTACCAGATTCCACGCGATGCAGAATGGTACACAGTTATTGATTTGTGCCATGCGTTTTTCTCTATTCCGTTACACCCAGATAGCCAGCCATTATTTGCATTCCGGTTCGGAGAGCGTATTTTCGCATGGTGCCGAATTCCTCAAGGGTATACTGAAAGTCCCTCAATCTTTAATCAGATCCTAAAGAAATCGTTAGAAGATTTAAAAATGCCTGAAAAATCTGTGATGGTTCAATACATTGATGACCTGTTAGTGGCATCAAAAACCAAAGAAGCATGTGTTACCGACACAATTGCTTTGTTGAACCACTTAGCTGAAGGTGGACATAAAGTGTCTCCGTCTAAATTACAGTTTTGTCAACAAGAGGTTCAATATCTAGGTCACAAGATTGAAAAGGGAGTGCGAAAGGTAACGACAGAGAGAATAAAGATTATCCGAGGAATGAGAGCTCCAATGACACAAAGAGAGGTGAGAATGTTCCTTGGAATGGTTGGGTATTGTCGACAGTGGATAAGTGGATTTTCATTAATTGCAAAACCTTTACAGCGATTGACGAAAAAGGATGTTAAAGATCTGTTTGAGTTGAATGACGAAGAAATGAAAGCCTTCAAAGAACTAAAAACGAGACTGTGTGAAGCACCGGCACTAGGAATGCCTAACTATGAAAAAGAATTTGAGCTGTACTGTAGTGAGAGAGATGGATGTGCACTTTCAGTTTTGGTGCAAAGACATGGAAAAATGAAAAGACCTATTGCATATTTTTCAGCTGTTTTAGACCCAGTGGCAAAGGCGTTGCCTGGATGTCTGAAAGCAGTAGCTGCTACTTGTGTGAGTCTGGAACAAAGTGAAGGCATAGTGATGGGATATCCATTGAGAGTGTATGTTCCACACTCTGTTGAAATTCTTTTGACAAGAACCAAAACTCAATACATGACACATAGTCGGCTGACTAGGTATGAAAAAGTGATTTGGAGTGCAGACAATGTAACCATTGACAGATGCACAAGCGTGAATCCTTCGACATCATTGCCGGATGAAGGGAGTGTGGTAGACAAAGATGAAGTTGATCATAATTGCTTGGATGTACTTGAATATTGTACGAAACCAAGGCCGGACATTAAGGATGAGCCCTTGAAAGAATCAGATTATGTGATGTTTGTGGATGGTTCATGCCTGTGGACAAGTGAAGGAGTTTTGAGTGCGGCGTATGCTGTGTGTACAATAGCTGCAATAATGGAAGCATCTTGTTTGAGAGGGATACGTTCCGCCCAAGTGGCTGAGCTGATTGCTCTGATTCAAGCGTGCAAATTGGGAAAGAATGTCCGAATTACAGAGATCACAGATAGCCAGTATGGCTTCGGAGTGGTCCATGATTTTGGGCAGATCTGGTCCCAGAGAGGTTTCTTGACGTCTGCAGGAACTCCAATTAGAAATGGTGAGTTTGTGAAGAAATTGCTTGAGGCGATACAGCTGCCTAAACAGATTGCAGTGGTGAAGTGTGCTGCGCACAAAAATGAGGCGGATTACATAACCGTGGGCAATAGATATGCCGACGAGATAGCTCAATATTGCGCTAAAAATGTGGTCTCATTGAATAGAAAAACAGAAAGAGAGCATGTTCCATGTCCCTTGCTGTTTACTAACATTGTTGAAACATGGGATGAGGTAAGACAATTACAGGAAGCAGCAAACGATGAGGAGAAAGATGGTTGGATAAAAGCAGGATGCAGGAAAAGGGAGGAAGATGACGTTTGGGTTTATAGAGATGAAAGACCAGTTATGCCTGATAGCATGATTTCCAACATGGCACGGATGTACCATGGACAAGCTCATATTGGAAGGGATGCCATGATCCGACTTTTCAGACAAACTTGGTATAACTCAAAATTCAGAGCTATAGCTGAGAGTCTTTGTCAAAGATGTCTTACTTGCCAACAAATAAATCCAGGAAGGAAAACAGTAGTGAGTCTGGGAACAATAGGGCGAGAGGGAGGTCCTTTTACCAGAATGCAGCTTGACTTTATCGAAATGCCCCCAAGCAATAGACTAAAGTATGTCCTTGTGATCGTTTGCTTGTTTTCTCGTTGGGTGGAAGCCTATCCAACAAGAAGGAATGATAGAGTTACTGTAGCCAAGCTCCTGCTAAGAGAATTCATTCCAAGGTATGGTTTTCCAGTAACGATTGAAACAGATAGAGGAACACATTTTCAAAATGAATTAATTCAATTGATATGTGAAGCTCTTGACATTCAACAGAAATTGCACTGTGCATACAGACCAGAGGCTTCTGGAGTAGTAGAACAAGTGAATGGAACAATAAAGAATAGGTTAGGGAAAATGTGTCAAGCCACAGGACTCCAATGGCCTGATGCCCTACCATTGGTGCTAATGACAATCAGAAGCATACCTGACAGGAAAACAGGTCTGAGTCCCCATGAGATAATCATGGGATGAGCAATGAGACAAGCACATGTACCTGTCAACAAACTGCTGACTATAACTGATGATCTTGTGTTGGATTATTGCAAAGGATTGGCTGATGTGGTGCATTCTGTGATTCATCAGGTTGGACCGGATGCGACCACTCTTGAAAGAAAACTAGCTCATGATTTGAGTCCAGGAGACTCGGTCCGCATAAAAGTTCACAGAAGAAGAAACTGCCTGGTTCCTCGCTTGGATAAACCACGACAAGTGATCCTGGTGACAACAACTGCTGTCAAATGTGCAGGAGTGAAAAACTGGGTGCATGCCAGCCATACTATCAGAGTTCCAGATCCTGAAGTTCGACCTGTAAGTCGACATCTGGAGATATCTGATACCAGTTCAGCATCTGATGCAGAAGTCGAAACAAACAGGGTTCCAGAACTTGAAGATCGACCTGTAAGTCGACATCTGGAAGACCCAGGTACAAATTTGGCAACAGAAGAAGAAATTGAAATAACAAAGGTTCCAGAACTTGAAGATCGACCTGTAAGTCGACATCTGGAAATATCAGATACTAGTTCAGCATCTGAAACAGACCAATCGGACTGTAATGAAAAGCTAAAGAATAACTGGAAAAATGACATCATAAAAGAAGAAACTGAACCAAGAGATGGTGACACTGAGCAACCAAGCACAAGCTATGGTAGATTTCCTTCAAAAATTGTTGAAATAGATGAGGGAGGGATAGATTCGGATAGAGAGATAGAAGAAGAATCGGAAGAGCCCCGAGGAGCAATAGGGACATAACAACAAATAAAGAACAGGGAAATTTAGAAGCAGATAGAGAGATCAACGAGAATCCGGAAGAAACTCAAGGAGGGATAGAAACAAGTGTCCAAACAGAAAAGACACAAGAAGGCTCAGATTTGGATAATGAAGGTGAAATCATAAAGTTCAAATTAAGAGGAAGTGAAATAAGGTCTGAAACAGAATCAGAAGAAAGTGAAGAAGAAAGAAAACAGAGACTAGGACCAAGAAAAAGAACTTGGAGAGCCAAACGAGAGGAAAAGGAAAGTGAACCGAAAAGGCCGAGAAAAGGAGACAATTGGCCCCACGAAGTCAAAAGATTGAGATACAAAATTATAAACTTAACTAAAGATAATACAGAACAAGTAAATGAGATAACAAGCCAAAGAGATCAAGGAACACAAAGTGGAAAGCAATTGCAGAAAACGAAAAGAGTGAAGAAACCTAATTTGAAATATAAGTCACCTGAGTGGCTATACATCGCATTGACTGACATCCAAGAAGAAAACACTCACGAGAGCCCAGAAGAAAGCTGCAAGCAAGTGGCTGAAAGTGAAGTGCAACAAGGTTAAAGAAATTAAAGAGAGAAACCGGACTGGACATAGAAACCTGAACAAGACAAGGAAGAGTTCTGAAAAGAACTAAAGAAAGTACCAAACGAGACAAAGTGAGAGGGTAGAGTGGCTGAAACGTCATTCTGAGGTGTGGTGACACATTTTTCTGTACATATAAAAATAATTAGGTAATAGAACAAAATGGTAGACACAGAGAATAGAAAATCTAAATGTGAGTTTTTACGTAAATGGTGTAGAATGTGTTTCTTTTGTACAGGATTATTAATGTTTGTTTGGCTCATTTTAGCAATCACCATTCCAATTAGATTAGTTGTAGAAGAAACGTCCATATTAGAAAATAAAACGAAAAAGGATAAAGAAGCTAACACACAGAAGACAGCAACATTGATAGATAATGCAGAGTTACATAAGGATAGATCCATAACTGATTTTTCAAAGAACGTTTTCACAAAATTGTTATATGAATATGTAGAAACAATGGATGTGAGGGATTGTTATGTTTGTATGCAACTACCAGCGTCTGTTACAGAAGGTGTGACCTATCATCACCTTCCTTTGACGTATGGGATAACATGAAGTGTTTTAGCCAGTTTATTTTACAGAACAGGTAGATTAGAATATTATTATACTGACATAAATAAGATTTTTGCAAAGATTCCTATAATTCCTGAATTGAATAAGGTGAAAGAAGCAAGAATGTTTGGTGAATTTTTCCTAGAAAATAAAGATTTAACATTAGAGTACATAACTAGGTACAATCTTACCTGTGAATTAAAGAAAGAAGAAAAGGTATTTTTAGAGATGGTAGAAAACAGGAGAATTAAGTTTCAAAGAAAAGTGATAGAAGCGGAGACAAAAACACCCCTTTGGGCGTTTGAAAGAGAAAATAATGCTAAGAAAGAGACAAATGCAGCTATGACATTAGATTGGCCACAACAGGGAAAGTTGTGCATTAGTAGAAATAGAACTAGGTATGATAACTATTTCGTGGGTTCCAGTGACTGCCGAGACAATTACAAAATTTTAGGAGGATGGGGATTCAAAGGAGGAAAAGATCCAATATTTCCAGGGATCTATTATATTTGTGGGAACAGGGCTTATTACAGGTTGCCGGACCATTGGTATGGGTCATGCTATTTAGGCCTGGTCTTTCCAAAGATTTTTCATGTGGAGAGAGGAGAGAAAGGAACACACGGAGTGGGCGAAACATTTTCACGTAGAAAAAGGGAAAGTTTTACAGAAATAGTGGGTGACATTTTTGGAGCAATGATACCAGCAGTGGGTATATCTTTGAATGCATTTAAAATTCGGAAATTGTCCACAGTCATAGATCGTTTATCAACGAATACTGCTGAAGGGTTCTTGGTGGTAAATACCGAGATGGTTGCCATGAGAGCTATGGTGATGCAAAATCGACTTGCCCTTGACATCCTTTTGGCAAAAGAGGGTGGAGTCTGTGGAATGCTGAAAGTCCAACATTGTTGCACTTACATTCCAGATAAAAGTGAAAATATACAGAAGTATATAAAGAATATTGCAAATTTGCACAAAGAACTTGCTCCACTGGAGATTGAAAGTGCCGGGAGAAACTTGGTAAGAGTTTTTCCACAATACCAAGATGGTTCACTGAAATAGGTAGTTCTATTGTAGGGAAAGTTTTAATATCAGCAACAGTAGTAATATTAGTGGTGTTATCAGTGAAATTTGTTGTTATATGTGTTAAAAGGAGAAAAAGACAAAATAAAATAAAAAGAGAGAACAAGATAAATAGAGAAAGAGAACGAGAAATGGGAGAAATAGAACTAGAAGAACTAAAAGAAAACAAGTATGAGAGAACAAAAAGACAAGATGAAAGGGACACTGATGTTTGAACTAACAAAGCAAGTGGACAAGAAACATTCTATCTGAAAAATTGTGTAACATGGGTTTTTGTGGTGATATTAAAAATCACCAAAGGGGGGAGTTGATGGAGCGAGGTAAATAAAAATATTTTGGAACCCCCTAATATTCATGCTAATAAACTAATGTTATTAATTGTTTGACCGACTAATCAACATTTTATATAAGTGGTAACTGCAATTTATGTGCAAAGATAACCTATTTACAATTGTAAAAGTGAGATAATATTTATATACTGATTTGCGTACTAATTAGAGTGAAATTGCATGATTTGTGCTATGTAGTAAAATGTTGGTGGCAAAAAGAATGCAGATGGTAAGTAAACATGGCTTTAAATGTCGCTTTTGCTAGGTAACACCTAATTGGGGTACTTAGAATGATGGGTGGGAAACAGAAAGGCTTATTTTCTTTCTTTTAATTATGATTGTGTTTGTTTTCATGATAGTTCGTTCGGGCCTGCTAGGCTGTGCTGTAAAAATGGCTGCCGAGGCAGATGGGCTTAATGCGCAGACGCAAAGATGGCTTCCAAGCGAAAGAAAGCCGCAGAAGTATATCACGTGGGTACGAGTCGAGCCCAGAGTGAGAAGTGTCAAGGTCGGACTGACCTGACATGAGGGGTATGCCAAGAAAGACTCAGCATGAATCCGTGAGAACAGGGGACGAGTAGCCGTGAATTAACAATGGACTGTTTAAAGTAAGTTGCGAGAAAGAAGAAACATTTTAATGAACTGTCAATCGGATTGCTATTACCCAAAAGCTGTGTGAAAGGATAAAATAATAAACAATTTCAGAACCGGTTTGAACAAGGAGGGCAATGAGGTGATGCTTGCCACCCCTCCAATGGACCAATTAGCATGATTCTCGCCCCAAAGATTGCAACTTTATGTTTAGTAAGCTAGTAGTAGGGTATAAGAGGACCTACTCTTAAGTAGGAGGCGCTATTCATGCATAATTTTTGAGCACTGAACATTGATGCTGAAGAAACTGATGCTATTTTCTATAGGCCATTTTCTAATAGAAACTTTCATTTTGAACTCTAAACTTGAGTGGGGAAAGGAACGAGATCGATGCGGGAAACCTGTATAGGAGGTCCGTCGAGGAGGCCTGTTTAGCGGGACAGACAGTCAGTTTTGGGAATTCCATGCTGTGATTATCTGCTTTGGTGAACTTTTATTCTTCACCTAAAAGGGGTATGCATGAAATTCTTTCTAAAACTTATTTCTTATAACGATTTGAAATGTATTAAAACGATTAATAAAATTGAATCTTATTCATGCATTTAAAGAAAGTAGATAAACTTTATTATAATTGAAACTACGAGTCTGTGGTTCTCTAGCTCAATAATAAGTGTAATGTTTTAATAGGTTTTGAATGTGATTGAGCTGGTCTTAATCACCATCAACTTACTCTACTAGTTGGTCCATCAACCAAAGAGCGGAATACCTTGATGTCTTAGAACCGAAGGGATTAAAACTGATTATGTATGATGTTTAAGAAAATATCTTGTCAATTTTAATAAGGTATACCGTTCCTCCAGCAAAACATATTCTTCTCTTTGGTAGTAGTGGATGTGACCCAGGGAAACAGATTGAGAGAGTGTATGGTTATGCGGTGTTATGGGCCCCACCGTCATAAGGTATAGTTGTTGTGTGTGATCTTTTACCTGGAAGTTATGTCCAAAAGAGAAAAATTTATATTAGTCGCGCTGGATCACCCGAAATGCATTGGGATTAGCTACACTGCCAGTTTCACATATGTTGAGTTTTGACTCCTTCTCATGTGGAATATTTCTTTTCAAGACTCTCGTTGTTGGAAATTAAATTGACTTGAGCAAGATGCAGCCTACGAGCGTTTCTGTTGTTGATGGACACTTTGTTTAAAAATTGTTTACTCCCTGCTTAAATTGTTGAACTCATTAGCTTTTCTGTGTTTAAATAGTTTCTACTCTTTCAGTGGTCCACTGTAAAGTATTCTGTGTCTAGAAAACATGTTCTAGTCACTGCTTTCACTTTTAAAAAGTGGGCATTTCTCTGTGCTTATGACTCTTTGTGCTTTGCAGCCCGACTGCAATCCATGCCTAGGCCTGGGTGACAGCTAAGCTTGGTGCATACTACCAAGACAGCCACACAACAGGAAGGGCCTGGTGTGACAGGACCATACTGATGGTCTTCCTGCACATTGCCAGAGGACTGCTGTGTGGCCAGGAAGAACCACCATTTGGATTATTTGCTTTCTTGTTCTGGCCTACTGCCTGTTGGGCTGCTGGAGGGACTGCCACCCTGCATTTGGACTCTTGTGCTGGCCTGACTGCCTGCTTCCTACTCTGGTGCCCGCTAGTGCTCTCCACGGATGGTGGCATGCACTCTCCCTGTTACTGAGGGGGTTTTTGAGGAGTCAGGAGAATTCCTTTCCACCACCTATCATCAGCCATGGGACTTGTGATTCTGGCCATCAACAATTGTTTGTCCTCAGCGCGTGTTGAGCACTGGTTGATAAGAAGACAGCAAATGCAGAGCACTCCTAAGTGTGGCAGAGCGGCCCCTAAAGCAGGAGTGCCATGACGAGGCACCCGCTCTCTGTGTCCTGCATTACCATTGGCCTGAGTGAAATCCCTCTTTAGTGCGGCTCCCCTCCCTTCCAGCAAAGTGTGGCTGCCAAGGTGATACCAGTGTCAGCCCCACCGAAGGGGCCTGACCACACTGCAGCCCCCGCCTCCCATGTTGGTTGTACAGGCTGCTGCACCACTCTGGAGGAACCAGCGGAGGACGGAGACAGCTTGCCATGGTCCCCAGGATGGAGACCGTGGTAAAGGGGATCCCGTTCACATGGCAGCCTCCATCGGAAGTGCCCGCAATTTGCCAGAAGCTTCCCCAGGTACTGTGTGTGCCACATGTTCTTCACAGCTGCACCATGAGGATGTGGGCAGCTGCCCTCTACACCTCTGCACGCGGGGTACCAAGTGAGACCCCACTGCTATCCTCTGCATTGTGGGTGTGTCCCTCCACCTCTGTTGGGCTGTACCTTGAGGGGGCACTGGAACCGCTGTAATCTTTGAGGAAACTGCCTGAATTACCATATAACATGTAGTAGGTGCTCAGGTGTCCCTGAGCACCTACGATTCATGCATAAATACTCTTGTTTCCGATGAGGTTACTAAATCTACTGTAATCCTGCTGGTAGGAGCTCAGAGGCACTGGGCCCTATGCTTTGTGGTTACTTGTGGATTTTTATGTGGTTGCCTCTGAACAAGACTGCATTGCCTGCAAAGTATTTATGGTTTTATGGTGAAATATGGTGATTTATGTGTTTTCTTCTTCCCTAACCAAACTGCTGCATTTCATGCCCTGATATTATGTATGTCACGTTGATTCTTGCACTAACAGGATAAAAAATACAATTTCAGTAATTTTATAGTATGCACAGTGTTTATGATTCATGTCGTTTTGGTCTGCATTTACGTAGAATGTACTATATATTTTTATATAGTCTTGTGTGGAGTCTGTTTTGTGGTTTATTCGTTGTGTTTCTGTGTGAGTTTGTTGCGCAAATGCTTTTTGCAGATTGCCTCTGATTATAAGCCTGACTGCTCTGCGCCAAGCTACCAGAGGGTGAGCACAGGTTATCTTTGGTGTGCAACTTACCTCCCCTTACTAGAGTGGTGGGTTCTGCATGGCCTAGGTGCATACCCTAGCCAACCAGAAACCCTATTTCTAACAGTCACCATCCTGTGATTCAGAGAAAGTCGCTTAATCTCCCTGTGGTTTTAAAAAAAAATGGAATGTGACTGTATGTAAAACAGTCCAATATTTTTGGGTAGAGTTAACGTTACATAAAACTGCATAAAAAATGATTTTTTCGGCAAGAATTACCCACTTAAAAAATCGGATCAGGTTTTCCAAAACGTAACCACTCATAATCAGGCAGCCGGTATTTAAAACATAAAAAACATGCATTAATTTTGTATTCGCCTAACTTGTAATGAAGGCCAAGGAAGCGCAGTGGAGATGTTCCCATCTCTTTGCATTCTAGTGTACACTGGAGAGGTTTCACTTACCTACACATGCTGTGTTAAGCCTTCATTTTCCTTTTGTACATTCGTGTTTACATTTGAGCATTTGCACACCCCATTCTTGATTTTAGTGTATGTTAGGCCAGTTGCAGTCCCTGATTTCTATATTCTAGTCTACAATGGAATGGTCCCCACTCTCCTGTACACTACAGCACAGGTTCATTCGAGTGGTTATTGCTTACCTGGAACTGTTCATCTGTCCTCTATGGTCTTAGAAGTAAACATGTTATAGTCCATCGTAATACATGTACGAGTGGTGCCCACTCTCCTATTTATTCTAGCACGCTTCGGGTAGTTCTCCTTCTCTCCGTTTTTTCTTGTACACTGAAGTTATTCCCAACCCTGTATTTATTCTATAATACAAGCTATTGATCAAGATTCCCTTGAGTATTTTAGTGCATGTGAAGGCGGTATTTATTCTCATTCAGTATATTTTGCAGTATGATGGCACGGTTCTCTTAATTTAGTTTATTGCAGGATTCAAAATCGCTCCCAGTGCACTCTCCTACGCACGGAGGAGTGGTTCCCTCTCATTTTTGTAGCCTAGTCCACGATAAAGTGGTTCCACTATCCCTTCAATGTGTTCTGTTGAGCATTAGAGTGGTCTCCATTCTCCTCTGTTTTGTACTGAGGAATTTCTATATCTCCTTCCTACTTAATGCTGAGTCTACAAATTTCTCTCTACTGTTCAAGTAGGTTGTAACCACTGGATGATTGGGGAAGGTGTTGGTCTCAGTATCATCCATTAGTGTTGAGTTTTGGTGTCATGCATGAGGCCCTTACAGTATGCATCAGACTTAGAATGACAGGAGCATGTCGCCGCTTCTTATTCATGAAGGGGAATGAAAAGCATGTGTGAGGCATGTAGGCACACGTGCCACTTACAAACCATCATGACTAGCGGCACTTTTGCGCTTCGGCGGCGCAATTAGCGGCAGCATATTTACAAGGCCATGCAAAGCCACTTTACATGGCTTTTTATAGCCTTGTAAATATGTGCCCCTTTCATGCAGAACACTGCATGAAAGGGGCGTTCCATGGGTGTTGCTATGGGTGTTCCCACACAACACCCATGGAATGTGAAGCATTCCCAGATTTACGAGGAATTGTAAATCTGAGGATGCATCAAATTTTTTACGCCACGCCATAGGTGGCGTTAGGGAGATATAGCGAGGAGAAATATCCTTATTTCTCCTCATTTTTTCCTCTTTCTATGTATTCTGCATTCTGCAGCACACATAGAAGGAGGAAATCGCCTCCATTGATTAACTTTGTGCAGAAAGGTGTCCCTTCCTGCACAAAATCAATCATCCCCGTAACGCAGGCACCCTTGCAACATGGTGCAAGGGTGCCTGTGTTGGCACTAGGCTGCTTTATTAGTACCGGTGCCGGGGCCAGTACAGGAATGCACTGTATTCTTGTAAGTACAGCATATTCCTGCACTTTTAGAATGACACAGCACGGCGCTGCAAAATTGCTTGCGGTACAGCGCTGTGCCATTCTATTGTAAATGAGGCCCTCAGTCTTCTATCTGGCGCCGGGGTTTGAATCATAGAAGAGGAGATAAAATGGGAGTGGCCAACATTCAGGAAGAATGTGGGAAGAGAGAGGTTCTGACAAAGGCGGGCCCCTCAATAGTAGGAATGGCCAAATCCAGCAACATTGGGGATGAGTAGGGACAGAAAGCCTGGCTTCCTGGACTCCTAAAGGAGGAAGAAAGCTGGTAAATGTAAAGAATGAACAAAAACAACAGTGCAATCCGTGCTCTATAAACACTCTAGCTACACCCTACATGAAAGCAAATATGTGCCACAAAAACAGGAAGAATAATATTCTCCTTGTGCATACAAATCAACATAAATATGTCCCAAAGGGCAGAAATTCATGTTCACGTGTGCAGATTACACTTTTCAAGTTGTCAGCTAAAGAAATATAGCCTTGTTTTGGGGCGGTTTACAGTTTGGCACCTATTCTCTTTCTCCTGTTGAATTTTTTCCTTTTGGATAGATGTGAACAGTGTGGTTGGGCTCTTGGCAAATGGCTTGTGGGATAGGACTATGCTGTTGCTTGCAGCTGCAAATGTGTTAAAGAGTATTGCACTTTGCTTTTGCCAATTCCAGTTGACACTGTATTAGTTCACACTGAGACCCGGATTTATGAAAAATTCATGCAACACAATGCAGCAACTAAAGTTGCTCAGTTGCCTTGTGTGAAAGGGAGAGAGCAGAACAACGCCATATCCATTAAGATATGGTAGTGTTTTCCCTTTCTCCCAGTACTGGGGCACTTTAGGCTGCTATGTGCCAACGGACACACCCTTACGCCATAGTGCGCCATAGTGCAAGGATGTGTACGTTCTGTAGGCAATAGCTTTTGTATTGGAAGGGGGCCTTTTTAGTACAAAAACTGTCCTTGAACACTTTTGCTGCCTTGTATTTGTGGTGTACAATGCAGCATGCAAGCAAAGTAGGAAAAACGAGGGGAAATGTAAACATTTCTTCTCATTACACCTGTCTTCAGGAGGCATAAGATGTTTGTGCAAATCCCTGTCTACAAAGGTTTTTAGATAGAGATTTTGGTCAAACCCCATAGGTCGTTGTATGAGAACTACCCTGTACAGCCCATGGAACCTCCCCTTGATGCAAGTTACAAAAATCAGCACATAGCATGCTTTACGCTACTTTGGGAATCTATCCAAAGCAAATCCTGATTTATGTTGGATAGTAAATCTTAGCATGATGCATTGCATTGGATTTGTGTTACAAAAGCAATGCAAATCCGTCATAAAGCATTAGCAAATCCGGGCCAGAATATTTAATGCATTTTGACACATTCCTGCTTTCTACTGATTGCTAGGGCACATTGTAACATTTCTTGCGTGCCCTCTATTGTTTTAATGTATTGATGCAGTTCTTACTTTACTTCTGTATACAACTGCATTTGTTGGAGTGGTTCCTCACCTGTTTCCGGCATAATCCAGCAATATCTGCTCTCCACGTATCCTTCTGTGTGATGCAGTGGTTATGACTACCGGTGGCTCCTCCGCTAAGGCGGAGGAGCTTCGCCCCACTGCTTTAAGAGCAGTGCAGAGGAAAGATACAATGATAATAACGGAACCCTATTATCATCTTATTTTCCCATTCCTAGGTGCGGGGAGGGGCTGGACTAGCCAGAGCAGGGGCCAGGAGGAGGAGTGATGAGCACACTCTAAGGCCCGGCCAAACAGTTATGAGCACTTTGCATGTTCCCCACCAGGCTGCATTACACAGCCTGGTGGGGAACATGCAATGGGGAACATGCACAGGCTCCCTGTCCCAGTCTGAATGCCAAACCACGGCACTCAGACCAACCACAACACTGCATGGCAGCGTTGTGATTGGCTTAGGGGAACCAATCACAACACTGGATTGGCTTAGGGGAGCCTGGAAGCCCGGGTTCTTCCTGCAAAAGAGGAGAGGTGGCGGCTGGCTACATGACCAGCAGGTAAGTTTTCTTTTGTTTTTCTTTTTTTTTTTCTACACCGCCCCCGGCCACCGTTCCCTACCAGCCGCCACTGGCTATGACTTTTTTGTCTGCTATTCTTTTCAGCTGTTTCAACTGTCGTCTGTATTCACTTTTTAGGGCTATTTGAAGTGGAGTTCATTCCTTTGTGCAGGATTTTGTACAATAAATCTGTTCCCACCCCCTCTGTATTTTACCGCACGTTTAAGCTTATAAAATTCCCTCCCGTTTGATTCCTATACCATGAAGAACAAAGGGCATTATGAATCATATGTACATTGTTATGGTTTCCATTATTCTGTATACTTTACTTCATGTATCAATGCGGCTCCAGCTCCCTTTTCTGGTGTATACTAGAACGGTCCCTATTGCTGTACATTTTAGTGTAAATTGGAAAGGTTCTCTCTTTGACCTAGAGGACATTTTGAACACTTTTCCCCACTCTCTGTCTCACTGAAGGAATCATTAGGCGTTTTACACTTTCATCTGAAAAAGTGGTGGAGCGATTCTTGTTATGGGAGTTTTTAGAGAGGTTTCCACTTCCACTGTTTGTATTATATGTAGCTGGACCTGTCCTGCCTTCTGTCTCTATAGGTTTATGTGCAGTAAAGTGCTTCCCACACCCTTTCTCTGTATTTTATTACTGTAGATGTCCCCGGTTTCGTGGTTTTTTTTTTATCCTAGTGTACACTCAAATTGGTTCCTATTTTCTTTTCTGAAATCCTAGTGAACAATGAAGTTGCTCAGGTTTGCTACCGATTTCCTTACTCTGTATCATGATGTACGTTTAATTGGTTCCTGTTTCCTTTCTGTGTATTCTCATGTACATTGAAAAAAGTCCTGTTTCCTTCTTCTGTAAATACACTGAAGTGGTTATTTTTCCTGCTCTAGCTTGACAGCGCAGCTGTCTGGTAACCTATTGTTATCAATACTGTCTCCCGTATAGGAGTATCCCTCTTTTACCTCATACTATTGGCAGTTTGGTGCATCACTCTGTCTCCTGCGGAGTGCCTACATTGCAATTTATAAGGGATTCAGAGACATTGGGGAGTTGTTTTCGGTTGCGGATTTCTGGGGACGGAGTGATTCGTGGCGTGGTCCTGCCTAGTTGCTGCTATCTTGGTGGTTGTGGCGCTTTGCAGCAGGAGGTGGACGGAACTGTGACGCTGTGCAGACCGGCCCTGCTAGTTGCTGCTTTCTTGGGTCTCCGCTTAATATCACCCGGGGAGAGGACTACAGCCCCCAGGGTGCACCAGGCTATCTCCAGCTGCCGTGAGTGAGGGGGAGGCGTGGCCATCGCGCTTAAAGCGCTGCCTCTCCACCCGCGGCGCGGGACGCACGCGGGACGCACCCGGACGAAGCCCGGACCAAGGGCGGACCCGTCTGAGCCCGTCAGGGGCCGCAGGAGGCTGGGCTGGGCCACCCCCCTTTATGCCCTGGTAAAATCTATCGGATTGGCCCGTAAATACACTACAGTCCAGTAAAGAAGGTACTGTTACGTTTGACTTTAAGTACTCTTATGGACTGAGTACAAAAATATCGAGATTGGATCCTAACAGACTGATTTGGGTAGGGCACAGGTTTTGTATGGGCAGGAATACAATCTTGGGATAGGTGGTAGCCAATTGTTATCAACTGTGTAGTGTTTTGCTCAAATTACTGTGGAGGATCTGTACTGTATTATGAATAAGTGTAAATCTTTTACTGGGTGGGGGTGGTGGGAACTTTAGATGCGTTTCTAACGAGGGCAAAGTCAGCGTTAATTCACGAAATACAGCTCACTGAGCGCAGACTCTCATTGGAGCCACAAAATCGCTTAGTATGTCCTGCAGAAATCTCACATGCAGGAGAAAGCCCTCATAATAGTAACCCATGTATTACCGTAATGTCCCAGTCTATTGTGGAGGAGCCCGAGGAGCCCGAGGATGCTGTCTCAAGAGAAAATCCAGAGACTAGTAATAAAAGGCCTAGGTCTAGGCCAAATGTGACCACTAGAGGCCAAAAGGCTAAATCCGCTGATTGTGCTAGACTTACCCCCCATCCAAAAAGAGAAAGGGGCAGGGCATAAATAAACTAAGAAACGGTGTAAAAAATCAGACCTGTAAGGGTAAGCCTGTGGGTAAGATACCACATCAGGAGCAGGCTCCAATTACGAGTGGTCAAGATAGTTCACGCCTAGGATTTCAGTATGAAACAGGGTGGGAGGACATTTAGTTAAAATTTGAATCTAGAGTGGGGCTTATGTTGGATCCATTGAAGCAAATGCTAACACAAATTAATAACAGATTGGCATCATTGGAGAGCTCAATGAACACCAACCAGATGGTGTGCAGTTGTTGTAGTCAAACAGTTCACCCGAGCTCAATTAGAGCATTGCAAGGAGGCCATGTCTTAGCCAGCCATGAGAGTGGGGATGTACGACAGCAGCAGATACAGCCAGATCTAAATAATCCTAACGCCCGGATTAGTTCAGAGCCGTTGAGAGTAAATGTACCACACACTTCCTATAATCAAGTGCAGGCAATCTATGAAAGGGAAGGTACACCACTAGGGGCAGGGAGAGGGAGGGTGGAAGAGGATTCCACGCAGACCACCGCTATGGCAGATTTGCCCGCCAATATGCCCGCTAATATAATGGGCAATGTAACATCAAGGCAGGAATGTCCATTAGAAATTAGGAACTTGAATCTTCCACCCGAAGCTACACCATATACCGTAATCCTAGCGAATGTCCCCCAACTTCCAATTGGAACCGTAGAGCACTGGACAACTTTAAGAAATAAGTCTCTTCATTTCCTGGGGGCAAGGACCGGGCTTACCAATGCCTTATTTGTTGAATTTAAAATGGCAAGAAGAATCGCCTGGGTAGGAGGCTCTAGCAAATCGATGTTAGGAGATTGTATAGTGCTAACATTTGGCACATCTAAGTTGACTAAAATCATACTGGAGAGAGTGGGATCTAGATACGTCTCTACACGGGGGATAAATATCCTACCATTGGGCTTTTTTTATCAACTTCCCAGGTGCCCACAGTATAGTGAGACAGAGAACTGGTTGGGAGTGTCTCATCAAAGATTCCCTATCCCAACTAGTAATCGATTTGAAGCTCTAAGCTCTTTGGGGGAAATTGATTGACTGAATATGAGGGCTTATCATGATGCTGAGATTATTGAGATAGAAGGGTCCATCGGGGAGGATCTTTCTCTATCTGGGAGAAGTAATAAGATGCGGGAAGTTAGCAACTATTTAAGGCCAGGGGATGAGCAAGTGAGGGGTCAAGTGAACAGTAATGAGGTATCCTTACCTCTTAACGCAACTCCTATCATGCAAACATTAGAACTGAGGTGCTCTGGTGATAGCAACTACAACATGCACACTGTTTTGCTGCAGTCTTTGAATGGTGATGTGCCCCTTTGTGACATCATTTCCTGGAATATTGCGGGGCTGCGGGCGAAAATAGATAACCCAGAGTGGCATAAGTTCATTCAAGATAGAGATATAATAGGCCTACAGGAAACCTGGGTCAATGAGCCACTTTATATTAACGGATTTAAAAATTTTAATACTCCAGCCGTGAAAGGCCTTGGGGGCAGGCTTAAGGGTGGTCTGAGCCTGTATATTTCTAATAAGTTGGTAATCCATAAAATACAGGCATTTTTGAGTAGCAGCTTTTATCAGATTATCAATGTGTCTATACCCATGAATCAATGTGTAATATTAGTAAATTTTTATAATAATGTGATTTCAACAGAACTTTGTCTGGTACTAAAAAATTTAAGTGAGGAACTACATGTAATTTGTAATGCTTGTCCTATTAATGTTGTGATAATTATGATGGGCGATTTTAATTGTGCAATGTGCCCCTTTGAGGACAAGAGATTATGTGGTCATATACACGAGGACTCAACTCATTTAACTCATTTTTGTCATTCCCCGGCAGGTGATCTGTTTAATGAATTTTTAGCTACATGTGACCTAGGCTTTGTAAATGAGCTTATGGAGCCTCCAGTAAAGATGCCTTATACCTATAACGGAAGAGGCGTTTCTGTAATTGATTATATATTGGTCTCCCATAATCATGCTCTAAGATTACATTGTTTTGAGGTTGATGGGAATTCTTAAAGTGATCACTTCCCGCTACATCTGGTTGTTGCTTTACCTGTAAAGAAGGATTCCAGTATAAACAAGATCAGAGAGGAAGCAGGTGAATTGACACTAGACAAAATTAACGGGTATACACTAAAATGGTCAAAGGTGGATCCCTCAGAAATAACTAGATCTCTTGTGGTAAACTGTAAGTTAGCAATTGGAACATGCCTGTCTGAAACAGCACCTGCGGAAAGTATAGTAGCATCTTATGCTGAAATATCGAACGCCCTTAAGAAACTATTATTAGTGCAACATCGCAAGAAATATAAGGATTCAGGCTGGTTTAATTCAAGATGCACCCAAGCTTACTCCAACTTAAAACTAGAATTACATAGGCAGCCTAGAATTTTGGATAACATTAGACTTGCAAGACTGGAATACCGTCAGGCACTAAAGGAAAGGAAGAATACCCTGAGAAACGAAGCATGGGAAGCCCTGCATACAGCGGCAGTTTTGAAGGATAGTGCAGCATTTTGGAGGGCAGTGAAGACACCATTTTTAACCACACACGAAGGTCCAACTATGGCCATTGCCATTTCAGAGGAGGAGTGGATAACCCACTTCGCAAAGGTATATAATGGTTCTGACGCTTCTTATTTTAGACCTGATGATGAACAAGTGAATGAACACCCAAAAATGAATTTAAATTTCACTTTAGACGAAGTGATTAGAGCATTACATGGGAGTAAGACCGGTAAAGCACCCGGCCCGGATGGCATTCCGATTGACTTGTTTAAATTTAATGTTGCTTTATGGGGGCCGATTATAACACAGGTGATAAATGCAAGTTGTCAAACAAAATTACCAGAAACCTGGGGGGGGTAACTAATAGTACCGATTTTTAAAAAAGGGGATCGTCAGAATCCGGGCTGCTATAGACCGATTTCTCTATTAGATTCCATGGTGAAAGTGGTGGGACGTGTGATTTTAGAACGCTTGCAGGAATGGTCAGAAGAAAATAAGATTTTCACTGACTTACAATATGGCTTTCAAAAGGGGCTTGGAACTACGGAGCAGTGCTTAAACTTGTCACTACTTATAGGAAAATATACGAGGGCAAAAAATGGCAGATTGTATATGGTCTTCGTAGACCTAACCGCCGCGTTCGATTCAGTAAAACATGCAAGGTTGTGGGAAGTTCTTGAGGACATGAAGGTAGACCCTCAAATTATTGTTTTTTTAAGGAATCTTTATAGCAGCGCATCCGCTAGTGTACGATTTGGAATAGGGGGGGAACATACAGCTAATTTTCCCATTAAAAGAGGGGTGAGGCAGGGCTGTGTGCTGGCCCCCTTTCTTTTTAATTTGTACACGAACGGGTTAGGAGAAGCACTGGCTAGACAACACATGACTTTCCCCATGTTGCCGGCCGACCCATTCCGGTACTCCTTTATGCGGACGACGCGGTTATGTTGGCTAGAACTCAAATCGCCCTCCAAAGGGTCCTTAATGGATACTTTTTTTTTATGAAGGATCTAGGTCTGAGTATCAATATCTCAAAGACATATGTAATGAGATGTGGCCATGGACCTATGCGAGCGAAGGACATTTTTGTGGAGGGGCAGAAATTAAGCTCAACTAAGAGCTTCTCATATTTGGGTGTCTTGTTTAATCAAAACGATTCGTGGGTCCAAACCATAATGGCCAAAAAGTTGATGTTTATTCGGACATCGAATGCTTTGATGGGGTTCTCTAAAAAATTGGGCCGGAAACCCCCTGCGGAGCTGATACAGATTTATAAAGCGCGGTGCATCAGCTCCACGATGTATGGAGCAGGGGTTTGGGGTCTAGCAAATATAACGCAGTTGCAGCAAGTGGAGAACTCTTTTTTAAGATTTATATTATCTGTTCCCCCGAGTACATCAACTTTTATTTGCCACGAAGAGTTGGGCCTCCCTTTTTTATCTGATCTAATTAAAATAGAGCCGATACTATTGTGGCACAGTATTTGGACTAAGGAGAAAACACAGTTAAATCGGGATGTTCTTGCTGATTGCCTTAAATTAGATGGAGTGCTAAAAATACCCTGGATCAGTTTTGTTCGGGATTTTATGACTGATTTAGGGCACATAGAGTATTTCACAAATCCAAGCTCCCTACAGAAAATTTCATGGGAGTTATTAAAAAGGGAGGGGCTAGGCATGTTAGAAGAGGCCAGACTGTCTAGTGAACTTATTAAACCCACTGTTAACTATCATCAAGTAATTTCAACTACTTTTGGAATGGAGCCATACTTGTCATATGTAACTGTTACTTTTGATAGAATGTTATTGGCTAGATGTAGGTTAAATATATTCCATAGAATGGTTTCGTGGCCCAAAATGAATGACTGGTCGAGACAACTTGCACTGTGTCCATGTAATAACCACTCATGCCAGTCTACAATCCATACCGTTCTTTTCTGTAAATTTTATTCTGAATTAAGAAAAGTTTGGCTGGTCCCCCTCTTAAAAACTTATGGCCTTAGATAATGTCGTCCTGCTTTTTTAAAACTTCAGTTACTGGACAATGATCTTGCTGTATGGAGATTGGTTATGTTTTTAAAGAGAGTTTTTTATTCAAGGAAAAGTCTAATTATGACTGTTGAATCATAATATTGAGTTGAATGGTTTTAATTTTTTTTTTTTATGAAATAATTTTTATCCATTTTTATGATCGTGTTTTGCCCATTATGACAGCTGCTATTAATGATTTTTAAACTTGTGCTTTTATGATTGTAATTTTGTAACAGTCGAATAAAGCTTTATGATGATGATGACATTTTAAGGCATGGGCAAAGTGGGCTCTGGCCCAGGGCTGCAGTCTTTCAGGGGGGCCCCCTGATCGAGCCGTCTCCGTTCTGCAGAGTCTTGCCCTGATGACCTTGAATAATGCTTAAACAATTGTTTTAAATGTCGTTTTCCTTTAATGTATTGTTAATGTGGGTACTGTGTGAGAATCCATTACAATGTGCAGAAAAATGTTTTTATGTTTCATGCAACATCAATAACAAATATTTCTTTTAGATCAAAACAGGACCTTGCACATTAGAAATGGTTGGGGGTCACAGAGATTATTTGCAGTAATATTACTGAGCAGCTGCTGTGTTACAGTATTGAAAACACGCATCAGTATCCCTGAATATTACATGTAAACACATTTAGAATGTGGACCAGTGTGCCTGTGCACTGTCAGTGACCTGGCCAAAGAGGGCATGAAAGTGCTGAAATTGGATCATAAATTCAAGGCTGTTCTGAACAGGGGCCCCCAAAATCTGTTTGGCCCAGGGCCCCCAAAATCCTTAAAATGTCTCTGGAGGGGGGGCGTGGTTTGATGCGCAACCAAGATGGCCACGCGTCTTTGAGCTCCGTCAGACCCAGGGTGCGAGCGCTCGTGAACATGCTGCACGGGTGACTTTTTACTTCACCGTGTAGCAGATTTGGACGGCAGAACAGTTTCTGAGACGGCAGAAACAACTTTCAGGCGTTTTGGTCCATATACTCGGTGACTTCTCTCATGAAGAATCTTCCGCTTGGGCTGGATTTAAGATGGCGGCGGGAAGAGGAGCGGTGCCAATACAGGTTCTAAGCAAGTAACGCTGCGAAAAGTCCTTTTGGGCTTCAGAGTGTTTTCTTTTTTTGGATAATGAGGTATTGTTTCTTGGGTTGTGTATACCTCTGAATATTACATGCTGATTTGGCCGGGAAGACACATTTCTGAGGCGATTAGTTCTGCTACAAAATGGCGGCCGCTGACAGACTCTCTATTGGAAATTTTTGAACTTTATTGGCGGTCTATTTTGTTCTCTGCTTTATGGCACAGGGGGTGACTTATCCATTGTCCAACATTTGATTTACATTTTTGGAAGCCTCTAATGCATATTTTGTCTATGGCAGGATAGGTAGTATCTATCCAGTTTCATTACCTACAGCTAGTGTGCAGTTTACAGCCGACACTACTACCTGTTGTCAGGGGTCGCTGGCTTTTTTCTAGTGACGCATTTTTCCTACTGGCGCCTTTGTCTATGAACATACACTAGCTGCTCTCAGGATGTAACAAAGCAGTCACGTAGAAGCCTGCCTCAGTGTTTGCTCTCCTTTGGGGTAATTTCTAGTTTGCGGTAATATCCAGTACCTCAGCATTCAGGTTATTCTGCTCAATTGCGATATCTACGCACCCAATATCATCCTGTGTGGGTTTTTCTTTTTGTGTGCATTATACCAATGGCGGAAGGCATGGGTGTCACCCCCAAAGACAGAGACTCGAAAGGGAATATGAAGAGGTCTAAACAGAATTCTCCCACCCCGGATATTTCGACGAAGGGCAATATAGAATCTGCTTCCACATTAGATACTATTTTACTCAAGCTGAATTCAGTCCATGACATAGCGCAAAGCACTAAAACAAACACTGATCTGCTTCAGGTTGAAGTGGCGGCAATTCGAAATGATCTCAAGACTCTTTCTTTACGTGTTTCTAATGCGGAAATAAGAATAAGTTCTGTTGAAGACTTCACGAATAAGCAGTCTAAACATGTTCAAAGTATGGAACGCTCCTTGGCCTCCTTGAGAAGAGACTTGACTGACCAAGAAGACAGAAATCGCAGAAGTAACCTTCGCATTTTTGGTTTACCGGAGGACTGTGAGAAATCTGCTCCTTCAGTATTAGAATTTTTACTTACTTGGATTCCTTCTGTATTGAACATTTCATTTAAAAAAGAATTTGAAATTGAACGTGCTCATAGAGTTCCCACCTTTAAGCCTAAAACGCTTTTGTATCCAAGGCCGCTGATATTTAAGCCTCTGTGTCATCAACATACTGAGCAAATCCTGGCCCAAATGAGGAAGATTAAAACATTACAATGGGAAGGGCACAGAATTTCAATACCACAGGACTTTGCTAGAGACACCGTCATCCGTCGCAAGGGTTTTTTAAATCTACGTAAAAGGCTTATAGATATGAATATTCCATTTTCCTTTGCAGGACCCTCTCGTTTCAGAATAACTTTTAGAGGTCGGTCGCAGATTTTCTATGAGCCTGCAGAGCTGTCAATTTTTGGGGATAATCATTCTGAATCACAGATGGACTCTGACTCTCTTCCTGGTACTTCTCAGCCCTGATGACTTTTTTAATCTGTTGGGATTGCCTTTGATTTCTGTGCCTTTCCAAAAATTGTGTGGGTGGTCTTCTTCCTATGTATTCCTTAAGTTTGAGGTTTACTATGCATTGTAATTGAGGTTTGCTCTGTTTTGAATATTTTCTATTAACTGCTGTTTCCCTTATAGGTCTTAAGGTATTTTATATTTTTATCTTTTTATGGAAGCTTTCTTAGTTGGTTGCATTTGCTATGTTAGCTTATTTTGGTGTTTTTTATTATTTTTTATTGTCATCTCATTGGCTGTTAGTATTGTATCTCTATTTTTTCTTCTTTTTTCTTTCTTTATCAGTTGCTTATATCTCTGATCTTTCAAATTCGTGTCTGTTTACTAGTTTCTTGCCTTTCTGTATGCACGCTTTTGCCTTATGTTCTATTATTGATTTTACTCTTTTTAGTGTTTATGTTTATGAGGCGGTCTGCCTGTGACTTTTCTTCATTATTTTTATAATGAATGATTTAGATCGTATATACTTTGCTCACTCTTTCTCTTCTTGGTTCGTCTTTGCTTTCTTTTCCATCTTTACTTCATATACACTATTCTCTTTATTGTCTGTTTGGGTTGTTTCTTCTCCTTTTTTCCTGTTTTTATGCAGATGCCCAATTCTTCTGTGGACTTTATACTTACTTTAGTTTTTGGGCATTATTGTTGCTCGTATGTTTGTCTATGTTTTGTTTGTGCAACTTCTATATATGAAATTATTATTTTTTTCTCTTCGTTTTCTCTTTCCTGTTGGTATTATTGATGTGTGTTATCCATGAATTATATCTTTGGAATAATATGATATTTTCTTTCTGTTAGTAATCTTTCTTATACCTTCATACTGCTTTTTAAATGCTATTATATCTATACAGTTGATATGTTAATAGTTTGGGATTTATAATCCTTCATATTACTTCTTACATCATCTCATTTACTGTTTGGTATGCTACTTTTATATATTTATTATGTCTTAGGATGTTTCCTATAATACTATGAAATAGTCTTCCTAAAAGCCTTAAAACTGATAGTTATATGACACCACTGTTTCTCACTTGTTTTTCAGAATACTTGGTAATGTTTGGTATGTTAGTGGTTTATCGATTATTATGCTTATATTGGGCCTATATTATTTCAATTTTATATTCTAGTATGCCACTTATTAGTATATATTATGCCTTAGACTGGTATTTATATTATCTAACATTCTTAGATTTATTACCTCAATTGTTATTTATTGATTACTATTGTCACTCTTTCCTACTTAATATGATATATTGCTGATTATTTTCTAATATGATAGGTGTCGTTTTTGGAGGATCTATTTTTTATACTTGTTGATTAATTTTTTGAGAGTATTGTAGACATTAATATTTATATACTGGTTCTGCTGCTTATTGAATTACTTATTTCTTTTTGAGCGGTTCGCATTGTACCTGTTGGCCGCTGTGGTTGCTTCTCCACGTTTTTCCCCATGCTTATTGTCTATTACAGACATCCCCTGGTGGGGTTTTTTACTTTTTTAATGCTCCCTTTCTCTATGGAGCTCTTTCTTTCTTTTTTCTCCTATCTCTAACCTTTTCTTCCTTCTTTCTGTTTTTCCTTTCCTGGGGACCTCTGCTTCGGTATGTTTTACATGTTTTTTTAGATTATTATTCACCCCGTCAGCTGATGATATGGTGGTTTATTTCCCTTTTTTTTCTATATCAGATGTTTTTACATGTGTGATCCTATACCCTATCTATGGCTGGCTTAACTGTAGTCTCCCTTAATGTGCGTGGGCTGAATCACCCCGTTAAGAGGGCCAAGGTCCTTGACTACTGTAAGAGTTTATCTGGAGACATTGTTCTACTTCAAGAGACTAAGATAGCCTATAAGGAAGCTTTGTTATTGCGGAAGGAGTGGGTTCTTGATGTTGCTTGTTCTGAAACATCCGGTAAGAAGAATGGTGTGGTGACTCTGATTTCCAAGAACTCTGGGCTTTCTATTGTTACTGCCGAACACGATATTAATGGTAGATGGCTGCTTTCTCGCTTATCCAATGGTTCGGATGATTTATATATCATGAATATTTTTATGCCCCTAATAATGATGATCATCTATTTTGGCGTTCCATCAATAAAAAGCTCTCTGACATTCCTCAAAATGCCAGAACAATTGTGGGTGGGGATTTTAACTTGCCCTTAGACCCTATTTTGGACAGACATTCTGCTTTTAAATTTCGCCCTCCTAGGTCACATAAACAATTGCTCAATATGTGTTCTTCTCATCAGCTTGTTGATGCGTGGAGACTGCATAATCCTACAGGTAGCGATTTTACGTTTTTCTCATCTCCACACTCTAGCTTCTCTCGTATCGATTATCTACTAGTTGACGCTGCTCTTTTAAAACATACCACAAAGTTCATGGTTCATCCAATAGTCGTCTCTGATCATGCAGCAGTCTCACTAAATGTCCTTAATTTCACAGACACAAGAGAGCCTCGTACTTGGCGTCTTAATACAGAGATTCTGGAGGATAATGTTGAAGTTCAAGAACTTAATGAGGAAATTCATAATTTTTTCAATGATAATGAGTCCTCAGTGAATTCCCCAATAGTTTTATGGGATGCATTTAAATGTACTATTCGGGGGCATATTATCAAAAAGATGTCAAGAAGGAATAAGGAAATTCGGAATTCGCTGCAGTCTTTAAGTAATGAGATTAAACGTAAAGAGGCACTTTACAGAAGTTCTAACGATAAATCTCTCCTACAAGATATCAAAAATCTGAAATACTCTTTTAACTCTATAGTCACTAAAAGGGCTCACATTGGGGTACATGCTCAAAAATCTCGACAGTTGTTATTACGAAATAGAGCTGGTAAACTCTTGGCTGCCACCTTAAAGTATCAGAATACTAATGTTAAATCTACCCAGATTTCATATATTACTGATAAAAATGGTTCTAGGAAATTCCATACTCAAGAAATACTTGAAGTTTTTCGTGATTTTTATGACAAATTATACACCCCTAAGGATCAATGTAGTATTTCTGTTTGTCAGGAGTTTCTGAACTCGATCCCTACGAATTCTATTTCACATTCTGATATGATTGCTTTGGGGAAACCATTGGAGAATGAAGAGATAATTCAGGCTATCAAGGCTACTCGTTCGGGGAAGGCTCCGGGGCCTGATGGCTTCCCGATTGTTTTTTATAAAACATTTTCCTCCTTATTAATTAAATATCTTAAAGGGATTTTTGATCACTTTATCCTTACTGGCAAGGTATCTGGTTCAGCCACTGAGGCTACTATCGTTGTGCTTCCTAAAGAAGGCAAAGATCATTCCGATCCTAAACATTTTCGTCCAATTTCACTATTAAATATGGAAGCTAAAATTTTTGCTAAGATCTTAGCTAAGCTACTAGAGGGGCACATTCCTAATCTCATTCATGAATCCCAAACGGGTTTCGTTAAAGGGAGACTTGCTAGAGATAATATCCAAACCTTCTGTCATATTTTAGAGAAAGCAAAACTGTCTACGTTACCATCGGCGGCGATTGCCCTTGATGCCGAGAAGGCTTTCGATAAAGTCTCTTGGCCTTTTTTACAAGCAGTATTTCAATCACACAATCTTGGCGACTCTTTTATCAATATGGTAATGTCTCTCTATGCGCAGCCCAAAGCTAACATTAGAGTAAATGGGGCTACGTCGTCCTTTTTAATCTTCATCAGGGGACTCGACAAGGGTGCCCTCTATCACCCCTTCTTTTTGCTATCTATAGATCCACTCCTTCGTTTACTCAACTTGAACAAAGGTATCAAAGGCTTTCAATTTGGTTCACATACGCTTAAAACAGCCGCTTATGCGGATGATGTTCTTATCTTTTCAGAAGATATTGATGCTGCAATTCCTGTTATTTCTAACACCATCAGAGAATTTTCGCTGGTTTCCGGCTATACTTTGAATAAGGAAAAGACGGAAATGTTCCCCTTAATTCGTTATGTTTTCCTGTCCATCTGGGTGACTCGGGATTTAAGTGGCAATCGACTTGAATTGAATATTCGGGAATTTGGTTTTGTAAGGACCTCTCAGAGACTATTTCTTATAATGAATCCTATATCATAACTAAAATTAAAGATCTTTTGTCTTCTTGGTCTCCTAAATATATTTCCTGGTGGGGAAGATTACAGACCCTTAAGATGATGATCACCCCGATTATTAACTTTTTATCCTCCATGATTCCTATAAAGCTTTCTTCTTCTTTTTTTCATGAGATTGATTTACTCACTTCAAAATTCTTTTGGAGTGATAAACGCGCTAGAATTGCTTATAAGCATCTTAGGAAATCTTATGTTTTGGGTGGGTGCAATCTTCCAGATTGGAATTTGTATCAAACTGCCTTTTTAGCCTCTCAAGGTGCGCTCTGGTTCCTCCCAGACTCTCAGCATACTCCCCCATGGATTTTTATTGAACGTGTTTTATGTACTCCTCTCTCTACACCGTCTTTTATCACTGCTTCTAAACTTGTGCTTGGGCATTCTCAGCATATTATTCTGGATACGATTGCTGCATTAAAATGTATTGATAAAAAAGTCCCTATTCCGATTCATAAATCAAGATGGTCTTCTTTATGGTATAATCCTAAAGTTATTGTTGATTTCGAGCCTGCTACGATTTCTTCGTGGGCTAATAGAGGTATTAGATTAGTAAGGGATTTATGACTCTATTCATGACCCTCTTCCCTTCTCCACTTTGGCTAGAGACTATAATCTTAATAATATGGATTTTTATTCTTTTCTCAAATTAAAGGTAGCCCTTTCTAAGGTTCCTCTGTCCTCAGATTCGGTTACTGTCTCGTTACTGTCTATATGGTCTCGTTCAGGTCACACTGCTTCTAGAGTATATAAGTTTTTATCTGCTCCCTCTCCTTCACAGACTTCACTCACACAAGATAAGTGGTCTCATCACTTTGACAAAGATATTTTTAAGCACATCTCACAGGAGTCCTGGCAATTGATTGGGAAGCTATCTCTGCGTGAGAAGATTGCTCCTTCCCTTATTCAATCTAAATTTTTTACACTTAATCTCCTCCATTGGACCCCTGCTCATTTACATAAACTAAATCTTAGAGATAGTGATCTTTGCTGGAATTGTAATGTGGTTCCTGGCAATAACCAACATATGTTTTTTGAGTGCTCATTGTTGCAACCCTTTTGGGGTTTAATAGAGAAACACTTATCATTATTCTTTAATATTTCTTTAGAACTTTCCTTGCCTATGATTCTTTTGGGTCCATGGGCTACATCTATACCTTTACCTCTTGATGATACGGATTTACAATTATTGGATTTACTTATATCCGTTGCTGTTAAAGTCATTCTAACTGAATGGAAGTCAATTCACCTTTTATCGTATCACACTTGGTGGGCTTGGGTTTCATACCTTCGTGGGGCTCATACTTTTGTTGAGGAGAAAGATTATACTCCGTCCATATCTAGTAAGGTCTGGAGGTCATTGGATAATTATATGAATCTAGCCTCTCAGGGGCTGGTAGCTCAGTATCCCTTTGATTCTCCTATTTAGGGGGCTCCATATGGTGAAGCAGTGGTTCCCTCTTCTTTCCTTTTTATTTTATTTTCCTCCTTTTCTTTTCCTCTTTCTTTTCTTCTGTCTTTTCTTTTTTCTCACTGTTCTCTCTCTTTTTTGTGCGATTTTAATTATCTAGCAATACAGCTATTGTAAGATTTTGACTTGGTTTATGTTGAAGTCCTTATTTATTCTCTCTACTTAGACATGTATCATTCTTTGAATCAATTTTTTTACTTATAACATATGTCATTGGCTATTCGTAGATTGGACTTTCTTTACTTCAATAATGAATTGTTTATACTACTGGTCAGCACAGTGTTTATGTATCTTTTATTTCTCTTATTTAAAATAATAAAGATATTTGAACAAAAAAATGTCTCTGGAGGATTATTTTATATCTCAAAAGTGCACTGAATCATAACTCATAAATGCTTTATCTCAGAGATACATTACATTAAGAAAGCACTCCTATTTTTATTTTCACTGCAGAAGGATTTTTAAAATAATTTTTTTAACACGTAGGAGTCAAAATACAAGCTAAGCCTATTGCTTTGGCAAATTATTTATTCATTTCACTGCATCCTGGTGCAGTTCCTCCTCCTTCCTTTTTCTATCAGCTGGTGTACATTAGGAAATTCAATTTGCCTTTCTCTCTTCCCCTTACACATTTAAATGGTTTCTGTTTCCTTTCTCTGTATCATAGGATGCATTCCATTGATTTCCGCTTCCTTTCCCTGTATGTGTGAGTAAATGAACATTAGATTGGTTCCGTTTTTTCTGTATTCTAGTACTCTTTGGAATGGTTGATGTGCCCTGTTTGAGTTTGCCTGACAGCCACACAATTGTTTTGCTCATCCACTTAATGTGCTTCGTAGCAAATCCAATCTTGCTTCCCTACTATTACAAGGAATACAAATGAGCCTGGAAGGCAGAAAGTGGTTTAATCAAAATGTTAAACAACTGCAGTTATTATGCTCCACAAAATATTAAAATGTCTATAGTCAATGTGCTGTCAGAATGATCTTTGTTCCAGCAGACGTTTGAGATAAATCTTGCTTTATGGTGCAGTAATGCCAACGTAATATTAATTGTTAACCTTAATATAAAGGCACCAGGTTTGTGTCCTCATTTATAAAGTGTCTCTGTTTTTGGAATTGGATGGGAGTTATTTGAAAATGTTATGAATATTTATGAAGGTGTCATTAATGTTAAGTTTGTCTTTTCTGAACTAATGCCTGGATGGAATTGCTTTCAAATTGGGAAAGTAATATAAGTAGGGGATCAATTGTCCCACAGAGGTTGTGCTGGTTGTAATTGAAGGTCCTATTCTGAGAAATAACTTTTCTATTTGCCCAGTCCTGCACAATTAACAATCACCAACTAATGGCATTCTAAAACGTTTGATAATGGCAGCAAAGTGCCCCTATAATAGTAACAACATAAACTAGACATTTTTTGATGAACCATGATTTTTGTTTGAAATTTCTATCTTTAGCTGTTCAAAAGTTAAGGGTCACGGTGAGCAAGGTATGTGGACCACCCTGTATATCTATGATATATCTACATACTTATCGTAGTGTACTATGAGTCAATTAAATTGTAACATTGCTTAAATCCCTATCTAATAAACCATTACAATTATGTGCTGGAAGACTAATATTTAATTTATGATGATTTGCTGGCCCTTGCGGTGGCCATTTTGTATTATGACATATATGCCTAAAATGGGGGTCAGATTTTTTAGATCTATATCAAAAATCAATGTTCATATGACTACCTAACAGTGTGCCACGTGCTATATTAGTATCACAATTTTGCATGATTCTGGTGGTTTTTTACTCTAAGTGACCTCAGTAGCAGGTTATGAGATCCATTGTGACATTATTCAAAGGATGGCCCATTTAATGCTAGTGCAGACATGCTCACGTCATGCTCACTGCACAAGTATTTGATGCCCAGGCAAAGATATATTCACCAACACCACACAGAGGCATGTCAGCAGCCTTTACGACTCATGAAGCCACTATGAAGTCCAACCGTGAAGGCACACTAAGTGCTCACCTATGTTTGACTTACCCTAGCACATGCCATGCACACATTGACAACGATAATGTGTGGCACCACTAGGGTGCTGTTTGAAGGTTAATGTGGGGAAGTAGGCCGCTGCACAAGCTTACCCAAACAGGGCTGGACTGGCCATTTTGCCACTGTCATTTTCCTGGTGGGATGCAAAATCAGTGGCTGCTGTAATAGCAGAATGGGAAACCATAATTCGACCATGGCCATTTGTCTCCTTTCTAGCTGCAGCATCCTGCAGTGTGGGGCTGGTTTAAACATTTTTGTCAAGATTGATGTTGGTTTCCATTCATGCCCTGGCCTGTCATTAGACTGTTTTGCTTCATAAGTGAGGCATCTTTGTTCTCAAGACCCTGTAGAGTCTAAGCTTTAGAAACTTGCAATTTAAATGCTTGGAATAGGTGAGTGCAGCTACAACTGAATGGCACAGGCATCAATACTCACTTGCACTGAACTGAAGGAAAAAAGAGGGTCAAAGGGAACAAAGCTGCAGAGAAAAGTGTAGAAGGCATAGAGAGCAAAGCAATGGCGAGGACGGGCCAACTGATAAATACAGTTTCAATGAGTAGGTATGTCTTGCTCCTTGATATTCTGGGGTAAATCACACCTAAGTCGGCTACAAAACAGATATAAAATGTTTTTTTAATCTACCCAGGGAAGAAAGGGGAAGGAAACAGGAGAGAGTGTGCGAAACATATGGGGCTTGAGAAAATAGTGCAAGGAGTAGAATGAGGTTGTAGACAGTGTGTGGGAAACAGAATTGATTAAAAGAAGAGGTAGATTAGTGAAGGAGCACATGAGGAACAGGTTTAGTTTCAGTAACCATCTGCAAGAATGAGGATAACCAGAAGGTTAGTGTTGAAAATGATAATCTTGCATGTGGTATTCCCCCATATTTTAACTTCACGACCCCATTTTGTTGGCATTAGGACTCCCTGCACTTTACTCCTGTGAACCAGTTGTAAAATGCTTGTGCTCTCCTTTTCAAACATGGTAAAATGTTAAAATTCGTATATCCCTAACTGGAACATTTAATTTCCTTTCGAATCCCTAGTATATGGTATTGCATGTATCTGAGGCCTGTAAATTAAATGTTACAAGTAGTCTGCAGCACTCTTTGTGCCACTAAATAAAGCAGCTCCTTAAAACATGTCTCAGGTCTGCCACTGCAGCCTGTTGTGAGATTTCAACTGCCACTTCGACCTGGAAAAATAAAGCCTTTGCCAGACCTCATCCTTCCTTTTTAAATACTTACAGGTCACCACTAAAGAAAGCCCTAAGTGCTCAGAGAGCAGTATGCATGGTATTTAAAAAGTAGGACATGTGTACTTAAGTTGTACTTGTTCTGACAGTGAAAAACTCCTAAAGTCGTTTCTCACTGTCGCAAGGCTAACTCTCCCATTGACTAACACTGGGTAACTTCAGCTCGGGAGTAGCTGGACAAATACTTCTTCCACTCATTTAAATTGTAATTTAAAATCCTCTTTAATGGTAAAGTCAGGTTTTAAATTACTACTCAGAAAATTCCACTTTTAGAAAGTTGGCATTTTTTGCCTAAACTAAATATATGCTTTTCTGCCAAAGTCCATGGTCAAATGACTGTTAATGGCTCTCCTGTGGTGTGATGTGTATTCCTTCCATACAGCTGATCAAAGGTCCCTTGGTGTGGGGAAGACTGTTCCTCTCTTGAGCAGGTTGGTCTGGGGGTTGTATTTGTCCATCCGAAGCTTCAAAGGGTAGCCTGAGGGCTGTGCCCACCCCCTTCTGGACTTCTAAAGCTGCCAGCGCCAACTTGATCTGTGTGAGTCCTGCTGCTGGCCTCTGCTGGAGTGAGTCCTGACCCCAAAGAGGTGCCTCCCCAGGTCCTGGACCCTTGGCTGGTTTTAGAGTGTACTACTCCAGCTTACATAATATGCAAACCCTGGACTCGAGGTAAAAATCTAGAGGTTCTGGGCTCTTTGTGTTAAGAAAAGACCATCCTCTGTCTGTTTGTGAACACGAGTGGACTTCACCGCGGCTGGCGCAAGACCTGCATCAGATTACCAATGTGCAATCCTGGCTACTATTGCTGGACATATCCCACATGGTGCTCTTCTGGTCAACAATAACCGCTCCATCTTTCCAGCCAAAGCAAAGCTCCGCCCGTCACAATGCTCTTGGCACCAACAATTCAAAGCTCTGACTCAGGCTCTTCACGGGGAACTGGACTAAGGTAAACTTTCCACTAGGATGAACCTAATCCCCGTATCCAATACGCTCAGCGTGACCAGATAACCGCTATTGTCGATCTATGCTTCTTGTCATTATTTTTACTTAAAAATTTAAAAAATTCAAAACTCCGGTTCTATTGATTGGATTTTTGACATATCCAGGTCATTTTATCTATTTACATAGTATTAATTTTACTAAATTGGTTTGGGATTGCTCTTGTGTAGTTTTTTCACTTTATTACTGTTTGAGTGTTGCATAAACACTTTGCACATTGCTTCTAAGTTAAGCCTGACTGCTTTTGTGCCAGGCTACTAGAGGGTTAAGCTCAGGTTTATTTAATGACTTTTGTGATTCATTCTGACAAGGATTGTGTTTATTACTTGAGTGAGGCTCTCACTCCTTTCACCTAATAACCTAATTGCTTACAGTTAGTAAGCATGGGCGAGTGCTTTGCTCACAGGGACAGTTCACTATGGGGTAGGGGCACAGCAGTGAGGGAAGCATGTTTAGATTGCTTCCAGGATCCAAGGGAACATATTCCAGAGCATCAGTGGGCATCGCTACGTATAAAGGGATGGGAATAAACAAGCTGGAACTGATATTTCCCATGTGCAAAGGGAAAATTATTCACTTTGGCATCTAAAAATCATGCATTAATATTTTCTGTGTAGAGCATGGGTACTCACAAACATTTGCCCTGGGGCCACAAAGTACGGTCTGTGGTGTGACCGAGGGCCGCACTGATGCCAGCAGGTTGGCGGTGGGGGGTCTGGGTATGTCAGAGATTGTGTAGGTCTAAAAAAATGTTAAATACACAGGTAAGCATTTCTTTGCAGGTTAATAAATGCTTGCCCGTTTATTTAACATTTTTTCTGGATATTAGTGCTCAGCAACTAAACAGCAGCTTGGGCTGATGTTCACCAAGGGGGCCGCATATAAAGGTCAAGAGGGCTGCAAGAGCCCCCCGGGCCGTACTTTGAGTATCACTGGTGTAGAGTTTTCCTTGCTACACTGTATGCAAAATGTGAATGCATTGTGCAGAGAATGACTGCAGCAGGTGGACTGTTTTGCTGATCCCTAGGAGAGCCTCAATTGGAGGTCCCAGGAAGAAGTACAACTTTGTATATCCTGTTATGAAGGAAGGATGAGATATTCCGGTATCCCTCAAGGGAGTCCGACATGAGTGATAATGACTGTAGTGAGCCTACTGTTGTGTCCCTGCAGTAGTGTGCCCATTGAAAATACTTCTAAGGTCTGTATCGTTTCAGATAGTTAGACCAAGTAGTAGAAAGCTGAGAGCAAGTTGCCAGCATGGAAATATCTATGAGGCAGACATATGACAACTTGCCCTGATGATCCCTGTTTGAACATCTCACTTTGGGACATAAGCCATGGTCGACCATCATGAAAAAAAGACCTAACTAGAGAACAACATGGCAGATGACAGTGAGTTATGTTGTGTGTTGTTTGCATTCTTAAATATAAGTGGTGACTTTCAGTGGTTTTACATGTTTGAGCTGTGAACTTAACTTTTAATTTTTTATAAGTATTTCTTGTTTTCAATTTCTATTTGTTGTAAATTCGGGTGGATTTTTTCCAGTGTTTTCCAATGTTTTAAAATCAATAGTTTTCAGTGTTCACTCCTATTTGTTCCATCCAAGTCACAGGGTTGGTGCCTTTCAAGTTCTTATGAAGAATGTTGCTTCCTTCTCCTGTACATTTCTATTTTGAATTCTACAATAATCTATCTTACTCATACATCTCTTCTTTGTACTCTTTCCTTGAACTTCATACAATTAAAGCTTCATTATTTTTCTGTCTTCCATGCCTTTCTAATTTCCCAGCACTGAAATTCCTTGATCCTGCAGTCCGATCCCATACCATTTAAAGGATGTGCAAGGCTGCAGATATATTTGCCCCTCATTAAGATTTGATTGCCAGAGATAAACCATTAATGGTGGGCATTTAACACACCTTCTGGTTACTCCATTCTTCAGACAAATTGCAAGGTTCACCAGAATGAGGTTTTTCTATTTAAGACTTCTTTTTTAAACTTTTTTTGTCATTTTTGCTTAAACGTAAGAACATACAACAAAAAGCCCACGTAATGGGCAGACAAGAGGAAAATAGTCTTAGCTTGCTAATAGTCCGGTAGGTGCTGTCTTAATAGACCCATATACAGTCATCATGCAGCAAGTGTCAAGAATTGGAGGGATGGTGGCGAGCACACAATAGAACATAGTAATGGGCCAAGATATTCCAACTAGTATTGCAACATGTAGTCTATGTCGACTTTGGTGAGCATTGGAGGGAGGAGAGGGGAAGGACTGGAGAGGAGACGCAGCTCATCATAGCTAGCAAGAGAAGCAGAAAACAGCAGATCAGGGTTGCTCATCAGTGTCCAGTGTCAATAGGTAGTCCTGGAGTGGTTGCCAAATATCTTTAGGCCTTGCAGTGGGAGGTTGTAGTGCAGCATATCTTTCACTAGCTGTGTCACAGTAGATCATAATTTTCAAACATGCAGCATCGGTGGGGTGGGACCCAGTGCCCCAGTGCAATGCTATTGCCCGTTTTGCCCCAAAAAAGTGCTATTATGTTAAATCTGCGTTCCCCTTTCAGGCTGTCGCTAACATATCTTAAAAGTGCCAGGAGGGGATCAGGTGTGAGAATAACCCCTATCATCATGGATATCAGGGAGAAGATTGCCTGTCAATACACCCCTATATGTACACACATCAATGTCAAATGCACAAAATATGCCACGTCCGCATGGCACTTAGGAACTGGGGTAACTGCGTGGGGTCTAGTCTAGCCAGTGTGCTTTGTGTGGTGTATGCCCGATGTAGGAATTTATAATGTATGAGTTTGTGTCTGTGGTTGGGGGAGACAAGCTTCTTCTGGTTACAACAGTGTACCATATTTTGTCATGTAGTGTACTCCCTAGGTTCCGTTACCAGGCCTTACTAACCTTCCCATCATGTGCCGGCTTCATAGCTACACAGGCATGGTAAAGTCTTGAGGCCAGTCTCCCCCTTCTGTGTCAATTATAATTAATATGAAAGGGGGAAAATCATCCAGGGCTAGTGGATAGAAGGGTATGTGTGTGCGCAACATGTTATGTAAGCGCTGTAATATAAAGTGATCAATGTGTTTGGCATCCTCTAAATTGGTGGTGTCTGAGTGCGTAAGGACAGGACAGTCTGGGAAGAGGTCCCCAACTCTGTGTAGATTATGGTGAAATAGGGTACACTGGACCAATTTCTCCTGGGTCAGGGTGATCCAGGAAGTATTTGCTATTGAGAGAGTCACTGAGTATAGGATTCCTCCTCCTAGGAGTCGGCAGAATTTCTTCCATGCCCAACTCATAGTTGATAATGTTTGGATGTCAGAGGGGTCTATCTTGATGCCCTTGGGCAGTATGGATTGTAGTGGTACGATCCCTACTTGGTCCCTTTCAGGTTTGGCATAGGGGAGACAGGCATCTGTGTGATACCAATGATATGGAAATTGACATTGCGCTGCAAGGTAACACAGCTGGAAGTCTGGTACACTAGACCCATTCTGATTGTAGGGAAGCACCAAAGTATTCCACTTGATCCGGGGCCTACGTCCAGGCCAAATGAGCCTTAGGAGGAGACGTCTCAGGGTGGCAAAGAAACTGCTGGTTAGTGGATGGGAATATTCAAAAACATGTATAAGAAACAAGGGAGTACAACCATTTTAATGATAGCAATACTGCCCGCCATGGACAGAGGGAGCCTGACCCATCTCTCAATTTGTGTGGTCAATTTGTCAATGACTGGACCTTAGTTCTGGTGTACTACCTGTTCTTTCTCTTGGTGCAGAGCTGTGCCAGGTATTTAATGGACCAATCACACTGGGTCAGGAGATATTCAATGTACATATGCAATGTGATGTCAGCGAGAGGGAATAATTCTGAT
This sequence comes from Calotriton arnoldi, assembly GCA_963921515.1. Lineage (NCBI taxonomy): Eukaryota > Metazoa > Chordata > Amphibia > Caudata > Salamandridae > Calotriton > Calotriton arnoldi. The sequence goes on from CAWUFW010000965.1 coordinate 227,963, forward strand.
TTTACTATTAAGGCCTGAGAAACCACCAAACCTAATATTCTCATGTACAATGGGAGTGAGATTCTCTGCCGGGTGGCATATAAACAGCAAGATATCATCTGTGTGCATGGAAATTAGCAAGGGGCCAGGGTTAAATTGTAAGCCACGATGCAGGTGTTTCTCCTGGAGGTGGCAGACGAGGGGGTCCATGGCCACGGACCCCTGCCCCCACCACATCTTCAACAGAGCCGCCGACACCATCGTACCCATGCTCCGCCACACCATCAACCGCTCCCTGGTGACCGCCTCGTTCCCCAATGACTGGAAACACGCTGAGGTCAACCCCCTCCTAAAGAAACCCTCAGCAGACCCCACCGACCTCAAAAACTACAGACCCATCTCCCTGCTCCCGTTCCCAGTGAAAGTCATCGAGAAAGCCATCAACAGCCAACTCGCCACATTCATTGAAGAACACAACATCCTCGACTACTCCCAATCCGGCTTCAGAAAAAACCACAGTACGGAAACCGCCCTCCTCGCCGCAACAGACGACATCCGCACCCTACTGGACAAAGGAGAAACAGTAGCCCTCATCCTCCTCGACCTATCAGCGGCGTTCGACACAGTCTCCCACCGCACCCTACTACGCAGACTCTACGACGCAGGAATCCAGGACAAGGCCCTCGACTGGATCCGCTCCTTCCTCTCCGGCAGGACGCAGCGGGTCAGACTGCCCCCTTTCCTCTCGGACCCCACACCTACCACCTGCGGAGTCCCCCAGGGCTCCTCCCTCAGCCCGACGCTCTTCAACATCTACATAGCTCTACTCGCCCCCATCGTCAGAACCTACGGACTCAACATCGTGTCATACGCAGACAACACCCAACTCATCCTCTCCCTATCCAACGAGCCCAACACCGCCAGACACAACTTTCGAGAAGGCATGGAAGCCGTCGCCAAATGGATGAAAAACAGCTGCCTACAACTAAACACCAACAAAACAGAAGTACTCATCATGGGGCCAAACCCAGATGCCTGGAGCGACACCTGGTGGCCCCCCGCCCTCGGAAACCCGCCAACCCCCACGGACCACGCACGCAAACTGGGAATCATCCTGGACTCCGAGCTCAAAATGGACCGCCAGATCAACACCGTCTCGTCTTCCTGCTTCCACACCCTCGCCTCCTTCGTAAGACCTTCAAATGGATCCCCCTCGAACACCGAAAGACCGTCACTCACGCCCTGGTCACCAGCAGACTCGACTACGGCAACGCACTCTACGCCGGAATAAACAAAAACCTCACCCGCAAGCTACAGAACATCCAGAACGCCGCCGCAAGACTGGTCCTCAACCTGCCAAAACACTGCCACATCTCCCAGCACCTGCACACACTCCACTGGCTCCCCGTCGAGGCGAGAATCACCTTCAAGATGCTCACCCACGCACACAAGGCCCTCCATGGCACCGGACCAGCATACCTGAACAGCCGACTCAAATTCCACGCACCCCAAAGGACCCTACGATCAGCCCAGCTCTCCTATGCCATGGGCCCCCGCACCAGAAAGACCAGATCGGGAGGCCGCTCCTTCTCCTTCTTCGTGGCCAAAGCATGGAACGTCCTTCCGCTCCACCTCAGACAAACAACATCGCTCCCCATCTTCGCAAGAAACCTCAAAACCTGGCTCTTTGACAGACCCCCTCCTTGATGGAATGGAACCTGCACCCCCCCCACCCCTAGCGCCTTGAGACCCTTACGGGTGAGTAGTCGCGCTTTAACAAACCCCTGATTGATTTATTGATTGATTGAATAAAGAGCACCTAATGAGCAGTGGTATTTAGTTGGGTAAATGAAGGCGCCACTCGGGAGAGATAACACAAATATTTGATATTTACTTGCTGTATTGATCACGGTGCTGCAAGGTGAAGAGAACCACTGACCTCCTCAAAATACAAAATGGCCTTGGCCAATTGACAGATATACAAAGGAATTCCTCAGCACACGTCTGTTATGTCACAATATACATAAACATGCTTGATGTGAGCATAAGTAAAATACAAGTAGGTAAGTTCTTATTTCTTTTTCCTTTTCATTTTCCGATGTTCAGACAGCCGACACGTGTTTCGTCGCTTACATGGGAATTAATCCCGCGACTTTATCAAGGCTATTGTCTTCCTGTGTATAACCTTTATTAGTGGTGTTAATTCCAACCCACACTGGGATTCAATATCTCGCGACGTCTCACTTCTCAATGTTAAATCCAAGGGATCCCTGTATGTCCCAGAAGTCCAGAATCTTATTTCTTAGTAGTTTGATCCCACACACGGACGTCGCTCCTCGTGTTGCCGAGTACGGTGCACCAACTCGCGAGATATTGAATCCCAGTGTGGCTGTCTGAACATCGGAAAATAAAAAGGAAAAAAGAAATAAGAACTTACCTACTTGTATTTTACTTATGCTCACATCAAGCATGTTTATGTATATTGTGACATAACAGACGTGTGCTGAGGAATTCCTTTGATTGAATAAAGAGGAGTGGTGACAGGGGCAGCCTTGCTGGGTCTCCCTAGTTACTGCAGAAGGATCTGAAAGGGAGCTGTTTGCCCTCAAGCAAACCATGGGGTTGGAGTATAGTAGCATAATAAGAGCAATTTACCCACAGGGCAGCCCCAATTTGTTTAACGTAAGGTGTAGCAAAGGCCACTGCAACAAGTCGAATGCCTTTTCGGCATCCAACAGAGCCACAGGTGCTGGTACATTTAAGGAGGTTGATCTGTGGGGGACAAAGCCGGTTTGTATAAGCGATATGATCTGGTCCATGATGACTGATAATCGAGTTGCAATAACCTTGGCCAATATTTTGTTGTCAAAGTTGAGTAGCGAGAGTGGGCGGTAGGAGGTGCAAAGATGTGGGTCCTTACCAGTTTTCCTTAACAATGTGATAACCGATTCCCACAGCAAGGATGGGGGAACTACTGCCTTGAGGGCCTCGATATATATATCTAGGAGATGCGGGCGAGCATTTATAAAATGCGCCTGTGAGTCCGTCCAGGCCCAGTGCCTTAGACCAATGCAGAGTGTCTATCACCTGTATGATCTCCTCAAAGGAGATAGGTTCACTCAGAAATTGTCTCTGTCCATCTGTTTTACAAACCATTGCGATCTCTGTGAGATTTTCCGACCGTTTCTTCAGCATTCCTGCTCATTCAGGAGAAGTATAATTGTAATATTTAAGGACTTCATTTATAATACTGTCCTTATCAGTCACTCGTCCACCCTCGTCTAGTTGCAGTTCAGATATGTAACCACCCTAACTATCTGGGTGCAGTAGTCCCACCAAGGTATGACCCTGGCATTCACCCTCTTCATATCGTATAGCTGTGGCATACTTCACCTAGTACGCTGTTCTTCTCTCAGCCAGGTCATGAAATTCGTCCAATAGGGCCGAGTGGCTGTGTAACTGGTGTCCGTGTCACTGCAGTGAGGCTTCCTGGTCGTTTTTTCACAGAGTTTGGCCCCTATTCGGACCAGGTGATTATGTATATATCTTAATACACCGGCGTGTTTGGATATGCACACCCAGCGTATGTATGCCTTAAAGGCATCCCACAGTGTGGCCTGCTCTGCAATGAAACCAGTATTAAGTGCAAAGTATTCTATGATGGAGTCCCGGAGTTCCAAACAGAACGCTTCGTCATGGAGAGCAGTGCTCAGAAGCGCCAGTAGCGCTCTAGGCCTCCCCCATAGGGTATCTTCAGTATCATCTGCGCCGGAGATTGGTCGGATAATGTGCATCATAGATGTGTCACAACTGCCAGCCACTGAGTGATGTAAATGGATAAAATAGTCAATTCTGGTCCACACCCCATGTAGCACGGAATAAAATGTGTACTCAAGGGTATTGGCATGTTTCAAGCGCCATGCGTCCTTCAAAGTAAAGGTGCCAGTGATATCCCAGAGAACAAATAATGCCCACGGTTTACCACCCATGCTCTCTCCCGTGGAATCTATCAAGGTCATGAACCATGTTAACATCACCTCCCATTATGATATGGTCAGCCTCTACCAGTCCCATGTGGGACAAAAGCTTCTGATAGAAGTCAGGGGCATCCACATTTTGGACATATATATTAACCAGAAGGATACATTGACCTGCCGCCTTCATCGATAAAGCCAGTTGTATGGTTGATGGCAATACTTTTGTGGATTAAACTGGACACTCTCCGTGAGCATGTTCTATAGCATGAGAAATATCTGTGAGGACCCAAAGGTGACACAAATGAGGGTGTAGCCCTAGGTGGGAGATGAATCTCCAGTAAGAAGGCTTTTTTTAATACCATGTCCGGTGAGATAGAATAGCACTTGTTTGCCTTTGAAGGGATTGTTCAGGCCTCTAATGTTCCGTCAGGAATGCAAGTTCAGCCATTGATCCCTTCCTATCTGTGTCACTGTCTTCTATAGATTTGCATGTATGAGCGTGCAGGTGTAGTAGTGATGGTGGCACATACCACATGAACAGTATTAATATAAATGAACAAAAACCATACAAACATAGAACACCCTCCTCCCACCCACAACAGGCGACAAACCACCCGGCGAATCCCAAACTAAATAAAAAGACAAACATATAACCCAACGTTCTGCAACATGGTGTACACCTCATGAGGTGGCAACTCTACAGCTGACAGGGCCTATAATTTGGGTGAAACGTGATTCATATAACATGGGAACGGGTCTCTGGTAAATGTACGTTAGAATACCAGATCGGGAAGTGAGATTAACATTAGGGGCGGCCTATGAATATCAAAAATGGCAGTTCAAGGGTAAGTGACAGAGAGGTCACTTCAGCCGGGTGGTAAAAGGTCCGTGCTCGTCGCGTTATGGAGATCAGAAGGAAAGCGCTCTGGTGTGTTGCGGCAGGGGGATGACTTCTCCATGCCATGCTGTTTACAAAAGTCTGTGGCTTTGGTTGTGGTGTTAAAGATGCGAGTCTTCCCATTGACTTCAAGATGAAGTCGGGCTGGGTATAGCATGCCATATGTCAGTCCTTGCTTGCGTAGCATATTCTGGATATCTGCGAAATTATGTCGAGCACCATGGTGAAGTCAGGAATAGAGATATGGCAGAACCCTGGTACTGTAATGGGCCCTGTTCTTTGGTAGGCAGAGAGCTGGGGTCACTGTCCCTGAAATTGAGCAGGTGGGTGATAAGGGGATGTGGTGGTGTGGCCAAGGTATCTATGGTCTTTTCCACTAAAAAGGATGACGTGAAACATTAGCTGTCAAGAAGGTCTGCAGGAAGGCGATTTTTCAAACATGTCTAGGCAGGCCATATCTGTCAAGTCTGCTAATCGCATAATACAAATATTATTATTACGATGTGACTTCACTTCAAGGTCTTCATTTTTAACTGCCACCGCCTGAATCAGTCGTTCCACCTTGTCCAGGCATTTTGCGACATTCACAGCACCATCTTCCAAGCCTGATTTGTGCTCCTCAGCACTGTCTATACTAATAGCTTGGTTGTCGAATCGTTCGCCCATGTGATCAAGCCAGCTGGTAAAGGTGTCAAACCTGGCATTGATGGAGTGGAATCCGGAGTGGAGATCTGAAATTATGGCTGCTGTGTCACTCACTGCACCAACTCATTGTCCCCCATTGCACCATACTCTGCATCCAACGAGGAGCCTGGATGCCTGGTCACATTGGGCTGCTTGAAGTGGAGCTTATGCAGTTTGGGGTCGCCCTTCCCCATTATGACTTAGGCATATGGAAGTTGGGCGCTATGTGCGTGTGGGAATCAAAAATCATTGTGCGGCTGGGCGATACGTGTTAGCCCCCCCAGGCCCACCTTGATGGGTCTGTAGCCCCTGCAAAAATGTCCAACAGCAAGCAATTTATGGCACAGTCCTGAGGGGGTTCAATGTGGTCATGCGGCCCCAGTAGGCGAAAAGTATACTGGTGTGTATTCCAGAGTGGTAGACGCTATCATTTACTGTCGGCTCCCAGTCTGCGGGGTGTTGTAAGGTACCAGGTGAACAGCATGGCAGTTGTAATCTTCGGGGATAACAGAGAGGGAGGGGGAAGTCCCCCATCCAGTGCACAATCACTATAGCCTGGCTCCCGGCCATCTGTATGCTTATAGCTGTGTAGGCCACACTGCCTGTCTATGCCCCCGCACTGTCATTTGTTAGAAGGCCCAGCTCGTCCTACCGGGTTCCAGCAGCCATCCATCATAGGGGTGTGACAACAGTCACGGAGCAGAGTGGGTGTCCAGGATGGTCCTCACCTCATGCCTCCCGGGTGTGTCGTGGCACCCTCATTAGGTCCACTGGGTGTCGCGGCTTGGCCTGCCGGGGGTTCTCTGCTGTTGCTCTGGTCGACCCAACACGGTCTTGGCTCACCAGCCTCAAGAAGTCTGTCCAGATATTTGTTATCTCTTTCTCGTTAGCATAGGCCTCTGTAGGTTTTGTAGTGGAGTTACTGAATCAACTGTCAGTACCAACACAGTTTTTAGTATTAAAACTTTAGTTTTTTGCATTTCTGCAATGTCAGATTTTCATTGAATTTTTGTCTAACTAGTGCCTAGATTAATAATTAGTTTACTCATGAGTATTTATTGTTATAAGTTATGACGACTTGTATTACATTCACTAGGATCACAAAGTCTGTCTTCCTTCCTAATTTTTATTTCTTGCAAATTGACTGAGAGACTAAGACAGAGACAAGTCTTTGAATTAGCTGTCAGCAAAGTATAGAGAACTCTCCGCAAAGCTGCTAACCAGCGAACAGTCAGGAAGGTGACACTCAAAAAAAAGGCTCTCGCCAAGTATGGCATCTTGACTGAAAAGAGCACTAGCATCAAACGATCCTCATTTTTCTGGCAAGGTGCATGACACAGTGTACCTGCTGCACCCTCTTCTGAGCAGGACTATTTGAGTTTACTATTTGATCAATGGTAATATCACCATCACCAAAACCAAAGGAGATGTCACTCAGTACTGCAGTGACTGCTGTCATGGCTGAGAACAGTGAGTCAGAAATGAAAGTGTCCCAGTAAAAAGAATCTTCAGACCAAAGAAAACATGAAAAAGTCTACTACACCTGACCCTCCTGATGTAGGAGCAATGCAGGAATTTGTGCTTGCTTGAAATCAGGATGTTGTGCCTGTTGCACAACATCCTGATTCTACAAGATATTGCTCTTGTAGAAAGAACAGCAGGATGTGATACCTGCTGTTCTATCACACACATAATTTTCACCATTGTTCTCTGGAAGAAAAAGAAGACCAACACCACTATTATCTCCAGACCCTGCTTCAGATCAAGGTGACATGGAGTGAACCATCAAATCATCAAATTCATCTAAAGAACACAAAGTACAATCACAGCTATCTTCAACAAGGATACACCATATCATGAAACCCATAATCTGGTCCATTTATGCAAAAGGAAAACTGGCAAGAATTTTGGCAATTGACCTCCATACCTTTACTTTGGTGAATGGAGAGGGGTTTCTTTAATTTGTGGAGGCCCTTTATCCAAAATGTAATGATTCATGCTCAACCTATTTCTCAACTATTTATTTGCCTCAGCTGCCCTGTGAAGTGCTAAAACTGGTTGGTAAATCAGTGAATGAGAGCACTGTTCAGTCCACCAATTTCACTATAGATATGGCGACCAGTTGGCAACCTACAGACTTTATGTGCATCAGTGTACACTGAGGCTCTTAAAGGTGGCTACTAGAAGGCTATTAGTTAGTACCAACAGTACTCATGCTTTTCAAGGCATTTGTTTGCATTCTAACGTTCTTTGATCTCCTATGAGAAAGTGAACACAGCTGCCAACATCGTGGAACAACTAACAACCAGGGTACATGAATTACATCAAACAAGGAGTCTCGAGATTGTATTCGTTGCCTTTGATAATGATAGTAACAATGTTAAAGCCAAGGTAGATGGAGGAGACTTCCATATCCTCTCTAGCCCTTTGAATCAATCTCATTATTAAGGACTTCAATAACCCTTATTAGTCACCAGCTAGCGGATTCGTACACTTTTTAACCATTCCTACAAATTCTAGAAGTACTGAAAAATGTTTCTGCACAAGTTACCTGCAACAGACTCTTCACCTTCCTAAGCTAAAAGAAAAACACAATACTATCTACCCCTTCCCCATCTCATCACATTGACAGCCATGTAGCTGTGTCCCACCAGGTCTTGCAATAAGGGTCTTCTTGTCCTCTGACAGGAGCAGTGAACTGGTCTTAGGAGAGAAGCAAAAAGGCACTGAATTGTAGTTTCCACTGCAAACATGTTGTGTAACAACACAAGACTGGGTATCACTGGTCTTATGTGATTCTTCATTTTTGGATATATTTGCTATTTACTCTACTTGCAATTAATTAATTCACTACTACCTGAATAATTAAGTGTTTTTAGCACCAATAGATGAAAAAGTTAAAACAATGAATTTATGAGGTGAAACTTTTAAGAGACAACATTTAATTGTGTTTAAAAAACAGGCCGGACTGCAAACATTTCTTTGTATTTACTTCTACGGTATGAATCTTGAAATAGATACAAATTCATTTCAACAAAAATATAAAAAATGGGTGAAAATGCCTAGGAAAGGTTCAAGAAAGCAATAAAAGGGACAATAGATGATAAAAAGGGCAGAAGTGTCCAGAATAATTAAAAAGGAAAAAATCAAAGGAAACTGAAGGAAATGGGCTGGGAGAAAGAAGGGAATAGAAAAAGAAATGCAAAAAGGTATAAAGGGTTAAAAGACACCAAAATAGGTAAAAGTGAAAGCTAAGAAAAATTAAGAAAGTTATGAAAAATACAAAAAACAATGGAGAGGTCCTGATATCTAAATATAGTGAGAATAATTATTGTAAAGGAATAAATAATAAACATGGCTAGCCATCAGCAGATGCACCAACAGCATTTGAAGTAGCAGTGCTGGCTCTGGAGCTGTTTTTTTCCTTGCACTACCCTTGGCCCTGGTGTCCTCTTATCATGATAGGAGGAAAGAAAACGAATACCTTAATTAGTAATGCTGTAAAAATATATACAATTTAACAGTCAAACAAATGTACTGCTTCAATAAACAATCCTTCCCCCATCCTAACTGTAAGAGTTGCTTGTCCTAAACATACCTACAAATGATATTCATCCTCCCCTACCTTTATTCATTTTCAATGTCATTAAACTAAATCTATATGCAAAGTTGAAAACTTGCACAAGATGAATATGGAAACCATACATTGACAGAGGAGTCACGAGTTATACTCATCACCCTAGGGATCATCCCTGTTCCAGTCTCACTTTCTGTCAATTAATCTAAGCCTTCCAGGCTGTCCTGCTACCACCTCATGTGACATCTTACCATTTAAAACATTTTATTAAATCCCAGTACCTGGAATACACTTCTGACACTCTCTTTGACCTGGCCAACTAATGTCTGAACATGCCCTCCACACCCAACAGCTATGCTTTCCACTCTCATTTAGAGAGCATAAAATAAGCATCCGTGCCCACAAGGATTGATGTCCGAGATGCGTCTTTAGCTAGGTAGACCCAAACAAATGGTAGAAATTCCTGATAGCAGCAGCAGAGAAAATGCCTTTATGTTTTCATTTTGAGAATGGAGACAGAGTGTGGGCTGCCATCATCAGCTAATCCAAATCCTGGTTCAGGTTTAAGAGCCCTGTGAGAGGGGCTGCGAAGACTGGGGAAGAAAGTGCTTCCCTTTGTGAAGGCACAACCATTATGTTCAATACTTGCTTGTCAGGGGTGTGACACAATAGCAGTCACTACATCAGGTGTAAAAGCACAGAAGTAGTAGAACAGAACGGATATTAAAAATAAAGTAAAATAATAGGACAGGTGGGAAGGAAATGTTTAAAACTGGAGTGGAATGCATAGGAGAACATGCAGATAAGAGCAGACTGCACTGAGACGTGCCACATCCTAGTCAAAATAGTCACTTGCGCTGGACCTGTGAAGCATCAACATGAGAGATTTGTGTTCAGCCACAAAATGCTACCATTTACCTGAGTATCTACGTTACCAGAGACCACCAGCTCTTCTATGATAATAATCTGGGCGGGCGGCTGGGTGAATGTAGGAGGGACTTGGGCAGTTGGCGTAAATTACCATTGTCACTGCTTGGGTCTGCAGAGCTCTACAAAATGATGTACTTGCCCAAATCTTTGAACGCCTGCAGAATTCCCTTTTTGAGGTCACGTCTAGGGGTGGGGCGAATAAATCTGCTCAGCCATCGGAGTTTGCGGAGTTTTGCCCGGCCGCCGTAGGGTGAAGTTTTTTCTTGCACTCAGCTTGCCAATGTTAAGTTGGTGAGCGTAAGTGAGAATTTGCATCCACTGGTGCAATTTTCAGAAGAAAGAAAACCTCCAGTGAGATTTCTCAATGCAGTCGGTCACGGCAGGTCATGACCATTCACGCTGAGAAAGCTGCCACTCAAGTAGAAAATCTACCGGAGCGGCAGAAAGAAGCTGCACTCTTTGGTGCACCGTGTGGTGCCATTTGTGCTGAACAAGGTCCGGCACTAAAAATCAGGGCGAGCAGCACGATGTGCTGAATTCCACCTGCTGGCAGAACTAGGCTGAATCTCGCATGTAACTCTGCGGAATTCTGCAGAGCGAAACTCCATGAGTTGCGCCCACCTCTTGTCACGGCCAGCTTTTAAGACAAGTGGCAGCCACAAACGAGGTTGCTACTGTGGGATGGTGGAGCCCCCAGAATAGCGATGTTGGTACTGGCTAGGAAAGTGTATTATGGGCTTATTGCCCTCCCTGACTTCCGTCTATATTACTAGGCAACATAGTTAGTCATCGACAGTGATTGGTCATTCGTGGAGTTGAGTGACCCCTCCTTGTCAGTGTAAATGATTGGTAATTCGCGAGCTGAGGGAACCCTCCCTGTCAGCGGATCGGAGCGCAATGAAGCCGAGGAGCTATAATAGAAGAGCTATAATAGGCAATTGCTTGGTAATGGGAAATTGAATTATTTGCCTTCCCTCAAAGCCTTGGTAATGGGAGCCTGGAGAAGGACCATGAAGCATATTGAATGGCAGGGAATCCTTACATTGGAAATGCTCCTCTGGGAGGCCGGAGCACTGGTGCCAGTGCAAAGAGTTGAGGTGGGGAAAAAAGGGATCTCCTGGGGATTGTGAAGCTGGGGGGCATGTGGACAATGGGGGGACGGATCCTCTGTGAGTCACTTCGGGAGGAGAATGAACTGGCGGGGAGTCAGTACTTGCGGTTTGTGCAAATCAGATATCTCCTCCATGATTGTATATGCCAGATCAAGGAGATCCTGGTAGAGAGCTCCCTAGAGTTCAGGCTGCTCTGTGCCCACTCCACAGGCATGCGGTATATACCACAAAGCTAGCCAACAGCACCCCACCGCTCAGAGTCCTTAGAAACAGGTAGTAGGAGGATCTTAGCAGATTGGAAGATTATGAGTGGGGGAAGACATGCTGCTACCCCGGGGAGGTAGTGATGTGGGTAAACTTTAGGTCGATCCAACTCAAAATCCCATAGAGGGCATATTTCACAAGGACTAGGCTTTTTGCTATGAATAGATGCATGTTCAAGAGATGCTCGTGGGGATGCACACACTTGAGCTCATTACTTCATACACAATGGGAGTGTCCCAGGCTGCAAACTTTTTAAACGGTTGTCAGGAACAAGGTGTCTGAGATCATAGACACCCGAATGGTCCTCATGTCTAAATTAAAAATGCTTGGTATCTGGGGTGATACACCTATCTATCTGTAATGTAGATCTAATGGTGGCCAGGCATGATGTGATCCAGAAATGGAGCAAGGCCAGGGTTCCAAGGGTGGAGGATTGGGAAGTCAACATGGACTGATGCATGAGAACTGAAAAACAGGTCTCCAAGGAGTGGCCCTGTCTGAACAATTTTGCTAAAATATGGCATGCTGTGAAAGCCCGGATCGAGGGCATGGACTGAGATTCTGAGTGGTGGCAGTGGCTGTTGGCATTTGATGGACTGTGGAGAAGGGGCCCCGGGAGGACAGTGAGAATGAAGGACTAGGAAACAAGCCACGACTCAGTGGTGTGAGACCGAGGACCACGGTCGGAGATCAATGGGATACTGGATAGAAGGTGTTTCAATTGGTGGCCAATGTGTCCTCACAGATAGGGGGTGGGGGCTGAGGGGTGTTTGTTTGAAGTCTTTTGGAAGTTTAATATAAAAATATATTTTTAAAATAAACGAAATGCTACCATTGCATTATACATAATTTTGTGTAATTTGGAGTGAATTGTTCGCAATTGCCTAAAACAAAAGTATGTACATCCCTAAATAACAGAACAAATGAGAGGGGCTTATTCACACCGGTAAATTTACACATAAGTAAATCTACATGTGTAAATGTACTCTTACACTCTATGGTAGATGTACTACTTTTGACTATTCACCCTTTCTGAGTGTAAATTTACTGCAAAGTGTAGACTTACTTGTCCCACTCTCTGAAACAGAGGAGTGGAGCCAGCTTTATGACTGTCAAGTTACTGCAGCCAGAAAGGACCGAAAACAGTAGTAAATATACTCCAGCTCAGACGTGAAATAAGTCCAGAATCACATATGGCCAACCACTTGTCCAACAATACCTTCTCATAGAAATGTTTCAAATAATATAATATATATATATCTATATGCCATGGACAGATCAATAGCCTTCACAGCTGATATAATGTATAAATCTGAAATGGTTCGGCTACTATTCAAAACATTTGTCTAGAGAGAAAGGTAGACTCTGGCACCCACAATACTGATGCCAGCATCTTTAAGTGTCTCCCAAATTGGAGGTCTGTCTACATCGGAGAGTGAAGAAGAAATTTAAAGGATGGACATACAAAGGGAAGAGATAGAACTACATGGCAATTGAAATGCTCAAATATGCATAGACATTTGAGTTATGGACTGCATTCTCTCCTATCCCCTCCCTTTTCTTTTTCTTTGTTTTGCCTGATGCCTGTCTGCCATTCTGGCTGGCTGAAGATGGTTTATTTGCTACTATTGATCATGTGCTTGACCACCTGAGAAGTAATTGTTACATTGTTAATGAACAATGTCCAGTGTAAAACACTTAAATAAAATGTGTTTAAAAATATTAATATAAATTAATTTCATGCATTTGTTTTAAATGTAGTACAAATTTAAAAAAATGTTTTAGCGCTATTAACTACATTTTTAATGCAAGTAAAATGTATGTCTGTGAATTGCATATTCTAGTACATAAATTTATATATATCTTTATTTCTTGAATAGTTAAATTAATTTAAATTAATTCTACACATAACTTCAAATATTTGTTGCTATGTAATAAATAAATATAAAGTTTAACATTTAGATGGGATTATTTAATATTAAATCATCAGGAAAAATTATTGTATTTTAATTTAGTAGATTCAAATTAATAACTAATTAAAGTACATTAGTAATGTTGCAGGTTGTTTGTTCTACATTCAAAGTTAATATTTTAAAGCAATTTATTATAAAATGAATGAATAAAACATTTTTACAAATTTATTTTTAAGTTTCTAAGGGGCCCATTACGATGGTGGGCGGAAGCACAACCGCCGTGCTGGCGGATGCAAAAAGCACCAGTTACCGCCGGCACGCAGCAGTCCACACGCCCGCCCAATTACGATGAGAAAAGCAGGCCAAACACCGCCGGCAAGCCAGCAACACCGTCCGCCATCAAAGTGCGCCCGTTCACGTAGCGGCGCAGCACAACTGACACACACCGTCCGACGAAACACGTCCCGCCCGGCGCATAAATTACGATGCCGCAAACAAACGGCTCCCACGGCTAAGAGACACCGCACGTGAAAGAGAGGCGGTAACACGGACGCAGAGCACGGACAACGAAGAAGCGGCACCCCGAGCATGAATCCAGCACTGCAGGCCCTTCCCATGCTTCTGCTGATGCACCACCAAGGACGCAACGTACCGCGGAGACGCAGGTAGGCACACACACAACAAGTGCACGCAAACAGCGCACACAGTGCAAGGGCGGAAAAAGCGGACAACCCCCACCAGCGCGTGTACACTACACATCCACCATTGCATCCACATATGACACACAGGCCAAATCCTAACATCGCGGAACACATGTGTACACACCACCTGGGACTAGGAACCAACCACCCCGTCACGGCCACAAAGCGCCGATGACGCCGCCACACATGCGCACAACGCAGAGGCCAACCGCAGCGCCATGCATGCGTCGCACACAGACACAGGGACACAACCAAGCAGCACACACATCAGCCCCACCCCGAACGCACATGACACGTGACAGGCCTGCCACAGACATGTCCCCAACGCCCAATTCACGGACAACACCCAACGCCACACAACCGACGCACACATGTCAGTGAAGTCACGCAACAGCAGGACACACCCCAGTGTAACAAACATGGCGAAGCACACAGCGGCGGCAACACCAACTAGGAGAAGCTGGGCTCCTTCGGGAAGAGGAACGCCAGTACCACACTGAAAAACCCATACCACCCTGCACATATGAACAAGACACATGAAACGGAACACCAAAGAGCCCGGGGACCGACAACAGGTGGCCCAAGAATAACATCCACACACAAGGCCCAACGCAGAGCGGAAAGGCAGCCTGCCGCCCACACAAGGGAGAGCAGACAGCACTGAATGACCTTCCATTCCAACTCCGAAACCACAGCCCTACGACAGAAGCCGGTGAATACAGCCATTGTCCAAGAATAGACCAACACAGGCATGCCGAGGAGACCGACCACAGGGCAGATAGCGCATATCACAGAAGCACACAACGGACGGGGAAGAAAGAAGAAAACACTCTCCCATGTCGGCCACATGCAAGTTAATTGGAAGGAGTCACACAGCACTGACCTTGAACTGTCTGAGAAGCATGTGGGAAGAGGGCCCGTGTCCTCCAAACAAGCCAACAGAACACAAGTCCTGTCTCCCTACGACTACACAGAGCTCACAGCAACCCCGGAGCGTGCACATTGCAGACTGCACACACAGCCGGAGCACGCCACCTCAACGAACCGCTGCGAAATGGCAACCGCAACACACCTACCCAACTACGCCGAACAGCTCAAGCTGTACAAAACCAACACGATACATACATTGGGATGCGATCTCCTGTCCCTGCTGAACGTAAGTTACCGACTGACTTACCGCATCACATTGTTCAGCTGCGTCATGCCCGTCTTCTACTGTCGGAGGTGTCCCTACCAGCATCCCGTCGAGATATGCCTCTCCAACCCGGCATGTCTGAAGGCGGACCTGCTACCACTACTCCTCCCTCTGGACGCACACGACAGGGCCTGCTCTGCCTATGGGGGCATGGCGTATGTGGCCAACATCGCACGCGCACTGAAATGGGACCACTGTGCCTCCACACGACGGATCATCGAGAACAGCTACATCGAATGTCACCCAGCATGCCCCATCATGGTCCTCCAAGGGACAACTTACGAACAACACCTTGACAGCCACCATCCGCTTCATTGGCTGGCAAACATGTACACCACCAATGACATGGAAGCCCTGCTGGACGGCATCGCATACCTGACAACCTGCAAATACATCGGACCACAACGCAGGTTCCCCGAGTGACCTATGAAGTCCAACCCCGCACCCATGCTCAGCTTCCGCACGGACTGGCCAGTCACCACCACAACAGCCATACCAAACGACCGGCAACTGTAACCACACCATCAACGACATCGCCATGACATCGGATATGACCGGGACATGCACACTGTTCCCCATCACATCCAGGAACACCGCATGCATCGTGGGAGGCAGTGGCATGGGCTCTGTGTATCGCACCCACATGGACGGAACTGCACGAACAACCAGGACACGACATGGATCCAGCGCACATGGACACACACACCGCTCAGTGGACATGAATAGGTCGCCTGGAGTCTGTGGGTGCTGCACCCCTCCCACCCCCGCCCCGGGAATCCCATACCAGGACCTTTGCATGGACGACAAGTGCATACAACAACAACACGACCCCAGTGACTGTGACATGTCCAGTAACCACCACAGTGCAACAACAAGTGGCACGCCGCTGCATGCACGCAAGCACATGCCCTGATGTCATCTCACATGCACGCGTGCATGAGGAACAACCGCAGCAAACCTGTCACATGGAACTGAGATGGACTGTGCCCATGATGCCGAGCGGTCTGGTAGGCTACATGTATACCGTCTGTGTCAAAGTCCGCAGCTCTGCAGCTATACGTAAATGTACATTAGCACAGCCTTGGCCAAGCAGATGTTACCCCACACCCTATCCCATTTGTGATCATGCTCAGTATATCCTCAACATGTATTCCGCTGCCAGTAGTGTCCACTATACTGCATCACAGAGGACAGAAGACTCAATATAATGTTTGAAACCAAAACTGTCTCCGCTGACTCATTTCACAAGTACGAATGAGAGAGGATGAGAGTATGTGAAGTACACGGCAGTTGTGACATGACCATGTAGTCCACTGGTATTGGATGTCAACGCAAATGAGTAGCACAACTGTGGAAGACACACATGTGTCGTGTGAAGTCGTATGGACGCAGTGCTCAGGTGGGTGGGTGTGACGGGTAGATGCGCACATGCCAAGTTGGAGCACGCCGTGTTGGGAGGGGTCATGAACAGTACACCACCGCTTCCCTGGGCATTGTGAGAGGACACCTGTCGGGGGGAGTGAACACGTGTGTGCACAGCAGCCGGGCACACGTACAAAGCGGTACCAGGCGCACCTCAGCCCACCCTCTGTGGACAAGCTGGATCCTGTTGTGCGCCCGCCATGCCCCTTGACAAGGCACACACAGCCCCAGTCGACCAGGTGTAACCCCAACATAGTCAATCCGCACAGGCGATACAGGGCACGGGATGGCAGTGGAGCATGGTGTGTGAGAGGTCTCCTCGCGCTCCTCCTGGTCATATCACGCAGGCAATAGAACCTCAACGTCTAGCATGGCACAAGTCACATGGAAGTGTAGGGGGACGCACCACAGCACGAGCAGCACTGACGTCACGGGAGGTGGCTCGCACCATCCCATCCATTGCCCATCATACCAACCACGCCACATGCCATTGCGACTAAGTGCAAGCGCGTGCGCCACCACCCCCGAGCCCTCCCCAGAGAGACCAAAGAGTGAATGTGTGGGCCATCAGCCACAGACGGACGCGGCCTGGCCGCAAGGGCAGCCACAGCCACTGGGTGTCGCAGGTGGCGGATCCGGAAGGCGAAGACTGTGATGCATAGTCCATGCAGGCCGGGTCTCCATTTGGGGCACCACGCAGGTGGACGGCGTCCCGCCACACATCATACCCTGGACCCACACATACACTCCTTGCCCTCTCTGGTGCGAGCTTGGGGCTGCCTGTGCAAGCGCTAGCCTCGCAGGTGAGCATGCATATTGGGGGGCGAGGGGAGGACATGAGGGCTGGGGCGAAGATGACTGTATCACTGTCAGTTAGTACAAGGGATGACCCAGATGTGGAAAGGAAGAGACGTGTCCCGTGTGTACTGCAACTAGTCGCCAATCCGACTACCCCCCATGTCCGGAATGTAAGCCCGCACCTAGGCCCGCCCATCCGCCACATCGAACATACCACCAGCACGACAACCTTCCCATTCGAAACACTGACTGGGGGTGGCGACCAGTGAACAATCATGTGTAGCCTACCCACGCGTACATGTGGGCCCTCCATGATCCATGTCACCTGCGGCAAAGACATGACATGCGCAATGAGGGAAGTGAGGAGAGCTGTCCGCCCCACGCGCAGAAGGTGCATCAGCTCCACAGACCCAGCAGCGAGTCCAGCAGGGGTCAAATGTGCAGGGGCAGCTGTGCCTGGTGTGAAGGCACATGCATATAGACAGCACATCGACCAATGTGTAGTCTGCCCACATCCACAGTCCATCAACATGCGGACATAGGAATTGAACACAGGGCAACACATCTTAGTTGGTGCACCCACCGTGACCAACAATGCGCAATCATCGACGTACCCGCCCTGTGCATGGCCCCCCACCCAACGGAGGCACATCCAGTGCCACCATCCCACACACACAAGCCTTCCACGGAACATGCTGTGTCCAATGGTCAGTACAGAGTCAGCGCCCATCTGGTGGATCCTGAACAGGAGACACATGCACACACATGCCAGCTCCCACTATGTACGTCTGCCACCTGGCACGTGCAATGTAACCTCTCACCTGTGACGTGTGACTGCAAGCACACAGCCGTCTTGGCATGGGGCTGTCAATGTGGACACCAGTCAATGTTTCGGGAGGTGTGATCCGTACAGTGCTGTACATAGGGTGCAGTGCTGACACCTACTACTGTCTCATATCCCCTCGTGCCACAGGTCCCACTTGTATTGGCCGCTCAGCCCGTGCCCACATCGTCGTCGTCGTGTGCCATACTCATCCAGCCTCGGAAGCAGTTCCATGCTCAGCAGACACTCATGTTGCCGTGGCGTTGCCGCTTGACGAATATGCAGTCAGTCCCCATCAGCACGCCCCGCAAGTCATTGGGGCCTAGATCCCCATGTGCATGCACATGGCAGTGGTATGTCTCACTTGCCATTGCCATTGTTGGGAGACCTGTGTAAGTGTATTGTGGCCGTGCCGTCCCAGCTTGACAGCTGGGCTGTGGCTCATGTGCTTGCTCAGTCATGTCAGTGATGTGTATGCGAAATTGCTATGTGTCGTGTTGCTTTGACATGTGTCCTCTGCCATTTTCCCCAGGCGGAGACCGAACATTGACCGCCCATACCAATTGCTGGCGGACATGGACGATACAGAGGTGATCAGGAAGTTTCGGCTGGACAGGCCAACCCTGCATCGACTGTGTGCCATGTTAGAGCCCCATCTCCGTCCCCGCAGGGTGTATCCGACTGCTGTCACCCCCACGGCTAAGGTGATGGCCGCCATGCATTTCTTCGCCACTGGGTCATTCCAGCACACAGTGGGCAGTGGAGGAGGGATGTCCCAGCCCATGTTCAGCAAGGTGCTGAGGGATGTACTGGCAGCCATGATGCTGTACCGGAACAGGTACATCAGATTCCCCAGGGCTCGTGAATTGGCGGCAGTGAAGGGTGCATTCTATGCCCTTGGCAGAATCCCACACGTCGTGGGAGCCATTGACTGCACACATGTTGGCCTTGTTCCACCACAGGCCACTGAGCACCTGTACCGCAACAGGAAGCACACGCACTCCCTGAATGTGCAAGTGGTGTGCCTTGCGGACATGGTGATCACCCACGTGTGTGCAAAGTTCCCAGGCTCGGCCCATGACGCACACATAATGCGCAACAGCATCTTGCCACGACTGATGGCCAATCTGCAACAGGATCGTGGCTGTATTGTCGGTGAGTATGTGGAGTGGTGTAGCGTGCTGGTTGTGCGATGCTGTCCCCTGTCCAGTTGGAATAGCAACGGTTCTCTGTGTCCCTCACACCCAGGTGACTCTGCGTATCCGAATGGGGCATGGCTGCTCAGTCCATTGAGGAATCCTCGCACCCCAGCAGACGATCGATACAATGAGGCACATGGGAGGACCAGACGTGTGGTCGAGCGTACCTTTGGCCTCCTCAAGTCCAGGTTCAGGTGCCTGGACCGCACCGGGGTGCACTGGCGTACTCCCCACAGAAGGTGTGCCAGATAGTGGTGGCGTGCTGCATGCTGCACAATCTGGCCATTCGGAAGCAGATCCCCCTCATTGTGGATGACGGAGATCAACCAGGGCCCCAGCCCGCAGACCAGGACAGCTCGAGTGAGGTGGACAGTGGAGAGGAGGAAGCTGGGAATGTGCGCCAGCAGCTCATCGCCCGCTACTTCACTTGACGGTGAGTGTCCATGTACGACGGATGATGTGTCTGTATCTGTGCAGGTGTGTGTGTGCTGTGTCAGGGTGGCCGTATGTTCACTGCGTGCAGTGTGTCAACGCTCCATGGCCAGGGTAGTATGCCACTGTTGGTGACTGTGGCATTGTGCCCTATTGCTCTGTGCGATGTGTGTACATTGCTTGTAGTTGTTGACATGTACTGTGTGATGGGTGTGTGACACACTCATTGAATGTGCTCCTGTTCTGTCTCCCACCCCTAGGTCCCTACAGGCCCTCCGGATTCCATTGCCATGCCACGCATCAGGTGCCTTTCCGCCCAAGGTGGCCGTTGTATTCCGTACAAATAAGACACAGGGCACAAACAGCAGTTAGTGAAAAAGGTGCATTTATTACAAACTGTGACATGTGATTGTGTGTAAGGTGATGACATAAGTGGTGCGTGCAGTGACAATGAGCTGTCGGTCATGGCTGCGTGAAGCTCAGGGTGTACCCACTGGTTCTATGTCCATAGTCCAACACACACATGCCATCCAGATGGCTGTGTGGAGTGGGATCGTAGAGCAAGTCAATGCAGTGGCTGGTCAAGGAAGGCTGGCGGAAGGCTGGCTGGCTGCCTCACTTGCGACTGGAGCGTGCGAAGTCCTCCCGGGAGATCTGTTTCCTCTTCGGACGGCCCCTTCCACGTTTGGGAGGGGGGTGTGTGGTGGCGACCTGCTGGTGGTGGGTGAGGTGTGCTCACTGGCTGTGGACGCAGGGGAAGTGGACACTGCTGCCCGACCCTGCGCCCTAGCAGGTGGTGGCGGAGGTGGTGTTGCTGGCCTTGCCTGTGACCCCACCGCCACCACCAGCTGGCCCATGAGGTCCACGAGTTGGCCCATACGGGCGTCCATGGACCTCAGCACCCCCAGCACCTCCTGCGTGTCTGTAGCAGACCTGACCCATTGTTCTTGGGCCTCCTCATAGGCCCCAAGGACTCTGGCCATTTGAGGCAGGGCATGGCTCCCAGGGGAGGCTGGCGTTTCCCTGACCCTGCTCCTCCTACCAGTCCTGCTGCCACCGGCCTGCCCACTAGCCACATTGCACACCACGGTCCTCGCTGTGGCTCCCAGGGTGGATCCAGTCGGCCGGGCCACCACCTGCGCTGGGGCTGGTGCCAGCGAAGACGTGGTGGTGGTGGTGGTGGCGGTGGTGGTCGGTGCGGCGATGGTGGCGGTTGCGGCAGTGGTAGTGGCCGCAATGACCGTGGGTGTGGCCGCAACGACAGTGGCAGCAGGGGGCTGGGACTGTTCAGCATCCCTGGATGATGGGTTGGTGGGTAGGAGGGGTCCTGGGGAGCGGCTGGGCCCTGCCACGCCAGATGGGCCTGCTTGGTGGTCCGTGTCCGAAGAGGATGACAGATCCTCCAGATCCGTGTGTCCTCGTTGGGGGCTTGTGGGCTGGCTGTGCTGGCTGCTGTCTCCATCCCCAGCGTCCGGCAGTTCGTCACCTGTGGAGAGAATGAGATTTGTTATTGTGTTGCACCTGGCGAAGTATGTATTTGTCGTCTGACATTGGCAGTTCGTGCAATCTCGTACATGGGTTTCCCGGAGGCGAGTGTGTGGCTGTGGCATCTGTAGTTGTGTGTGCTAGGCAATGGGACTGTGTGCTGTGCACATGTGGCATGGGACGGATTGGCCATGCCGATGGGTGTGTTGCAGTGCCCCTACTCATTGTGACTCTGGTGTATGCGGGCTCCTGGCCCATCCTGGGTCTGGTTTGTACTTTGCTTTTGGGGTTCACATGGAACGCTTAGGAACGCATATGGCAACATGGGGGCCATGCCCCAGATTCGCATTTGGGAGGGGATATGCTTTTGGGGTTCAAATGGAACGCTTAGGAACGCATATGGCAACATGGGGGCCATGCCCCAGATTCGCATTTGGGAGGGGATATGCTTTTGGGGTTCAAATGGAACGCTTAGGAACACATATGGCAACATGGGGGCCATGCCCCAGATTCGCATTTGGGAGGGGATATGCTTTTGGGGTTCAAATGGAACGCTTAGGAACGCATATGGCAACATGGGGGCCATGCCCCAGATTCGCATTTGGGAGGGGATATGCTTTTGGGGTACATGCTGTGAGCCATGGGTGCCGAACGTGACATGTGTTGTGGCAGCATGACAGTGCATGGTTTGAGGTGTGTGCATGCTTGACATGGCCTGCATATTTGCTGTCTGTTGTGATTACTGGACATGGCATTGGACGCATCGTTATGAGTGAGTGATAGTTGTGTGCCAGCCAACATATTGCAGTTGTCCCATCTCCTTGGTGTGCGTGCTGCCCTGTGCCATGTGCATCACTGCAGTGCTCGGGGGGGGGGCCCATGTTGTGTGTTGTTGCTCACAGTGTGTCGTGCGCTTAATTGACTTCTGGCACATGGTTGGTCATGGGCATGTGTCTTAGCGTGACTGCTGTATGTGTGGCAGCTGTGCGGATGACATGCCTTTCATGAGACTGGGGCTGACGGATGGGATGGATGGTATGTTGTATGTGCATGGTGTGTCTGTGAATTTGATGGGTTCAGTGGTGTTTGTGTGCATTTCTGTTGTTCCGCTCTGTTGTGTCTAGTGTTGTTTGTCTTACATAGGCGTAGTTGTGGGGTGTGTGGTTGACAGGCATTAGGGGCTACATGGACAGGACTTCAATGGTGTTTCGGTTGTGTGTGATGAGTTGCACAGTGGCTGCCCTGTGGGACTATATTCAGTGTGGCTTGTGCATGCAGACGTGGCTCCTTGGGTGTTGCTATGTCTGTGATGGGTCATGTGGGGTGTGAGTCTGTTGTTCATGTCCGTGTGCACATTGTTCACTTGTTCGTGACGGTGGGCGGTGCTGCGTGTTCGTCTGCTACGTGACATGTCCCATGTGTTGGTCGTGTCATGGTCCTCATGCCTCCAGTAATCCAGCCCTGTCCAGTTTCCCACCTGCAAGTTGTTCGTGCGTGCACTGTACTGGATGCCACATGGCTCTAAGCGGGGGTGCTCCATGTTGCAGGTCTGTGGGGGTGGGGGGTGTTGTGGGTCGTGGGGTGGCTGGACACCCACTGACACCGATTGTTGTGGACCGTGATGTCTGCCTTTCGGCTGTCGTTGTGCACTGCGGTGGCTGACACGTGGCTGTGGGGTGTGGGGGATGCTCCTCCTTGCTGTGCTGTGGGACTGGGGCCTGGTGTGTGTTGTACTTGGGCTGTCCACCCTCCCACCTACTGCACTTTGTGTTCCTGCCACTTACCTGTTACTTGTCGGTTAGTGCAGCTGTGGCGGACACATGGGTGTGGTGGGTGCTCGTTGTGGCGCTTCTGGCATATTTGGGGACCTGTTGGTGGTTACGTGGCTGGCTTAGTGTACACATGTCCCCACGCATCTTACAGTTGTTCTGTTTGGGATGTGTGTGGTAGTGTCTGTTGCATGTGTGTGTGATGTGTTGTGTATTGTGTGCTGGACATGGGGGTGTTTGTCCCTGGGAGCTGTGGCATGGTGGTAGTGCATGTGAGTACATAGCGGTGTGCTGGTGTACATTAGTTTGTACTTACCAGCCTCCACTCCCCTGCTAATCCGGCGAGGATCTCCGGATGGATTACGACTCGCACCTTCTCCTCCCACGCTTTGAAGGTCTTAAAGAGCGCGGGATTCCCTCCGCCAGTGACGGCAGCCAGCTCTCTGTTTTTGCCCTCCTTCTTCTTGACCAGGCTCTTTACGTCATTCCAACGTTTGTTGATCTCGACTCTGTTCCTGGGCAGGGTCCCGACTGCATTGACCTGGTCTACGATCCGGTTCCACATTCTGTTTCTGGTGGCTAGTGGTGTGTGCTGGACCATGTTCCCATAGATTTGTGGGTACACCTTGATGATCTCGTCGACCATGACCGTCAGCTCCATGGGCGTGAACTTGGGCATTCTTTGTGGTGCCATGATGTTTGTGGTGCTGGTGCGGTGTGTGTTGTGTAATGTGCAGGGGGTTTGTGGTGCCGGTGTTTGGTGGTGGTGGTGGTGGTGGTGGTTGTGATGTGTGCGTTTCTGTGGTGTGCTGCTGTCCTTGCTGTGTCACTGTGTCCTCTCCTCTCCTCTCTGGTTTGCAATGTAGCAAGGGGTTGTGGTCTGTGGGAGTGCTGCTTTTGTACTCACCTATGTGGGTGTGTCCTCATGGTCTGTTGTTTTCAGGTGTGTTGTGTCTGGTGTTCTGGCCTTTGTATTTTTTGTTTGTCCGGGGGGTGTTTTCGGGATGTGTACTGTGCTTGTGTATTTGTGCGTGCCTTGCTGTGTGGACTTGTTGGCCATGTTGTGTGCTATTGGTTTTGTGTGCGGATGGTTTCTGTGCAGGTACGTTGGCGCCATGGCTTCTGCCGTGTCGATTCTCATCGGCGTTGTTTGCGCTGGCGGGCGGTATATTTGTGGTTTTTCCGCGCTCATGGCGGTGCGATCGTAATTTCACGTGCGGTGTGTCGGCCGTGTGGGCGGGCGGTTTTGTGTTGTCGTGCGTGTTTCCGTCCGTGGCGGGCGGTTTGACTCCGACTCGGACGATGGCGGGCGGTATTTTGTGTGCTTTTTCGCCGATGGCGGTTTTCGGTTTGTGTAATCGTAATGGCGTGGTCGGTGTTCAGGCGGTGTGTGCGGGCGGATTTTTGCCGCTTCCATGCCTGGCGGATTTTTTTACGCCGGGTATCGTAATGAGCCCCTAAAACCATTAAACTTTTTCCTACACATTTACATAGGGAGATCTCGGCCCAGTTGGCAGAGATCTCCCTATGATAAAAAAGGCAAAAATAAGAAATTTTATTGAACCTGAAAAGAATTAGGAAAAATATTGTTATGCTAAATATTATTGTAAATTCATTTTTTTACACTTATTCAAACTGAGGATCAAAATAAGAAAATGTTACATGATTAAAAACATAATTTGCATAATTCAGATTTAAGCTGTAACTATTTATTATTTTAAATATATAAAATGAAAGTAAAACTATTTTTCTAAAATTTAAATTAAAAAGAATTCCCAACTAAGGTATAACAATATATACTTTCTTCAATCTGTATTAATAATTCTTAAAAGGATAGTATACAATTAAATGAAAGTAATATACTTATATTTTTATAAAGGTTAATGTTAATTGTTGAATTAAATGTGGTTATTAAAATGTGTTAAAATGAAATTGCAATATTATTTATAAATACATTTTTAGCATTACATGTAATGTATTTATATTTCTAACTATCTTAAATAATGTAATATAATTTAATTTAACATAATATCATACCAGCTTTTATTTTAAGTTCTTACCTCCTTTCTTTTCTATGAAAGCATGTTGCAGTATCTGTGAGTGGCCATGTTTTGTGCTGGACTTACTCCAGCTCCGTTTTGGGTCCTTTTTTGCTGTACAAACTTTTGAAATGCAGTTTGGGAATAGGAATGGGCTTACTATTTTGTCGGTGGGTGGACACCCCTCTTTTAGCCCCTCCTTTAACCCTTTCTTGGCCCCTCCTTACCCCTCCCCTTTAGTAGTAAGTATTCCCCATTTCCAAGTTAGTCCCCCTTGTCCCTCCCACATTTACTACTAAAATGTGCACTCTTGTGCGGAGACCCAGAGTCGGGGCAGAGATTTCAGCATAGAAAAAGATAAGGTAACCAGAGGTAAGATATATTATTTTGCAGCATGCTACTTCTACCTCTACTATTGTAGTGCTAATAAAAATACTACAAAATGAAGTTTCTGGTCAGGCCCCACAGTTTCTCTTTTCTCTAGTCTTTACTTTCCATTCTACAGCCAGACAAGTGTTCATAGCCAATGTCCCTCTGTCAATTAAACAATCTGAAAACCTGTCCTCAATATAACTATTATAAACATAAAAGCAGTCATCCGGCAAGATGATGTGAAAGGCATATACACTGGTGTTTTGGGCATTTTGGCACACAAAGGGGCCTATTTATGTGGAAGTCATGCAGTGCAGTGCAGCGCAGCAGTCACCTTGCTGCGATGCACTGTGTGACAGGGAAAGGGCAGAAATGTGCAATTTAAGGCAATATGGTGCATTGCTGTCCTTTTGCCTGCGCTGGCGCCCTTTTGGCTGCCAAGCGCCAACGCAGGCACCCTTGCACCAGGTGCAAGAGTGCTTGCGTTGCATGCAGGATTGTTTTTGCCCAGGAAGAGGCACATTCCTGCACAAATACTGCAAGGCATATTCCTCTTTCTATGTGTAGAAAGAAACAAGGAGCAACAGAGATATTTCTCCTCGTTACTCCTCCCCAGGGAAAGTATAAGATTTTGGCAAATTCCCAGTTATACAAGTTTTTGTAAATCTTGGAATGCGTCGAAAACCATGGAAGTTGCATGGGAACACTCCATGTAATGCCTTTCCAAGGCAGAGTGGCGTAACGCAGCAATTTGCGCCGCATTGCGTTACTCCAGATTGTTGGACCCACTTAGACCCCCACAAAATGGCTTTGTGTGGCTTCAAAAATCTGTCTTAAGGTTTGCATCACACTTGCAACACGTTATGTGGTGCAAGAGTGACCCAAATGGACTCATACATAGGCCCAAAATGCGCAATGAAGTGCTGACACACATGCAAAGTGCTAATTATTTGTTAGGGTGCACACTGGAGCTCAATGGTCAGTGCAGGACTGTGCTTTCCCAAACACAGTCAGGGATATTCTCACCGAGATAGATAACATTCCAACAAATCAGATGGCCCTGGACCAGACTCTAGCCCCCCGCACCCTAGTTGAGAAGCTCACCGTCTTTCCGAACTTAGACTTAGCTCGCTTATCATGCCTGATGAATCGCATCAAATCGGGTTCCCCTGCAGATCCCTGTCCTCCAAGGATTTTTCGTATGGCCCTTCCCGGGCTAGAAAGAGAGATTCTCTCTCTACTTAATCACTCCTTGGAGACAGGCCACCTGCCCATTAGCATGAAAGAAGCCAGGGTCACCCCACTGTTGAAGAAGCAAGGGGCTGATGTGGCCAATTTTAAAAACTATAGACCTATTTCCCAGCTTCTTTTTTTAGCAAAGGTGATGGAGCAACATGTCCTCACAACACTTTAATCTTTTATAGGGGAACACCAACTACTCCAAGTGAGGCAGGCCGGCTTCAGGGCTCATCATAGTACTGAGTTAGTGATGTTGGCTGTGCTCAACGAGCTCAGAGTTAGAGTCGATAACAAAGATGCGAGCGCCCTGATTTTGTTAGATCTGTCAGCGGCATTCGAGACGGTCAATCATGCGCAACTCCTGTTTCGGATTGCCAATCTGGGCATCTGCGTGTTGGCCCACCAGTGGATTGAGTCCTTTCTGCTAGGGCGGTCCCAAAGGATCCAACTGGGTGAACAAACATCAAACAGTGGTGCTCTCACCTGTGGGGTCCCCCAGGGATCAGCTCTATCTCCTCTCCTTTTCAATGTGTATCTCCAGCCATTAGTGGCAGCCCCAGGCGGTATGGACTGTCAAGTATTTAACTATGCAGATGACACCCAACTTATTCTGCAGATTAATAATTCCTTGCAAGCCCAGACTTGCGTGCAGAACATCCTTAGATACACTGTGAATTGGATGACAGCCAATTCATTAAAAGTCAATCAGGATAAAACAGAGGTCCTTGTAATCTCTTCTAAAGGTAACCCCTGGAATGACCTTTTTTGGCCACAAGAGGTCGGCACTGCCCCTACGCCAGTGCCTGTCGTTAAAAGCCTGGGCATTAAGATCGACGCCAACCTTTCCCTGACCAATCAAGTGGCCTCGGTGGTTGGCACTTGCCTGGGCATAATGCGACAGCTGCGAAAATGTGCCTCCCTGCTCTCGCCTACTACTCTACAGATGATCGTGTCGGCCACGATCGTGTCCAGGTTGGACTATGGCAATGCCCTTTATATTGGCCTTCCTGAGAAATTAATCAGCAAGCTGCAGGTGATCATGAACGACGCAGCTAGGCTGATTTTTAGGCTCCTTAGAAGGGCTCACGCCACCCCTCTGCTGCTTAAGTTGCATTGGCTCCCGGTCACACACAGAGCCAAGTTCAAGGGCCTTTGCATTGCCCACAAAGCCATCTATGGCCAGGCTCCTGGCTACATCAAGGAGCGCCTGATGAAATATGCACCGGGACGCATACTTCGATCGTCCACGGCGGGCCTCTTGGCCCCCTCACGAGCCAAAATGGCATCTAAAGGTGGCAGAGCTTTCTCTGTTTTAATTCCCCAACTCTGGAATGAATTGCCGGAGAACCTCCGTAAGGAACCCGCCCTCCTCCCTTTCAGGAAGCGTCTCAAGACTTATCTGTTTAGGGAAGCCCTGGCCATAGTCTAATACATTCGTTTGGGTGCTCATCGGGGATGGTAGAAGGTACCTGAGATTTCTCTGCGAGCGCTAAGAGACCTGTAGGTGATCATGCGCTATATAAGCTATAATTAACATAACATAACATAACATATACACATATATGGCAATGAAACTGGACGTCTAGATTAAAAGACTCAACATTAGCCAGTGCCAGAACATATGTCTAGTGAGGACTGTTTTTGTGACTTCTCAGTTAAAACAAGGACTTTGACTTCGAACGCCTGACTTGATAAAGTCTAATGTGTTGTCTGGATGTTTAGATGATGGCTGCATGAACACAAACTAAAGAATACAGAAAAGTGAAAATACAAGAAAAAAGGACTAGTTTCTTTCCTTTAAAAACCACAAGATAAGTCACTTGCACTCTGAAATTGAATGTCTAAACTTAGTCCTTTTTATTTGAAAGTTAATTATTTCATGTGGAGAAAATTAATTAGCCCAGAGTGCAATAATGTAACCTGAAAGCAAAAACAAATATCACTACACAATAAAGGGCCAGCGTTAATGATTTAGCAGCTTACCTAGAATTTCTAGTCACAATAGCTTTATGGAGGTTTCAGAGTAGATAATGGATACCAAGTGACTAAGTGCCATGTGCTCAAGGTGCACAATTATACAGTGCTGATGACAGTAATGAGACGTGTGACAAAACACACATAACCAATGGACACAGTCGTTGATATTCATTATTTCACTTCAAAACAAGGATGTTGATCTAATCACAGTGTTAGGTCCCTTCTACATATCTAAATTAGTCAATAAAGCTTCAACGGCAAATGAATAGCAGGTTCGAAATTAAGAGAGGCTGATTGAAATTACCCGAATCTAGATCTGAAATCAATATGGATAAGTGTTCATATGTAGAACATAAACAGATCTGTAAACTGGTAAATATTAAATTGTTAAGAATTTACACTGAAAATCCTAAGCAGCTGAAAAGACATAAAGCATTAGAAGAAATTTCTAATGTCCTTTCAATAGATTGGTAAAAGTGCTAAAAAAGTGTGCATAAAGTGACCACTAAAATAGTTATGTTTATTGGTGGAAAATTTGATATTTATGAGAACAGGGAGGTACAGTGCACTTAAAACTGCATTCGATTAGACAACAGACTCATTTAGGAGTAATCAAACAGCCTGAGTAAAGTGCTACATGTCAGAGGGCCCAGGAACAATTTAAACCTAGGACCAAGGGTTGCAACCCTGTTGGCCATAAGGGAGCTTGAAATTCACAGCGTCACTGTCAAAGCAGCTGCAAAAATGGCAGGCACGCAAGAAGTGACATAGCCAGTGTGTCATGTGTCCTAGTGCAAGGAAGGAAATGGGCCTCTGGTAGCTTTTCGAAGTCTGATATACATCACTAATCATGATTCAGTGAGCCCCTCAGGCCTCTGGCCCCAGGTGCCACTGCACCTGCTGCATCAAAGGAAGCTACGCCCCTGCACGTGGGTGGGGAGGCCCTAGTTGAATGATGACCTCGAGGGAGACTGACAGAGGACAAGATAAGCCCTGGCCAAGCAAATTTTGGTGGAAAGAAAGTTTATTAAATTATTTGGCCATTATCAAACCATTTAAAATTACATAGGAAAAACTAAATTAAAAAGAGTATAGTAAAAAGGAGCAAGACTTTCTTTTAAAGGAAATAGAATAGGTATTGGGGAATGGAAACAATAGGTTTCAACAATGCACGCCCTGATATATGAAACATTAGTCTTGCAGCATGGAAACCAGACATTTTTGTCCTAACATACAGTTAGTAGAGGCATGATCACGAGTCATCACACCCAAAGGTGCAATTCAAACTTTGAATAAATTAAGTCCTTTGGCAATAGAGTCACATCATAATTAACACTTAGGGCCTAATTACGATGCAGGTTGGACCGCAACCGACGGGTCGTCAGTTGCGGTCCGACCGGCATCTACTGCTGTGGTCCGACCGATGCATTACGATGTGTGCGGTCAGAGGTAGCAGTCGGAGGGACCGACCAATGATTTCTGATGGACTCGGTCGTAAACTCACCATAATTCCTTAAGGACAGCGCTTCCACCATCGGGATTATGATGGTGGTTTCCGACAACCATTCCATGTCGGCCTTTCAGACATGGAAAGGCTGTCGGAAAGCGACATTGGGGGCCCCTTAGCAGGGCTCCCTTCCCTCCGCGGCCTCCGCATTTGGGCCTGAACATCCCTGCACCATGTGGCAGGCACCTTACAGTGGTTCACAAACTTTCATTTCTCAATGGGAGTTTGTGCTGCGGGCGGTTTCTGCCCGCAGCACAAGCTCCCATAGAGAAATGGAAGTTTCTGACTGCACTATGTGAGATCGCATCGTAATCAGGTGTTCGGAACTGCCGACCTATGGTCGGGCAGTTCCCTCACCGAAACGGTGTCAGTCGGAGGCAACTCTGACTGACATCGTAGTGAGAGGCTTAATTTCATATATTGTATTTGTAGCAAAACGATATCCGCAATGGGGCAGTATCTGGATAACTTTACTGACCTGTCCTTTGAGCTCATTCTCAATGGTCGTGAACTCAAAGAAAATGGGGAACAATTGGAACAGTGAGTGTGATACTGCAGATCCAATGTTGAATAATGTATACTTTCTGTGATGTCTGGTTACCCTATGACATAGACCACCTTGACAGAAGTACAGTTAAAGATGTGGGTCAATGTAACTTTCACTTTATTGTGAAGAAAGAGCCAAATGCACTGGTCCCCAAACACTAGGCTCAATTTGCAACCAGTATTTTTGCAACCAGTATCGAATTTTACAAACCCTACTAAAGTAAAATTAGGAGTGGGTTGTATCAGCCATACCGCAAGAATAATAATGAAGTTGGTCGCAAATTACAATTCACTTTGATTTTTAAAAATCAGATGGATGCTGGCCTACTAGGGTTAGGAGACTCACATTCTCTAATCTTTGAATAAAGTTAAAAAATGTTAATGCAGTCTGTTGTCCTTCAAAAAATGGTCTTTGTTTAAAAATACATATTTTCAGTTTTTTTAAGTTTGTTTCAGAGTTGGCAGGAGTCCCTTAGAACACTGCTTTCTTATCAACAAGCTTTTTTTAACATTTGTTTCTTTTACAAATAGCTTACCATCCCAGCTCAGGAGTCAGTACATTTTCAATGTTTTGTGACCGTATTTTGGTTGCAAACATTGATACATGTCATACTTATTCGATATTTGGAAGGGACGCCTGCAACATGCTCCTTTCAAATACCTATTTTGTACCTGGTCATTATCCTATTTTTGGAGTCTGTAAATGTTTACTGACTCTTGAAATGGTATTTATAAAAAAAGAAAACATTTTTGTGGTGCAAACTCCAAATAGGAGTGTTTGTGACTCAAACATACTTTGTACAGCTGGCCCCAGGTTCTTTATGTCAAAAGTAGTCATGTCGCCGAGCAATGAAATGTCCCCATTTTAAATGGCCAATCAGGGTAGGAGGATCCCAGTGGCTGGCCAGGATGTTAGGTTTCCTTCTTCAGCATCATAAACAAGGTGACCCATTAGGTTTTGATCCCTTTTGAAAGCAAACAATGGGAGATTTCTTTTTCTTTGTAAGTCATTCATTTTATTCATTTACTTTTAAGATAAAATCTAGTAGAAATATATTTTAACACACAAACATCATATTTAAAATAATATACCATAATCAGGCCATGCCAATAGCATTAGTTATCCCGCAATATGTTAATATTATTAAAATGCATGACATTACGTTCTCATAAAACATACAGATAAGAAACAGTAAAGTGCATCAACAGTAAAAGTAGGTATTCAATGCAATTACAATGAAATGCATCAGTGGTGAAAGATAAAATATCTAGTTATATTACTAGTAACGCCCTCCATGTGTTAGCGTCAATAAAATACACGACCATGCTTTCAAATGCATTGACTGTAGCAGGTAGTCAAGGCAATTTAAATAGAGTGCATTAGAAATACAAAGATAAAATGCCTTATTTAGGGCGCGTGGCTTGATCGCTAGGGAAGATGGCGGCGCCTGAGTGAGGCTCCGCGGGTCAATGCGGCGGGTCGCACGGCATCATCATCTACTTTCCTGTATGGAAGGACGTTTCGGAAACAGGATGTTTGCCTCAGCAGGAAAACAGCTTTTACTGCCGTTTTGGCGGCACAGAAGCTCCGTTTTCGCTTCATGTAACCCCTGCCTGCTTCACAACAGTTGCGGCCGCCATTTTGGGTAAGGTGTTTACCTGAGGCGAATTTTCCTCGACCAACCTTACAACGATAAGTTCTTCTCAACTCATCCTTTTTGGATTTTTTTCTTTTATTCACCTTCAGATATTTTAATCTGAGGAAACGCTATACAACCTCTTGTTATTGAAGTCCTGCTGCATTGGAACTGCGCCAATAATGTCAGTCATTTTGGTCATGCTTTTACTTCATAATACGGCTGATATATGACAGGACTGTTTGTTTGTTGTTTACACTTGCCTGATATATTTTGAATATTGCCTCCAATAAGACGTTCCAGTCAACCGTCTAACTTCCGTTTTTAGTGGAGGCTTCACTTGTATTTCAATATACTCCGAGACTTCTGTATCGTCTTGGTCCTGTTTCTTTTTGAGTTGCCTCAAAATTTTACAATTACCTTTTTATGGGACGATTGGAAAAAGGTGAGCTCCTCGCTGGTTCGCTCCACACAGTCACTTGTTAAGAATTCTACAATCTTCTCAAAATACTCCAGGATGGAGGACTCCTTGGTTTCATCTAAGGGCTCCACTGCTTCAACAATGGCTTCTAACACTGCAGGGAAAGCCTCCACAAAACGTTTGAAAAAAGACCCGCCATCTCCTCGGAAATCATCTTCACCTGTCTCTTTGGACATGTTGCTCGAAGAAATTCGCTCTTTGCGTCCCTTTATGGAGGAAACTAATGCTAAACTGCAATTCCTCACAGAAAACTGGTCAAAAATGGACGAAAGACTAACTCTAGTGGAACATAATGGGGAATATTCTCAAGAACGTGTGTTAACTATCTCCAAATTTGCTTAACGCAACTTCTCACATCGCAGGAAAATAACACCGTGTGAACGCAGTATTCCCAACACGGCAGCACCATGCGATAGTCCCACGATAACGCGACAAATGCCTGCGTTAAAAGTAACATGACGCCGAAAAAATGCAAAACACGAATGCCCAAAAAGTTGCGATGTCCCAAATCGCGAAACAAAATTCAGCGATAACCAGCGACAGGCCTGCGATTCCCACGCGACATGCGGGAAAATGCACTATAAAAGCAGAGAAAAAAAAGAGATACAAAAATGTAACTGTGTAGCACCATGGACGCACCCGGACCGAGTGCAGAGGACAACGCGAACCCCACAAGCCCCACAGACGACCAGC
Source organism: Calotriton arnoldi (assembly GCA_963921515.1). Classification (NCBI taxonomy): domain Eukaryota; kingdom Metazoa; phylum Chordata; class Amphibia; order Caudata; family Salamandridae; genus Calotriton; species Calotriton arnoldi. Next base: position 261,612 of record CAWUFW010000965.1, read on the forward strand.
CAGGAACCCCAGGGAAGGGCAAGGAGAAGAGGAAGACGGGGTTCAGTCCGCAGGAAAACCGGATCATCGTCACGGAGGTGACAGAACACTACCAACAACTGTTCGTCACCTCCACTGTGTCATCGGCAACACAAACGGAAATATGGCAGCACATCGTGAACAACGTGAATGCAGTTGGAGTGTCGAGGAGGACAATGGAAAAAGTCAAGAGGCGCTGGAATGATGTGAAGGGCAAAACCAAGAAGAAACTTGATGCCAACATCAAAGCAGCAACGCAGATTGGAGGTGGGGGACCAGCGGCACACCAGGAGCCGGATGACATTGAGAAAATGGTGGCCACAGTCATCAGTCGGGATATGGTGCCAGGAGTCGGGGATCGGGACACTGCTCAACATGACCTGACACAACATCAACAGGGTGAGTACTGACCAGGGACTGGGGGGACGGGGGGAGATGGGCACAATGGCACACATGCACAATTAAGTTGAGCACACTGCACACCCACAATGACTCTGGATCATGTCCCTGATCCCCGTGCCACACTGCAGCACACATACATAAACTCAGGGAATGTGTGTTGAAATGAATTTATTTGCACATGCTGTGCCTGTGGTTATTTTGTTCTGTCTCATGATTGCCAAGGACTGCCACAATGTGACGTCCTCATGTCAAGAAATTGTCAATGATGTTGTTCCTACGGGCTATTCCTGCTGCAGCTGCAGTGGGGTGTGGTCCACCTGCCTCATCTTCCTCATCATCGTCCGGTGCATCTGGCACTCGTAACCATGGGGCATTGGTGCGTACACATATGTTGTGCAACACACAACATGCAACGATCATCTTGCACACGATGACTGGGCTGTACAGGAGCCTCCCACCTGTGATGTCCAGGCACCTGAAACGTGACTTCAACACACCAAATGTGCGTTCCACGTTTGTGGGCCGCATTGTACCGCCTCTGGGCCTGTGTGTTCGTGGCTCGGAGGGGTGTCATCAACCAAGGGCAGAGTGCATATCCTTGATCACCTGTGACAGTGCAGAGAGACATGAGTCAATAGTTGGTTCTGCATGATTCGTTGGCAGGCTCACTAGTTGATTGGCGTGTGATGTGTGTCATAGTGAATCCTGTGTGACATGTACTGCTTGTAGCAAATGAGCGCCATCAATGTGTAGTACGTAGCCTCACTGCTGCTCCTCCCTCCCCTGAGCCTAATTACTTGTGTGCGCTGCGCGGTTGCATCACTTGCACTTCTACGCCAAACCATAGTCATGCCTGTCTGCGCATCTCCACAAGCCTGACAACGACACTGTGATGTTGTGTGTTGAAGGTGGGCGGCCACGTGTGTGTAGGCCTATGGTAAGAATAGGGCGGACACAGATGTAAAGTTCATGGCTGGCTGAACTCGCGATGCGGTCGAGGCAAGACCTTTGGCTCATGCTGCGGCATTAGCGATACACACACAACAGTTGGCATGTATGATCCCGGACCCCGAGCGGGCTTGCGCTCATTCATTCATCCCTTTGGCCGAGCCCGCACTCTGGGGGCATGTTACATTGCAACTTTGTCCATTGCGGGACGGGTGGCGCCGACACTACAACAGAGACACACGCATTAGGTACTTCATTGGCAAGCCCAACACTTAACCATGCCCAGAGCCCCGGGGTGGTCATCCACACCCCTACGCTGGACTGTCGTACGCCAGCCCACTCTGGCAACACCTACAGGGGGGTACGACACAGCTACATGTCCCAGGTCTCACCCACTGCCTGAGGTGACATGGTTGCGTCCACTGTCCAGTACACTGCAGACACCAGCAGTGTATGTTGACATGGAAATGTCTGTGGTCTGCATACTCAGGTCTGTCCAGCACATCCACGCCACACTTGGCGTTGTGTACATTCACATTCATGGGTCACTTGCCTCCTTCGCACATGCCTGGTTCCCACCTCTCCCCACATTCTGCTATTGTGTGGCTGAGGTGCCATGCCGTTAAAGGCTTGTGTACATGGCTAGCCCAGGTTGCCACAGTAAGTTGTGTTGTCATGTCTGGAATGTGGGGATGTTGGTTGTCATGTTGTATGTGATTTTGTGATGTGTGCATTCCCAGAGTTGTGAGTTGTATGTTGGTGGAGTTGAGGTGTGTGGTGTGTTCAGTTGTTACTTACCGACGAGCAGTGCATTTCCATAGGTGCCATCCTGAAAGCGCTGGTTGATGATGGACTGTCGGAAGATGAAGGAATCATGCACACTGCATGGGTAGTTGGCGGTGACATTGGTGAAGAGTCCCCAGTGGTCCACTATCGCCTGCACATTGATGGAATGCGTGTGTTTCCTCTTGCGGTAATTTTGTGCAGTGGCCGGCAGGGGGCCCGAGGAGTACATGTGTGCAGTCGATTGCCCCCAACACGTGTGGGAAGCCAGCTATGGCGTAGAAGCCTTGCTTGATCTCCAGCTGTTCCTGCGCAGTGTGTGGGAAGTAAAGTTGCTGGGGTACCAAGCTGATGATGGCATCCAAGACAGGTGTGAGGAACTTTGACAGGGCTGGCTGTGAGACTCCTCCGACTATGGCAGTTGTTGGTTGGAAGGTTCCAGAGGCCAACAGGTGCAGCACGGCCAGCAACTTTGTCTGCAGAGGGAGGTTGGTTCTCCGCTGTGTTGGTACCGTCAGCCTGTGGGCAATGAGGGTCAGGATGCGGAGGATGGTTGTCCTTTTGAGCCTGTAGTGGGCAATGACTTCCTCTGGCGTTAAGTCTCTGAAGCTGGTGCGTTTTCGGAAGGTCCGGTGTCTTTGTCTGCGCTGCCTGTGTGGTAGTCCGGGGGGGTTGTGGGGGGGGTGGGGGTCCTGGCGGTGGTGGCGGTGGGTGTTGTGGTCCTCTTGGGGCTCCGAGCTGCATGATCAGTAGCTCCATGGCATCTGTTGTTCTTCTGGTGTGGCTGTGGGCTGGGCTCCCTTTTATGGTGCAGTTTGTCGTCCGACTTAGCACCAGGTAGGAGCAGGTGTTAATTCAATGCTGCTAACGCGCCTTATCGCATGTTTTTGGATCTTATCGCCGATCTGGCTGGTCGTTGAGAATGTAGCGGAGTGGTATTTTCGCGGGTTTTTGCACGGGAACGCCTACTCTGCATCTCATTAGCGTTAGTTGCCGGTGTCATCCGTGGCGATGTTTTTTGCTGCTGCTATCATAGGAAAACTGGTGATATCGGCTGTTAGCACCTGCTTGTGAATGGTGCGATGCATTTATCGCTGCGATAAAGTGCTGCTAACTTGGCGATAAGTCCTTGAGAATATGCCCCAATGTGTCCTCACTTGGATTCGCTGATGGCAAGCTCAACACTCTCCAGTCCCAAGTCGCCTCTCTTCAGAAACAAGTTGAGGACCTTGAAAACAGAAATAGGCGTAATAATTTACGCATTTATGGATTACCGGAAGGCGCAGCGGGAAATGACTCTCTCACCTTTTTCAAATCCTTCAATCCAAAGATTTTAAATATGCCACCTGAAACCTCTCTGAATATTCAGCGTGCTCATCGCCTAGGAAGTCAACAAGCTTCCTCTGCCAACTTACGACGCCCTAGATGGATTATCTTATACTTTTTAGAATACACTGACTTACTTAAAGTCCTTTCAGCAGCCAAGTCAATTAAGCAAGTTATCTGGTCTGGCAATAATCTATGCTAAAAACACTGCTGACAGAGGAAAAGAGTTTCTCAATTTGAGGTCTGACCTTAGGTCCTTCGGAGCTTGCTATGGTCTTTTCCACCCTTGCCTATTTAAGGTCACTTACAAGAACAGAACAACAACTTATGAGGATCCGATCAAACTTAAAAGTTTTATTAATTCATGCAAGATGGAGACTATGGATTTTTCCGACGCGTCTATGTCTCAGGCTGTGTAATGCTGCTGAATCTGATTAACCTTAATCCTTTTAAATTGAACAATTATATTCTTGCTCTTAAAGCGATGCTGTTGGTTATTGCAATGTTGTTTCTCTAAAGTTGTTGTTATTTGTAATTTGATTGTTTATGTTGATAAACTTTTTTCTTCCTTCCTTTATAGGTCCATTTATGCTCGTTCCTGTTTGTCCTTCCCCTTGTTCTGTAAGCCGTGGCCTTCCTTCGTTCTCCTCTCAGTCATCCTTGGGCGCCTCATCTACTCCCTGTGGTTTCCCCACCCCCACTCCTAATTGGATTCCTAGGTATGTTCTCTTACTCTGTTCTTTTTGTATTGTTCGTCTCTTTTCTGTTCACTTTTTCATTCTGGCTTCTTTTAATGACACTTTTGATCTTATCGCTCTTATTCCACTACTGTGCCTTCTTCTCTCTCTCCCCATTTCTCTTTTGCTTTTTCTTTCTCTTTTCTTCTATCTCCTATCTTTTCCCTTTTTTCTTTTTTTATCCGATTTAATGTTCTGCGTTCATATTTGAACTATTTTCTTTTAAGATATACGCATAATCATATAATATTTACACATGACTTGGTCGATGTTACAATCGTTCTATGCTGTTGGTTGGTCTGCCTAGATCATTATGTCTCTCATATATTCATTTCAATGTTTTCATATCTCTGAAAATTGTGTCATGGAATGTTAGAGGTTTGAATTCGCCTATCAAAAGACAACGTGTTTTAACTCATTTATCTAAATTAGAAGCTGACATAGCTCTTATACAAGAATCTCATTTAACGGCAACTGAGTCTTTGAAATTAAAAAGAAACTGGGTGGGGGAGGTTTTCTTTTCCCCAGGTGATGGTAAACGTAATGGTGTAGTGACACTTTGCCATAAGTCAATTTCTGTTAAATTAATTTCTCAATTATCTGATGAAGATGGAAGATGGTTATTTACTAGATTGCAGATTGTAAATGCTCCGATTTCTTTGCTTAATATATATGCTCCCACTAATGGTGACCCTTCTTTTTGGTCTTCTCTCTCCCAACGAATTACGTCTTGTATTGACGATAACTTTATCCTCGCTGGAGATTGCAACCAAATTGTCGATCCTTTCATAGATCGTAATTGATTAGCTTCATTTAAATCACATAAGTCCCACAAAATTTTTCTAGATATCATACAACAATACAAGCTCATTGAGGACTGGAGAATTTGTAACCCTGTTACAAGAGAATACACTTTTTATTCTCCCTCTCACCAAACGCAGTCTCGAATAGACCATTTTTTTGTGTCTCATAACATAGCTCAATCCTTGAGAATTGCAGAGATTGGGACAATTTTAATATCTGACCACGCTCCTATCTCTATCAAATTGGATATTTTATCCAAACCCAATACACCCAGGAGATGGCAGTTTAATAACTCTCTCCTTCTAGATCAGACCTTTAACTCCTCTTTTATCTCTTTTTTAATGAATATTTCTCTTTAAATCAGACTGATACTTTACCCTTTTCTGTTATTTGGGATGCATTTAAGGCAGCTGCCAGAGATTTTATTATGGGTTTTGTGTATTTCCCGTGAAACCACTAAGAATCTCTTGATGAAAATAAAGAAAGTAGAGCATTCCTATTATGCTTCGAAATCTAAGGACTGTTTATCTCAGCTTATTGAGGCCAAACTTCAATTTAATAAAGATTCGACTGACAATGCCTCACTCTAATTAATAAAGTCGAGTGCAAAATTTTACGGTGGCCAGAACAAGGCTGGTAAGCTCTTGGCAAATTATCTAAAGGTTAGGAATAATAAGCTTGACATCGAATCAATTCTTGATAACCAAAACGCATTAAGGTTTAAAGATTCTGAAATTTTGGATGAATTCCTCCTCTTTTACAAAGATTTATACACACCAGAATCCGTACCCTCAGATTTGGATATTTCCCAGTTCCTTTCAGGCATTCAGCGTACCTCTGATACCCAAATAGATTACGCTCCTTTAGAATCTGACATCTCACAACAAGAACTCCTTAGTGCACTACAGACACTTAAGAAGGCTAAGGCTCGAGGACCAGATGGGTTTACAGTAGAATATTTTACACACTTTGCACCACTGCTCCATCCCAAATTGCATACCCTTTTCAACTCCTGTTTGCAACCGGGCGAATCCTCTGGCTCTTTTTTAGAAGCACTAATATGCTTAATTACGAAAGATGGTAAAGATTTGAAACACTGCAAAAATTATAGACCCATTTCTTTAGTTAACATTGATTTCAAAATTTTCTCTAAAACCCTAGCAATGCATCTTGAATCTTATCTCCCTCAATTGTTAGGTGCAGAGCAATCTGGTTTTATAAAGGGACGACTCATTTCAGACAATACTCGTCTATTTTTCGACATTTTATCTAAATCTTCTCATATGCCTCACTCACTAGCCGCTGTGGCCCTAGATGCGGACAAAGCATTTGACCGTGTCAACTGGTCATATCTTTTTCATGTACTCAAATGGTTTGGCTTTGGTCCAAAGATCATATCTCTGATCATGCTCTTATACTCCAATCCCCGAGCTGCAGTCTTTGTAAATGGTAACATGTCTTCTTATTTTGACTTGAGAAGAGGTGTGTGTCAAGGCTGCCCACTGTCTCCATTTCTCTTTTACCCCTTCCATGCTCATGACGGAACGGTTCCGTCATGAGCACAAGTTCTAGTGTGCTCATGACGGAACCATTCTGTCATGAGCACATGCTCAGGAAATCCCTCTGCTGCAGACAGCAGAGGGATTTCCCTTTTTTTTTTTTGCCTGGGGAGGTGGGGAAGAGCTTCCACAACCTCCCCAGGCATATTTTTGTATTTCCTTGTAATGAAGATCGCGCGCATGGCGCGCTATCGTCATTACAACGAAATCGAAACTGAAACTTGGTTTCAGTTTCTCAGTTTCGGTGCTTGTGGGGCTATCTCAGTCCCCCCAGAAGGGCGATCCCCAAGCAGGGATCCACCCACTAGCACCAGGGAGGGGGGAGCGGCCCCTTGGGCAAGGGCCTTTGCTCCTCCCATTTTCTTTTGGGCACAACAATCTTTCTGCCCCCCCCGGGGGTAGATGGGGACAGTAGCCCCTAATCGCCCACTAGACACCAGGGATTTTTTTGGGGACGTTGGGGTGAGGGCTGCCCAAAAAGGGCATGCCAATGCCCCCCCAGAGAAATGTCAGTCTTTCTGCCCCCCCAGGGGTCAGACAGGGGCAGTAGCCCCCAATTTGCCCCCCCCCCGGGGGGGCAGAAAGCCCACTAAGAACCAGGGATTTTTTTTTATTGACGTTGGGGTGGGGGCTGCCCAAAAAGGGCATGTCAATGCCCCCCCCACCAGAGAAATGTCAGTCTTTATGCCCCCCCAGGGGGCAGACAGGGGCAGTAGCCTCCAATCTGCCCCCCGGGGGGGCAGAAAGCCCACTAGACACCAGGGATTTTTTTTTATTGACGTTGGGATGGGGGCTGCCCAAAAAGGGCTTGGAAATGCCCCCACCCCCTCTACAGAAATGTCAGTCTTTCTGCCCCCCCCGGGGGGGCAGAAAGCCCACTAAAAACCAGGGATTTTTTTTTATTGACGTTGGGGTGAGGGCTGCCCAAAAAGGGCATGCCAATGCCCCTCCACCAGAGAAATGTCAGACTTTCTGCCCCCCCAGGGGGCAGACGGGGCAGTAGCCTCCAATCTGCCCCCCGGGGGGCAGAAAGCCCACTAGACACCAGGGATTTTTTTTTTATTGACGTTGGGGTGGGGGCTGCCCAAAAAGGGCTTGGCAATGCCCCCACTCCCCCTACAGAAATGTCAGTCTTTCTGCCCCCCGGGGGGGGGGCAGAAAGCCCACTTAAAACCAGGGATTTTTTTTATTTTTTATTGACGTTCGGGTGGAGGCTGCCCAAAAAGGGCATGCCAATGCCCCCACCCCCCCCAGAGAAATGTCAGTCTTTCTGCCCCCCCCAGGGGGCAGATGGGGGCAGTAGCCTCCAATCTGCCCCCCGGGGGGGCAGAAAGCCCACTAGAAACCAGGGATTTTTTTTTAAAATAATGTAGGGGTGGGGGCTGCCCAGAATGGGCATGATAATGCCCCCACCCCAAAAACAATTACCAGAGTCTTTCTGCCCCTCCCTGGAGGCATATTGGGGCAATAGCCCCTTATCTGCCCCCCGGGGGGGCAGAAAGCCCACTAGGCCTCAGGATTGTTTTTTTTTAATTCAGGGGTGAGGCCAGCCCAGAATGGGCATGCCAATGCCCACATCTCCCCCCAAAAATGCCACAGTCTTTCTGCCCCCCCCGGGGTGCAGATGGGGGAAGTGGCCCCTCGGGGGGGGGGGCAGAAAGCCCAATAGGCGCCAGCGATTAAGCGGGGTTTTTTTTTGGGTGGGGGCTGCCCAGAATGGGCATACCAATGCCCGCACCACCAAAAAACTAGCCACAGTCTTTCTTCCCCCCTTGGGGACATATTGGGGCAACCCTCCCCCACCCCCCGATTTCCCCCCAGGGCGGCAGAAAGCCCACCAGCCACAGACTTGTTTATAGCAATGTGCCTACCTGTGGATTTTGAGCCCTAGCGCAGCCGGCACATAGGGAAACCTAGCAAACCTGTACATTTTTTTAAACTAGACACCAAGGGGAATCCAGGATGGGGTGAATTGTGTGCCTCTCACCATGTTCTGTTACCCAGAATCCCTTGCAAACCTCAAACTAAGTTAAAAAAACACTATTTCCTCACAATTCTGTGATGGAAAGTTCTGGGATCTGTGTGGATCCACAAAATTCCACCCACCCCGCATTACCCTAAGTCTTCCGAGAAAAATGGTACCTCACTTGTGTGGGTAGGCCTTGTGCCCACGACAGGAAACGGCCCAAAACGCAACATGGATACACCACATTTTCATAGTGAAAACTGACCCTTTTTTTGCAAAGTGCCTAGCTGTCGATTTTGAACCCTAGCTCTGCCGGCACCTAGGGAAACCTAGCAAATCTATACATTTTTGAAAACTAGACACCCAGGGTAATCCAGGATGGGGTGACTTGTCTGGCTCTCACCAGGTTCTGTTATCCAGAATCCCTTGCAAACCTCAAACTTTGTAAAAAAAAAACACATTTCCCTCACATTTCTGTGGTGGAAAGTTCTGAAATCTGTGTGGATCCACAAAATTCCACCAAGCCCGCATTCCCCAAAGTCTTGCGAGAAAAGAGGCACCTCACTTGTGTGGGTGGGTCAAGTACCCGCGACAGGCAAGGGCCCAAAACCTATTGAGGCGACTTCAAAATTACCTATCACAAAACAACCTGGTTTTGCAAGGGGGTCCCATGAGTTTTTGGCCCCGGGCTCGGCGGCCATCTAGGGAAACCTACCAAACCCACACATTTCTGAAAACTAGACACCCTGGGGAGTCCAGCAAGGTATGGCTTGCATGGATCCCCAACATTTCCCTACCCAGAATCCCCTGCAAACCTCAAATTTAGCTGAAAAAATTGCTTTTTTCTCAATGGTCTGTGTGGGAAAGTTCTGGAATCTGCGTGGATCCACAAATTTCCTTCTACACAGTACTCCCCCAGGTCTCCCGATACAAAAGGTACCTCACTCGCGTGGGTGGGTCAAGTACCCGCGACAGGCAAGGGTCCAAAACCTATTGAGGCGACATCAAAATTACCTATCACAAAACAACCTGGTTTTGCAAGGGGGGTCCCATGAGTTTTTGGCCCCGGGCTCGGCGGCCACCTAGGGAAACCTACCAAACCCACACATTCCTGAAAACTAGGCACCCGGGGGATTCCAGGGAGGTATGGCTTGTGTGGATCCCCCTACGTTTTCTTACCCAGAATCCCCTGCAAACCTCAAATTTAGCTGAAAAAAATCACTTTTTCCATACATTTTTGTGTGGGAAAGTTGTGGCATCACCGGGCTGACACAAATTTCCTACCACCCAGCGTTCCTCCAGGTCTCCCGATAAAAATGGTGCCTCACTCGTGTTGGAGGCCCAAGTACCCACGACAAGCAAGGGCCCAAAACGTATTGAGGCGACATCAAAATAGCCTATCACAAAACGACCTGGTTTTGCAAGGGGGCTCACCTGGGTTTTTGGCCCCGTGCTCGGCGGCCAGCTAGGGAAACCTACGAAACCCACACATTTCTGAAAACTAGACACACAGTGGATTCCAGGGAGGTATGGCTTGCGTGGATCCCCCAACGTTTTCTTTCCCAGAATCCCCTGCAAACCTCAAATGTAGCTGAAAAAATCACTTTTCCCACACATATTTGTGTGGGAAAGTTGTGGCATCACCGGGCTGACACAAATTTCCTACCACCCAGCATTCCCCCAGGTCTCCTGATAAAAATGGTGCCTCAATCGTGTGGGAGGCCCAAGTACCCGCGACAGGCAAGGGCCCAAAACGTATTGAGGCGACATCAAAATTGCATATCACAAAACGACCTGGTTTTGCAAGGGGGGTCACCTGGGTTTTTGGCCCGTGCTCGGCAGCCAGCTAGGGAAACTTACCAGACCCACACATTTCTGAAAACTAGACACCTGGGGGATTCCAGGGAGGTATGGCTTGCGTGGATCCCCCAACGTTTTCTTACCCAGAATCCCCTGCAAACCTCAAATTTAGCTGGAAAAAATCACTTTTTCCACACATTTTTGTGTGGGAAAGTTGTGGCATCAATGGGCTGATACAAATTTCCTACCATCCAGCGTTCCCCCAGGTCTCCCGATAAAAATGGTGCCTCACTCGTGTGGGAGGCCCAAGTACCTGCGACAGGCAAGGGCCCAAAACATTTTGTGATAGGCAATTTTGATGTCGCCTCAATAAGTTTTGGGCCCTTGCCTGTCGCGGGTACTTGGGCCTTACACACGAATGAGGCACCATTTTTATCGGGAGACCCGGGGGAACACGGGGTGGTAGGAAATTTGTGTCAACCCGGTGATGCCACAAGTTTCCCACACAAAAATATGTGGAAAAAGGGATTTTTTTCAGCTAAATTTCAGGTTTGCAGGGGATTCTGGGTAAGAAAACGTTGGGGGATCCACGCAAGCCATACCTCCCTGGAATTCCCCGTGTGCCTAGTTTTCAGAAATGTGTTGGTTTGGTAGGCTTCCCTAGGTGGCCGCCGAGCACAGGGCCAAAAACCCAGGTGACCCCCCTTGCAAAACCAAGTCGTTTTGTGACAGGCAATTTTGATGTCGCCTCAATACGTTTTGGGCCCTTGCCTGTCGCGGTTACTTGGGCCTCCCACACGAGTCAGGCACTATTTTTATTGGGAGACCTGGGGGAACGCTGGGTGGTAGGAAATTTGTGTCAGCCCGGTGATGCCACAACTTTCCCACACAAAAATGTGTGGAAAAAGTGATTTTTTCAGCTAAATTTGAGGTTTGCAGGGGATTCTGGGTAAGAAAACGTTGGGGGATCCACGCAAGCCATACCTCTTTGGAATCCCCGGGTGTCTTGTTTTCAGAAATGTGTGGGTTTGGTAGGTTTCCCTAGCTGGCCGCCGAGCACGGGGCCAAAAACCCAGGTGACCCCCCTTGCAAAACCGGGTTGTTTTGTGATAGGCAATTTTGATGTCGCCTCAATACGTTTTGGGCCCTTGCCTGTCGCGGGTACTTGGGCCTCGCACACGAGTGAGGCACCATTTTTATCGGGAGACCTGGGGAAACGCTGGGTGGTAGGAAATTTGTGTCAGCCTGGTGATGCCACAACTTTCCCACACAAAAATGTGTGGAAAAAGTGATTTTTTCAGCTAAATTTGAGGTTTGCAGGGGATTCTGGGTAAGAAAACGTTGGGGGATCCACGCAAGCCATACCTCCCTGGAATCCCCTGGGTGTCTAGTTTTCAAAAATGTATAGGTTTGCTAGGTTTCCCTAGGTGCCTGCAGAGCAAGGGTTCAAAATCTACAGCTAGGCACTTTGCAAAAAAAGGGTCATTTTTCACTGTGAAAATGTGGTGTGTCCACGTTGCGTTTTGGGCCGTTTCCTGTCGCGGGCCCTAGACCTACCCACACAAGTGAGGTACCATTTTTCTCGGAAGACTTTGGGGAACGTGGGGTGGGTGGAATTTTGTGGATCCACGCAGATTCCAGAACTTTCCACCACAGAAATTTGAGGAAAATTTGTTTTTTTGGACAGATGTTGAAGTTTGCAAGGAATTCTGGGTAACAGAACCTGGTGAGAGCCAGTCAAGTCACCCCATCCTGGATTCCCCTGGTTGTATAGTTTTCAAAAATGTATAGGTTTGCTAGGTTTCCCAAGGTTCCGGCAGAGCAAGGGTTCAAAATCTACAGCTAGGCACTTTGCAAAAAAAGGGTCATTTTTCACTGTGAAAATGTGGTGTGTCCATGTTGCGTTTTGGGCCATTTCCTGTCGCGGGCACTAGGCCTACCCACACAAGTGAGGTACAATTTTTCTCGGAAGACTTTGGGGAACGCAGGGTGGGTGGAATTTTGTGGATCCACGCAGATTCCAGAACTTTCCACCACAGAAATGTGAGGAAAATGAGTTGTTTTTTTTACAGATTTTGAGGTTTGCAAGGTATTCTGGGTAACAAAACCTGGTGAGAGCCAGTCAAGTCACCCCATCCTGGATTCCCCTGGGTGTATAGTTTTCAAAAATGTATAGGTTTGCTAGGTTTCCCTAGGTGCCAGCAGAGCTAGGGTTAAAAAACTACAGCTAGGCACTTTGCAAAAAAAGGGTAATTTTTCACTGTGAAAATGTGGTGTGTCCACGTTGCGTTTTGGGCCGTTTCCTGTCGCGGGCACTAGGCCTCCCCACACAAGTGAGGTACCATTTTTCTTGGAAGACTTTGGGGAACGCGGGGTGGGTGGAATTTTGTGGATCCACGCAGATTCCAGAACTTTCCACCACAAAAATGTGAGGAAAATGTGTTTTTTGGACAAATTTTTAGGTTTGCAAGGGATTCTGGGTAACAGATCCTGGTGAGAGCCAGTCAAGTCACCCCATCCTGGATTCCCCTGCGTGTCTAGGTTTCCAAAATGTATAGGTTTGCTAGGTTTCCCTAGGTGCCGGCAGAGCTAGGGTTCAAAAACTACAGCTAGGTCCTTTGCAAAAAAAGGGTCATTTTTCACTGTGAAAATGTGGTGTGTCCATGTTGCGTTTTGGGCCGTTTCCTGTCGCGGGCACTAGGCCTACCCACACAAGTGAGGTACCATTTTTCTCTGAAGACTTTGGGGAACGTGGGGTGGGTGGAATTTTGTGGATCCACGCAGATTCCAGAACTTTCCACCACAGAAATGTGAGGAAAATGTGTTTTTTTTTTAACAGATTTTGAGGTTTGCAAGGTATTCTGGGTAACAGAACCTGGTGCGAACAAGTCAAGTCACCCCATCCTGGATTCCCCTGGGTGTCTAGTTTTCAAAAATGTATAGGTTTGCTAGGTTTCCCTATGTGCCGGCAGAGCTAGGGTTAAAAAACTACAGCTAGGCACTTTGCAAAAAAAAGGGTACTTTTTCACTGTGAAAATGTGGTGTGTCCACGTTGCGTTTTGGGCCGTTTCCTGTCGCGGGCACTAGGCCTCCCCACACAAGTGAGGTACCATTTTTCTCGGAAGACTTTGGGGAACGCGGCGTGGGTGGAATTTTGTGGATCCACGCAGATTCCAGAACTTTCCACCACAAAAATGTGAGGAAAATGTGGTTTTTTGGACAGATGTTTAGGTTTGCAAGGGATTCTGGGTAACAGAACCTGGTAAGAGCCAGTCAAGTCACCCCATCCTGGATTCCCCTGGGTGTCTAGTTTTCAAAAATATATAGGTTTGCTAGATTTCTCTAGGTGCCGGCAGAGCTAGGGTTCAAAAACTACAGCTAGGCACTTTACAAAAAAAGGGTAATTTTTCACTGTGAAAATGTGGTGTGTCCTCGCTGCGTTTTGGGCCGTTTCCTGTTACAGGCACTAGGCATACCCACACAAGTGAGGTCCCATTTTTCTCTGAAGACTTTGGGGAACGCGGGGTGGGTGGAATTTTGTGGATCCACGCAGATTCCAAAACTTTCCACCACAGAAATGTGAGGAAAATGTGTTTTTTTTTACAATTGTTTAGGTTTGCAAGGGATTTTGGGTAACAGAACCTGGTGAGAGCCAGTCAAGTCACTCCATCCTGGATTCCCCTGGGTGTCTAGCTTAAAAAAATGTATAGGTTTGCTAGGTTTCCTTAGGTGCCGGCAGAGCTAGGGTTCAAAAACAACAGCTAAGCACTTTGCAAAAAAAGGGTAATTTTTCATTGTGAAAATGTGGTGTGTCCACGTTGCGTTTTGAGCCGTTTCCTGTCGTGCGCACTAGGCCTACCCACACAAGTGAGGTACCATTTTTATCGGGAGACTTAGGGTAATACAGAACTGTAGAGCAACTGTTATTACCTATTGACTTTCGATGCATTTCTGCCTTCCAAATGAAAGACAATGTGTAAAAAAGAAGTCATTTTGAAAAATGACCTATAATTCTCATGCTAGTATGGGTACTCCCAATTTCGGAAATGTGCAAATATTTACTGTTTCTAAACTCTATATTTTGTTCCCATTTCAGAAATACATAGGTGTCTTTCATACCTATTTTTCCATGTTTACATTTTCCCAAAATAATTTCTATATACCCGGTACATAATAAAAAACCATTGCAAGACGCTGCTCAGTTATTGGCTCTGGGTTCGTCAGGTTCTTGGTGAACCTACAAGTCCTATATATCCCCACAACCAGAAAGGTCCAGCGGATGTAATGGTATATTGCTTTCAAACAGCTGTCATAATTAAAAGAAGTTACAGGTGAAAACGTTGACACAAATGGCTGTTTTTTCAACTAATTTTCAATTTTTCCTATATTTAACTGTTAGTTTCTATAAAGAAACCTTGAAGGATCTACACAAATGACCCCTTGCTGAATTCAGAATTGTGTCTACTTTCCTAAAATGTATAGCTTTCCAAGATCCATTATTGCTTTCATACCCATTTCTACCATTAACTGGAAGGAGGTTGAAAGCACAAAAAATAGCAAAAATAGGCTATGTCCCAGAAAAATGCCTAAACTGTGTAATAAAATTTGGGTTTTCTGACAAAAGTCTGCTTGTCCCTGAAAGATGGAAAGATGGTGATTTCAGCACCACAACCCCTTTTTTGATACCATTTGCAGGGAAAAAACCAGACGCTTTCATCTGTAGCCCTTTTTTCCCATTTTTCCCCAAAAAACTAAATTTAGCTGTATTTTGGCTAATTTGTGGGTCCCCTCAAGGGAAATCCACAATCCCTGGGTACCTTTAGAATCCCCATGATGTTGGAAAAAAAGGACGCAAATTTGGTGTGGATACCTTATGTGGTCAAAAAGTTACAGGGGCCTAAGCGCGAACTACCCCAAATAGCCAAAAAAAGGCTTAGCACAGGGGTGGAAAAGGCCTAGCAGCGAAGGGGTTAACTTAGCTTTGGAATCCTACTTATCCAAAATCTGTCAAAACAAAGATATTCAGGGCTTTACTGCTCACGATAAACAAATTAAATTGGCAGCCTACGCTGATGATATATTATTGTTTATATCTAACCGACAATCCTCTATTCCTGCTTTCTTACATGAGGTGGAAATATTTGCTTCAGTCTCGGGTTATAAACTAAATAGAGATAAGTGTGAAATATTACCTTTGACTAAATATACATTTAAAGAAGACTTTGCTGTCTCTAATTTTACTTGGAATTCTAAGCACATAAAATACCTGGGTTTAGTTTCTGCCCCTTCAATTCCAACAACATTTTCTCTATATTAAGAGAGCTGTATACAGAGAATTTCCTCATTAACTTCCAAATGGCATCCCCTATATTTATCATGGTGGGGACGTCTTGATACAATTAAAATGATGCTCTCTCCTATAGTATTGTATACGATTTCTAACATTCCAGTATCTATCCCCTCCAAATTTTTTAAGAAAATCAATTCCATACTGTCATCTTTTTTATGCAACACTAAAAAACCTCGCATATCATTATTAAGACTCATAAAACCAAAGACAGAGGGTGGGGTTCATTTTCCTGATTTCCCCAATTATCATAAATCCTTCCTACTTCGTCAATCCTCGAGATGGCTTTCTGACCCCCAGTGCACTGTCCTTTGTGGGTGGAACTTGAAAGAGCATATCTCTCTCCTTTCTCTGTTAAAGAATATCTTTCTTTCACCCGCAAACCACAATCTGTCTCTACTTCTATTCTTAAACACTCCTGTAAGCTCCTAGAGCCCAATCAGAAGATGCCTCCCACAGATTTAAAGTCTTTCCTCAACTCCACACTTTGGCACAATAATTTCTTATTGATTCATGGTAAACCTTTTTATTGGAAGCCATGGAGACAGAAAGGTTTAATTTGGATACACCAGCTTTTTATTCAAAATGAAATTATATCTTTTTCAAAGGCTAGCCGGCTTTTTGATTTTCCATCCTCTTACCAACCTAAATACATAATCCTGAAACAAGCCTTATTGACTGCCTATACTCAAGTTTTGTCTCTCAGTCATCACACGTTTCACTCGGTTAATAGGTTACATACTTTTTTACACACATGTCCTAGAGCATCTACTATTTATACTCTCATAATGGATTTAATTCCAGATCCCTCAGGATCCAACGCTTTCATCATCAACTACCCACCCAACCTATCGAAAAACGCCACCAAAAAACACAAGCATCACCTACTTAGGTCTAGGCCCGAAACCTTAATCTCGGATTTCTACTTTTGCACAAACAAAGGCAGTAGAGTTAACAACCTTATTTTCTACACCAGGAAAAGAGCATGCTGGCGAAAAGTACTCTATTTGTTGCTACGAATATCAGGAACAAGAAAAACACCTCATGGTCTTAAACTTACTACAGTGCCCTCGCCCATGCTCAATGCAAATGCCACCATCACCCTCTATAACAATGGGATCATTCTAATCCAAGCCTCCAATGCCAATCTAATTAAGATAGCCATTATCTTCCCTTTACTCAAAATCGCGGTTTCAACGAAACCCAATGTCACCCACTCTCACCCGTCCTTCACTCAGGTCACCACTAGTCCTCCCCCCACCCCTCGGGGTAGGCCCTCACTCTCTCTAAATTACTCTTCACCTTTAGATGATCACAGAGAGGCCTTGTCCCCTGTTGACGTGTCCCAACCCTCCAGACTCCCGACTCAGAACATGAGAGACACTCAGGGTTCACCCGTCACTCACCCAGCCAACCAGTTTATATCTGTTCCTCGCTCAGAGAGATCCCCAAGCGACCTACTATCATCACCTGCAACGACTGATCCCTCTTCCCTCATCCCTCTCCCCTCGCCTCTTACTCTGTTGGTGAGTGGGCAACTGCCTCCCACCGACCATGATCGGTCAAACCCACTCTTTCCTGTCTTGACCGTATCCGATCCTCAGCTCAATGGTCATATCGCCCTCGCTAATGATCCAACCTTGATATCAAAAGGTCATGGAACTCCGCTAGTTTCAATTGATCAACTCCCTCCCCAGGAGCCACTCTCCATCACCTTGGACCCCAAGGGCTTACACAGAGGCTCCCTCCCCCCTCTCGCTTGCCCAACACTCACTTTATCCCTCTCAGACTTGGTTACGCGACTGGACGATATATCTCTCCAGCTGCACATCCTCACTACTGAACTACATGACCTGAAAGCTCTCTATAATGATCTTTTCCCCGCGATCAGCTCCTTCCTCACTTCTGCGAACCTGTCCAGAGCATCCCCTAGTGGGAGTGAACGCATGGGACAGTTTATAGCCCCCCCTGTCTTGCAAACCATTCCCTTAGCTAACGCTCCCTCCCGCCCCAGAAGAGGTGAGACCTACCTGGCACCCAATGATCTCAATGAGTTGCACAACTTTTACTCTACTAGGTCCAATTCCAACTTGATCCCGACGAGCAAAATACAAACCATCCATTCCAACCCGTACAGAGAACCTCCGCACAATCATAGACTCATCAATAAAGACAACCTCAAGAGAGTGAACGTCACCCAGTCTCCTTCCCACCCTAATCCACCTCATCTTAAATGTGTACTACTCAATTGTAGGTCCGCCAATAAACACGCCACCGACATATTCGACCTCATCCAACACAATGATTTAGACATTATCATTCTCACTGAAACTTGGCTAAATCCTGCCTCCACCCCTTTCCTAGACCTACTAGTACCTCCTACTCATGGCATAATTAGACTAGACAGAGCGCGGAAGCTGGGGGGTGGCCTAGCATGTATTCATAGGAACTCACTCTCG
The DNA here is from genome assembly GCA_963921515.1 of Calotriton arnoldi. Lineage (NCBI taxonomy): Eukaryota > Metazoa > Chordata > Amphibia > Caudata > Salamandridae > Calotriton > Calotriton arnoldi. The sequence continues at coordinate 279,761 of CAWUFW010000965.1, forward strand.
ATTTCTCACTTAGAGTCCTCTTCGCCCTCCTCCTGTGAATACCTTTGTCTCAGCATCTCAAGTAATAACCTGCCGGTTTGCAAACTTCACACTTTTTATCACCCCCCTGGAGACAATCTCCCCTTCATCGAGCAACTTATGGAAGTCATCTCTGGCAATGTCGACTCAGCCGTGTCCCAAATCTTCCTGGGTGATTTCAACCTTCACTGGTCTAACCCAAATGACCAAGCGGTAACTTGCCTTAAATGCATTTTTGATTGTTCAAGAACTGATTCAGCACTGTGACCAACCAACCCACAATAAGGGAGAAACTCTAGACCTCATTATCTCAAAAGGGCAGACCATCACATTGGATACCATTACCCCTTGCGATTGGTCTGATCACCACTGCATCCTGTTTTATTTAAACAGGGAGGTGTCGTTGAGGAAGGCGCAACCAACTAAATCAAAGATCTGGAAAAGGGACCTCAGATCAATAAACTCAGCTGATCTAGCAGCCCACTGTAAATCTGCCCTCTCCTCCCAAGCTGACCTGATCGATGTTCAATTACTCACGGATTCCTACAACTCGACCATCTCCAACATCATGGACAACTTCGCACTGCTCCAACAAAAAAACACCTCAACAAAAATATCCAAACCATGGTACAACGACAACTTAAACACGGAGCGCCGCAACCTTAGGGCAGCTGAACGTTCCTGGAGATCCAATTCCTCCTTGGAACAACTAAAACTCCTTAGAGATGTTAGAAGCTTTTACAGCAAACAAATCAAGAGCGCTAAGGCTGATTACTTCAGACACCAACTTGATCAAGCTGCAAACCGACCCAAGAAACTTTTCGAGTTGGTCAAGCAGCAATCAGTGGCAGGCCCAAGCAACTCTGACTCCGGAGGCAGCCCACCCTCTTGCGATGATCTTGCTGCTTTCTTCACTGAAAAATCAAGGCTCATCACCATTGAACTCGCTATTAAGAAAGCGCTATTGCCATCCCCCGGGTCCGCACCACCCCCTGACCTCTCAGAAAAGCGCAAACCAATCAGCCTGAACACCAAGAACAATGTGACATGGGACACATTTACCCCATTCAGTGAAAAAGACATCTACAAGATTCTTCAGAACTTCAATCCTTCTAACCACTTCAGTGACCCGCTGCCACCAGCCATCTTCAAAGAAATCAAGAATGTACTCATCCCCACCTGGACAAGGATTGTAAACGCTTCTCTGTCACAAGGCATGATCCCAGACTGCCTAAAAGCACCGCAGGTATCACCCATACTAAAAAAAACTAACGCAGATAAAACTGACCTCAATAATTTTCGCCCTATCTCCAACATCCCCACATTAGCCAAACTACTTGAAAAATGCATACAATCCCAACTCTGTGCTCACATAGATAATTTCCAACTCTTAGACCAACATCAATCCGGCTTCCGGAAGGGTCACAGTGCCGAATCGGCTCTCACGCACGTTATGGATGACATTTTAAAAATGTTGGACCAAAATGATTCCTGCCTCCTAATACTCCTTGACCTTTCTTCCGCTTTCGACACGGTTAATCACGACAACCTTCTATCCATTTTGAAGATCAGGATGGGTTTCTCGGGTCGGGTGTTACAATGGTTCTCATCCTTCCTTCACCACAGATCACAAAGAATCAAGGCAAACCACTCCCTCTCCCAGCCCTCTCCAGTACTCATGGGAGTCCATCAAGGGTCCGCCCTATCTCCTATCCTCTTCAACCTTTTCTTGGAACCTCTAGCTAACTCTCTAAATTCCACGAACATTCTCTTTCATATGTACGCGGATGACACACAACTCTATTTGAAAATCTCATCCCCGGACAACATCATCTCACTCAACTCGACCCTAATTACTACGCAAAATTGGTTAACTGAGAACCATCTACTGCTCAATACCTCCAAAACTGAATTCCTTCTCATCTCTCCCCCTAACCACATTCCCAAGCTAGACCCTTGGCTGAATCACCTCACTGCCTTCAATTGCACCCCTCTCATCATAGACTCAGCCAAATCTCTCGGAAACACCCTGGACAAACACCTGAATATGAAAAATCATATTAGCAATGTGTGAAAGGGAGCTAATCTCTTGATGAGGACACTCAGAAACATCAAGCCATTCCTTCCACAAAAGGACTTCAAGCAGGTGGTACAAGCACTGGTCCTGCCGAGGTTGGACTACGGCAGCGCTACTCTTTGTGGCCTTCCCAAATACACCCTAGCTCCCCTAAGGGCATCACTGAACGCTGCGGCCAGACTGGTCACTGGTACCAAACGAAGTGAGCACATATCCCCAATCCTAAAATCTCTTAAATGGTTGCCCTATGAAGCTCAAATTCATTTAAAGATTGCCGTTCTAGCGCACAAAGCCCTGCATTTCAAAACTCCCAGGTACCTAGTGCAAAAGCTTGAATTATCCTGCGGTGGGAGAGCTTCAAGAAGCGCTATCACTCTCCTCCTGAAACCACCCATCCTTAGCAAAAAGAGAACCGGTCTCCGAGCCTTCTCCGGCGCTGCCCCAAGGATTTGGAACTCTCTTCCACCGGAAGTACGCAGAATCTCCTCAACGACTGCTTTCAAACTGGAAGCCAAAAGATTCTTAATGAACAAATTTTTATGTTAACTTGGCCCAGGATCATTTGCTCGAAATCATTGTGCCTACAACCATTGTACCCTCATGTGATGCTGCCCTTCTTTACCGCATTGTGTGTCCCCTTTCGTAGCCCGTTATATTCATGCTTATCATATTACTCTCCTTGACTCTCTTGTTTGGGAAACAAGCGAGTATTCCTATTATGTATTCCTACTTAATGTTGATATTGGATCTATGCTCTTCTTTTCCGCAGTGTGTACCCCCTTCGTAGTCTGCTACATACCCGTTTATAGTACTACTCTCCTTGATTCATTTGTTTGGGATTTTTGCGATTATTTGTCTGTACCTATGCATGTATTCCTGTTGTGTAATCTTTTCCTGTTGGCGATATTGGATTCATGTCCTTCCTTCCTTTGTAAAGCGCTCTGATATCCTTCGGGATCTTGTTCGCGCTATATAAAACTTTATAAATAAATAAATACTTATCTTCGTAATCTACACTCTGATAGAGAGAAAACCAAAATAGAATTATCTTGGGAAGAGGATCTTGAGATGGAGTGGCCAATTTCCTTCTGGAATAAAATATGGTCTAAAATTAGAAAATCATCTAGAGCAGCTAACACCACACAGACTACGGGGCATATTAGCAAGGGCACTATCGCCGCATTAGCGGCACTTTTTGCCGCTAAAGCGGCGATATTTATATCGCCCTATCAGCAAACTGTCTCTAACAGCAGTTAGCGACAGTTTGCGGGCATTAGCGCCCGCTTTTTTACCGCTTTGCATGTCAGCGATATTTATCGCTAATGACATGCAAAGTGGGCGTTCCCGACGAACAAACCTGGGAAACACTCGCTAACAGGCCTATCGCCTATTAGCAAGGTGGCCATGGCCCCAGTTAGCGACGTGAAAATTCGCGCTAACCGGGGTCATCGCCATTTATTTAACACCTGCAATTAGCAGGTGTTAGCCATACCTAACATGGGGGGTGGATTATGCTGATACGACCACAGGGTCGTATCAGCAAGATGTTCTCCCTTCTCCATGCAACATCGCTGGTTTTTCAGCGATGTTGGCCCATTTCTCGCTATCGCTGGAATATTCATCGCCATAGCGCTAATCGTTGCTAATACAGCGTTAGCGTGGCGATATATTCCAGCGATAGCCGGCGATAAAAAAAATCACGCTAAGCAGGGTTAGCGATGATTATCGCCTCTTCTTGCTAATATGCCCCAATATTTTTTATTTATAATAGACTTTTATTACATCCGGTCATTTTGCACAAGAGATATCCCGATGTCCCTGACACTTGCTGGACTTGTTCATCCCCGTCAGCTGATTTGAAACATTTACTCTTTACATGCCCACATGTACACACCCTCTGGAAAAATGTTTGGTCTCAAATTAGCTTGATTTTTGGTGCCAAAATACCCTTTTCTATTGTTCAACTATTTTTAGGATGTGCTTCTCCGATTTGGGATAATTATACTTTTAATATCAAGATTGTAGATTTGTTGATAGCAGTTGCCTTTCAGCAAATCACCAAAAACTGGAAAGACCTAACCAAGTTATCCTTTCAGGCCTGGTGGTATGCTGTGTGTTATAACCATAGATTAGATACGGCCCTAGTTCATCCTATACATTTAGCTACAAAGCGCTTAATTCTGTGGTCACCTGTCACAAGACGTTTTGAGGCGAGTGCTAGACATTCTTTCTCTATGACTCCTATACAACAAGAAGTTGCCCAACCTCCGTGACATTCCTCAACCTACTATAACATTATTTTTCATCTGTTCATGTCATTTTTGTGTATTTTGAACTTAGTTACAATATTTTATGAACAATGTGATTATCTTCCTCTGTTTATTCAGGCATACCGTTCCAGTCATGTATATTTGATATTCTTACTTAAACAAGGTTATATCTAACGTTCAATTATTCTCTTATATGATTGTATTTTACTGATTGTAGTATTGTATATTTTTCATTTATGTTCTTTTTATAAATTCTTCTTTGAACTAAAAAAAAGAAATACAAAGATAAGACACCGAGTTATATTGTTGTGATCCCCATATGTCTAAATCTTTAAAATACACAACCTTGCTTTCACATAAAACCACGGATTAAAAAACAGTAAAGTGCATTAACAATAACAAGTATTCAAGGGAATTACAATAAAGTGCATTAGGAATAAGAAATACGATGACCATTTATATTATAAAGAACATAACTAGACGTATACTGTGTTACCCGAACATTCCAAGTAATCAGTTTCTTTTATCTAAGGAGTTTGAAAGAGGTGAAAATGCAAACTGGTTTGTCATTGGATTCTTTAGGTGTGGGAGTGAGAAAGTCTCTCAAGGTGAAGACATGCCCATTTAAAAGAGTGCCATATCAGATTTTTCAGGATACCATCTAGCTCTCAGGTTGCAACTTAACATTTTTATTTCCTTAAAATAGTCGTCACAGTGGTGACTGTTTTTTAAAATAAGGCAAAGGGGAGATCATCCCTAAAAGCTCTGTTATGATACCTTTTTTTTAACTAAAATAACAAAGTTCTTTTTTTAGACTTCCCAAAAAGGGTTATGTATAGGGTCCTATCATGCACTTTGACCCTGAAGTTGGAAACATAGATACTTAAAACATGCCTCATGCAGCAGAGGCAGGCTTAGCCTACAATCATGCCTGTTTGAGCAGTTCGGGATATATGAAATCATGGGGACATAGCCTCCTTCCAATGTCACAATCAATTTTGCAAATTACCCACTGATGTAAATGTTTGAATGGCAAACACAATTTCTGACATTAGTTTAATTGAAGTTTGGTGCCGTTTTTCTGATGATGATGGAAATTTGCTCCAGATTCCGTGAGAAGTTTGGCTAATTATCTCCAGTTGGCAGACATGGACATGGCCTATGGAGTAAGATAAGAAAATCAGATTATAGGACCAGTTTAATAGGCTAATGTGTTTTCAAATTCTTTCAATGAAGTGATATTTTCATGGACGGTGTCAGTCGTGCAGAGGTAGTCCTAATCAGCAGTAAAGAAAACATTTCTCAGCCCATAAATTTTGGAGTGGCAATGGGGGCACGGAGAGGAGATTGAAAAAAATATAAGATTAATGTATTAGGTTCTAAGAGCAAAGAAAATGTTGCCATGATGTAACGCTCTCTGGACCATCAAAATGGAACATAGAACAGTTCGGCCAAGAGTCGCAAACAAATCACGGAACGCAACGCAGCAGCCAAAAATACTACATTGCATTGCGTGATAGGGAGGGAGCAGGAGAGCACCATATCTACAGCAATATGGTTCTCTCCTCCCCTCTCTCTAGCTCTGGCACAGCTTTTAGCTGCCGTGCATCAGGCACACACCTTAGCGCCATAGTGCTAGGGTGCTTGTCTGAGTCTACCATAGGCTTTGTACAAAGACAAGTTCAAAACCTTTTCTTATGCTTTATGTGTGCCGTACAGTGCAGCACATATAATAAGTCGGTAAAGCAAGGAGAAATTAAAACATTTCTCCTTTTAACGCCTGCTTTTCAGTAGTGTTAATTTTTGGCATTAAACCCTGTCTACTAATGTTAGTAGATAGGGATTAGCGTAAAAAAGCATGGGTGGTTGCATGGGAACACCCATTTACCACCCATGTAACGCCCCCTTGACTCAAAGTAAGGCAAAGAAGCGTTTTGCGCTGCTTTGCGTTACTTTTCATACAAACCAATGCAAATACCAATACTACTCTCCATATGATTGAGATCAGAAACAGAATGAGAAAACTGTGGAGCTGAATCAGCAGATCCATCAGATATACACTAATGCTGGAGATCTCCAAAGCAATCATCAGGCAGAATTTCATGAACATTTTGATCCTGGTGTTCGTTGCCATTAACATTTAGATACTCGCTTTACAAATCAACAGTCCTATTACCTTCAACTGAAGATAGTGAAAAGCTTAAGACCTCATGGTTTGATGCCCAAACAGAATTATAGTCATGGTTGTTTAAGGCATTCTTACATACCCATATTTGATACACCCAGTAAATCACTCTTGATAGAACTTCCATTTTCCACAGGCCTCAAAGTAATTCCACACATGGCCATAATCTTCTTAATCCACCACAATCCATTTTAAATCTGCATAGAAGCCTTGTTTACTTTAATAACACAGGTTTTGGGAAAATTTTAGATTGTGTTTTATTGACACAAAGATGTTTGTGGACCCTAATTGTGTCACATCAACTTTAAAGCCAGTTTTGCCGATGATTCCTGTCATAATGTTCCATACTCTTCCTCTGCACATCATGCATTCTATCACAAATCACTTGCACATCAACATTTTTTTTTCCCACTATTTCTTGCACATAAGCTGGGGTTAACATTAAAACAGGTTCCTTAAGGAACAATAATTTGAACAGACTCACACCAGTAGAAGAGTGCAGAGTAAGATGACAGTACCAAAATATGTTCCTCACTACCACTTCAACATCAATCCTAGCAATACAAGCCAATTGAATTGAATCCTTTACAGCTCTGTTCTCTCTCTCCACTGAGCCATTGCTTTGCAGGTGATACAAAACCACTGTAATTTGTTTGTCAGAAATGTGAGCTACATACTCCTTCATATCATGCTAAATAAACTGAACCTTGGTATCTGAAACTAAATACTTGGGATAACCTTCAACAGTGAAAACGTTTTCCAATAAATTAATGACAGAACTTGTATTAGGTTTCCTGACAAAAGAATGATCAGCCCATTTTGAATGATAATCAACATGCACAATTAAACATAGTTTCCTTTAGGCGATGCAGCGCCCGCAACGAAATTCGTTTTTATTTATTTATATGTTTACTTACCTCTAATCGGCCGTAATCTGTATTTTACTACCCCCCACCCTGCCCCTCCCCCGCCCCGCCCCACGTCAGCGCCCGGCAGCACTCCCACCACGGGCCGCTACTGGTGCAAATTCAATGTTCTGAAGACTTTCAAATGCAGAGTTATACAGAGTATGTAAAAATAAGAAAATATTCTACGTCTCAAAAGTAGCAAATTCAGCAAAGAATCGGACAGCATCCTTATAGAACAGTAAAGACTTCTGTCTCACTCCCTAAATCGAGGGCTTTTATACACAATTATTACATAGAAAATAAGAATTTCTGCAGTTTCTTTGTGGTGTGAGCGGATGTGTTATTTCTTCAGGAAATCAGAGCACAATAGAATTAAGCATCACATTACCTTCACAACCAAGTACTAACATCCTAAATTAATAATTATTCATCACCCTCTATGCTAATATCATCCAGAGAAATTCAAACAAATACATTTATACTGTCACACTATGTGAATAAATACCTCTCAATGAAGAAATTGAAGATATGGTAACATGCTGCCAGTTACATCCGAGCTACAGAAACTTTCCAATGAGCATAACAATAATAATAGTCAAAAAATATCCTAGTACATTTCAGGTTGAAAGTGTGATGTGGAGCCTGTGGGCGAGACATTGAGTGCAGTGGTGGAAGTGCAGGGTGAGTGACAGAGATGACTTTCATCTTAGTCAAGGTGGCATTTCACAGAAAAATGTGGGCAAGTTAACACATACTCAGAAAACACACTTCTACACATCACAGAAAACTTGTTTCAAAAGCAGTTGTATTAAATCTGTCTGTACATCTGAAATCATGTGTGTTAGAAATGAAGTATCTTTATCTAAACTTAACAAGACCAAAACGACACAAAGCCAACATCCAAGTATTAAGAAAAATTACTTTCAAAAGGTTTTAGCAACTGAGTCCATAGAAAACTATTGCTGCGTGATTTCTTGCAAAGTACCTGTCATTGCGATAAAATTCACCAAGCCAAAGAGCCGCAGCGATGGGAAGCATCGAAAAACAAAGAGATGCGCCGATTCCTGAGACCTTTGTGGATGCGGTGCAACAGTTCCGCTGGACACAGGAGAGCGGTGCGTAGGGTCTGGTCTGTAGGGAGAAGCGATGCATCGATTCTGAGACGACTCCGATCCGCGGGTGATGCGTCGGGGAAAACTTGCCGCACAGGGACGGTGCGTGGAAATCCGGGATGCGTCGGCAAACAATGAGGCGGAATCGAGCGGTGCTGCGTCCATTTCTTCAGCCGCGATCCCTCGATGAGTTGATTCTTGTAGCGGTGACATGCGCTGCATCGGTTTCAGCAGTGGCGCGGGGAGATTCTTCTTGCACCACGGCATTGCGTCGCAAAAACTGTCGCAAGAAGAGCGATGCGTCGATTTTCTTGATGTTGCGTTGCTTTCCAGCTCCCAGCAGCAGAAACAACCTCCAGAGGCCACACACAGTCACAGGCACTCCTGGCAGGTCAGAACCCCCAGAAAGGTAGTTCAGGGGAGCTGGGGGTGAAGTCTTTGTGTTCCTGAGACTTCAAATCAGGAGGTAAGCTCTACTCAAGCCCTTGGAGACTTTCCTCAAGCAGGGGACACAGCACACAGCAAAGTCCTTCTCCTTTCCTTGGCAGAAACAGCAACTGCAGGCCAACCCCAGACACACAGCAAGGGCAGTACTTCTCCTCAGTTTCTGCAGCTCTTCTCCTTGGCAAAGGTTCCTCTTGATTCCAGAAGTAGTCTAAAAGTCTGGGGTTTTGGGTCTGATACTTATACCCCAAAATGTCTTTGTTCTCTTTGTGCAAGGGGCTCTGAGCACAGTTCAAACCAGTTCTGGGGGGCACTCTGCAAGTGCACAACAACATCCATTGTCACTGTGAGCCTTGGCTCCAGACACACCACAGGGGTGCGGAGCCAGCATTGTGGAAGGCAGGCACAGCCCTATTCAGGTACAGGTGCTACTCCTCCCACCACTCCAAATGCAGGTCAGGCCTATCCAACCTAGTGCTCACTAAACCAGACTCCTGGAGCCACTGCACCTCCCCAGCTCCTGTCACTCCTAAGCCAGAAAGTCAGTCCACTAACAGGCAGAGGCACACAGGATGGATGAACAAGAAAATAGCCACTTTTCTAAAAGTGGTATTTTCAAACACACAATTTAAAAACCATCTTTACTAAAAGATGTGTTCTCAAATTCTGAGTTCAGGGATACTAAACATTATTTTCCCATCTGGTCTCAATGGTAAGTTATATTTATAAGATGTCATAAATTAACTCCCATGCTTTCCTATGGGGACAGATAGCCTTACAATAGTGAACAACGAATTTGGTAGTATTTCACTATCATGACATGCCACACACATCAGGGCATGTCCTACCTTTCACATACACCGCACCCTGCCCCCAGGGGTACCTTGGGCCTTCCTTGGGGGTGACTGACATGTAAGAAAAGGGAGGGTCAGGGCCTGGCAAGTGGGTGCACTTGCCAAGTCGACATGGCATTTAACAACTGCGCGCAGACACTGCGGTGGCAACTCTGAGTTACCGTTTCAGGAGTACTCGTGTGGGTGGCACAATCAGTGATGCAGGCCCACTAGTAGTATTTGATTTACCAGCCCTGGCACACTCAGTGCACTCTACTAGGGACTGACCAGTAAATCAAATATGCCAATCAGGGAGAACCAATCATAATAAGAATTTACACAGAGAGCATATGCACTTTAGCACTGATTAGCAGTGGTAAAGTGCCCAGAGTCCTAAAACCAACAAACACAGGTCAGAAAAAAATAGGAGGAAGAAGCAAAATGTTTGGGGATAACCCTGCGAAAATGGCCAAGTCCAACACAACCCCCTTCCAGCCTAAATCCAGGGAAGACCAATCCATACCTCGATGGGCTTCCCTGCTTCGGGCGATAGAACATGGAACCTGGCCCACAACAGCAGGTGTCTATTCCCGTTCTACTCCTTCCTGAACCTAGTTGGATCCCTCTATCCATACTCTCAGAGCCCACTAAGCTAACCCATGTGGAACTCTTCTCCTCACCTGTGGACCCCATCTGTGCAGCGCCTAAACTTTCTTTGCTCACAGATGTGTCCCAACAGGCAGAGAGTACCAACATGGCCAACTCAGTGGTGTGGCCCAGTCCCCCCTGGGGTATGACTCCTGTCCCCCTCCCAGGAGCAACTCTGTCCACTAGGACAGCAAGCCACAGTGGCCACTGACAACTGTCAGTGATGAGAGCCAGGCCTCATGCATTTCAGGCCTCTCTAACCTTTGTGGCGTCAGAAAGTGGATGGCGGTAGCCCCAGGTGCCTGGTACCTTTTGTCCACTCTCCCTCCTGTCAGGTCAGGGATGACATCCTGACTCTGACCCACCAGCCCAGGGTCTTTACCCCGAGGCTGGACATGAGACTGCGGGGGCTCTCCCACACCCGGTCCTCCTCCCTGGGGTTATGCACCCTCCCACCTGGAGCGGTACCCCCTTCCAGAATTGTCAGGGCACCTGAGGCAGGTGTCATGCACAATTTGCCCACCAGTTCAGGGGTACTATCCTGCAACTGGTACACCAGCCCAGGGTCTGTACCCTGAGGCTGGACGCAGGACTGGGGTGGGCTCTCCCACACCCGGTCCTTCTCCCTGGGGCTCTGCACCCTCCCACCTGGAGCGGTACCCCCAGAAGACAAACTGGTAGGAGCACTGTTCACAGTCGCCCCTTCCTCCAGGTCAGGGGGGACACCCTGAACCTGGTCCTCCAAACCAGGGTCTCTACCCTTGGGCTGGACCTGTGCCTGGCAACCCAGGACTTCCAGGGGAGTACACCAACCCCCCCAAAGGGAAACACACTCCCCTGGAGTTGTGTAAGAGTCTGCCTGGTGCAGGTCTCTAGCCTCCTGTCCACCTGACAGAGCATGAAGACCTCCAAGGCCTGAAGTAGCCTCACCAGGGTCAGTCCTGGGGTGCTCTGACTTTAGGGCTGGCAACCCCTGACCCACTGGTCCTCCCAGTGAGGACTTCGTACCCCTCTCACATTTTTCTCTGGACTCATGGACCCTCCCCACTGGAGCGGTGCTGCCAGACATCAGAACTGGTGGGATGCTTGTTACAGCAGTCCCCCCCAGTTCACCTGACACTTTGGGATCCCCCTCAGGGTATGGCCTCTTGGCACAGACTAGGCCCCTTTCCTGGTGTTCACTCCATGACCTAACCAGACCCTGGGACTGGGTTTCAGGCACCTTGGGACACAGCTCACTCCCACTCCTTCTCCTCTGAGACACGACGTGGGACCCTACACCCCTCCCGCTACACTGGGACCTATCTGGGCTACCACCAACCTCCCCTACCTCACTTGGTTGGGGAAAACCTGAGCCACCCCCTCAGGGTCACTCCCAAGAGCTTCTTCAGACCCTCTGGAATCCACAAAAAAGTCTGCCTGCAGTTCAAGTTCCCTGGGGTCAAAGAACTCACACTCCACCGGCTGTTGGCATAGCTCTGGAAAACACGGACTTAAAATATGCTCTCCAACAATCGAATCACACAGCCCCACACATGTGTTAACCAAGCTACCCTTTGCCTCACCATCCAGTGCCTCACACAAGTACCCCACACCACTCTCCTGAGATTGGCAAGACAGTGTCTGACTGTCTCTGTAACTCAACCCACACTCTTCTGGGCGGTCTCCACACTCACATACCAATGCTTCTACCATGGAGGAACCTCTCTCCCTGCACCTCTCATCTAGAGTCATTAGAGTGTTCCTCCCACCACTAGGAATATGAACCCCTGTACCAGTTCCCCAATCCACCTCAGGGACAATGCACATCACTGGAGCTACCTCATAACCCTGAACCCCTTGGTGTATGTCAACCCTCTCCTTCAAGTCAGGCGCCACATCTCTGGGTGTGTGTACTTCTCCCTCAGCACTATACACTACATTTTTGCTGCCACCATCTGAGCTGGACTCCACCTCCAACCCAGCCAAGCTCACTTCATGAGCTACACACATGTCCTTTTTCTTAGCTAAGACACTCATGGCCTCAAGCCTTCTGAGCTCCTCATCAAGCTCTCTCATTCTCAGTTCATGTGCCAAGATCAATTTCTTCTCTTCTAAGGCATAAGCGTTCCTTCTCTCTTCTGCCTTTATTCTCATGACCTCTAACTCATGATCTCTGGCCCTTTGTCTTTCCTCCAAATCCTCTGGAGAAAAATTCCTGGAAGACTGATTGCTGCCAGCCCTAGAGGCTGCTCTCCCACCAGGAAAATCCTGGGCTCTGAAACAACCTTCTGGCACACCCCCATCCACATCTGCATCATCTGTCTCTCCAGCTTCTTTGGCCTCCCACCAGGCCCCTAAGGCCTTCTGTGGCTCCTCTTTTCTAAAGTGGCTCTTCATGGGACAACCAAAGCTTTTGCAGAATTGCCTGAGTTGCTCTACCTTGTAGCTACTTAATAATTCAAAGTCAAACTTCAAATCTGCAACCTCACTTGTTGCTTTACCATTCCGAGACATGATGCGTGGATAACTCAAGGGTAAGATCAGAAACAGAACCAAACATAAAAACAGTATGTAGTTGCATAGTGGTCTGCACTAAACTAGTGATGTACACCAATCACTGTGGTCTCAAGTACAAATACAAGTTCAAATCCTCACCGCTGACCCGGAATGTTAGAAATGGGGGTCTCTAGATGGCAGAGGTAGGTACCTTTGTCCAAATAGGGACCCTTGCTTCTAGTCAGGTTAAGGGGGATACACACTCTAGATAACCCCTGTTCACCTCCTTGGTAGCTTGGCACGAGCAGACAGGCTTATCCCAAAGGCAATGTGTAAAGTATTTGTACCAACACTCACAGTAACACAGTGATAACACCACAAATGGACACCACACCGGTTCAGAAAAATAAAGTATCGTTATCTAAACTTAACAAGACCAAATCGACAAAAACCCAACATACAAGTATTAAGAAAAACGACTTTCAAAAGGTTTTAGCAACTGAGTCCATAGAAAACTATGGATGCATGATTTCTTGCAAAGTACCTGTCGTTGTGACAAAATTCACCAAGCCAAACAGCCACACCGATGGGAAGTGTCGAAAAACAAAGAGATGCATCGATTCCTGAGACCGTCGTGGATGCGATGCAACAGTTCCGCTGGACACAGGGAGTGGTGCGTCGGGTCCGGTCTGTAGGGAGAAGCGATGCGTCGATTCTGAGACGACTCCGATCCACGGGTGATGCGTCGGGGAAAACTTGTCGCACAGGGACGATGCGTGGAAATCCGGAATGCGTCGGCGATCGATGCGGCAGCATCGAGCGGTGTTGCGTCGATTTCTTCAGCCGCTATCCCTCGATGCGTTGATTCTTGCAGTGGCGACAGGTGCTGTGTCGGTTTCAGCAGCGGCGCGGCGGTGCAGGGAGATTCTTCTTGCACCACGGCATTGCGTCAGAAAAACTGTCGCAAGAAGAGCGATGCATCGATTTTCTTGATGTTGCATTGCTTTCCAGCTCCCAGCAGCAGAAGCAACCTCCAGAGGCACACACAGTCACAGGCACTCCTGGCAGGTCAGAACTCCAAGGAAGGAAGTTCAGGGGAGCTGGGGGTGAAGTATTTGTGTTACTGAGACTTCAAAACAGGAGACAAGATCTACTCAAGCCCTTGGAGACTTTCCTCAAGCAGGGGAGACAGCACACAGCAAAGTCCTTCTCCTTTCCTTGGCAAAAACAGCAACTGCAGGCCAACCCCAGACACACAGCAAGGGAAGTACTTCTCCTCAGTTTCTCCAGCTCTTCTCCTTGGCAAAGGTTCCTCTTGATTCCAGAAGTAGTCTAAAAGTCTGGGGTTTGGGGTCTGATACTTATACCCCAAAATGTCTTTGTTCTCTTTGTGCAAGGGGCTCTGAGCCCAGTTCAAACCAGTTCTGGGGGGCACTCTGCAAGTGCACAACAACATCCATTGTCAGTGTGAGCCTTGGCTCCAGACACACCACAGGGGGGTGGAGCCAGCATTGTGGAAGGTAGGCACAGCCCTATTCAGGTACAGGTGCTACTCCTCCCACCACTCCAAATGCGGATCAGGCCTATCCAACCCAGTGCTGACTCATCCAGACTCCTGGAGCCACTGCACCACCCCAGCTCCTGTCACTACAAAGCCAGACAGTCAATCCACAAACAGGTAGAGGCACACAGGATGGTTGAACAAGAAAATAGCCACTTTTCTAAAAGTGGTATTTTCAAACACACAATTTAAAAACCATCTTACTAAAAGATGTGTTATCAAATTCTGAGTTCAGGGATACTAAACTTTATTTTCCTATCTGGTCCCAATGGTAAGTTATATTTATAAGATGTTATAAATTAACTCCCATGCTTTCCTATGGGGACAGATAGCCTTACAATAGTGAAAAACGAAATTGGCAGTATTTCACTATCAGAACATGCCACACACATTAGAGCATGTCCTACCTTTCACATACACTGCACCCTGCCCGCAGGGGTACCTTGTGCCTACCTTAGGGGTGACTGACATGTAAGAAAAGGGAAGGTTAGGGCCTGGCAAGTGGGTGCACTTGCCAAGTCGACATGGCAGTTAACAACTGCGCACAGACATTGTGGTGGCAAGTCTGAGTTACCGTTTCAGGACTACTCTTGTGGGTGGCACAATCAGTGCTGCAGGCCCACTAGTAGTATTTGATTTACCAGCCCTGGCACACTCAGTGTGCTCTACTAGGGACTGATCAGTAAATCAATTATGCCAATCAGGGAGAACCAATCATAATAACAATTTACATAGAGAGCATATGCACTTTAGCACTGATTAGCAGTGGTAAAGTGCCCAGAATCCTAAAACCAACAAACACAGGTCAGGAAAAAATAGGAGGAAGAAGCAAAAAGTTTGGGGATAACCCTGCAAAAATGGGCCAAGTCCAACAATGTGTATGAATATATATTCCAGAATTTCACAAAGTTGTGCACAAATTTCTATAAAAAAGCACAGCGTGTGTCACAGGCCCCCCTAACCCATGGTTTGGGTCCCTCCACTGGAGGCAAAGTATCATGTGGTCATATTCAGTAACAAATGTTTTCCTATCGGCAGCATGAAGGTTCTATGAATCACACTGCCATTTCTACAGAACTTCTTGTAGCACTGGCAGCAAAATATATGCATTATTTTGACAAAATAAAGCTAGAGGACTTATGCATATGGTGCCAACTTTCAGCAATGTCTTAAATGTGAACTGGGCATGCAGCGAGAGGCGCGTTGCCTTGCCAACTGTGCACAGTGCTACAGCTGGCCCATGCTCTGAAATTATTGTTGGTGGAAGTGACAGTGCGCGATTGGGTGTTTTTTTGCCCACCTAAAGGGCCATTTAGTATGTTTGCATGTTTGTGCACTCTTTATGCTTATATAGTAACGCTGGGAATGCTCCAAACTCCATGGGTGTATATGTGGGAACTCCGATGCTCCAACCATGAAATCCTTCCCTGGGACAGAGTAATGCAAGGCAGCAATTTGCGCTGCTTGCATTACTCCCGATTGATCAAGCCATGCAGGGCCAAGCAAAGTGGCCTTGCGTGGGTTGATAAATCTGACTTTAATGTTGAGTCGCCCTTGCCCTCCCTTGAGTGGTGCAAAGGCGATGCAACACTAAGATAAATATGGGCCTTAGTTCTTGTGTACTCAGCTGAGTAACTGTCCCTCACTGGATCTCATACTACCAGGTCAGGGTCACACATTGCAAGAGGTAAGCACAGGTTTGTTAGATAATACAGAAGTAGTTCTTTAGTACCAAACATATAATCTTGTTAATCTTCAACAGTAATACAAACTTCTGAACATGAGGCATATGTATAGACACATACATAAAATAAAATCAAAATATCTGAAACGGAGCCTGATTGAGAGGAGCGCTTGCGTCAGACATGCTCAATGTAAAGACATGCGTTGATAAAGCCATAAAAGGTGTGGCTTTAATGTGCAAACTCAGTCAAGCATATTTGGATATGTTCCTATTTGCACACATTAGAGCAGCGTTTCTTATCCTGTCTTGTCTACGGACCCATGGGGTCTGTGAAACCTACTCAGGGACTCCACAACTGTTTAGAAAATTAAACAATATTAGCAGGTTAATAAAGTATACATACATAAAAAAGCAAAAGTTCACATTTTAGAATGTTCTGTAAATATGAAGGAAATTTAAAGCGGAGTCTAATTAAATTAGTATCCGTAGAATCTTGTATGGAAGATTGGCAGCCTCACTTGAACCACTGGTATGTACGACAAAAAGAGAGCCTGTGTTAGCAGTAAATAAGACAAAGTGATGTGCTAGAGTCAAGCATATTGCTTTATCTTTTAGAAATAAAAATACAATTTGAAAAACTCCAACCTCTCCATTAAAATATCGTTTTTTGCATATTTTGTATGTGAATGAAATAAAATATGTAATTTTGTAATATTTGTTTGATGTATATTTCTTTCTGCATTTTTGTGTATTGTTTTAAGATTCAAATCATAGAAATTGCTTAGAGGGAGGTTCCCAGCTTCAAGCAGTGTTTCAGTGGGGGTCCACAGAAGTGAAAAGGTTAAGAACCGCTGCATTAGAACATTAAAGTCAGACCTACTGGCGTTGTCGAGGCTCGTCCTCCCTCCGCTTCTCTCTCCTGGGATTGACCCTTTCCACTTTGTTGCATGGATTCCCCAAACAACGCTCTTTCCTTTTGTCCGGATATAACTGAGGCTATGTTTTTGTTCATCTCTTCTTATAACTGCTGCCCTTCCTTAACCAGGACAAATGCACAAACCCTCAAAGAGAATGTTCTGGAAATAGACAATGCTGGGCCTGACAGCTGTCTTGCTAAAACAAGGCCTCGGTCGCATTGCCCGGCAGGAATCTCATATTATACTGCAAATAGTACACAATATTTTGCCTAACAGAACCGAGGAGAGGGAGATGCCAGCTCCTTTCAAGATGCATTTGACTTAATTGCTATTGCAATTGTAAATCCGGGCCAGCAAAACGATGACCTGTCCTCCTCAGCTTGAGGGAACATTTCATCTCTCATCAGACCCTGGCAATCGCAAGTTCAGAGCCACGGCTATCTGGCTTCTTGAATCGGGCTTCCACTAGCAGACGATTGACGACTGCAGCTGACGAAGAGGAAACTATCCGCTGGCGGGAAGAGGACCTTGAAGTGGGACAAAATTGTGTAGACAGATAACCCAAAAAGGACATCCCAGCGAGGAACCAGCTTGTCAGGGCGGGTCTGCGCTGCGCCGTCCCGTGAGAGGCTTAGATGTAACCTGGCATGTTGGCATCTCTCTTCAAGTTAAGCTGGGCATGGAGCACGGCTAATCAGCCCAGGCCTTGTTGTGGTACATGAGCAGACAACAGGAGTGGACATCAAACGACTTCTGCCAGCGTAAACTGCACGCACAGTGAAATCCATTTATCACATGAAAAGCTTTATGACTATGGCAGCGTATTGCATAGTGATATCTGCATAAACTGCAAACAGTATTATGCAGTGTACTATTAATCCAGTCCCACATATCAAACAGGAAACGCTACATACTATGCTTTGTGTGATAGCCACTCATCACACAGAAACTCTGTATACTTTACACAGAGCAAACGACAGATCACATATGCTCAGTATTCACTAAAAAGTAGGATCTCCGCATTACAGATATGTATATAAAAACTGCATTGTGCAGCGGCTCGTATCTAGGCCTGGGAGTAATTTTAATTATGCCAGAGTAATCAGACTAATTTCGGTAATTTCGCATTACTCTTGTGATTCGAAATTACGCAATTATGCCCGCTCCCAATTAAGAATAATTTGGGGCAAAAATCCTAGCTGATGAGTACAGAGAGCACCAGCGACTGCTGCTATTAATTTCCTGTTGAATTTAGAAAATATCGCTAAATGCTGGATTATGCTTCTCGTGTAATTACTCGTAATTATGCGTAATTTTGGGGTAATTATGCATAATTACGCTAAAGGCAATTACTTGAATTATGCGCCCCCCTATCCTTAACCTCAGGTTTGCAACATTTACTTGGGGGGGGGGGGGGTCCACGACTGCTATGAAAATTGAAAAATATTAGCCAATTAAGCTAAAGAAAGCAAAATGTAAAAATAAAAAGTTTAAAACACTCTTTAAATGTGCAGGAATTTGAAAATAAAGGTTAAAAATGTTGTTGGTATCCTTAGGCCATTCATGGGGGCAGTGCAACCACAGACACAGAATCAAATATGGACGATTGGTGTCCTCGACTGAAGCACTGCTATGCATTGACAAAGAAAAGCATGCATTAGGAGCAAAAAAGACCAAGATATATGCTACAGTCTAGCAAATCGCTTTATCTTCTAGAAACAAAACCAAATTTTGAAAAGCTCCAACCTTCCCATTAAAATTAAAATGTAGTTTTTTGTATATTTTTTGTGATTAAATAAAATATTTAATAATTTGTGTATTTGATTGATGTATACTTGTTTCTACAATTTTGTACATTGTTTTAAGGTTCAAATTGTAGAAAGTGCTTAGACGGATGTCCCTAGCTTCCAGTAGTTGTTCAGTGGGTTTCCCAGAAGTCAGAAGTTTAAGAACCACTGCCTAGTACATGCACTGCAAAGCAATAAGCACATACCGCAAGGAGAAATGAATCAAAAAAAGAGTTTTTTTCAAGACAGTTTACAAAACAAGGGGCATACTTATGAGATTTGTAATGCAACGCAGCACAGCAGGTCACCTTGCTGTGCTGTGTTACAGGGAAAGGGCAGGAATGCACCATATTTAATGTAATATGGCTCATTCCTATCCTTTCCCAAGTGCCAGCTAGCGATTGGCTGCCTAGTGGTAATGCTGGCACCCTTGCACCATTGTGTAAGGGTGCCTGTGTTGCATGCAGGATTGTTTTTGTGCAGGAAAGGACACCTTCTTGCACAAAAACAATCCTGACAGGCATATTCCTCTTTCTATGTGTGCTGCATAATGAAACACACATAGAAAGAGGAAGTAACAAGGAGAAATAAAGATATTTCACCTCGCTACGCTGCCCCTGAGAAAGTGTATCTTTTTGGCGCATTCCCAAGTCTACCACTTTTGGTAAATCTGGGAATGCGTAAAAAACTGTGGGAGTTGCATGTGAACACTCACAAAACACCCGTAGAATGCCTTCCCAGGGCAAGGTAATGTAATGCAGCGATTTGTGCTGCGTTGCATTACTCCAGCTTTATGAAGCCACTCAGGGCAACACAAAATGGCCTTGTGTGGCTTCATACATCTCATTTTAGACTTGCATCACTCTTGCACCACGTTGCATCGTGCAAGAGTGAGGCAACTCCACTCGTAAATATGCTCCCAAATGTATTTCTGGCAATAGTAGAGCTATGGCTGTCTAGCATGAGTCTTCCCTAACTTGTGGTTAATTGACCACCACTTTACCTTTGAAGCACATGCAGCCCATATAGCATGAAAAATGATGCTCGGACGCGAAGATAGGGAAGGGCTACATTTACAGGGTGACCATTAGATCTACACTAGTATCTACATACAAAAAGAGTGCCTGAAAGCAATAAAACACTCATGTAAATGTCCCCTAGATTATCTATTGTGTTTAACTAGGGAGAACAATACTGGGCAGAGTTGTTTAGAGGCCATGCTAGGTCCGAAAGAGGGCTCAAGGCAAATGCATCCTTGTAAATTGAGGTACATTTTCTGAATTCAATGGTTGCCAGTTTACGAATTAAACTTTCACTACAACTTGACATCACCTTTTGCCCCGCTATGTGAATGATAAGTAGCAGAGAATGATTCTAAGGGCCTGATTATGAGTGACCCCAAGGTGGATGCAATAATTATCATACTTAATGAAATCTGGCATGGAGGTTTTCGAAATGCATCAAGTCTCATAATTATCACCCATTCCAAATTAAGCCTGCAACAATGGGGCATAACGTGCGTTTTGGTGCTTGCTTCACCTGACCTGATATTTATCAATCCTTTTTACCTGTTCCCTCAGGTTTGAATACCCGGTGAGATGCACAACTCACTACTTAAAGTTGTGAATTATTATATTTCAATATGAAACTCTGCTGAGGCGACATAGATAATCCCAAATATAGTTTGAATTCCATTAAGTGGATTGCCATCTGCTGAGGATGCCTGGAATCACAGTGCCACCTAATTCGTTTTCTTATTTTCCCCAAGGCTGAAAAAAACATAGGGGCCACATTTTCAGAAAGCAGACACCTACAGCAAGTACTTATCATGAACTAGATGCAGGCTAGTTGGGAGCAGCTAAAACAAGACCAGCAGACGTTAACCTACAAGACATCCAGAATCAACTGAAACATACATTATTTCCAAACTTGATGCCCTGTTTATTGAGGCACTTCAACCTGCTCCAAATATGAAAAATGTAAGGATTCTTTTCTTTAACGGTGTGTATACAGACCAATAAAATGACTTGGAGCATCTTTGCCAACTCTCCGCTGCACACAGCCTGGCGTTTGGTGCAGACATATTGTAATAAGATCTTACTTCACAGTAAAAAAAACATAATTTTTCCATGAAAAAGAAGGTTAACGTGGATGTATGTAAGAAATTGGGTATTAGTTGTGCAGAATGGGCACAAATAATAGGCCCACAATTGTCCGCTTTCTGGGACCTAAGTGCCGCATTGTAGCACATGACTCTCTCAGTGTAGTGAAACAGAGCAGTACAAGGCGTAGTCAGGGTAGGTGGTGTGGGCTAATAATCTCCATTCACTGGCATGCAATAACAATGCCTCAATACATTTTTGTTATATCAGTGCTATTTCTTTGAAAAAGGAAAAGTACAATTATGACACACACACTACTAAATACAATACATATACATCAGCAGCTGGAAATATCCTTTGTGATATTCTAAATTCACATTTAACCCCTAGTGGGTTATGACCCCCAAAATCACAATACTCGCCTCCACTTATACCAGATAGAACATAACAATATAAGAGTATGTCATTTTAAATAAAACAAGCCTATTGGATTTGTCATGGGGTCCCCACATTTATAAGGAAGCATTAGATTTGTCAAGTGGTCACCATAGTAAAATATAAGGCAAGGCTATAGATTTTATCAAAGGGTCACCACATTAAAATATAAAGCAAGGCTATTGGCTTTATCAAGAGTCACCACACATTTAAAGTAATACCCACATGTTAAAAGTCACCTTCTTATCAGTGAAATCAGTAACAATGTTTAAATGCAATCATTATTGTTAATTACAGCATTGTCTGCAATAAACTTTAAATAAAGCATTGAAAATCCGAAAAACATGTCTTGGTCTATTTTACGAGCACTCAGGCCACATAAAATGCAGCAATAGTACCAGCCACAAGGGGTTTCTGCACTCAAGAACACAGGAGTACAGATTCCAACTCTAAGAGTGCTTTTGAAAACTATTAAAAACTCTCTGGTGGTCAAATTTTTCATGTGCCCCGAGACTTATGACAATTTTGTTACTCATTTTTAAAGGGGGCTACTACACTCTGTGCAGCTCCAACAACTTTCCATGGGGCACCATGAGGGAGAGAAAGGACCGAAAACAGTCCTCACAGTGCATTATGGGGTGCTCTTAATGCAGAGTGTGCATATTTATTTAGCAGTTCCCGCTGCTTTATTTCTCCTTTTGTTGTAGTATTTTTTCAAATGGAGTACACCGGTCCCACCTGGGGCACCCACAGCCAGTTTTCTTGGTGGAGCAATGAGGGGAGCCCACTCCTGCCCTGCCCTGTCAGCTCCTCATCCGGCTGGTACTGTATTGTGCAGGCATGGAAGCCAGCATTCTTTCTCTCTCTTAACGGCAGCCATTGTGGGTGGGAAGATTGCTGCCAAGTGCAGCTCATCCTCTGCCTTCAGGGTCCTGGGTATTGGGTTCCGGGACCCTGCTTTGGTCTTCGGGGGGCCCGGGGATGGCATTGTGGGCCACATCTGAACTTGCGCTGGACCGGGGAAAGGAGTCCCCAGCCCAGGGCAAGCTAAAAATTAAATAAAAAAGAGCATTGCATCATCCCCAGGGTCTCTCTTGACCCTCCTCGGGGGAATTACTTAGGTGTCAAAGGTCAGATCCTTAGCACATGCATATCACGTCCCTGTTGGACTGAATTTGACTATCTTGGTCTTGTGTTTCTCCTAGTGGCTAGGCTTAGCCACTGGGAACACTTTCCACAGGCCTCCTAAGCTCTAGAATGATGCACTCTGAGGGATGCTGGTTTCACTGGCAGTCTGCTTGCACCAGCTTCCTTGTTTGCCTGGCTCCTGGTGCGGCTCTCCTACTTCTGGGGGACCAAAGTCCAGGTATTCCCTCAAATAGTCAATTCAATTATTTCAATTATTTATTTATTTTGTTTTGGAACTCCTACGGAGGTCCACAAAAACACACCAACAATTAAAAGGGCAAACTTTACATACAATACAAAATTCTTCCTTACACATTGCTATAAAAATTATAACAAACATACTAAGAAATGTGCAGATAATGCTATAAATACATAAGACAATCAAATAACCGACCAATAAAAAATTCTTATATCAAACATACTATAAAATGTGCAAATAATGCTATGAATACATGAAACAATCAAATAACCAACCAGTTGGTATTAAATCATAACCAGAAAGCTACTGTTAGAAAATTTTCTAGTAAATAGGCAAAAATGTTTTAAAAAATTGATATAACTTAAAACAAACCATTTCATTCGGAGGGGACAAGACCAAAGATCGTAGCGTCCTGAGCCGAGTGAATATTAAATCTGATAAAAACTGGTTTTAAGAACACTCGCCTGCACTTTGCAGCTTTGAACATACAAATAAGACATGATTTAGATCTTGGAATTGCAACTGGCACAATTCACAAATTCTCTTCTCTCTAGGTGTCTTATCCCAGATGCCAGTAACATCTCTTAGAGGCAGCAGATTAAGTCTCAGTAGGAGTATCAGCCTTCTAATCCCGTGAGGGATATTCCAAGTTAAATAAGGCTGTGGTTTATTCCCCAAAGTGCTCCCACTGACCGCCACATTACTGGACCTGGACTGGCTTAAAGCAGCGTCTCTCGCCAAACTGATAGGAGATCTAAACTTCTTTAAGAACTGTTTCAGAACAGATTTAGACATAAAAGAAACGGAATTTAAACTAAGACCGAAAGTATCATTTGCACATACAAAAGACCTAAAAACCTTGATTGTTCTTTTAGTGTGCCAAAGATTTCTATTCTCAGGGCGGCCCTAAGTGTACCCTCTTCCCCCAGAAGGAGGGAGTTACCCCACCTGAGAACCGCTGCCTGGGCTAAAATGAAGGACGAGACTAATCCAAATTCAAGGCGCAGTACATGTGGGGCAGCCAAAGAGTTTAAATTGCAAATTTGACGCATAATTCGTCCTTCCGCCTTATCAAACGAGAGCCAATAATTCATGTCCAACACCTCGGCAGCATATATTAATGAGGGAGGGATTTTGACCTTAAAAACAGATAAGACATGGCTAAAATGGCGTCTCCCGCAAGTTTTATAAAATCTGTTTAATGCACTTGCCTGGGAGACAGCTTTACTAACACAATGTTTAGTATGCTCCAAGTCTCGACCTGTTTTGGAAAAAACTTTCCCTAAGTATACATACGAGTCAACCAGTTCCAGTTTTTCAGAACCAAGCATCCACCTTAGACATCTCTTTATTCTAAGCCCCTTCTTGCGAAAAACCAAAATCTTGCTTTTTGCAATATTAATTTTCAAGAAGTGAGCCTCTGCATATTTACTTAAAGCATCCAGATGACGTTGCAGGCCAATGGGCGTTAGATCGAATATTGCAACATCGTCAGCATATAATAGAGAGCCAATGGACATTGTACCAATTTTGGGGGCATCCCCCCTTGCAGAGTTCAGAGCGCCAGGGAGATCAGCGATATACAAAGAAAATAAAAGTGGTGCCAATAGACAACCCTGCTTAAGCCCATTATGCGTTCTAATTTTACATGATAACCCCCGCGAACCTCCCATCAGAACCTGGCACCAGGTGTCTGTATTCAATTCCATAATCAGACCCAAAAGATGATTAGGTATGCCAAGGAAGACAAGTTTTCTCCACTGCAGCTCATCCTCTGCCTTCAGGGTCCTGGGTATTGGGTTCCGGGACCCTGCTTTGGTCTTCGGGGGGCCCGGGGATGGCATTGTGGGCCACATCTGAACTTGCGCTGGACCGGGGAAAGGAGTCCCCAGCCCAGGGCAAGCTAAAAATTAAATAAAAAAGAGCATTGCATCGTCCCCAGGGTCTTGACCCTCCTCGGGGGAATTACTTAGGTGTCAAAGGTCAGATCCTTAGCACATGCATATCACGTCCCTGTTGGACTGAATTTGACTATCTTGGTCTTGTGTTTCTCCTAGTGGCTAGGCTTAGCCACTGGGAACACTTTCCACAGGCCTCCTAAGCTCTAGAATGATGCACTCTGAGGGATGCTGGTTTCACTGGCAGTCTGCTTGCACCAGCTTCCTTGTTTGCCTGGCTCCTGGTGCGGCTCTCCTACTTCTGGGGGACCAAAGTCCAGGTATTCCCTCAAATAGTCAACAGGGGCATAAATGGGCCAGTGCCACTGGCCATGTAGAGACCCATCTAGTGTAGCCCAATGTAATTTTTCCACCATGCAGGGCATCAGGTGGCTTTTCCTTCCAACTGTCCATTGTGTTGCTTCTGTCACCATCCAGGCCCAGGGTCTTGCTCCCTGTCTCTCCCTTGTGGTGGGGTTTTTAAGCATGGGTGGAGGAGTCTAAATATCAGGCACCCCTTATCAGTCCTTCCGCACAACATTTTTGGACAATCCAATATGGCACCATCAGGATGTCTATGTGCAGAACTCCTCTGACGTCCTCAGCCCCACCCACTCAATGCCAGGTACTTTCCCACCAAAACTTTAAAGAGGAGCCCTTCCTGTGTTGGCTCCAAATGTTTTGGCTTCCTCCTTTGTTCAGATGGCCTGGGCTGTCCCAACACAGGGGCAGTGTGACAGCTAATTACCAGATGCATATTTTCCTCCCTACCTATTCCTTCTCAGGATCTGAGTCAAGCACTGATAATTGCTCCTTTTATGTGGGGATGCCTTTGTTCCCTCTGCTGGAGAACAGAGTAATTAATTTCCCCAGCACGGAGACAAAAAGCCTGAAATATGATTCTGAGCTGAGCCAGAGAAATGTAACGATTCTGGATGCCCCCTAAGATTCGCATGTAGGTTACTGGGAACCTGCATGTTTCACCACAGGTTGACACCTTGCTGTACTGTGTGCACATAATTGGAGCAAAACTGTACTTTTAGGCAATTTTCGCTTATGTGTTTAATACAATGACAGATAATCCAGTAAATCCAACTGACCTATCTATGAATGTCCATATTATTAGGCAACACCAGGTCGCATCTGCACCAGACTACCTGTGCACCTTTCCTGGGCCCCGTATGACTGTAGTCTCATACTCGAAGTCCGCATGTATGTGCACATGTTCATATGTAACCAGCCCAGTGGCTTTTAACCTAACTGCGTCGCAGCAGCCTTATCTTAAAATGCAGACACTGGTGGTAAACACACAGGGTCCAATGACCATGTAATTACCATGATTGAGAGTCAAGTACTCAAACTGACGAACAGTAAACATCCAAAATACAGGTGATCAAAAAGCAAAAAATCTGGGTAGATTAAATGGGCAGTACCCATTTTGCTATAGTGGAGTTAAACATAAGTTGGGCAGTAGGATTTTAACTTTTTAAAAAATCTTAGAAATTCACAGAGAAACCAAAAAGCTAAAGTGGAGTTAAACATAGGTCTTCTAATTAGAGGTGGGCGGTAAACTCTGCTCCACCGGCAGAGTTCGAGGAGTTTGGCAAAAACTCTGCTGACCGTTGCATTGTGAAGTTTACTGGCGCCCACCCCTAACTTGGGTATGTTAGAAAGACACCCTGCAAATAAGGATAAGTGTAGAGACAATGTATGCTGCTCTTTGGAAGGGGCATGCAGCTTTGAATAATATGATGCTGACAAGGGACCGGCAGATGAAACACCTGAGAAGAAAGATTACCAGCACTGAGTGTCCTTTGCCACATCAGAAAACACATGAGAAGCTCTTCATTACCTGTGGCTCAACTGGATGAGCACAGCATCCATTTCTCAGTAGTCTCCTGGGTCACTCGTCCATGACCGGCTATACCGTTCTGTGCCCTGTTGCGTTCTCCTGTGCCAAGGACGAGGAAGAACCATTCAAATCTCAACCTGCCACTGGCATCTGCCAGATACAGACATAGAAAAATGATTAAAGAAACTAAGCTTCGGATGCCATCTTGGCACGGCACATATTGCGTTCTTTAGAGCAGAATCACCTAGTATTCATATTATAGTAAGAAAGGTGGCAGCGGAAAAGTCACATATGAACTAAAGTACTTAATCTGCATTAAGAGAGAACAGAATATGGGGTAATTAGGAATTAAAATCAAATCTGTAATTAACCCCAAAACACTGCTGAAATGACTCGCATTTACAACTCTTAATCTCAAATTATACTGTAGATCTGTTTCATCATATACACGATGTCCGTCTGTTCAGACCATGCATACAATTGAAGAAGGATGTTCATTTTACAGTGCTTACTGCCAAGCCCCTATGAAACAAAGGAGCGTGTCCTTCATTTATGTTTATTTCTATTATTACCTGCCAGAGTGTTTCTCCACTGATTGTCTGGTACCTTCCGAAGGCCAAGTGCAGCATGGCATTTATTGCCTCCAGGTGGGTTGGCCACAGGTCCTGGCCACAGGCCTACCTATAGCTGTGCACAGCCAAAGGCTGTGCGTAGTGTGAGGTTTAGGCCCTGCGGCCAACCTATACACTCTCACGGCCCAGGGCTGTGTGCAGTGTGGGGTTGACAGCCTCTGGGTGTGTTGGCCACAAGGCCTGGCCACAGCCGGGACCTTTGGCCAACCCCCTGCTGCTAATGGCCGAAGCCTGTGTGCAGCGTGGAGTTGGCTGCCTGCTTCACTTTATGTATGGTAATAAAATATTACTATATGTTAAAAAAAAACAACTAGAATTTCACTGAAAAAACAAATGTTAACGTAACGTCATAGGCAGGTGAAATGTTAAGTAAAAATGTAACATTTTAAACTCTAAAATCCACAGGAATTCACCAGTTATAGTTATAGTTAACTCAAGTAACTATAACTCGTGCCCTACGGTAAATATAACTCCATGGCCATGCGCTACTTATTACCCCACATATTATATCACTCATGACATCTCCTATGACATCACTGATAATATCACTGCAAGATTTGCAATGAAAGTATTGAAGAGTAAACGGAGCATGGTGGAAGCGCCACTGGGTAGTTATAGTTAGGTCAGCTGTTCCATAGGAAAAGTTTTTTGTGTTTCTAATAACTTTGGACCCATTAAACAAATCTCACATAACTTTCCAAAAATGTGTCACTTTTTGACTAGTTTCTGCATGAAAGGGGGTTCCAAAATACAAAATCTCCATGTATTTTCCATAGAACTCTTTAAGAAGGGCAACAGCAAAAACTGCTGAATGGAGTTACACCAAATTTGGCAGGAAGCTAGATCTTGGTCTGCAGATTGTGCTTTTGGTGATTTGGTGTAAATCCATTCAATAGTTTTTGAGAAATTAAGGTTAAAAATTATAGATATCTGGACAGTTGGGCCTGCAAGAGGCTTGAGAGACTCTTGAGGGAGCGTCATTTTAAAAATGGAGCATTCTGATTGGCCCAGGAAGCTTTTTTTCCCTTGGGGCAATTCGATCCCCCGGGATTCAAACCCCGGCGGGAGCGAGCACTCTGATTGGGTGCCAGTAACATCAGAAAAATGTTGCTGGAAGCCATTACAGGAATCGGAACTTAGTCAACTGTCCTGCATTAGTAAATGAAAAAACATATAAGGGATACCCTGCACCCCTAGGCCCCATGGAAAGGACCCAGAGGGCTCCCCTGGGGCCAAAATAAAATAAAATGGCAGCCCTGACTGCATTGTTCAATTTTAGGCCCCCCCTGGGGCCACATTCAATAAGGGGAGGAGAGTGCATGGCCCAGATCCTCAATTCATCACAGGCCCTGGGGAGCCAAACTTCTCGGGCCGAAATTATTCAATAAGGGAAGGGTGGTCATGCAGTCCTCCTCCTCAAGCCATCATTGGCCCCGTGGAGCCCATCCCCGGAGCCACAATTATCTAATGAGTGGAAGTGTACTGTGTGGTTCCCTTCCCCGAGCCATCACAGGCCCACCTCCGGGGCTGAAATAAACAAAAAAAGGGAGGGGGCCACGCACTGCTAATTACCTCACAAATTACATCACTCATGCCATCTTCTATCACATCATTGATAATATCACTGCAACATTTGCAGTGAAATTATTGATGTGAAAACTGTGCATGGCGGGGCGCGAGTTATGGTTACCTTAGGACACAAGTTATATTTACTTGAGATAACTATAACTGCTGATTTTCTATGATTTTGTGTGTGTAATATAAGAACCTAACTATAAAAAAATATTTCCTAACTGCAATGTCCCTGTAACCTATGTTTTATTCAGTGAATATATATATATATATATATATATAAATATTATTATTTTTTTTTTTTACCAACACCGTCTTTGACATGAAAACAGAAGGCTGCGCACTCGGGCTCAGTATGCTTAAAGTTTGGTTTATTCCAGCTTGCTAGGGGAATCAACAAGCTAACACATGCGTATCGGCCTCCTGACTATTTACATCATTAAATAGTGATTTGGTGAAGTTAATTTAGTCACTCCCCTCCCACAATAGAGCTAGAAAACATATTGTGCAGACATGAGGATAAAATCAACAACACAGTTACGTGTTGGAAATCCATAAAATTGCAAACAATAAATAGCTCATATTAATTATTGGATTCAATTACAAAAATATCTAAAACCATTGACAAACAGCCAATATTTTATACAGGTAAATACATAGTAAATAGTAAAACCAAGTGGTTAATGGCGATATAGTCATACATGGCATTTAGAATAATATAATAAGTAAAGATCCAAAATACATGTTGGTAAAAGGTACTTCTGTCATGTAGCCAAACAGGAGGGAAGTGTACAATGATAAAGTGCAGGTGCAAAAAAATAAATAAATGAACTTCATCATCTATTATCATTCATAGATGAAAATGTAAAAAGTAAAAATAGCGGAAGCCATAGTTATGCATTGATCATATGGCGAATAAAGTGCAAGTGCACTGTAAACATATTGAAGAGTGCAAATTCATGGCAAGCAACAGAGACAAAATAAGATAAGAATATATAGCAGTATATAACGCTTCCAATCAAATCATGCAAAACAGTGTATATTATACATAGAATCATTGCAAGTGCAGTAATAATAATAGAGCGTTAATGCATGATTGTAGATGTCAAAGCCGTTCATCATGGAAAAGCGTAAAATGTATACAGTACTGGGATACTAGATAGCTTAGGAAACCGTTTTAAAACCTGTCTAAATACCAGCTTAAAACCACGTAAAACCAAATAAAACAGGTAAAACCAGGTAAATTCAGTAAAACTAGGTTAAAAGCTATGTAAAAGACTAGGCTTATAAAAAACTGAGACCTTGAGAGCCAAACATTATTCCAATGGAACACCATAAAAACATCCTATCTTCAGTCTATAAAAAGTTATGCATGTCTCCTCCTGTGTTGAGTCCATTTGGCATCTTGGTATCCAATGTAAGGATATAGTGGGACTCTAACTGTCTGAGTTTTCTTTCTCTATTTCCTCCTCTGAGTGACTTAGGTACTGAATCTATTACAAAGTAGCTCAGGTCATTAAGATTGTTACTATGTACAAGTTTAAAATGACGGGTGACAGGGTAACTGGAATCTGAATTAACTACTGCTCGAAGATGTTGTAGTATACGGTTGAACACTTGCAGCTTAGTGCTGCCCACATATTTAAGATGGCATGAGCATTCCAAAACGTATACTACATAATCTGTTCTACATGTAAACAGACCTATATAGATATATACATATATTCACTGACTAACTAACTATAACGGACGAATTTCTCTGGTTTTGTACGAGTGAAATGTCCAAATAACTATAACGTCCCTGAAACCTGTGGTTTTTTCAGTGAATTTCTAAGGTTTTTAAATGATAATTTCTAACTATAATGTCCCTGAAACCTATGGTTTTTTCAGTGAATTTCAAAGGTTTTTTAAATGCTAATTTCTAACTATGCCTACAGAGGTAGGCCATGTGCAGAAAGAGGAAGAAAGGTGCAGAAAGAAGCAAGAGAAATGCAGAAAGAGGCAACAGAAGTCCAGAAAGACAAAGAAAAGTGCAGAAAGAAGCAAGCGATATGCAGAAAGAACCAACAGAGGTGCAGAAAGAGGCCTTGTTGCAAAGTCATCCTGTGCCCCCAACTTTTTGCTGACTGGTAGTGGTGGTAACTGACGCTGACTAACCAGGCCCGGAGCCATTGCTATGCTGAAAGACACTTAGAATACAGTGAAAGCACCTACATACACTAGGGTACACTATGGGTTGGGGTACCCCTGTGATTGGCATTACCTCCCCTGTAAGGCCCTAGTACATAATAGGGCAGGGGGATTAAAACTACCTCTAACTCAGAGGTGCAGAAAGAGGCAAGAGAAGTGCAGAAAGAAGCAACAGAGGTACAGAAAGAGGCAAGAGTGGTGCAGAAAGAGGGAAGAGAGGTGTAGAAAGAGGCAACAGAGGTGCAGAAAGACGCCAGAAAGGTGCAGAAACAAGCAAGAGAAGTACAGAAAGAGGTAAGAGAATTACTGAAAGAAGCAACAGAGGTTTAGAAAGAACCAAGAGAAGTGCAACAAGAGGCAAGAGAGGTGCAGAAAGATGCAAGAGCAGTGTAGAAAGAACCAACAGAGGTGCAAAAAGAGGCAACAGGGGTGCAGAAAGAGGTAGGAGAGGTGCACAAAGTGGCAAGAGAGGTACAGAAAGAGGCAGGAGGGGTGCAGAAAGTGGCAAGAGAGGTACAGAAAGAGGCAGGAGAGGTGCAGAAACAGGCAAGAGAAGTGCAGAACGAGGCAAGGGAATTGCTGAAAGAAGCTACAGAGGTGTGGAAAGAAGCAAGAAAAGTGCAGAAAGAGGCACGTGAGATGCAGAAACAGGCAAGAAAGGTACAGAAAGAGGGAAGACGAGTGCAGAAAGAGACAACAGGCAGCAGTTCCTTCTTATCAGTTTCAACCTGAAAAGATAAAATAATGGGGTTATGATCTGAAGTAACCCGGGGACAAATTTCCATATCTAGCGTTGGAATTATGTCATCTGAAACCCAAGCCAAATCTATTCTAGAATAGGATTTATGAGGGGCAGAATAAAATGTATAGCCCGGAATTTTTGGATATAGATGTCTCCATGCATCCTTAACCAGCTGGAGTCGTGCCAATTTCAATATTGCAGCGCGAGTCTTACGCATTCTAAGGTTGATGCATTTGCCAGTGGAGTCTAAAGCGTAATCTATAACACAGTTGAAATCCCCATAATCACTCTTTCGCCTTCCCAATTTAGCAATTCTATATTAAGATATTCAAATATAGCCGGGTCGTCCACATTAGGGCCATATACAGCACAAGCCACATATTTTTACCCTCTAGCTCAAACTGAGCTAGTGCCCAGCGTCCCCATTGATCGGATTGGCTTTTTACCATTCTACACTTGAATCTCTTATCTTTTAATATGGCCACTCCTTTAATAGATACAGATTGAGTAGTACACGTAATAATATCATACCCTAATTGTTTTAACATGTTTCGATCCTTATAAGCAAGGTGTGTTTCTGTTAAAAAGACTAATTGAGGCTGATACATCTGAAGCTCCTCTCGAACAAGCCTTCGCTTAGTTATACTGTTAAGACCTGCCACATTCCATGCCATGTACTTAAACCACTTCATAATATGACTTATTTTTCCTCTTTTTCCCCCACTGTCTATCTTCCAATAAGTCCCCCTTACTCACTCCAATCTCGCTTATAGTATATTGATCATTAATAGATCTCTTTCTAATCCAAATGAAAAAAAATCTAAGAACCTTCCCTCACCCTAAATAAACTGTGCTCTAGTGATGATTTTTTTTGCCCCATGTCGCCATCCTCCCCCTTACTCCCCCACCCCAAACTCCAAGACCCCCCCTCCACCCTGCCCCAGTCAGAAGGGCATCCCCCTTCTACTAGCTGCCGCTGGATTGGCAGCCCTAAAAGAGTCTGCTGCCTTTTTCTTTTCCTAAGTATTTGCTGACAGATAGTGAATAATTGGGTAATATGGTCCAGTATCTGGAAGAATTTTTTAGAATAAATACAGGGACGGCATCTCCACTAGTTGTTTGGGATACAATGAAAGCATATGTCCGGGGTATCACACAAAAATATATCTTTCAGCAGAATAAAAAGCGTAAAAACAAAACTGAGGCAATGCTTAGTACTCTACGTAATATTGAGAAACGGCATGGCGAAGCGGTAAAACAAAAGAAGATCAGCAGACCCAGGATACTTTGTTTTTGTCATTAATAGATGCTAGAACATTAGTTAAGAAGTTTATAAGGGAGAAAATAGCAGCTTGTTATAGTAAATATCGCATGGAAAAGTATGAATATGGGGAGCATATAGGACAGGTATTGGCTTATCAGTCGGCAGAGGCAAAGGCCAAAACTAGGATTAAGACCATAAAGGGGGCAGATGGGACTCTACATACTAAATCATCAGCTATCTTAGATCAATTCTTGCTGTTTTACAAACAACTTTATTCGCTTACGTGGGCATCAAACCCAGATGAGATACAACGCTATATTGATGATAGCTGCCTTCCACTTGTAGAAGCAGGGAAAGCTGCTATATTGGATGAGATTATCATGGCAGAAGAAGTGGAGACAGCTTTAATGGCATTGCAGATGGGGAAGGCTACAGGAGACGACTCGTTGCCGTTAGAATTCTATAGATCCTTTAAAAAGACCCTGCTCCTTCCACTTAGTAGGGTAATACAATTTGTTGCTGAAAGTGGGCAGGTACCTGAGTCGTGGAATCTTACACAGATTGTGTTTTTTCTCAAGAAGGGCAAACTACCAACAGAATGTGGGTCTTATCGGCCAATTTCTCTTATAACGTGGACGCCAAGATTTTCTCGAAAATCTTGGCGACCCGCCTGGCTCCACTCATGTCGGGATTAGTATCTGAAAGACAACATGGGTTTATCATGGGGAGGGACACTACTGCTCATGTCAATATGGCTATTGGAGCATTTGACTTTGCAGAAAAGGAAAAGGTTGATTTCGGGATGATTCTCCTAGACGCCGAGAAGGCTTTTGACCGGGTTAGGTGGGATTTCCTATGGGCCATACTGGGTAAGATCGGTCTAGGACCACGGTTTCGGTCCTGGGTAAAGGCGTTATATCATAATCCCCAAGCTAAATTGTCTTATATGGGTGATCGTTCTATGCCATTTCGCATTTTATGTGGCACCAGACAGGGTTGCCCCTTGTCCCCATTACTTTTTGCTCTATATATTGAGCCATTCTTACGTACTTTACAATCTTGTACGTCTATTAGCCCATTAGAAACGGAGACATCCAAACTTAAGATCACGGCATATGCCGATGATATAGCTGTCTATGCAATAAATCCAAGCATTGCAGTGACCAGCATTGAGGAAGAAGCTAGAATGTTTGGCAATGTTTCAGGGTACAAATTGAATGCTAATAAAACTCAAGTACTTACCATGGATGGGATTCAAAATTCTATTATTGGGGCTTGTACTACTGTAAATTATCTGGGGGTGAAGATTACTGCTAAAATAAATAAGATCATTGATCTAAATTATACACCACTTTTAAATGAGACTGTTAAAGTGCTTAAAATTTGGCATAGGATTATTGGGCAGATGCAATTTAATAAAAATGAAAATACTCCCTAAATTTTTATATTTGTTTAGGTCTATTCCTTTGAAAGTTCCTAATATATTTTTTAAAAAACTTGAAGGGATTTTCAGTAGTTTCATTTGGGGCTTTAAAAAACCTAGGAGAGCAATTGAGCTGCTCAAATCCCCATTCGAACAAGGGGTCTCGGCTTCCCAGATTTTAAAATGTATTTTTGGCCTTCATTTGCTACTCGTTTTCGTAGCCTGCTTGGCCTGGATCAGACGGACTCAGTATTTGGTTTTATTTTAGGCAATCAAAGGGATAAATTTCTATATGGAATAAGGGACCCTAACTACTTCAAGCGAGTTAAATTTAAGACTGTTAGAGATACTGTATATATTTGGAAGGCTATGTTTGTAAGATGTAAAATGCCAATATATCATGAAAATTTTCCATTATGGGGAATCCTCTGTTACCTGAGGTATTTCAGGATCAAGTAGCTAAATCCTGGGCGCAGTATGGAATTACCCGTTATGGGGATGTGTATGATGATAGGGGAATTAGATCATTTGAGAATCTACGTCTAATTTACAAACTTCCAGCTCATTTTTTAAAAAAATATTTCCAGATTAAAGATTATTTGGCTTCTAATGTGGAGGTTAAAGCAATAATGCATTCAAATATCTGGGAATGTTTATATGGAAGAAAAACTAAATCTTTGATAGGGTTTATGTATGAATCTTTAAGTAGCTTTAGACCAGATGGCAGCGAGAAACTAGCAGAGCGATGGACTCAAACCTTGGGCATAGGGGTTTCATCTGGAACAATTAGACATGCTTTCAGCTATGTCAAGGAGTCGGTCCATTCAGTTAGTTTACAACTCCAGCAATTACGGACCACATGTATGCTGTACTATACCCCGGCTAGGATAGCCAAATGGGCTCAGGGTAACTCAACAGGGGATAAGTTAAAATGTCCTAAATGTGGATTATATGCTGCTAATCTGGTACACATGTTTATTGAATGCCCAAAATTAAGGGGTTATTGGTTAAATGTTGAACAGCTTTTGCAATCTAAAATTGGTCTGGACCACCCACTCACTCATCTTGAAATTCTGTTGGGGTATAATGGGGAAAATTCAGCAGCTGCACGCCTCTTTTCGATCTTGATGGCCTCTGCCAGACTGGCTATTGCAAGAGTATGGGTCTCTGCGATACCGCCCTCGCTTGTGGATTGGTGGTCTATTGTTAGGGAAACTTATGGATTAGAAGTAGCTTTGGCAAATGCAAGGGGTACTCGTTCTTTAGTTAAGCTTGAAGCGATTTGGAGACCTATGACTTTGGATGGAATAATTTAGCTTTATTTAAGGTGGGAGGGAGATAATTAATATGTGTATGATAATTTTATTTTTATTTTTCCTCCTTATGCTTTTTCTTTTATGTATAATCTATGAATCTTCCGGCTATATTTGTGAAGTTACTGTGATCTTCCTGTTGATGAAAATAAAAATTATTTAAAAAGAAAGAGACAACAGGGTTGCAGAAAGAAGCAAGACAGGTGCAGAAAGAAGCATGGAAAGTACAGAATGAAGCAGCAGGGGTGCAGAAAGAGGCAAGAGAAGTGCAGAAAGAAGCAACAAAGGTGCAGAAAGAGGCAAGAGAGTTGCAGAAACAGGCAAAAGAGGTACAGAAAGAGGGAACAGAGGTGCAGACAGAGGCAAGAGAGATGCAGAAACAGGTAAAAGGGGTACAGAAAGAGTCAAGAGGGGTGCAGAAATTTGCAAGAGGGGTACAGAAAGAAGCAAGAGCAGTGCAAAAGAACTAACAGAGGTTCAAAAAGAGGCAAGTGAGGTGCAGAAGGAGGCAAGAGAACTGCAGAAAGAGGCAATAGAGTTGCAGAAAGAAGCATGGAAAGTACAGAATGAAGCAGCAGGGGTGCAGAAAGAGGCAAGAGAAGTGCAGAAAGAAGCAACAACGGTGCAGAAAGAGGCAAGAGAGTTGCAGAAACAGGCAAAAGGGGTGCAGAAAGAGGGAACAGGTGGGCAGACTGAGGCAAGAGAGGTGCAGAAAGAGGGAAGAGGGGTGCAGAAAAAGGCAAGAGGGATGCAGAAATTTGGGACAGAGGTGCAGGAAGAAGCCAGAGCAGTGCAGAAAGAACCAACTGAGGTACAGAAAGACGCAAGATGGGTACAGAAAGAAAGAGGCAAATGAAGTGCAGAACGAAGCAAAAGAGGTGCAGAAAGAACCAACAGAGGTGGAAAAAGAGGCAAGAGGGGTGCAGAAAGGGATAGGAGAGGTGCCCAAAGAGGCAAGAGGGATACAGAAATAGGCAGGATGGGTGCAGAAAGAGGAAGAGAACTGCAGAAAGAAGCAACAGAGGTGCTGAAAGAGGCACGAAGGGTGCAGAAAGAGACAAGACAGATGAAGAAAGAAGGAACAAAGGTACAGAAAGAGGCAAGAGTGGTGCAGAAAGAGAGGTGTAGAAAGAGGCAAGAGAGTTGCACAAAGAGGGAAGAGGGGTGCAGAAACAGGCAAAAGTGGTGCAGAAAGAAGCAAGTGAGGTGCAGAAAGAGGCAAGAGAGGTGCAGAAAGAAGCAATAGAGGTGCAGAAAGAGGCAAGTGAGGTGCAGAAAGAAGCAAGATAATTGCAGAAAGAAGCAACAGAAGTACAGAAAGAGGGAAGAGGGGTGGAGAGAGAGGCAAGAGGGGTGCAGAAAGAAGCAAGACAGGTGCAGAAAGAAACAAAAGAAGTGCAGAAAGAAGAACAGAGTGCAGAAAGAGGCAAAAAGGGTGCAGAAAGACGTAAGAGGGGTACAGGAAAAGGCAAGAGAGGTGCAGAAAGATGGAAGAAGGGTGCAGAAAAAGGCAAGAGGGGTACAGAAAGAAGCAAATGAGGTGCAGAAAGAGGCAACAGACGTGCAGAAAGAGGGAAGAGAGGTGCAGAAAGTAGAAGAGATTTGCAGAAAGAGGCAAGAGAAGTGCAGAAAAAAAAAGAAGTGTGCAGAAAGAAGCAACAGAAATGCAGAAAGAGGCAAGAGAGGCGCAGAAGGAAGCAAGAGTGGCTTGCACACCATTAGTACCAATTTAACACCCAAATTTAGCAATAAGTAACAGGTGACCATTCTAGGTTTGCAAAGGGCCTTCCACCACGCTGTAACACTTGTCGCTGCATTTTTGGTAATGTTTGAGCCGTTTGAGCTAGAAACAAGGCTTTTTTTGTTCAAATCTGCAGATTAGGGAGCAGATGATGAATTATGTGGCAAAAGCAGAAAATGTATAACTGCGAAAATCGGTGCAGCCAAACAGTCGCATAATTCCAGTGGCCCTGCTCATACCTCTGACTAGGTCCACAAGTGCTCCTCAGTGATTCCATCTTTTTTGTCTCACTGAGTTCATAGTTGAGCTTCTATGGAAACGTGGAAGACTAAACCTGACGTTACCACTCCACAACACAGACTACCATACCACATAATTACTCTCCATAACACATAATCCCACTCTACATAATTCCTATACACTACATACCACATACTTTCTATCCACATAATTTCACTGCACAACATACCACATAATTCCACTACACACAACGTACATCCACTCCACTCCAAAAACATTAGTAAAAACGTTTACATTTACAATGCCAATAGCTCTTATTCTTGCAAATGCGAAACCTATTACATTGCAAACACTTCTTTAACTAGTAGTCGCGTTTGCAGAGTGGTGGAGAAAGGGTGCTGGGCCTCCAACCAGCGCTCAGGAATTCTGCTGCATAGGACTTACAGGAGGTACCAGGAGGGCTTCTTGGCCCCCAAAGTCCCTCAGGAGTAAATTGGACTTCATCCCCCATCCCGCAGTCTGCCAGGAGGTGCGTTTGCTGAGTGGTGAAGAAAGGGGGGCATGGCCTCCGAAGACGTCTTAGCAATCCCACTGTGTGGGACTTACTGGAGGTAACAAGAGAGGTAGTTGGCCCCTAAGAACATCCTTGGGGGCCAACTACCCCTCCTATTACCTCCAGTAAGTCCCACACAGCAGGATTGCTAAGTTCTCATAGCAGGCCAAGCCCCCTTTGCCCACCATTCTGCAAACGCGCTCCCTGGCACGCTCTTGGATGGGGATTGAAGTCCCCTTCGCTGCTGGGGCCCCTCTAGGGGCCAACTAGCCTACCTCTTACCTCCAGTAAGCCCCACACAGTGAGATTGCTGAGAGGTGGACAAAGGCCACACCCCCTTCCCCTCCACTATGCAAACGCGCCTCCTGGCACGTTCTAAGTTGGGGTATTAGGTCCCCTTCATTCCTGAGGGTCCCTGGGGGCCAACTAGCCTACCAGGTACCACCAGTAAGCGCCACACACCTGGATTGCTGAGAGTGGTCCGAGGCCACGCCTCCTTTTTACACAACTCTGAAAACGCGGCTCCTGGCGCACTGCTGCTCGGGGGATGAAGTCCACTTGTGTCCTGAGGTCCTCAGGACACAAGAGGACCTCATCGCCCCACCAGCAGTGCGCCAAGAGGCGTGTTTGCAGAGTGGTGTAAAAAGGGGCGTGGCCTCGGACCACCTCTCTGCAATCCAGCTGTCAATCAATCAGGGAATTTTAAGCGCGCTACTCACCCGTGAGGGTCTCAAGGCGCTGAGGGGGAGGAGGTCCGCAGATCTGTTTAGCCGAAGAGCCAGGTCTTGAGGGTCTTCCTGAAGGTGTTCAGGGAGGGGGCGCGTCTGATGTCTGCCGGTAGCTCGTTCCAGGTCTTGGCTGCAATGTGAGAGAAGGATCTTCCACCTGCTCTGGCTCTGTGGATGCGTGGCGTTTCGGCCAGTGTGAGGTTGGAAGATCGGAGGATTCTTTTGGGTACATGAAAGTTGATTCTGTTTTTGAGGTACTTGGGTCCGTTGTTGTGTAGGCATTTGTAGGCGTGAGTGAGGATTTTGAAAGTGACTCTTTTCTCCACGGGGAGCCAGTGGAGACTTCGTAGGTGTTGGCTGATGTGTTTGTGTCGGGGGATGCCGAGGACGAGTCTGGTGGCGGTGTTCTGTATTGTCTGGAGTTTTCGGACTAGGGACTTGTTGATGCCGGCATAGAGTGCGTTTCCATAGTCCAGTCTGCTGGTGATGAGTGCGTGGGTGACTGCCTTCCTTGACTCAGGGGGGATCCACTTGAAGGTCTTGCCGAGGATGCGGAAGGTGTTGAAGCAGCTGGAGGTGATGTCGTTGACCTGTCGGTTCATGGTGAGTGATGAGTCGAGTACGATGCCGAGGTTCTTGGCGTGGTCTGAGGGGGTAGGTGGGCTTCCGAGGGCGGTCGGCCACCAGGTGCTGTCCCATGCAGAAGGGGTGGTACCGAGGACGAGGACTTCTGTCTTCTCGGCGTTGAGCTTCAGGCAGCTGTTGGTCATCCAGACTGCGAAGTTGAGTTTGGCAGTGGTGGGGTATTTGGTGAGGGAGAGGATGAGCTGGGTGTCGTCGGCGTAGGATATGATGTTGAGGCTGTGTTGTTGGATGATGGCTGCGAGGGGGCCATGTAGATGTTGAAGAGGGTGGGGCTCAGTGATGAACCCTGTGGGACTCCGCAGGTGATTTTCATGGGGTCGGAGAGGAAGGGTGGGAGTCTGATCCTTTGGCTTCTTCCGGTGAGGAATGATCGGATCCAGTCCAGGCCTGTTCCTTGTATGCCTGCGTCGTGTAGTCTGGCGACTAGTGTGCGGTGGGAGACGGTGTCGAGGGCCGCTGATAGGTCGAGTAGGACGAGGGCTGC
This sequence comes from Calotriton arnoldi, assembly GCA_963921515.1. Classification (NCBI taxonomy): domain Eukaryota; kingdom Metazoa; phylum Chordata; class Amphibia; order Caudata; family Salamandridae; genus Calotriton; species Calotriton arnoldi. The sequence goes on from CAWUFW010000965.1 coordinate 319,923, forward strand.
GGAGTGGCCTTGGTACAGGAGGGTGCGGATGTCGTCTGTGGCGGCAAGTAGGGCGGTCTCTGTGCTATGATTGCTTCGGAATCCGGATTGGGACGGGTCGAGGATGGCGTTCTCTTCAATGAATCGTGTCAGTTTCCTGTTGACTGTTTTCTCTGCAATTTTGGCTGTGAAGGGGAGGAGTGAGATGGGCCGATAGTTCTTGAGGTCGGTTGGGTCAGCTGTGGGCTTCTTGAGCAGGGATCTGACTTCTGCGCGCTTCCAGTCGTCTGGAAAGGTGCCTGTTTTGAAGGTGGTGTTGATCGTGCGTTGTAGTTCGGGTGCGATGAGGGCAGCGGCTCTGTGGTAGATGTGAGGGGGGCAGGGGTTGGTGGGGGCCCCCGAGTGGATGCTTTTCATGGTCGAGGTGGTGTCTTCGGCCGTGATCGGTGTCCAGTTGGAGATGGTGGGCTGGCTGGTGTTTCTGGGGGCCCACCTGTGGTGCCTGGTGGATGGTCGATGAAGTTGTCGTAGAGGTTTTTGATCTTGAGGTGGAAATAGGTTCAAAGCTTGTTGCAGAGGTCTTGGGATGGGGTGATGTCTGTGGCTTCGCTGCGTGGGTTGGTGAATTCTTGAATGACACTGAAAAGTTCCTTGGAGTTGGTGGAGTTGGCCAGGATTTTGTTGTGGATGAAGTTCCTCTTGGTGGATCTGATCTGGTTGTGGTAGTCCGTCATGGCGTCCTTGTAGGTGGTGTGGTTTTCGGTTGTCTTGGTGTTTCTCCAGTTCTTCTCCAGGCGTCTGCAGGTGCGTCTGGCTTCTTGGAGAGTGGTGGTGAACCAGGCGGCTTTCCTGGGGCGTTGTCTGTCGGAGTTGCGTAGCGGGGTGAGCTTGTCTGCGCAGTTGGAGATCCAGGTGTGGAGTTCTCTGGCTGCAGTGTTTGCGTCGGGCACCCAGGTGCGGTCGTCTCGGGTGAGGGTGGAGTTAAGTTGGTCGTCGGTAACCTTGCTCCAGTTCCTTCGAGGTGGGCGTGGGGCTGGTTTGGGTGCCTTGGGTTTATTGATGGCGAAGTGTACGCAGTGGTGGTCGGTCCATGGCGGCTGCGTTGTGTGACTGAATTGGACACTGTTTCCTGCCGTGAAGATGGGGTTGAGGGTGTGTCCTGCTCTGTGGGTCGGTGTGTTGACGAGTTGTTTAAGTCCGATGCTGGCGAGGTTGTCACAAAGGATAGTGGAGTTGGGGTCGCTGGGGTTGTCGAGGTGGAAGTTCAGGTCTCCAATGAGTATGTAGTTTGTTGAGGCGATGGCGTGGGGTGCGATGAAGTCGGTGATGGTGGTGGCGAAAGGTGTTCTGGGGCCGGGGGGGGTATGTAGATGAGGGTTCCTCGGAGTGTGGCTTTGGGGGTGGTCTGGATCTGGAAGTGCAGGTGTTTGGCAGAGGGGAAGGTTTCGCTGGAGGTGGTGAGGTGGAGGGTGCTCTTGTGGGCGATGGCGAGGCCCCCTCCTGGGTAGTTGGGGCGGTCTTTCCTCTGGATCTTGTATCCATCTGGGATGGCGGTGCTGATGTCGGGGCGGAGGATGCGTTGGTCCAGGTCTCTGTGAAGAAGGCGATGTCGGGCAAGAGAGAGTCAAGTAGGTCCAGATTTCCATGGCGTGTTTGTGTACGGAGCGTACGTAAGCTGTGTGGCGCTTACTGGAGGTACCTGGTGGGCTAGTTGCACCACTCTCAGTATTCAAGGGGACTTAATTCCCCAACTTAGAATGCGCCAGGGGGCGCATGTGCAGAGTGGTGCAGGGAGGGGGCGGGGCCTCCTGCAAGATGCCGGCTTTTTTAAAATATATTTTTAGAAGGGGGGCTGTGTGGCCCCCCTTCTTTTAATATTTTTGGGGCCCTGGGGACCACATCCCTCAGGGCCTCCTTTTTTTATATATTTATAGGGAAGGGGGCCGTGTGGCCCCCTCTTCGTGGGCCACTTTTGGCCCCAGGGACTCCATCCCCCGGGCATGGCCTCTTTTAAAAAAATATTTATAGGGAAGGTGGGCCGCATGGCCCCCCTTCCCTGGGCCACTATTGGCCCCGGGGACCCCATCCCCTGGGGCTTGGCCATTTTTAAAGTTATTTTTATTTGAGGAGGGCGGCCCCCTCCCCAGGCCAATTTCAGCCCCCGGGCCAGGCCATTCGTTTTTTTTTTTAAATAAAGGGAGGGGGGGCCACATGGCCCCCCTCCTAGCCCACTTCTGGCCCCGGAGACCCCATTCCCCGGGGCCAGCACTCAAGTTGGGGACCGTGGGGGGAGCCCCAATGCCCCCGTGGTCCCAGCCGGCCCCCCGCCTCCTGCAGGAGCAAGCATTGCTTTTGGGCAAGGGGAGCTGCTAACATGCAGCTCCCCTTGCCCAAAAGCAATTCTCCTTTGCTTCGTTGAAGCGAGAGCAGGTTTCCTGTTCTCGCTTCAGAGAAGCAAAGCAGAGTTTGCTATGACAGGGCGGGAGCAGCCATAGCAAACAGCAATGTCCCGGGGGTGGGCACCCCGGTACATTGTAGGAGCCGGCCTTGGGGGGTGGCAGTCCCCAGGGCCATCAAGGGCTCCAGGAGACGAGCCATGCGGCCCCCTCCCAAGTCTTTAAAGCCCCGGGGAGGTGGTGGTTCCTGGGGCTTGGGGGACCCACGAGGCCCCCCACCTCAATTATAAGAAAGCCCCGAGGAGGTGGCGGTCCCCAGGGCAGTGTGGGGGGTTTAGGACCCCCCATGCAATTATAGTTCAAGCCCCTGGGAGGTGGTGGTCCATGGGGCTTGGGGGCCCGCGAGGCCCCCCTCATTAATAACGGAAGCCCCGGGGAGGTGGTGGTCCCCGGGGCTTGAGGGGCCCGCGAGGCCCCCCTCATTAATCAAGGAAGCCCCGGGGAGGTAATGGTCCCCGGGGCTTGGGGGGGCCCACGAGGCCCCCCACCTCAATTATAATAAAGCCCCGGGGAGGTGGCGGTCCCCGGGCAGTGTGGGGGTTGGGACCCCCCACGCATTTATTGTTCAAGCCCCGGGAGGTGGCGGTCCCCAGGGCTGCAGGGGGGCTGCATGCCCCCTGCATACAGTTAACTAAGCCCATGGGAGGTGGCGGTCCCTGGGGCTGTGGGGGCCCCAACGGGCCCCCGCTAATTAATTAGGCATTGCCCCCGGGACCTGGCCCACCCGGGGGTTTATAGAAAATGAAGCGTGGCAGCCCGCGCTTTTTTTTTCTTTTTTTTTTCAGCCGGATTCGCGCACCCAGCGCGAATTCGGCCGTCTTTAAAAGAAAAAATGTTTTTTTTGGGGCCTGGGGTCCTTGTGGGACCCCTGAGCAGGCCTAGGGGGTCAGGGTGTTTCTACCCTGCCCCTTTTCTTGTTTTTCATCTTTTTTCACCCTTTTTTTGTGACTCGGTTACCGAGTCACAAGATGGCTGCCAACACTTCCTGGTTTGGAGTTCGTGAATCCTCTTTGGTGCTCAGATATCGATATTTTTATTTTTTGAATTTCTCAGGAACTACTGAACGGATTTACACCATTTAAAAAAGGCACGCTTTCTAAACCAAGACCTACCTTTTTGCCAAATTTGGTGTAATTCCGTTCAGCAGTTTGGGCTATAGCTTTGTCTAAAGTTTCCTATGTAAATGAACATGGAGAAAACGCGTTTTGGGACCCCCTTTTTCTCGGCCCCCGCTTGACGAATCACCCCGAAACTTTCAAGACAGGAGCTGAAAGGAGCGCCACATTAGTTTTGAAAATTTCGAGAAGATTCGTCAACCGGCGCCAAAGATAATGGCAAATCAATAAATGCTTTTCCTATGGAAACTAGGTCCTAACTATAACTACCTACTGGCGACCGCCAGTAAGTAATATATACATATACATGTATATATATATATATATATATATCCAAGGTTCAATCCATAGGTTAGGAAGGAGGCGGCACACCAGATTGCACGTGCATGCTGTACGCCACAACAACGCGTTCAGCCGCAAGACGGCCTTTGTCGACAAGGCCGTCTTGCGGCTGAAACGCGTTGTTGTTGGCGATTAAATTACCCTTACCGAATCTGGTGTGCCACCTATTTCCTAACCTACAGATTGAAACTTGGATGTTTCGTGGCTGTCTGCCGCCACGGCTGGCACCGGCGCCTAAGGGCAGGCGAACGGCGTTCCTTGCAGTAGTTGGTGCATAAATATATATATATATATAACTATATATATATATATATATCTATATATATATTCCAATCGAAAAAACACCCACAATTGGAGAACCTCACACAGCGTGTTTCAATAATTTATTCCGCCAGGCAGTACCGCAATGCAAGCTTGTGGATAAAGCAAGTTCAGCCATGGAAATCCCAACATGTTTCTGGCATCCTTCCGCCCTTGATCACGGCAATGGCATACTGGGAGGGGCAGCGAACAGTTGGCTTGTTAAAGGTGTACTTAGTCCCGCCTCATGAGTGTATCAGCTATATATATATATATTCACTGAAAAAAACATAGGTTTTAGGGACAGTTATAGTTAGTTGGACATTGCACTTGTACAAAACCCGTGAAATTCCCCCGTTATAGTTAGTTCAGGTAACTATAACTCACGCCCCCGCAATGCACTGCTGATGACGTCACATATTACATCACTCATGACATTGTCAGTGACATCACTGATGACATCACTGATGACATCTCAAATGACATCACTGATGACATCATCCAGTGACTGTGTGTTTCTGTAAAGTTTAAATATGTTTAATATATATAGGGAAAGGCGTATTGAAGAATGAGTGGGTGTATAAGTGTCTGAATGGATGATTTAGTAGGTGCGTGACTAACTCTATAAGTGAGTGATTAAACGTATCTTACTGAATGCATGGGTTAGTGACTAAACTGGGTGAATGTCTGTATCCGTCTGTCTGTTGCTGTGTAAGTGGCTGCATGGGTTTGTGAATAGCTACATGAGTGTCTATATGAGTTATTGATTGGTTGTCTGAGTATCTGTATGGGTGCCTGAGTGTTTGTGTGGGTGGGGTGTGTGCGACTCTGTGCATAGATGTGTGAGTGGGTGATTCACTGGGTGGATGGTTTCAAGAGTGCATCTGTGATAGACTGTATGGGTGGGTAAGTGTGTGTAAGAGTGTGTTAGTGAGTGAATGTATGTCCCAGTGGTACATGTGTGAGTAACTACATATGTGAAAGGCAGTATATATGTGTGTTGGAGTATATAAATAGCTATAAGCGAGAGTGTGTGATTGTGAGAGTGACTGTATGGATGAGTGTGTGCTTGTATCAGAGATTGTATAAGAGCGTAAGAATGTGCTAGTATTTGTATGAGTAAGTGAGCTGGTGTGTGTAGAACTGTATAGGTGAGTAAATGGGTGTGTGCTTAATTTTTGCATGACTGACTAGGTGTGTGAGTACCTCTATGGATGAGTGGCGGTGTGTGAGTGTTTATATAGGTGTATGAGTGCATATAATAGTCCTGTACTGAGTGACTATAAGTATGAGTGACTGTACAGGTGAGTGAGTAGATGTGTGTGTGTAGACCTAAGAATCAGTGAGTGTGTATATAGTAATTGGTGTTGGAGTGTCTATGGTTTTGACAATGGCAGTCTGTAATTTACAGTGGGTGTATCAAAAGTTATATTAGGGTGTGAGAAGATGCATCAAATTATCACATGGATGATGTCATCAGTGATGTCATTTGAGATGTCATCAGTGATGTCATCAGTGATGTCACTGACCATGTCATGAGTGATGTAATATGTGACGTCATCAGCAGTGCATTGCGGGCGCGAGTTATAGTTACCTGAACTAACTATAACGGGGAATTTCACGGGTTTTGTACGAGTGCAATGTCCAACTAACTATAACTGTCCCTAAAACCTATGGTTTTTTCAGTGAATTTGTAAGGTTTTTTAAATGCTAATTTCTAACTATAACGTGCCTGAAACCTATGGTTTTTTCAGTGAATTTCAAAGGTCTTTAAATGCTAATTCCTAACTATAACGTGCCTGAAACCTATGGTTTTTTTCAGTGAATTTCAAAGGTTTTGTAAATGACAATTTTTAAATGTATTAATTGTTATATTTATTTTTTGATACTGATTTACTACATTTTTTTAAACTATTTATTTTTAGATATTTTATTTTTTTAAATACATTGTAATTACATTATACATTACATTACAAAATATACTTTCTCAGAATGAATTACTTTAGTTTAAATACTTTGCAAATAGGCAAAAACACTTTTAAGTACAGTAGTTACAGTTGTTGCAATGGGCAACACAATTTCAAACACAATGCAACATTGAGCTCAATGTGAATTTCAAGTTAAATGCAATTAGTTACTTTATGGATTACTTTTCTAACCACAGGACTGGATCCTAGATTCAGTCCTGGGACATCTCCTGTAAACAGTTGAGTAAAAGCGTTTTGGTTACAGTAGTGATTTTTATTGTATTTTAAAAGTTGACACTGAGAAACTTTTTCACATAGAATCACCAATGTTATCCTATGGGAGGAAATTCACTTAGCAGGTAAGTAGTGTTATCGTTACTTTTTCTTACTCAGTGGTGGATCCTGGATCCAGCACTGGTGCATCTCCTGTAAACAGTTGAAAGAATGCGTTTAAGTCATACAGGCGATTTTTAAGGAATATTTGTAGTTTGTGAAAATCGACACAAACTTTTCTGCTGAAAACCAGACAATGGATTACTATGGAAGGAAATACAAGTTACTGGTAAGTACGGTTAGAATTACTTTTCAGGGTCAGTGCTGGGCTAAAAGATGCAGCACTGGGTTCTCTCCTGATTACAGGTGAGTAAATCGGAATTAGTAGTTCGGATGATTTTAGAGGAATATTATAAAGTTCCAAAACTCCACACTTAGAAGAATTTCCAAGTGAAACCAGTCAATGTTAGCCTATGGAAGGAAATTCAAGTTACTGGTAAGTACGGTTAGAATTACTTTTCAGGATCTGTACTGGGCTTAAAGATGCAGCACTGAGGTCTCTCCTGATAACAGGTGAGTAAATTGGAATTCGTAGTTCAGCTGATTTTAGAGGAATATTATAAAGTTCCAAAACTCCACACTTAGAAGAATTTCCAAGTGAAACCAGTCAATGTTAGCCTATGGAAGGAAATTCAAGTTACTGGTAAGTACGGTTAAAATTACTTTTCAGGATCAGTACTGGGCTCAAAGATGCAGCACTGAGGTCTCTCCTGATAACAGGTGAGTAAATCGGAATTCGTAGTTCGGCTGATTTTAGAGGAATATTATAAAGTTCCAAAACTCCACACTTAGAAGAATTTCCAAGTGAAACCAGTCAATGTTAGCCTATGGAAGGAAATTCAAGTTACTGGTAAGTACGGTTAAAATTACTTTTCAGGATCAGTATTGGGCTCAAAGATGCAGCACTGAGGTCTCTCCTGATAACCGGTGAGTAAATCGGAATTCGTAGTTCGGCTGATTTTTAGAGGAATATTTGTATGTTTCAAAAATCGACACTTAGAAACTTTTTCAGCAAAAAGCAGGCAATGATATCCTATGGAAGGAAATTCAAGTTACTGGTAAGTTCGGTTAAAATTACTTTTCAGGATCAGTACTGGGCTCAAAGATGCAGCACTGAGGTCTCTCCTGATATCAGGTGAGTAAATCGGAATTCGTAGTTCGGCTGATTTTAGAGGAATATTTGCACAATGGTGAAGGAAGGGGTGGGGCCTGAAGTGACATGTCTGCAAACACGCCCTGTGGCGCGTTTTAAGTTGGAGAATTAATTCCTCCTCAATCCCGAGGGTCCCTAGGGGCCAACTGGCCCACCAGATACCTCCAGTATGCGCCAGAGAGCTGCGTTGCAGAGAGGTGTTCAGAGGCCACGCACCTTTTACAACACTCTGCAACGCAGCTCCGTGGCGCTTACTGGAGGTACCTGGTGGGCTAGTTGGCCCCCAGGGACCCTCAGGATTGAAGAGGATTTAATTCCCCATTTTAAAACGCGCCACGGGGCCTGTTTGCACACATGTCACCTGAAGCCACGCCCCCTCCCTTCACCACTGTGCAAACGCGCCCGTGGCGCGTTTTAAGTTGGGGGATTAAGTCCCCTTGAATACTGAGGGTCCCTGGAGTCCAACTAGCCCACCATGTACCTCCAAAAGCGCCACAGAGCTGCGTTGCAGAGAGGTGTAAAAGGGGCGTGGCCTCTGTACACCTCTCTGCAACGCAGCCCCTGGCGCATACCGGAGGTTCCTGGTGGGCTAGTTGGCCCCCAGGGACCCCAGTATTCAAGGGAATTACTTCCTTCTTAAACGCGCCAGGGGCGCGTTTGCAGACTGCTGCAGGGAGGGGCGGGGCCTCCGGCAGATGCCGTTTTTTTTTTTTGCTTTTTCTGCCCAGGGGTCCTTGTGGGACCCCTGAGCAGACCTAGGGGTCAGGGTGTTTCTACCCTGCCCCCTTTGTGCGTTTTGCACACTTGTTTCTTGTGCTTTTTTAAATCGGCGGGATCCGCGCACCCTAAGCGCATCCCGCCGTTTAAAAAAAAAATGCTTTTCTGCCCAGGGGTCCTTGTGGGACCCCTGAGCAGACCTAGAGGTCAGGGTGTTTCTACCCTGCCCCCTTTGTGCGTTTGCGCACTTGTTTCTTGTGCTTTTTTTTAAATCGGGCGGGATCCGCGCACCCTAAGCGCATCCCGCCGTTTAAAAAAAAATGCTTTTCTGCCCAGGGGTCCTTGTGGGACCCCTGAGCAGACCTAGGGGGTCAGGGTGTTTCTACCCTGCCCCCTTTTGCGCTTTGCGCACTTGTTTCTGTCCCTCGGTTCTACCGAGGGACAAAATGGCTGCCAACACTTCCTGATTTGGAGTGTTGACAGCCACTTGACAGCCAATTAGTATGCAGCTCTTGATCGGGAGGGTTCGCGGACCCTACTCGGCCATAGATATATATGTGACTTTACTTTTGATTTTCTCAGGAACTACTGAACGGATTTACACCATTTAAGCAAAAGGCACGACACTGAACCAAGGGCTACCTCTTTGCCAAATTTGGTGTAATTCCGTTCAGCAGTTCGGGCTGTAGCTGCGACTAAAGGTTCCTATGGAAAAATGAATGGGGAAAACGCGTTTTGGGACCCCTGTTTTTCTCGGCCCCTGCTTGACGAATCACCCCGAGACTTTCAGGATAGGAGCGGACCGGAGCGCCCCAACAAGTTGGAAGCTTTCACGAAGATTCGTCAACCGGCGCCAACGTTATTTCAAATACAATGTTGCGGATTTCCTATGGAAAATAGGTCCTAACTATAACTATCTACTGGCGACCGCCAGTAGATAATATATATATATATATATTCACTGAAAAAACCATAGGTTTTAGGGACAGTTATAGTTAGTTGGACATTTCACTCGTACAAAACCATAGAAATTCCCCCGTTATAGTTAGTTCAGCTAACTATAACTCGCGCCCCGCAATGCACTGCTGATGACGTCACATATTACATCACTCATGACATGGTCAGTGACATCACTGATGACATCACTGATGACATCTCAAATGACATCACTGATGACATCACTGATGACATCATCCAGTGACTGTGTGTTTCTGTAAAGTTTAAATATGTTTAATATATATAGGGAAAGGCGTATTGAAGAATGAGTGGGTGTATAAGTGTCTGAATGGATGATTTAGTACGTGAGTGACTGACTCTACAAGTGAGTGATTAAATGTATCTTACTGAATGCATGGGTTAGTGACTAAACTGTGTGAATGTCTGTATCCGTCTGTCTGTTGGTTTGTAAGCGGCTGCATGGCTTTCTGAATAGCTACATGAGTGTCTACATGGGTTATTGATTGATTGTCTGAGTATCTGTATGGGTGCCTGAGTGTTTGTGTGGGTGGGGTGTGTGTGACTCTGTGCATAGATGTGTGAGTTGGTGATTCACTGGGTGCATGGTTTCAAGAGTGCATCTGTGATGGACTGTATGGGTGGGTGAGTGTGTGTATGGGTGTGTTAGTGATTGAATGTATATCTCAGTGGTACATGTGTGAGTAACTACATTTGTGAAAGGCAGTATATATGTGTGTTGGAGTATATAAATGGCTATAAGTGAGAGTGTGTGATTGTAAGAGTGGCTGTATGGATGAGTGTGTACTTGTATCAGTGATTGTATAAGAGCGTAAGAATGTGCAAGTATTTGTATGAGTAAGTGAGCTGGTGTGTGTATAACTGTATAGGTGAGTAAATGGGTGTGTGATTACGTTTTTGCATGACTGACTAGGTGTGTGAGTACCTCTATGGATGAGTGGCGGTGTGTGAGTGTTTATATAGGTGTATGAGTGCATATAATAGTCCTGTACTGAGTGACTAAGTATGAGTGACTGTACGGGTGAGTGAGTGGATGTATGTGTAGACCTAAGAATCAGTGAGTGGGTATGTAGTTTTTGGTGTTGGAGTGTCTATGGTTTTGAGAATGGCAGTCTGTAATTTAGAGTGGGTGTATCAAAAGTTATATTAGGGTGTGAGAAGATGCATGAAATTATCACATGGATGATGTCATCAGTGATGTCATTTGAGATGTCATCAGTGATGTCATCAGTGATGTCACTGACCATGTCATGAGTGATGTAATATGTGACGTCATCAGCAGTGCATTGCGGGGGCGCGAGTTATAGTTAGCTGAACTAACTATAACGGGGGAATTTCTATGGTTTTGTACGAGTGAAATGTCCAACTAACTATAACTGTCCCTAAAACCTATGGTTTTTTCAGTGAATTTCAAAGGTTTTTTAAATGCTAATTTCTAACTATAACGTGTCTGAAACCTATGGTTTTTTCAGTGAATTTCAAAGGTTTTTTAAATGCTAATTTCTAACTATAACGTGCCTGAAACCTATGATTTTTTAAGTGAATTTCAAAGGTTTTTTTAAATGCTAGTTTCTAACTATGCCTACAGAGGTAGGACATGTGAAGAAAGAAGAAAAAACGCACAGAAAGAAGCAAAAGATGTGCAGAAAGAACCAACAGAGGAGCAGAAAGAGGCCTTGTTGCAAAATCATCCTGTGCCCACAACTTTTTCAGACGGGTACTGGTGGTAACTGACTCTGACTAACCAGAGCCAGTGCTATGCTAAAAGACACTTAGAATACAGTGAAAACACCTACATACACTAGGGAACACTATGCGTTGGGGTACCCCTGTGATTAGCATGACCTCCTCTGCAAGTCCCTAGTACATAATAGGGCAGGGGGATTAAAACTACCTCTTAAAACGTGCTACAGGGCGCGTTTGCACAGTGGTGAAGGGAGGGGGGCCTGAGGTGACATGTGTGCAAACGCACCCCGTGGCACGTTTTAAGTTGCGGGATTAAGTCCCCTTGAATTCTGAGGGTCCCTGGGGCCCAACTAGCCCCCAGGTACCTACAGTTAGGACCACAGAGCTGAGTTGCAGAGAGGCATTCCGAGGCCACGCACCTTTTTCACCTCTCTGCAACGCAACTCTGTTGTGCTTACTGAAGGTACCTGGTGGGCTAGTTGGCCCCCAGGGTCCCTCAGGATTCAAAGGGAATTAATTCCCCAACTTAAAACGCACCACAGGGCGTGTTTGGGCACATGTCACCTGAGGCCCCGCCCCTCCCTTCACCACTGTGCAAACGCGCCCCGTGGTGCGTTTTAAGTTGGGGGATTAGGTCACCTTGAATCCTGAGGGTCCCTGGGGCCCAACTAGCCCACTAGGTACTTCCAGTAAGCACCACAGGCCTGCATTGCAACGCCTGTAACAAATTGTGCAGTTGTGTTTAGGTAGTGAAGAGGGTCGGGCTGGGGGTAGTGTTTTAGGGTTTAGGGTAGTGCAGTGGTGTTTGTGTAGTGTAGGGGGTCATGCTGGGGGTAGATTTAGGGTTTAGGGTAGTGCAGTGGTGTTTGGGTAGTGTAGGGAGTCGTGCTGGGGGAGTGTTTTAGGGTTTAGGGTAGTGCAGTGGTGTTTGGGTAGTGTAGGGGGTCGTGCTGGGGGTAGTGTTTTAGGGTTTAGGGTAGTGCAGTGGTGTTTGGGTAGTGTAGGGGGTCGTGCTGGGGGTAGTGATTTAGGGTAGTGCAGTGGTGTTTGGGTAGTGTAGGGGTACTGCTGGGGGTAGTGTTTTAGGGTTTAGGTTAGTGCAGTGGTGTTTGGGTAGTGTAGGGGTACTGCTGGGGGTAGTGTTTTAGGGTTTAGGGTAGTGCAGTGGTGTTTGTGTAGTGTAGGGGGTAGTGTTTTAGGGTTTAGGGTAGTGCAGTGGTGTTTGTGTAGTGTAGGAGGTCGTGTTTTAGGGTTTAGGGTAGTGCAGTGGTCTTTGGGTAGTGTAGGGAGTCGTGCGGGGGTAGTGTTTTAGGGTTTAGGGTAGTGTAGGGGGTCATGCGGGGGGTAGTATTTTAGGGATTAGGGTAGTGCATTGGTGTTTGGGTAGTGTAGGGGGTCATGCGGGGGTAGTGTTTTAGGGTTTAGGGCAGTGCAGTGGTGTTTGGGTAGTGTAGGGGGTCGTGCTGGGGGAGTGTTTTAGGGTTTAGGGCAGTGCAGTGGTGTTCGGGTAGTGTAGGGGGTCGTGCTGGGGGAGTGTTTGAGGGTTTAGGGCAGTGCAGTCGCGTTCGGGTAGTGTAGGGGGTGGTGCTGGGGGTAGTATTTTAGGGTTTAGGGTAGTGCAGTGGTATTCGGGTAGTGTAGGGGGTCGTGCTGGGGGTAGTGTTCTAGGGTTTAGGGCAGTGCAGTGGTGTTTGGGCAGTGTAGGGGGTCATGCTGGGGGTGGTGTTTTAGGGTTTAGGGCAGTGCAGTGGTGTTCGGACAGTGTAGGGGGTCGTGCTGGGGGTGGTGTTTTAGGGTTTAAAGCAGTGCAGTGGTGTTCGGGCAGTGTAGGGGGTGGTGTTTCAGGGTTTAGGGCAGTGCAGTGGTGTTCGGGCAGTGTAGGGGGTCGTGCAGGGGGTGGTGTTTCAGGGTTTAGGGCAGTGGTGTTCGGCCAGTGTAGGGGGTCGTGCTGGGGGTGGTGTTTCAGGGTTTGGGGCAGTGCAGTGGTGTTCGAGCAGTAAAGGGGGTCGTGCTGGGTGTGGTGTTTCAGGGTTTAGGGCAGTGCAGTGGTGTTCGGGCAGTGTAGGGGGAGGTGCAGGGGGTGGTGTTTCAGGGTTTAGGGCAGTGCAGTGGTGTTTGGGCAGTGTAGGGGGTGCTGCAGGGGGTGGTGTTTCAGGGTTTAGGGCAGTGCTGTGGTGTTCGGGCAGTGTAGGGGGTCATGCAGGGGGTGGTGTTTCAGGGTTTAGGGCAGTGCAGTGGTGTTCGGGCAGTGTAGGGGGTCGTGCTGGGGCTGGTGTTTCAGGGTTTAGGGCAGTACAGTGGTGTTCGGGCAGTGTAGGGGGTCGTGCTGGGGCTGGTGTTTCAGGGTTTAGGGCAGTGCAGTGGTGTTCGGGCAGTGTAGGGGTCGTGCTGGGGCTGGTGTTTCAGGGCTTAGGGCAGTGCAGTGGTGTTCGGGCAGTGTAGGTGGTCGTGCTGGGGCTGGTGTTTCAGGGTTTAGGGCAGTGCAGTGGTGTTCGGGCAGTGTAGGGGGTCATGCTGGGGCTGGTGTTTCAGGGTTTAGGGCAGTGCAGTGGTGTTCGGGCAGTGTAGGGGGTCTTGCTGGGGCTGGTGTTTCAGAGTCTAGGGCAGTGCAGTGGTGTTCGGGCAATGTAGGGGGTCTTGCTGGGGCTGGTGTTTCAGGGTTTAGGGCAGTGCAGTGGTGTTCGGGCAGTGTAGGGGGTCGTGCTGGGGTGGTGTTTCAGGGTTTAGGGCAGTGCAGTGGTGTTTGGGCAGTGTAGGGGGTCATGCTGGGGCTAGTGTTTCAGGATCTAGGGCAGAGCAATGGTGTTCAGGCAGTGTAGGGGGTTTTGCTGGAGGTGGTGTTTCAGGGTTTAGGGCAGTGCAGTGGTGTTCGTGCAGTGTAGGGGGTGGTGTTTCAGGGTTTAGGGCAGTGGTGTTCAGGCAGTGTAGGGGGTCTTGCTGGGGTTGATGTTTCAGAGTTTAGGGCAGTGCAGTGGTGTTCGGGCAGTGTAGGGGGTCGTGCTGGGGGTAGTGTTTCAGGGTTTAGGGCAGTGCAGTGGTGTTCCGGCAGTGAAGGAGGTCGTGCAGGGGGTGGTGTTTCAGGGTTTAGGGCAGTGCAGTGGTGTTCGGGCAGTGTAGGGGGTCGTGCTGGGGGTGGTGTTTCAGGGTTTAGGGCAGTGCAGTGGTGTTCGGGCAGTGTAGGGTGTCGTGCTGAGGGGTGGTGTTTCAGGGTTTAGGGCAGTGCAGTGGTGTTCGGGCAGTGTAGGGGGTCGTGCAGGGGGTGGTGTTTCAGGGTTTAGGGCAGTGCAGTGGTGTTTGGGCAGTGTAGGGGGTCATGCAGGGGGTGGTGTTTCAGGGTTTAGGGCAGTGCAGTAGTGTTCGGCCAGTGTAGGTGGTCTTGCTGGGGGTGGTGTTTCAGGCTTTAGTGCAGTGGTGTTCGGGCAGTGTAGGGGGTCTTGCTGGGGGTGGTGTTTCAGGGTTTAGGGCAGTGCAGTGGTGTTCGGGCAGTGTAGGGGGTCTTGCTGGGGCTGGTGTTTCAGGGTTTAGGGCAGTGCAGTGGTGTTCGGGCAGTGTAGGGGGTCGTGCTGGGGCTGGTGTTTTAGGGTTTAGGGTAGTGCAGTGGTGTCCGGGCAGTGTAGGGGGTCGTGCTGGGGCTGGTGTTTCAGGGTTTAGGGCAGTGCAGTGGTTTTCGGGAAGTGTAGGCGGTCGTGCTGGGGCTGGTGTTTCAGGGTTTAGGGCAGTGCAGTGGTGTTCGGGCAGTGTACAGGGTTGTGCTGGGGCTGGTGTTTCAGGGTTTAGGGCAGTGCAGTGGTGTTCGGGCAGTGTAGGGGGTCGTGCTGGGGGTGGTGTTTCAGGGTTTAGGGCAGTGCAGTGGTGTTCGGGCAGTGAAGGGGGTCGTGCTGGGGCTGGTGTTTCATGGTTTAGGGCAGTGCAGTGGTGTTCGGGCAGTGTAGGGGGTCGTGCTGGGGCTGGTGTTTCAGGGTTTAGGGCAGTGCAGTGGTGTTCGGGCAGTGTAGGGGGTCGTGCTGGGGCTGGTGTTTCAGGGTTTAGGGCAGTGCAGTGGTGTTCGGGCAGTGTAGGTGGTCGTGCTGGGGCTGGTGTTTCAGGGTTTAGGGCAGTGCAGTGGTGTTCGGGCAGTGTAGGGGGTCATGCTGGGGCTGGTGTTTCAGGGTTTAGGGCAGTGCAGTGGTGTTCGGGCAGTGTAGGGGGTCTTGCTGGGGCTGGTGTTTCAGAGTCTAGGGCAGTGCAGTGGTGTTCGGGCAGTGTAGGGGGTCTTGCTGGGGCTGGTGTTTCAGGGTTTAGGGCAGTGCAGTGGTGTTCGGGCAGTGTAGGGGGTCGTGCTGGGGGTGGTGTTTCAGGGTTTAGGGCAGTGCTGTGGTGTTTGGGCAGTGTAGGGGGTCATGCTGGGGCTAGTGTTTCAGGATTTTGGGCAGAGCAATGGTGTTCAGGCAGTGTAGGGGTTTTGCTGGAGGTGGTGTTTCAGGGTTTAGGGCAGTGCAGTGGTGTTCGTGCAGTGTAGGGGGTGGTGTTTCAGGGTTTAGGGCAGTGGTGTTCAGGCAGTGTAGGGGTCTTGCTGGGGTTGATGTTTCAGGGTTTAGGGCAGTGCAGTGGTGTTCGGGCAGTGTAGGGGGTCGTGCTGGGGGTGGTGTTTCAGGGTTTAGGGCAGTGCAGTGGTGTTCCAGCAGTGAAGGAGGTCGTGCAGGGGGTGGTGTTTCAGGGTTTAGGGCAGTGCAGTGGTGTTCGGGCAGTGTAGGGGGTCGTGCTGGGGGTGGTGTTTCAGGGTTTAGGGCAGTGCAGTGGTGTTCGGGCAGTGTAGGGTGTCGTGCTGAGGGGTGGTGTTTCAGGGTTTAGGGCAGTGCAGTGGTGTTCGGGCAGTGTAGGGGGTCGTGCAGGGTGGTGTTTCAGGGTTTAGGGCAGTGCAGTGGTGTTTGGGCAGTGTAGGGGGTCGTGCAGGGGGTGGTGTTTCAGGGTTTAGGGCAGTGCAGTAGTGTTCGGCCAGTGTAGGTGGTCTTGCTGGGGGTGGTGTTTCAGGCTTTAGTGCAGTGGTGTTCGGGCAGTGTAGGGGGTCTTGCTGGGGGTGGTGTTTCAGGGTTTAGGGCAGTGCAGTGGTGTTCGGGCAGTGTAGGGGGTCTTGTGGGGCTGGTGTTTCAGGGTTTAGGGCAGTGCAGTGGTGTTCGGGCAGTGTAGGGGGTCGTGCTGGGGCTGGTGTTTGAGGGTTTAGGGTAGTGCAGTGGTGTTCGGGCAGTGTAGGGGGTCATGCTGGGGCTGGTGTTTCAGGGTTTAGGGCAGTGCAGTGGTTTTCGGGCAGTGTAGGTGGTCGTGCTGGGGCTGGTGTTTCAGGGTTTAGGGCAGTGCAGTGGTGTTCGGGCAGTGTACGGGGTTGTGCTGGGGCTGGTGTTTCAGGGTTTAGGGCAGTGCAGTGGTGTTCGGGCAGTGTAGGGGGTCGTGCTGGGGGTGGTGTTTCAGGGTTTAGGGCAGTGCAGTGGTGTTCGGGCAGTGTAGGAGGTCGTGCTGGGGCTGGTGTTTCATGGGTTAGGGCAGTGCAGTGGTGTTCGGGCAGTGTAGGGGGTTGTGCAGGGGGTGGTGTTTCAGGGTTTAGGGCAGTGCAGTGGTGTTCGGGCAGTGTAGGGGTCGTGCTGGGGCTGGTGTTTCAGGGTTAGGGCAGTGCAGCGGTGTTCAGGCAGTGTAGGGGGTCTTGCTGGGGGTGGTGTTTCAGGGTTTAGGGCAGTGGTGTTCGGGCAGTGTAGGGGGTCTTGCTGGGGGTGGTGTTTCAGGGTTTAGGGCAGTGCAGTGGTGTTCGGGCAGTGTAGGGGGTCTTGCTGGGGGTAGTGTTTCAGGGTTTAGGGCAGTGCAGTGGTGTTCGTGCAGTGTAGGGGGTCATGCTGGGGATGGTGTTTCAGGGTTTAGGGCAGTGCAGTGGTGTTCGGGCAGTGTAGGGGGTCATGCAGGGGGTGCTGTTTCAGGGTTTAGGGAAGTGCAGTGGTGTTCGGGCAGTGTAGGGGGTCGTGCTGGGGGTGGTGTTTCAGGGTTTAGGGCAGTGCAGTGGTGTTCGGGCAGTGTACGGGGTTGTGCTGGGGCTGGTGTTTCAGGGTTTAGGGCAGTGCAGTGGTGTTCGGGCAGTGTAGGGGGTCGTGCTGGGGGTGGTGTTTCAGGGTTTAGGGCAGGGCAGTGGTGTTCGGGCAGTGTAGGGGGTTGTGCTGGGGCTGGTGTTTCATGGGTTAGGGCAGTGCAGTGGTGTTCGGGCAGTGTAGGGGGTCGTGCTGGAGGTGGTGTTTCAGGGTTTAGGGCAGTGCAGTGGTGTTCGGGCAGTGTAGGGGGTCATGCTGGGGTTGGTGTTTCAGGGTTTAGGGCAGTGCAGTGGTGTACGGGCAGTGTAGGGGGTCTTGCTGGGGGTGGTGTTTCAGGGTTTAGGGCAGTGGTGTTCGGGCAGTGTAGGGGGTCTTGCTGGGGGTAGTGTTTCGGGGTTTAGGGCAGTGGTGTTCGGGCAGTGTAGGGGGTCGTGCTGGGGGTGGTGTTTCAGGGTTTAGGGCAGGGCAGTGGTGTTCGGGCAGTGGAGGGGGTTGTGCTGGGGCTGGTGTTTCATGGGTTAGGGCAGTGCAGTGGTGTTCGGGCAGTGTAGGGGTCGTGATGGGGCTGGTGTTTCAGGGTTTAGGGCAGTGCAGCGGTGTTCAGGCAGTGTAGGGGGTCTTGCTGGGGGTGGTGTTTCAGGGTTTAGGGCAGTGGTGTTCGGGCAGTGTAGGGGGTCTTGCTGGGCGTGGTGTTTCAGGGTTTAGGGCAGTGCAGTGGTGTTCGGGCAGTGTAGGGGGTCTTGATGGGGGTAGTGTTTCAGGGTTTAGGGCAGTGCAGTGGTGTTCGTGCAGTGTAGGGGGTCGTGCTGGGGATGGTGTTTCAGGGTTTAGGGCAGTGCAGTGGTGTTCGGGCAGTGTAGGGGGTCATGCAGGGGGTGCTGTTTCAGGGTTTAGGGCAGTGCAGTGGTGTTCGGGCAGTGTAGGGGGTCGTGCTGGGGGTGGTGTTTTAGGGTTTAGGGCAGTGCAGTGGTGTTCGGGCAGTGTAGGGGGTCGTGCTGGGGGTGGTGTTTCAGGGTTTAGGGCAGTGGTGTTCGGGCAGTGTAGGGGGTTGTGAAGGGGTGGTGTTTCAGGGTTTAGGGCAGTGCAGTGGTGTTCGGGCAGTGTAGGGGGTCGTGCTAGGGTATGTGTTTCAGGGTTTAGGGCAGTGCAGTGGTGTTCGGGCAGTGTAGGGGGTCGTGCAGGGGCTGGTGTTTCAGGGTTTAGGGCAGTGCAGTGGTGTTCGGGCAGTGTAGGGGGTCGTGCTGGGGGTAGTGTTTTAGGGTTTAGGGTAGTGCAGTGGTGCTTGTGTAGTGTAGGGGGTCGTGCTGGGGGTAGTGTTTTAGGGTTTAGGGTAGTGCAGTGGTGTTTGTGTAGTGTAGGGGGTCATGTTTTAGGGTAGTGCAGTGGTGTTTGGGTAGTGTAGGGGGTCGTGCTGGGGGTAGTGTTTTAGGATTTAGGTTAGTGCAGTGGTGTTTGGGTAGTGTAGGGCGTCGTGCTGGGGGTAGTGTTTTAGGGTTTAAGGTAGTGCAGTGGTGTTTGTGTAGTGTAGGGGGTCGTGCTGGGGGCAGTGTTTTAGGGTTTAGGGTAGTGCAGTGGTGCTTGTGTAGTGTAGGGGGTCGTGCTGGGGTAGTGTTTTAGGGTTTAGGGTAGTGCAGTGGTGTTTGTGTAGTGTAGGGGGTCATGTTTTAGGGTAGTGCAGTGGTGTTTGGGTAGTGTAGGGGGTCGTGCTGGGGGTAGTGTTTTAGGATTTAGGTTAGTGCAGTGGTGTTGGGGTAGTGTTTTAGGGTTTAGGGTAGTGCAGTGGTGTTTGTGTAGTATAGGGGGTGATGCTGGGGGTAGTGTTTTAGAGTTTAGGATAGTGCAGTGGTGCTTGTGTAGTGTAGGGGGTCGTGCTGGGGTAGTGTTTTAGGGTTTAGGGTAGTGCAGTGGTGTTTTTGTAGTGTAGGGGGTCATGTTTTAAGATGCAACGCTCCAATACCTGACCAGTCTGCACTACATAAAACTGCAAAAAAACTAAAAATAAAAAGTGTTTTGCACACTTTTGTCATTGGGCTATATGTGGGCTACATCTGGGTAATATTTGTGCTACATTTGGGCTCTTTTTTCACTGGTGGCCATCTTGGAAGACTTCTTTGTTATGAAGTTTCCTAATTTCCTCATTTACTGCAGTCTCCTCAGTAGGAAATGCTTTCAGTTTTTTACTTTGATTCCATCAAGAAGGCATTCAGATGTGTCACACATTTGCCATAAATTCAGAATGTTATTACTCTAGTCATTCATGTAGTAAAGCTACTGCTCACCAAGGAGTTAACTGGAAGTCTACTGCTGGTATTGAAAGTCATTGTTTCAGTCTGCATGTCAGAATTTTCTAATGAAATAGAAGAGGATTTGAGATCTCACTTAAAACATGCACTAAATTTTCTTTTTGCAGCACTAACCATAATTTCTATGGCAAAATGAACCCCCTCATTTTGTTCCTTTTTAAATTAAATGTTTTAAGTGTTACCAGTTTATTCCAATCAAGATGGCTTCAGGTGTGCCATACTTTTGTCATAAGTAAGGCTGTTAGCACTCTAGTTGTTCTTTAGAACACTCTGGGAAGCTGCAGTAGAACACAAAGGCATCAACTGACAGGCTGCTCCTGTTGAAATATAACAGGAAGATATTTGAGATCTCACTTAAAACATGTCCTAATTTTTCTTTCTACAGCACTAACCATAATTTCTATGGCAAAATTAACCCTCTCATTTTGTTCCTTTTTAAATTAAATGTTTTAAGTGTTACCAGTTTATTCCAATCAAGATGGCTTCAGGTGTGCCATACTTTTGTCATAAGTAAGGCTGTTAGCACTCTAGTTGTTCTTTAGAACACTCTGGGAAGCTGCAGTAGAACACAAAGGAATCAACTGACAGTCTCTGCCCTTGTTGGATGTACATGTTTTACTGAGAATGTCAGACTTCATTCTCACATGACTGAGAAAGATAATGTGAATTTACAGAAAATATGCTCTCATTTTAGCTTCTGGGGCACCTTCCAAAACTGTATGGGACAAGCATGTGAAAATAGTTTTCTCTCAAACATGATTCATGATATCCCAGCAGAAGGTTTTTCACAGGGTAAAATCACCTTAGAACACACCACAATTCCTGAAATTAGTATGGTACCATCAACAAATGAATTCTAATGTAACTAAAGTATGTTATCACCCTTTATAGTTCTCCTTTTGGTAACCCTCAAAATCTTCGATTCACTACAATGCATTTCAATGGGGTACTATCATTTATATTGGTCCCAAGATGGCTGCCAGCAATTCCAGGATGAAGTGCTGACAGCCAATCAGATCTCACGATGACATGTGTGGTTAGGCTCCGCCCAGATATATATGTGTTTTTACTTTTGATTTTCTCAGCAACTACTGAACGGATTTATACCATTTAACAAAAAGGGTTCTTTTTGAACCAAGAACTACCTCTTTGCCAAATTTGGTGTAATTCCGTTCAGCAGTTCGGGCTGTAGCTTTGCATAAAGTTTCCTATGGGAAATTGATTTTTTGACTCTTATTTTTTTAATTTCTCCGCAACTACTGAACGGATTTACACCATTTAACAAAAGGGTTCTTTCTGAACCAAGAACTACCTCTTTGCCAAATTTGGTGTAATTCCGTTCAGCAGTTCGGGCTGTAGCCGTGTCTAAAGTTTCCTATGGGAAAATGAATGGGGAAAACACGTTTTGGGACCCCCTTTTTCTCGGCCCCCGCTTGACGAATCACCCTGAGACTTCCAGGGTAGGAGCGGGCCATAAAGTTTGAAAATTTCGCGAAGATTCGTCAACCGACGCAAGAGTTATTTCAAATAGAATGTCGCGGATTTCCTATGGAAAATAGGTCCTAACTATAACTATCTACTGGCGACCGCCAGTAGATAATATATATATATATATATATATATATATATTCACTGAAAAAAACATAGGTTTCAGGGACGTTATAGTTAGAAATTAGCATTTAAAAAACTTTAGAAATTCATTGAAAAAACCACAGGTGTCAGGGACGTTATAGTTAGTCTGACATTTCACTCGTACAAAACCAGAGAATTTCGGCCATTATAGTTAGTTGAGCTAACTATAACTCGCGCCCCCGCAATGCACTGCTGATGACGTCACATATTACATCACTCATGACATTGTCAGTGACATCTCAAATGACATCACTGATGACATCACTGATGACATCATCCACTTAATAACTGATGCACCTCCACACACCCTAATATAACCTTTCATACACCCACTCTAAAACCTTTTATTTACCTTTTTCTTGTGACTCGCTTCAACCGAGTCACAAGATGGCTGCCATCACTTTTTGGTTTAGAGTGTTGGCAGCCAATCAGAATCAAGCTCGTGATCGGGAGGGTTCACGGATACACCGCGGTCACCGGATATCATTCGCATTTTATTTTTGAATTTCTGAAAAACTACTGAATGGATTTACACCATTTAAAAAAAGGTCGCTTTCTGAACCAAGAGCTACCGTTTTGTCAAATTTGGTGTAATTCGGTTCTGCAGTTCGGGCTGTAGCCTGTTCCAAAATTTCCGATGGAGACAACGTGTTTTGGGACCCACCTTTTTTCTCGGCCCCCGCTTAACGAATCACCCTGAAACTTTCAGGACAGGAGCTGGCCGGGGCGCCCCATTAGTTTTGAAAAGTTTGCGAAGATTCATCAAACGGTGCCAAAGATATTGGCAAATCAAAAAACGCTTTTCCTAAGGAAACTAGGTCCAAACTATAACTACCTACTGGCGACCGCCAGTAGATAACATACATATATATATATATGTATATAAGCACTTGCTTATGAGGCCTGGTACCACGTGAATCTCCGGCATAGAATTAGCCTTTCATTTAAAGGTTGGGAGCATGACCCGCTCACCTTTGTGTTCAAAAAGTAAAGGATTTTCCTGGAATTGTGCGCACAGAGGTGAGAAAGGGACAGAAGAGGTTTCCTCTTCTCAGCAATTTCTGATCCCTTTCGTTTGCATGAGAAATGACAGAACTACAGCATGTATAATTATGGGTGAAATTTAATATGATTACAAAGTGATTTATAGTTGAATGAACTGCACGTGTCAACATTATGGAGACTACTGTGCACCTAACAATTTAATTTGTTGTCTGGAATAATAGAACGCTATGCACTCGTATTAAAGGACACTCCAGATGTGAAGAATACTTTTAAAGTGCATTCTGGGAATGAAAGGCTAATTCTATGCCGGAGAGTCACGTGGTACCTGGCCTCATAAGCAAGTGATTTTTATTAACTGGGAAATTCACTCACCTGTGATCAAGGCTTGCAGGAAGCTGAAACGCGTCAGGGACAACATGATGCTCTAATTCTTTCTCTGAAATAAAACGTTGGTAGTACCAGGAACTGGGCTTCTGCCATTTTTTGTGGATGTTTATGAGGGGATTCTCCGCCCCCATTCAAGCTGAAGCCGCCCTGCATGGTTGGAGGCCCCCACAACGAGAGCAATTTGTTGGATTTAAAGGTTGGGAGCATGACCCGCTCACCTTTGTGTTCTAAAAGAAAAGGATTTTCCTGGAATTGTGCGCACAGAGGTGAGAAAGGGACGGAAGAGGTTTCCTCTTCTCAGCAATTTCTGATCCCTTTTGTTTGCATGAGAAATGACAGAACTACAGCATGTATATTTATGGGTGAAATTCATTATGATTACAAAGTGATTTATGGCTGAATGAACTGCACGTGACTAAATTATGGGGACTACTGTGCACCTAACAATTTAATTTGTTGTCTAGAATAATCGAATCCTATGCAGTCGTATTAAAGGACACTCCAGACGTGAAGAATACTTTTGAAGTGCATTCTGGGAATGAAAGGCTAATTCTATGCCTGAGAGTCACGTGGTACCAGGCCTCATAAGCAAGTGATTTTTATTAACTGAGAAATTCACTCACCTGTGATCAAGGCTTGCAGGAAGCTGAAACGCGTCAGGGACAACATGCTGCTGTAATTCTTTCTCTGAAATAAAACGTTGGTAGTGTCAGGAATTTGGCTTCTGCAATTTTTTGTGGATGTTTATGAGGGAATTCTCCGCCCCCATTCAAGCTGAAGCCGCCCTGCAGGGTTGGAGGCTCCCACAACGGAGAACAATTTATTGGATTTTCCTCTCCTCAGCAATTTCTGATCCCTTTTGTTTGCATGAGAAATGACAGAACTACAGCATGTATAGTTATGGGTGAAATTCAATATGATTACAAAGTGATTTATGGCTGAATGAACTGCACGTGACTACATTATGGGGACTACTGTGCACCTAACAATTTAATTTGTTGTCTGGAATAATAGAACTCTATGCAGTCGTATTAAAGGACACTCCAGACGCGAAGAATACTTTTAAAGTGCATTCTGGGAATGAAAGGCTAATTCTATGCCAGAGAGTCACGTGGTACGAGGCCTCATAAGCAAGTGATTTTTATTAACTAGGAAATTCACTCACCTGTGATCAAGGCTTGCAGGAAGCTGAAACGAGTCAGGGACTACATGATGCTGTAATTCTTTCTCTGAAATAAAACGTTGGTAGTACCAGGAATTGGGCTTCTGCAATTATTTGTGGATGTTTATGAGGGGATTCTCCGCCCCCATTCAAGCTGAAGCCACCCTGCAGGGTTGGAGGCCCCCACAACGGAGAACAATTTGTTGGATTTAAAGGTTGGGAGCTTGACCCGCTCACCTTTGTGTTCGAAAAGTGAAGGATTTTCCTGGAATTGTGCGCACAGAGATGAGAAAGGGACGGAAGAGGTTTCCTCTTCTCAGCAATTTCTGATCCCTTTCGTTTGCATGAGAAATGACAGAACTACAGCATGTATAATTATGGGTGAAATTTAATATGATTACAAAGTGATTTATAGCTGAATGAACTGCATGTGACAACATTATGGAGACTACTGTGCACCTAACAATTTAATTTGTTGTCTGGAATAATAGAACCCTATGCAGTCGTATTAAAGGACACTCCAGACGCGAAGAATACTTCTAAAGTGCATTCTGGGAATGAAAGGCTAATTCTATGCCAGAGAGTCACGTGGTACCAGGCCTCATAAGCAAGTGATTTTTATTAACTGGGAAATTCACTTACCTGTGATCAAGGCTTGCAGGTAGCTGAAACGCGTCAGGGACGACATGATGCTGTAATTCTTTCTCTGAAATAAAATGTTGGTGGTACCAGGAATTGGTCTTCTGCAATTTTTTGTGGATGTTTATGAGGGGATTCACCGCCCACATTCAAGCTGCAGCCGCCCTGCAGGGTTGGAGGCCCCCCACAACGTAGAACAATTTGTTGGATTTAAAGGTTGGGAGCATGACCCGCTCACCTTTGTGTTTGAAAAGTAAAGGATTTTCCTGGAATTGTGCGCACAGAGGTGAGAAAGGGACGGGAGAGGTTTCTTCTTCTCAGCAATTTCTGATCCCTTTCGTTTGCATGAGAAATGACAGAACTACAGCATGTATAATTATGGGTGAAATTCAATATGATTACAAAGTGATTTATGGCTGAATGAACTGCACGTGACTACATTATGGGGACTATTGTGCACCTAACAATTTAATTTGTTGTCTGGAATAATAGAACGCTATGCAGTCGTATTAAAAGACACTCCAGACGTGAAGAATACTTTTAAAGTGCATTCTGGGAATGAAAGGCTAATTCTATGCCAGAGAGTCACGTGGCACCAGGCCTCATAAGCAAGTGATTTTTATTAACTTGGAAATTCACTCACCTGTGATCAAGGCTTGCAGGAAGCTGAAACGCGTCAGGGACAACATGATGCTCTAATTCTTTCTCTGAAATAAAACGTTGGTAGTACCAGGAACTGGGCTTCTGCCATTTTTTGTGGATGTTTATGAGGGGATTCTACGCCCCCATTCAAGCTGAAGCCACCCTGCAGGGTTGGAGGCCCCACAACGGAGAACAATTTGTTGGATTTAAAGGTTGGGAGCATGACCCGCTCACCTTTGTGTTAGAAAAGTAAAGGATTTTCCTGGAATTTTGCGCACAGAGGTGAGAGAGGGACGGAAGAGGTTTCCTCTTCTCAGTAATATCTGATCTCTTTCGTTTGCATGAGAAATGACAGAGCTACAGCATGTATAATTATGGGTGAAATTCAATATAATTACAAAGTGATTTATGGCTGAATGAACTGCACGTGACTACATTATGGGGACTACTGTGCACCTAACAATTTAATTTGTTGTCTGGAATAATAGAATGCTATGCAGTCATATTAAAGGACTCTCCAGACGTGAAGAATACTTTTAAAGTGCATTCTGGGAATGAAAGGCTAATTCTATGCCGGAGAGTCACGTGGTACCTGGCCTCATAAGCAAGTGATTTTTATTAACTGGGAAATTCACTCACCTGTGATCAAGGCTTGCAGGAAGCTGAAACGCGTCAGGGACAACATGATGCTCTAATTCTTTCTCTGAAATAAAACGTTGGTAGTACCAGGAACTGGGCTTCTGCCATTTTTTGTGGATGTTTATGAGGGGATTCTCCGCCCCCATTCAAGCTGAAGCCGCCCTGCATGGTTGGAGGCCCCCACAACGAGAGCAATTTGTTGGATTTAAAGGTTGGGAGCATGACCCGCTCACCTTTGTGTTCGAAAAGAAAAGGATTTTCCTGGAATTGTGCGCACAGAGGTGAGAAAGGGACGGAAGAGGTTTCCTCTTCTCAGCAATTTCTGATCCCTTTTGTTTGCATGAGAAATGACAGAACTACAGCATGTATAATTATGGGTGAAATTCATTATGATTACAAAGTGATTTATGGCTGAATGAACTGCACGTGACTAAATTATGGGGACTACTGTGCACCTAACAATTTAATTTGTTGTCTAGAATAATCGAATCCTATGCAGTCGTATTAAAGGACACTCCAGACGTGAAGAATACTTTTAAAGTGCATTCTGGGAATGAAAGGCTAATTCTATGCTAGGGAGTCACGTGGCACCAGGCCTCATAAGCAAGTGATTTTTATTAACTGGGAAATTCACTTACCTGTGACAAAGGCTTGCAGGTAGCTGAAACGCGTCAGGGACGACATGATGCTGTAATTCTTTCTCGGAAATAAAACGTTGGTAGTACCAGGAATTGGGCTACTGCAATTTTTTGTGGATGTTTATGAGTGAATTCTCCGCCCCATTCAAGCTGAAGCCGCCCTGCAGGGTTGGAGGCTCCCACAACGGAGAACAATTTGTTGGATTTTCCTCTCCTCAGCAATTTCTGATCCCTTTTTTTTTTGCATGAGAAATGACAGAACTACAGCATGTATAGTTATGGGTGAAATTCAATATGATTACAAAGTGATTTATGGCTGAATGAACTGCACGTGACTACATTATGGGGACTACTGTGCACCTAACAATTTAATTTGTTGTCTGGAATAATAGAACCCTATGCAGTCGTATTAAAGGACACTCCAGACGCGAAGAATACTTTTAAAGTGCATTCTGGGAATGAAAGGCTAATTCTATGCCAGAGAGTCACGTGGCACCAGGCCTCATAAGCAAGTGATTTTTATTAACTGGGAAATTCACTCACCTGTGATCAAGGCTTGCAGGAAGCTGAAACGAGTCAGGGACTACATGATGCTGTAATTCTTTCTCTGAAATAAAACGTTGGTAGTACCAGGAATTGGGCTTCTGCAATTATTTGTGGATGTTTATGAGGGGATTCTCCGCCCCCATTCAAGCTGAAGCCACCCTGCAGGGTTGGAGGCCCCCACAACGGAGAACAATTTGTTGGATTTAAAGGTTGGGAGCTTGACCCGCTCAACTTTGTGTTCGAAAAGTAAAGGATTTTCCTGGAATTGTGCGCACAGAGGTGAGAAAGGGACGGAAGAGGTTTCCTCTTCTCAGCAATTTCTGATCCCTTTCGTTTGCATGAGAAATGACAGAACTACAGCATGTATAATTATGGGTGAAATTTAATATGATTACAAAGTGATTTATAGCTGAATGAACTGCATGTGACAACATTATGGAGACTACTGTGCACCTAACAATTTAATTTGTTGTCTGGAATAATAGAACCCTATGCAGTCGTATTAAAGGACACTCCAGACGCGAAGAATACTTCTAAAGTGCATTCTGGGAATGAAAGGCTAATTCTATGCCGGAGAGTCACGTGGTACCAGGCCTCATAAGCAAGTGATTTTTATTAACTGGGAAATTCACTCACCTGTGATCAAGGCTTGCAGGTAGCTGAAACGCGTCAGGGACGACATGATGCTGTAATTCTTTCTCTGAAATAAAATGTTGGTGGTACCAGGAATTGGTCTTCTGCAATTTTTTGTGGATGTTTATGAGGGGATTCACCGCCCACATTCAAGCTGCAGCCGCCCTGCAGGGTTGGAGGCCCCCCACAACGGAGAACAATTTGTTGGATTTAAAGGTTGGGAGCATGACCCGCTCACCTTTGTGTTTGAAAAGTAAAGGATTTTCCTGGAATTGTGCGCACAGAGGTGAGAAAGGGACGGGAGAGGTTTCTTCTTCTCAGCAATTTCTGATCCCTTTCGTTTGCATGAGAAATGACAGAACTACAGCATGTATAATTATGGGTGAAATTCAATATGATTACAAAGTGATTTATGGCTGAATGAACTGCACGTGACTACATTATGGGGACTATTGTGCACCTAACAATTTAATTTGTTGTCTGGAATAATAGAACGCTATGCAGTCGTATTAAAAGACACTCCAGACGTGAAGAATACTTTTAAAGTGCATTCTGGGAATGAAAGGCTAATTCTATGCCAGAGAGTCACGTGGCACCAGGCCTCATAAGCAAGTGATTTTTATTAACTTGGAAATTCACTCACCTGTGATCAAGGCTTGCAGGAAGCTGAAACGCGTCAGGGACGACATGATGCTGTAATTCTTTCTCTGAAATAAAACGTTGGTAGTGTCTGGAATTTGGCTTCTGCAATTTTTTGTGGATGTTTATGAGGGAATTCTCCGCCCCCATTCAAGCTGAAGCCGCCCTGCAGGGTTGGAGGCTCCCACAACGGAGAACAATTTGTTGGATTTTCCTCTCCTCAGCAATTTCTGATCCCTTTTGTTTGCATGAGAAATGACAGAACTACAGCATGTATAGTTATGGGTGAAATTCAATATGATTACAAAGTGATTTATGGCTGAATGAACTGCACGTGACTACATTATGGGGACTACTGTGCACCTAACAATTTAATTTGTTGTCTGGAATAATAGAACCCTATGCAGTCGTATTAAAGGACACTCCAGACGCGAAGAATACTTCTAAAGTGCATTCTGGGAATGAAAGGCTAATTCTATGCCAGAGAGTCACGTGGTACCATGCCTCATAAGCAAGTGATTTTTATTAACTGGGAAATTCACTCACCTGTGATCAAGGCTTGCAGGAAGCTGAAATGAGTCAGGGACTACATGATGCTGTAATTCTTTCTCTGAAATAAAACGTTGGTAGTACCAGGAATTGGGCTTCTGCAATTATTTGTGGATGTTTATGAGGGGATTCTCCGCCCCCATTCAAGCTGAAGCCACACTGCAGGGTTGGAGGCCCCCACAACGAGAGCAATTTGTTGGATTTAAAGGTTGGGAGCATGACCCGCTCACCTTTGTGTGCGAAAAGTAAAGGATTTTCCTGGAATTGTGCGCACAGAGGTGAGAAAGGGACGGAAGAGGTTTCCTCTTCTCAGCAATTTCTGATCCCTTTCGTTTGCATGAGAAATGACAGAACTACAGCATGTAAAATTATGGGTGAAATTCAATATGATTACAAAGTGATTTATGGCTGAATGAACTGCACGTGACTACATTTTGGGGACTACTGTGCACCTAACAATTTAATTTGTTGTCTGGAATAATAGAATGCTATGAAGTCGTATTAAAGGACACTCGAGACGTGAAGAATACTTTTAAACTGCATTCTGGGAATGAAAGGCTAATTCTATGCTAGGGAGTCACGTGGCACCAGGCCTCATAAGGAATTGATTTTTATTAACTGGGAAATTCACTCACTTGTGGTCAAGGCTTGCAGGAAGCTGAAACGCGTCAGGGACAACATGATGCTGTAATTCTTTCTCGGAAATAAAACGTTGGTAGTACCAGGAATTGGGCTACTGCAATTTTTTTGTGGATGTTTATGAGGGGATTCTCCGCCCCCATTCAAGCTGAAGCCGCCCTGCAGAGTTGGAGGCCCCCACAACGGAGAACAATTTGTTGGATTTAAAGGTTGGGAGCATGACCCGCTCACCTTTGTGTTCGAAAAGTAAAGGATTTTCATGGAATTGTGCGCACAGAGGGGAGAAAGGGACAGAAGAGGTTTTCCTCTTCTCAGCAATTTCTGATCCCTTTCGTTTGCATGAGAAATGACAGAACTACAGCATGTATAATTATGGGTGAAATTCAATATGATAACAAAGTGATTTACGGCTGAATGAACTGCACGTGACTACATTATGGGGACTACTGTGCACCTAACAATTTAATTTGTTGTCTGGAATAATAGAACGCTATGCAGTCATATTAAAGGACACTACAGACGTGAAGAATACTTATAAAGTGCATTCTGGGAATGAAAGGCTAATTCTATGCCGGAGAGTCACGTGGTACCAGGCCTCATAAGCAAGTGATTTTTATTAACTGAGAAATTCACTCACCTGTGATCAAGGCTTGCAGGAAGCTGAAACGCATCAGGGACAACATGATGCTGTAATTCTTTCTCTGAAATAAAACGTTGGTAGTGTCAGGAATTTGGCTTCTGCAATTTTTTGTGGATGTTTATGAGGGAATTCTCCGCCCCATTCAAGCTGAAGCCACCCTGCAGGGTTGGAGGCCCCCACAACGGAGAACAATTTGTTGGATTTTCCTCTCCTCAGCAATTTCTGATCCCTTTTGTTTGCATGAGAAATGACAGAACTACAGCATGTATAGTTATGGGTGAAATTCAATATGATTACAAAGTGATTTATGGCTGAATGAACTGCACGTGACTACATTATGGGGACTACTGTGCAACTAACAATTTAATTTGTTGTCTGGAATAATAGAACCCTATGCAGTCGTATTAAAGGACACTCCAGACGCGAAGAATACTTCTAAAGTGCATTCTGGGAATGAAAGGCTAATTCTATGCCAGAGAGTCACGTGGTACCAGGCCTCATAAGCAAGTGATTTTTATTAACTGGGAAATTCACTCACCTGTGATCAAGGCTTGCAGGTAGCTGAAACGCGTCAGGGACGACATGATGCTGTAATCCTTTCTCTGAAATAAAACGTTGGTAGTACCAGGAATTGGGCTTCTGCAATTATTTGTGGATGTTTATGAGGGGATTCTCCGCCCCCATTCAAGCTGAGGCCACCCTGCAGGGTTGGAGGCCCCCACAACGGAGAACAATTTGTTGGATTTAAAGGTTGGGGGTATGACCCGCTCACCTTTGTGTTCGAAAAGGAAAGGATTTTCCTGGAATTTTGCGCACAGAGGTGAGAAAGGGATGGAAGAGGTTTCCTATTCTCAGTAATATCTGATCCTTTTCGTTTGCATGAGAAATGACAGAACTACAGCATGTATAATTATGGCTGAAATTCAATATGATTGCAAAGTGATTTATGGCTGAATGAACTGCACGTGACTACATTATGGGGACTACTGTGCACCTAACAATTTAATTTGTTGTCTGGAATAATAGAATGCTATGCAGTCATATTAAAGGACTCCCCAGACGTGAAGAATACTTTTAAAGTGCATTCTGGGAATGAAAGGCTAATTCTATGCTAGAGAAGTCACGTGGCACCAGGCCTCATAAGCAAGTGATTTTTATTAACTGGGAAATTCACTCACCTGTGATCAAGGCTTGCAGGAAGCTGAAACGCGTCAGGGACAACATGATGCTGTAATTCTTTCTCGGAAATAAAACGTTGGTAGTACCAGGAATTGGGCTACTGCAATTTTTTGTGGATGTTTATGAGGGGATTCTCCGCCCCCATTCAAGCAGAAGCCACCCTGCAGGGTTGAAGGCCCCCACAACGGAGAACAATTTGTTGGATTTAACCCCTTCCGTGCTCATGACGAGCTCAGCTCGTCATGCTGCGCGGTTGCGCTGTGCACATGACGAGCTGAGCTCGTCACGACTCCACCCGCGATCGGAATGTCCCGCATACGAGCGGAATTCCGATCGCGGTCAAGGGGTTAAAGGTTGGGAGCATGACCCGCTCACCTTTGTGTTCGAAAAGTAAAGGATTTTCATGGAATTGTGCGCACAGAGGGGAGAAAGGGACAGAAGAGGTTTCCTCTTCTCAGCAATTTCTGATCCCTTTCGTTTGCATGAGAAATGACAGAACTACAGCATGTATAATTATGGGTGAAATTCAATATGATTACAAAGTGATTTATGGCTGAATGAACTGCACGTGACTATATTATGGGGACTACTGTGCACCTAACAATTTAATTTGTTGTCTGGAATAATAGAATGCTATGCAGTCATTTTAAAGGACTCTCCAGACGTGAAGAATACTTTTAAAGTGCATTCTGGGAATGAAAGGCTAATTCTATGCCGGAGAGTCACGTGGTACCAGGCCTCATAAGCAAGTGATTTTTATTACCTGGGAAATTCACTCACCTGTGATCAAGGCTTGCAGGAAGCTGAAACGCGTCAGGGACGACATGATGCTGTAATTCTTTTTCTGAAATAAAACGTTGGTAGTACCAGAAACTGGGCTTCTGCCATTTTTTGTGGACGTTTATGAGGGGATTCTC
Organism: Calotriton arnoldi; assembly: GCA_963921515.1. NCBI lineage: Eukaryota > Metazoa > Chordata > Amphibia > Caudata > Salamandridae > Calotriton > Calotriton arnoldi. The sequence goes on from CAWUFW010000965.1 coordinate 351,782, forward strand.
CGCCGCCATTCAAGCTGAAGCCACACTGCAGGGTTGGAGGCCCCCACAACGAGAGCAATTTGTTGGGTTTAAAGGTTGGGAGCATGACCCGCTCACCTTTGTGTTCGAAAAGTAAAGGATTTTCCTGGAATTGTGCGCACAGAGGTGAGAGGGACGGAAGAGGTTTCCTCTTCTCAGCAATTTCTGATCCCTTTCGTTTGCATGAGAAATGACAGAACTACAGCATGTATAATTATGGGTGAAATTCAATATGATTACAAAGTGATTTATGGCTGAATGAACTGCACGTGACTACATTATGGGGACTACTGTGCACCTAACAATTTAATTTGTTGTCTGGAATAATAGAATGCTATGCAGTCGTATTAAAGGACACTACAGACGTGAAGAATACTTTTAAACTGCATTCTGGGAATGAAAGGCTAATTCTATGCTAGGGAGTCACGTGGCACCAGGCCTCATAAAGAAGTGATTTTTATTAACTGGGAAATTCACTCACCTGTGATCAAGGCTTGCAGGAAGCTGAAACGCGTCAGACAGCACGACCTCAACATAATCTCCTACGCCGACGACACTCAACTGATTCTCTCCCTCACCAAGGACCCCCTCGCCGCCAAATCCAACCTCCATGAAGGAATGAAGGCCGTCGCCGATTGGATGAAGATCAGCCGACTAAAACTGAACACGGAGAAGACAGAGGTCCTCATCCTCGGCTCCAACCCCTCAGCCTGGGACGACTCCTGGTGGCCAACGACGCTGGGAGCAGCCCCGACACCCACCGACCACGCACGCAACCTGGGAGTCATCCTCGACTCAACGCTCTCCATGGCCAAGCAAGTCAACGCAGTCTCATCCTCCTGCTTCAACACCCTCCGCATGCTTCGCAAGATCTACAGGTGGATCCCGACAGACACAAGAAGAACAGTCACCCAGGCCCTCGTCAGCAGCAGACTTGACTATGGGAACGCCCTCTACGCGGGAGCCCCGGCCAAGCTCATCAAGCGACTGCAACGCATACAAAACGCCTCCGCACGCCTGATCCTCGATGTACCACGCCACAGCCACATCACCCCCCACCTGAGGAACCTGCACTGGCTCCCCGTCGACAGGAGAATCTCCTTCAAACTCCTCATCCACGCACACAAGGCACTCCACAAGACTGGCCCAGCCTACCTCAACAGACGACTCCTCTTCTACGTCCCCAACCGCCAACTCCGCTCCGCCGACCTCTCCCTCGCCCCCGTCCCTCTCATTCGAAGAACCACCACCGGCGGCAGATACTTCTCCCACCTCGCCGCCAAGACCTGGAACACCCTTCCACTAAGCCTACGACAGACCCAAGACCTGCTGACCTTCAAGAGGCTACTCAAGACCTGGTTGTTCGACCAGTAGCAGCACCCCCCCCCCCTTTTTTTCCCCAGCGCCTTGAGACCCTCGCGGGTAAGTAGTGGCCTTTACAAATTCTGTGATTGATTGATTGATTGAGGGACAACATGATGCTGTAATTCTTTCTCGGAAATAAAACGTTGGTAGTACCAGGAATTGGGCTACTGCAATTTTTTGTGGATGTTTATGAGGGGATTCTCCGCCCCCATTCAAGCTGAAGCCGCCCTGCAGAGTTGGAGGCCCCCACAACGGAGAACAATTTGTTGGATTTAAAGGTTGGGAGCATGACCCGCTCACCTTTGTGTTCGAAAAGTAAAGGATTTTCATGGAATTGTGCGCACAGAGGGGAGAAAAGGACAGTAGAGGTTTCCTCTTCTCAGCAATTTCTGATCCCTTTCGTTTGCATGAGAAATGACAGAACTACAGCATGTATAATTATGGGTGAAATTCAATATGATTACAAAGTGATTTACGGCTGAATGAACTGCACGTGACTACATTATGGGGACTACTGTGCACCTAACAATTTAATTTGTTGTCGGGAATAATAGAACGCTATGTAGTCATATTAAAGGACACTACAGACTTGAAGAATACTTATAAAGTGCATTCTGGGAATGAAAGGCTAATTCTATGCCGGAGAGTCACGTGGAACCAGGCCTCATAAGCAAGTGATTTTTATTAACTGAGAAATTCACTCACCTGTGATCAAGGCTTGCAGGAAGCTGAAACGCGTCATGGACGACGTGATGCTGTAATTCTTTCTCTGAAATAAAACGTTGGTAGTGTCAGGAATTTGGCTTCTGCAATTTTTTGTGGATGTTTATGAGGGGATTCTTCACCCCCATTCAAGCTGAAGCTGCCCTGCAGGGTTGGAGGCCCCCACAACGGAGAACAATTTGTTGGATTTAAAGGTTGGGAGCATGACCCGCTCACCTTTGTGTTCCAAAAGTAAAGGATTTTCCTGGAATTGTGCGCACAGAGCTGAGAAAGGGACGGAAGAGGTTTCCTCTCCTCAGCAATTTCTGATCCCTTGTGTTTGCTTGAGAAATGACAGAACTACAGCATGTATAATTATGGGTGAAATTCAATATGATTACAAAGTGATTTATGGCTGAATGAACTGCACGTGACTACATTATGGGGACTACTGTGCACCTAACAATTTAATTTGTTGCCTGGAATAATAGAACGCTATGCAGTCGTATTAAAGGACACTCCAGACGTGAAGAATACTTTTAAAGTGCATTCTGGGAATGAAAGGCTAATTCTATGCCGGAGAGTCACGTGGTACCAGGCCTCATAAGCAAGTGATTTTTATTGACTGGGAAATTCACTCACCTGTTATCAAGGCTTGCAGGAAGCTGAAACGCGTCGGGGGGACATGATGCTGTAATTCTTTCTCTGGAAAAAAACGTTGGTAGTACCAGGAATTGGGTTTCTGCAATTTTTTGTGGATGTTTGAGGGGATTCTCTGCCCCCATTCAAGCTGAAGTCGCCCTGCAGGGTTGGAGGCCCCCACAACGGAGAACATTTTGTTATGTATATATATATATATATATATATATATATGTTCCCAAAAGCCTCCGCGCTTTAGAAGTGCACTCCACAAGGAAATGTTCATCTGAACCTTTATTTCAGGAAGCGGTTTAACCAGCCCAAACAATTAATATCCCTTACGCGTTTCGGTGCCACCTGCACCTTAATCATAGGGTTAGGCAAGTTGGAACACCGGCGTTGGATTACCACGTATTTATCCCTTTCAGGCATGTGTCCTCCAGTGAGCAGCATGCCGGGAGCGGTAGTCCCGATTCTTCCCCTCAGGTGAGGTCCGTTTTTTCCAACAGTAATTCATCTGCCAATTTTGAAATATTTGTGATCATAGCCCTCCAGTGGGCCTCAGGTCCGTAAAACCGCTTCCCCAAATTCGAGATTTTCTCGTGCTGGAACAGGCTATGACGGTGCACAGCCACACAGACCTTCCTCCGGTAAAATCAGCGGTGTAACCTCTCACGGCTGGAGCTGCCGTGTACAACATGTTCCCAAAAGCCTCCGCGCTATAGAAGTGCACTCCACAAGGAAATGTTCATCTGAACCTTTATTTCAGGAAGCGGTTTAACCAGCCCAAACAATTAATATCCCTTACACGTTTCGGTGCCACCTGCACCTTAATCATAGGGTTAGGCAAGTTGGAACACCGGCGTTGGATTACCACGTATATTTCCTTGCAGAGTGGCATCCTTACAGACAGAGGCAACTTTGGTGAACATGTTATGCGACGGCCTCAGCCGCAGAGGATGCACCACCTGTCGGGAATGTGGTGACAGGACTGCGCGGGGGTCATTGAACAACCGAAAAAGCGGCGCAGGAAAGCGGAAACTGTGGAAGCTGCGCTTCACGTCTGTGGCCCACCGGAGGGTTTGTAAACCAATTAAACATTATGGCAAGGAATGAATGAGAGGCAAACTGTACGGACCCCACCGGCGGGGAAGAATTGAACTACAGCTACCAGCATGCTCTCACTGGTGAGCGCATGCACAAAATGGTGATTGAATAGCTGGAGTGTAACCGTCATTTGCTACTTGCTGCCCCATGAGAAAGGAGCCTGCGGCTCCGAAACGCGTCGGGATGTGAGAAACAGCCGTGAAATGCAGCTTTCTTGTAATAAAGGGTGTGAACATACTTTCCTTGCGGAGTGGCGTCCTTACAGACAGAGGCAACTTTGGTGAACATGTTATGCGGCGGCCTCAGCCGCAGAGGATGCACCACCTGTCGGGAATGTGGTGACAGGACTGCGCGGGGGTCATTGAACAACCGAAAAAGCTGCGCAGGAAAGCGGAAACTGTGGAAGCTGCGCTTCACGTCTGTGGCCCACCAGAAGGTTTGTAAACCAATTAAACATTATGGCAAGGAATGAATGAGAGGCAAACTGTACGGACCCCACTGGCGGGGAAGAATTGAACTACAGCTACCAGCATGCTCTCACTGATGAGCGCATGCACAAAATGGTGATTGAATAGCTGGAGTGTAACCGTCATTTGCTACTTGCTGCCCCATGAGGAAGGAGCCTGCGGCTCCGAAACACGTCGGGGATGTGAGAAACAGCCGTGAAATGCAGCTTTCTTGTAATAAAGGGTGTGAACCTACTTTCCTTGCGGAGTGGCGTCCTTACAGACAGAGGCAACTTTGGTGAACATGTTATGCGGCGGCCTCAGCCACAGAGGATGCACCACCTGTCGGGAATGTGGTGACAGGACTGCGCGGGGGTCATTGAACAACCAAAAAGCGGCGCAGGAAAGCGGAAACTGTAGAAGCTGCGCTTCACGTCTGTAGCCCACCGGAGGGCTTGTAAACCAATTAAACATTATGGCAAGGAATGAATGAGAGGCAAATTGTATGGACCCCACCGGCGGGGAGGAATTGAACTACAGCTACCAGCATGCTCTCACTGGTGAGCGCATGCACAAAATGGTGGTTGAATAGCTGGAGTGTAACCGTCATTTGCTACTTGCTGCCCCATGATGAAGGAGCCTGCGGATCCGAAACGCGTCGGGGATGTGAGAAACAGCCGTGAAATGCAGCTTTCTTGTAATAAAGGGTGTGAACCTACTTTCCTTGCGGAGTGGCGACCTTACAGACAGAGGCAACTTTGGTGAACATGTTATGCGGCGGCCTCAGCCGCAGAGGATGCACCACCTGTCGGGAATGTGGTGACAGGACTGTGCGGGGGTCATTGAACAACCGAAAAAGCGGCGCAGGAAAGCGGAAACTGTGGAAGCTGCGCTTCACGTCTGTGGCCCACCGGAGGGCTTGTATACCAATTAAACATTATGGCAAGGAATGAATGAGAGGCAAACTGTACGGACCCCACCGGCGGGGAAGAATTGAACTACAGCTACCAGCATGCTCTCACTGGTGAGCGCATGCACAAAATGGTGATTGAAAAGCTGGAGTATAACCGTCATTTGCTACTTGCTGCCCCATGAGGAAGGTGCCTGCGACTCCGAAACGCGTCGGGATGTGAGAAACAGCCGTGAAATGCAGCTTTCTTGTAATAAAGGGTGTGAACCTACTTTCCTTGCGGAGTGGCGTCCTTACAGACCGAGGCAACTTTGTTGAACATGTTATGCGGCGGCCTCAGCCGCAGAGGATGCACCACCTGTCGGGAATGTGGTGACAGGACTGCGCGGGGGTCATTGAACAACCAAAAATGCGGCGCAGGAAAGTGGAAACTGTGGAAGCTGCGCTTCACGTCTGTGGCCCACCGGAGGGCTTATAAACCAATTAAACATTATGGCAAGGAATGAATGAGAGGCAAAGTGTACGGACCCCACCGGCGGGGAAGAATTGAACTACAGCTACCAGCATGCTCTCACTGGTGAGCGCATGCACAAAATGGTAATTGAATAGCTGGAGTGTAACCGTCATTTGCTACTTGCTGCCCCATGAGGAAGGAGCCTGCGGCTCCGAAACGCGTCGGAGATGTGAGAAACAGCCGTGAAATGCAGCTTTCTTGTAATAAAGGGTGTGAACCTACTTTCCTTGCGGAGTGGCGTCCTTACAGACAGAGTCAACTTTGGTGAACATGTTATGCGGCGGCCTCAGCCACAGAGGATGCACCACCTGTCGGGAATGTGGTGACAGGACTGCGCGGGGGTCATTGAACAACCGAAAAAGCGGCACAGGAAAGCGGAAACTGTGGAAGCTGAGCTTCACGTCTGTGGCCCACCGGAGGGCTTGTAAACCAATTAAACATTATGGCAAGGAATGAATGAGAGGCAAATTGTATGGACCCCACCGGCGGGGAAGAATTGAACTACAGCTACCAGCATGCTCTCACTGGTGAGCGCATGCACAAAATGGTGGTTGAATAGCTGGAGTGTAACCGTCATTTGCTACTTGCTGCCCCATGAGGAAGGAGCCTGCGGCTCCAAAACACGTCGGGGATGTGAGAAACAGCCGTGAAATGCAGCTTTCTTGTAATAAAGGGTGTGAACCTACTTTCTTTGCGGAGTGGCGTCCTTACAGACAGAGGCAACTTTGGTGAACATGTTATGCGGCGGCCTCAGCCGCAGAGGATGCACCACCTGTCGGGAATGTGGTGACAGGACTGCGCGGGGGTCATTGAACAACCGAAAAAACGGCGCAGGAAAGCGGAAACTGTGGAAGCTGCGCTTCACGTCTGTGGCCCACCGGAGGGCTTGTAAACCAATTAAACATTATGGCAAGGAATGAATGAGAGGCAAACTGTACGGACCCCACCGGCGGGGAAGAATTGAACTACAGCTACCAGCATACTCTCACTGGTGAGCACATGCACAAAATGGTGATTGAGTAGCTGCAGTGCAACCGTCATTTGCTACTTGCTGCCCCATGAGGAAGGAGCCTGCGGCTCCGAAACGCGTCGGGGATGTGAGAAACAGCCGTGAAATGCAGCTTTCTTGTAATAAAGGGTGTGAACCTACTTTCCTTGCAGAGTGGCGTCCTTACAGACAGAGGCAACTTTGGTGAACATGTTATGCGCCGGCCTCAGCCGCAGAGGATGCACCACCTGTCGGGAATGTGGTGACAGGACTGCGCGGGGGTCATTGAACAACCGAAAAAGCGGTGCAGGAAAGCGGAAACTGTGGAAACTGCGCTTCACGTCTGTGGCCCACCGGAGGGCTTGTAAACCAATTAAACATTATGGCAAGGAATGAATGAGAGGCAAACTGTACGGACCCCACCGGCGGGGAAGAATTGAACTACAGCTACCAGCATGCTCTCACCGGTGAGCGCATGCACAAAATGGTGATTGAATAGCTGGAGTGTAACCGTCATTTGCTACTTGCTGCCCCATGAGGAAGGAGCCTGCGGCTCCGAAACGCGTCGGGATGTGAGAAACAGCCATGAAATGCAGCTTTCTTGTAATAAAGGGTGTGAGCCTACTTTCCTTGCGGAGTAGCGTCCTTACAGACAGAGGCAACTTTGGTGAACATGTTATGCGGCGGCCTCAGCCGCAGAGGATGCATCACTTGTCGGGAATGTGGTGACAGGACTGCGCGGGGGTCATTGAACAACCGAAAAAGCGGCGCAGGAAAGCGGAAACTGTGGAAGCTGCGCTTCACGTCTGTGGCCCACCGGAGGGCTTGTAAACCAATTAAACATTATGGCAAGGAATGAATGAGAGGCAAACTGTACGGACCCCAACGGCCGGGAAGAATTGAACTACAGCTACCAGCATGCTCTCACTGGTGAGCGCATGCACAAAATGGTGATTGAATAGCTGGAGTGTAACCGTCATTTGCTACTTGCTGCCCCATGAGGAAGGAGCCTGCGGCTCCGAAACGCGTCTGGGATGTGAGAAACAGCCGTGAAATGCAGCTTTCTTGTAATAAAGGGTGTGAACCTACTTTCCTTGCGGAGTGGCGTCCTTACAGACAGAGGCAACTTTGGTGAACATGTTATGCGGCGGCCTCAGCCGCAGAGGATGCACCACCTGTCGGGAATGTGGTGACAGGACTGCGCGGGAGTCATTGAACAACCGAAAAAGCGGCGCAGGAAAGCGGAAACTGTGGAAGCTGCGCTTCATGTCTGTGGCCCACCGGAGGGCTTGTAAACCAATTAAACATTATGGCAAGGAATGAATGAGAGGCAAACTGTACGGACCCCACCGACAGGGAAGAATTGAACTACAGCTACCAGCATGCTCTCACTGGTGAGCGCATGCACAAATTTGTGATTGAATTGCTGGAGTGTAACCGTCATTTGCTACTTGCTGCCCCATGAGGAAGGAGCCTGCGGCTCCGAAACGCGTCGGGGATGTGAGAAACAGCCGTGAAATGCAGCTTTCTTGTAATAAAGGGTGTGAACCTACTTTTCTTGCGGAGTGGCGTCCTTACAGACAGAGGCAACTTTGGTGAACATGTTATGCGACGGCCTCAGTCGCAGAGGATGCACCACCTGTCGGGAATGTGGTGACAGGACTGCGCGGGGGTCATTGAACAACCGAAAAAGCGGCGCAGGAAAGCGGAAACTGTGGAAGCTGCGCTTCACGTCTGTGGCCCACCGGAGGGTTTGTAAACCAATTAAACATTATGGCAAGGAATGAATGAGAGGCAAACTGTACGGACCCCACCGGCGGGGAAGAATTGAACTACAGCTACCAGCATGCTCTCACTGGTGAGCGCATGCACAAAATGGTGATTGAATAGCTGGAGTGTAACCGTCATTTGCTACTTGCTGCCCCATGAGAAAGGAGCCTGCGGCTCCGAAACGCGTCGGGATGTGAGAAACAGCCGTGAAATGCAGCTTTCTTGTAATAAAGGGTGTGAACCTACTTTCCTTGTGGAGTGGCGTCCTTACAGACAGAGGCAACTTTGGTGAACATGTTATGCGGCGGCCTCTTCCACAGAGGATACACCACCTGTCGGGAATGTGGTGACAGGACTGCGCGGGGGGTCATTGAACAACCGAAAAAGCGGCGCAGGAAAGCGGAAACTGTGGAAGCTGCGCTTCACGTCTGTGGCCCACCGGAGGGCTTGTAAACCAATTAAACATTATGGCAAGGAATGAATGAGAGGCAAACTGTACGGACCCCACCGGCGGGGAAGAATTGAACTACAGCTACCAGCATGCTCTCACTGGTGAGCGCATGCACAAAATGGTGATTGAAAAGCTGGAGTATAACCGTCATTTGCTACTTGCTGCCCCATGAGGAAGGTGCCTGCGACTCCGAAACGCGTCGGGGATGTGAGAAACAGCCGTGAAATGCAGCTTTCTTGTAATAAAGGGTGTGAACCTACTTTCCTTGCGGAGTGGCGTCCTTACAGACCGAGGCAACTTTGTTGAACATGTTATGCGGCGGCCTCAGCCGCAGAGGATGCACCACCTGTCGGGAATGTGGTGACAGGACTGCGCGGGGGTCATTGAACAACCAAAAATGCGGCGCAGGAAAGTGGAAACTGTGGAAGCTGCACTTCACGTCTGTGGCCCACCGGAGGGCTTATAAACCAATTAAACATTATGGCAAGGAATGAATGAGAGGCAAACTGTACGGACCCCACCGGCGGGGAAGAATTGAACTACAGCTACCAGCATGCTCTCACTGGTGAGCGCATGCACAAAATGGTAATTGAATAGCTGGAGTGTAACCGTCATTTGCTACTTGCTGCCCCATGAGGAAGGAGCCTGCGGCTCCGAAACGCGTCGGAGATGTGAGAAACAGCCGTGAAATGCAGCTTTCTTGTAATAAAGGGTGTGAACCTACTTTCCTTGCGGAGTGGCGTCCTTACAGACAGAGGCAACTTTGGTGAACATGTTATGAGGCGGCCTCAGCCGCAGAGGATGCACCACCTGTCGGGAATGTGGTGACAGGACTGCGCGGGGGTCATTGAACAACCGAAAAAGCGGCGCAGGAAAGCGGAAACTGTGGAAGCTGCGCTTCATGTCTGTGGCCCACCGGAGGGCTTGTAAACCAATTAAACATTATGGCAAGGAATAAATGAGAGGCAAACTGTACGGACCCCACCGGCGGGGAAGAATTGAACTACAGCTACCAGCATGCTCTCACTGGTGAGCGCATGCACAAAATGGTGATTGAATAGCTGGAGTGTAACCGTCATTTGCTACTTGCTGCCCCATGAGGAAGGTGCCTGCGGCTCCGAAACGCGTCGGGGATGTGAGAAACAGCCGTGAAATGCAGCTTTCTTGTAATAAAGGGTGTGAACCTACTTTCCTTGCGGAGTGGCGTCCTTACAGACAGAGTCAACTTTGGTGAACATGTTATGCGGCGGCCTCAGCCACAGAGGATGCACCACCTGTCGGGAATGTGGTGACAGGACTGCGCGGGGGTCATTGAACAACCGAAAAAGCGGCACAGGAAAGCGGAAACTGTGGAAGCTGAGCTTCACGTCTGTGGCCCACCGGAGGGCTTGTAAACCAATTAAACATTATGGCAAGGAATGAATGAGAGGCAAACTGTACGGACCCCACCGGCGGGGAAGAATTGAACTACAGCTACCAGCATGCTCTCACTGGTGAGCGCATGCACAAAATGGTGGTTGAATAGCTGGAGTGTAACCGTCATTTGCTACTTGCTGCCCCATGAGGAAGGAGCCTGCGGCTCCAAAACACGTCGGGGATGTGAGAAACAGCCGTGAAATGCAGCTTTCTTGTAATAAAGGGTGTGAACCTACTTTCTTTGCGGAGTGGCATCCTTACAGACAGAGGCAGCTTAGGTGAACATGTTATGCGGCAGCCTCAGCCGCAGAGGATGCACCACCTGTCAGGAATGTGGTGACAGGACTGCGCGGGGGTCATTGAACAACCGAAAAGCGGCACAGGAAAGCGGAAACTGTGGAAGCTGAGCTTCACGTCTGTGGCCCACCGGAGGGCTTGTAAACCAATTAAACATTATGGCAAGGAATGAATGAGAGGCAAATTGTATGGACCCCACCGGCGGGGAAGAATTGAACTACAGCTACCAGCATGCTCTCACTGGTGAGCGCATGCACAAATTTGTGATTGAATTGCGGAGTGTAACCGTCATTTGCTACTTGCTGCCCCATGAGGAAGGAGCCTGCGGCTCCGAAACGCGTCGGGGATGTGAGAAACAGCCGTGAAATGCAGCTTTCTTGTAATAAAGGGTGTGAACATACTTTCCTTGCGGAGTGGCGTCCTTACAGACAGAGGCAACTTTGGTGAACATGTTATGCGGCGGCCTCAGCCGCAGAGGATGCACCACCTGTCGGGAATGTGGTGACAGGACTGCGCGGGGGTCATTGAACAACCGAAAAAGCGGCGCAGGAAAGCGGAAACTGTGGAAGCTGCGCTTCATGTCTGTGGCCCACCGGAGGGCTTGTAAACCAATTAAACATTATGGCAAGGAATGAATGAGAGGCAAACTGTACGGACCCCACCGGCAGGGAAGAATTGAACTACTGCTACCAGCATGCTCTCACTGGTGAGCGCATGCACAAAATGGTGATTGAATAGCTGGAGTGTAACCGTCATTTGCTACTTTCCTGCCCCATGAGGAAGGAGCCTGCAGCTCCGAAACACGTCGGGGATGTGAGAAACAGCCGTGAAATGCAGCTTTCTTGTAATAAAGGGTGTGAACCTACTTTCCTTGCGGAGTGGCGTCCTTACAGACAGAGGCAGCTTTGGTGAACATGTTATGCAGCGGCCTCAGCCGCAGAGGATGCACCACCTGTCGGAAATGTGGTGACAGGACTGCGCGGGAGTCATTGAACAACCGAAAAAGCGGCGCAGGAAAGCGGAAACTGTGGAAGCTGCGCTTCATGTCTGTGGCCCACCGGAGGGCTTGTAAACCAATTAAACATTATGGCAAGGAATGAATGAGAGGCAAACTGTACGGACCCCACCGGCAGGGAAGAATTGAACTACTGCTACCAGCATGCTCTCACTGGTGAGCGCATGCACAAAATGGTGATTGAATAGCTGGAGTGTAACCGTCATTTGCTACTTTCCTGCCCCATGAGGAAGGAGCCTGCGGCTCCGAAACGTGTCGGGGATGTGAGAAACAGCCGTGAAATGCAGCTTTCTTGTAATAAAGGGTGTGAACCTACTTTCCTTGCGGAGTGGCGTCCTTACAGACAGAGGCAGCTTTGGTGAACATGTTATGCAGCGGCCTCAGCCGCAGAGGATGCACCACCTGTCGGGAATGTGGTAACAGGACTGCGCGGGAGTCATTGAACAACCGAAAAAGCGGCGCAGGAAAGCGGAAACTGTGGAAGCTGCGCTTCATGTCTGTGGCCCACCGGAGGGCTTGTAAACCAATTAAACATTATGGCAAGGAATGAATGAGAGGCAAACTGTACGGACCCCACCGGCGGGGAAGAATTGAACTACAGCTACCAGCATGCTCTCACTGGTGAGCGCATGCACAAAATGGTGATTGAATAGTTGGAGTGTAACCGTCATTTGCTACTTGCTGCCCCATGAGGAAGGAGCCTGCGGCTCCGAAACGCGTCGGGATGTGAGAAACAGCCGTGAAATGCAGCTTTCTTGTAATAAAGGGTGTGAACATACTTTCCTTGCGGAGTGGCGTCCTTACAGACAGAGGCAACTTTGGTGAACATGTTATGCGGCGGCCTCAGCCGCAGAGGATGCACCACCTGTCGGGAATGTGGTGACAGGACTGCACGGGGGTCATTGAACAACCGAAAAAGCGGCGCAGGAAATCGGAAACTGTGGAAGCTGCGCTTCATGTCTGTGGCCCACCGAAGGGCTTGTAAACCAATTAAACATTATGGCAAGGAATGAATGAGAGGCAAACTGTACGGACCCCACCGACGGGGAAGAATTTAACTACAGCTACCAGCATGCTCTCACTGGTGAGCGCATGCACAAAATGGTGATTGAATAGCTGGAGTGTAACCGTCATTTGCTACTTGCTGCCCCATGAGGAAGGAGCCTGCGGCTCCGAAACGCGTCGGGGATGTTAGAAACAGCCGTGAAATGCAGCTTTCTTGTAATAAAGGGTGTGAACATACTTTCCTTGCGGAGTGGCGTCCTTACAGACAGAGGCAACTTTGGTGAACATGTTATGCGGCGGCCTCAGCCGCAGAGGATGCACCACCTGTCGGGAATGTGGTGACAGGACTGCGCGGGGGTCATTGAACAACCGAAAAAGCGGCGCAGGAAAGGGGAAACTGTGGAAGCTGTGCTTCATGTCTGTGGCCCACCGGAGGGCTTGTAAACCAATTAAACATTACGGCAAGGAATGAATGAGAGGCAAACTGTACGGACCCCACCGGCGGGGAAGAATTGAACTACAGCTACCAGCATGCTCTCACTGGTGAGCGCATGCACAAAATGGTGATTGAATAGCTGGAGTGTAACCGTCATTTGCTACTTTCCTGCTCCATGAGGAAGGAGCCTGCGGCTCCGAAACGCGTCGGGGATGTGAGAAACAGCCGTGAAATGCAGCTTTCTTGTAATAAAGGGTGTGAACCTACTTTCCTTGCGGAGTGGCATCCTTACAGACAGAGGCAGCTTTGGTGAACATGTTATGCGGCGGCCTCAGCCGCAGAGGATGCACCACCTGTCGGGAATGTGGTGACAGGACTGCGCGGGGGTCATTGAACAACCGAAAAGCGGCGCAGGAAAGCGGAAACTGTGGAAGCTGCGCTTCATGTCTGTGGCCCACCGGAGGGCTTGTAAACCAATTAAACATTATGGCAAGGAATGAATGAGAGGCAAACTGTACGGACCCCACCGACGGGGAAGAATTGAACTACAGCTACCAGCATGCTCTCACTGGTGAGCGCATGCACAAAATGGTGATTGAATAGCTGGAGTGTAACCGTCATTTGCTACTTGCTGCCCCATGAGGAAGGAGCCTGCGGCTCCGAAACGCATCGGGGATGTGAGAAACAGCCGTGAAATGCAGCTTTCTTGTAATAAAGGGTGTAAACCTACATTCCTTGCGGAGTGGCGTCCTTACAGACAGAGGCAACTTTGGTGAACATGTTATGCGGCGGCCTCAGCCGCAGAGGATGCACCACCTGTCGGGAATGTGGTGACAGGACTGCGCGGGGGTCATTGAACAACCGAAAAAGTGGCGCAGGAAAGCGGAAACTGTGGAAGCTGCGCTTCACGTCTGTGGCCCACCGGAGGGCTTGTAAACCAATTAAACATTATGGCAAGGAATGAATGAGAGGCAAACTGTTCGGACCCCACCGGCTGGGAAGAATTGAACTACAGCTACCAGCATGCTCTCACTGGTGAGCGCATGCACAAAATGGTGATTGAATAGCTGGAGTGTAACCGTCATTTGCTACTTGCTGCCCCATGAGGAAGGAGCCTGCGGCTCCGAAGCGCGTCGGGATGTGAGAAACAGCCGTGAAATGCAGCTTTCTTGTAATAAAGGGTGTGAACATACTTTCCTTGCGGAGTGGCGTCCTTACAGACAGAGGCAACTTTGGTGAACATGTAATGCGGCGGCCTCTGCCGCAGAGGATGCACCACCTGTCGGGAATGTGGTGACAGGACTGCGCGGGGGTCATTGAACAACCGAAAAAGCGGCGCAGGAAAGCGGAAACTGTGGAAGCTGCGCTTCATGTCTGTGGCCCACCGGAGGGCTTGTAAACCATTTAAACATTATGGCAAGGAATGAATGAGAGGCAAACTGTACGGACCCCACCGACGGGGAAGAATTGAACTACAGCTACCAGCATGCTCTCACTGGTGAGCGCATGCACAAAATGGTGATTGAATAGCTGGAGTGTAACCGTCATTTGCTACTTGCTGCCCCATGAGGAAGGAGCCTGCGGCTCCGAAACGCGTCGGGGATGTGAGAAACAGCCGTGAAATGCAGCTTTCTTGTAATAAAGGGTGTAACTTTCCTTGCGGAGTGGTGTCCTTACAGACAGAGGCAACTTTGGTGAACATGTTATGCGGCGGCCTCAGCCGCAGAGGATGCACCACCTGTCGGGAATGTGGTGACAGGACTGCGCGGGGGTCATTGAACAACCGAAAAAGCGGCGCAGGAAAGCGGAAACTGTGGAAGCTGTGCTTCACGTCTGTGGCCCACCGGAGGGCTTGTAAACCAATTAAACATTATGGCAAGGAATGAATGAGAGGCCAACTGTACGGACCCCACCGGCGGGGAAGAATTGAACTACAGCTACCAGCATGCTCTCACTGGTGAGCGCATGCACAAAATGGTGATTGAATAGCTGGAGTGTAACCGTCATTTGCTACTTGCTGCCCCATGAGGAAGGAGCCTGCGGCTCCGAAACGCGTCGGGATGTGAGAAACAGCCGTGAAATGCAGCTTTCTTGTAATAAAGGGTGTGAACATACTTTCCTTGTGGAGTGGCGTCCTTACAGACAGAGGCAACTTTGGTGAACATGTTATGCGGCGGCCTCAACCGCAGCGGATGCACCACCTGTCGGGAATGTGGTGACAGGACTGCGCGGGGGTCATTGAACAACCGAAAAAGCGGCGCAGGAAAACGGAAACTGTGGAAGTTGCGCTTCATGTCTGTGGCCCACCGAAGGGCTTGTAAACCAATTAAACATTATGGCAAGGAATGAATGAGAGGCAAACTGTACGGACCCCACCGGCGGGGAAGAATTGAACTACAGCTACCAGCATGCTCTCACTGGTGAGCACATGCACAAAATGGTGATTGAATAGCTGGAGTGTAACCGTCATTTGCTACTTGCTGCCCCATGAGGAAGGTGCCTGCGGCTCCGAAACGCGTCGGGGATGTGAGAAACAGCCGTGAAATGCAGCTTTCTTGTAATAAAGGGTGTGAACCTACTTTCCTTGCGGAGTGGTGTCCTTACAGACAGAGGCAACTTTGGTGAACATGTTATGCGGCGGCCTCAGCCGCAGAGGATGCACCACCTGTCGGCAATGTGGTGACAGGACTGCGCGGGGGTCATTGAACAACCGAAAAAGCGGCGCAGGAAAGCGGAAACTGTGGAAGCTGCGCTTCATGTCTGTGGCCCACCGGAGGGCTTGTAAACCAATTAAACATTATGGCAAGGAATGAATGAGAGGCAAACTGTACGGACCCCACCGACGGGGAAGAATTGAACTACAGCTACCAGCATGCTCTCACTGGTGAGCGCATGCACAAAATGGTGATTGAATAGCTGGAGTGTAACCGTCATTTGCTACATGCTGCCCCATGAGGAAGGAGCCTGCGGCTCCGAAACGCGTCGGGGATGTGAGAAACAGCCGTGAAATGCAGCTTTCTTGTAATAAAGGGTGTAAACCTACATTCCTTACGGAGTGGCGTCCTTACAGACAGAGGCAACTTTGGTGAACATGTTATGCGGCGGCCTCAGCCGCAGAGGATGCACCACCTGTCGGGAATGTGGTGACAGGACTGCGCGGGGGTCATTGAACAACCAAAAAAGCGGCGCAGGAAAGCGGAAACTGTGGAAGCTGCGCTTCACGTCTGTGGCCCACCGGAGGGCTTGTAAACCAATTAAACATTATGGCAAGGAATGAATGAGAGGCAAACTGTACGGAACCCACCGGCGGGGAAGAATTGAACTACAGCTACCAGCATGCTCTCACTGGTGAGCGCATGCACAAAATGTTGATTGAATAGCTGGAGTGTAACCGTCATTTGCTACTTGCTGCCCCATGAGGAAGGAGCCTGCGGCTCCGAAACGCGTCGGGATGTGAGAAACAGCCGTGAAATGCAGCTTTCTTGTAATAAAGGGTGTGAACATACTTTCCTTGAGGAGTGGCGTCCTTACAGACAGAGGCAACTTTGGTGAACATGTTATGCGGCGGCCTCAGCCGCAGAGGATGCACCACCTGTCGGGAATGTGGTGACAGGACTGCGCGGAAGTCATTGAACAACCAAAAAGCGGCGCAGGAAAGCGGAAACTGTGGAAGCTGCGCTTCATGTCTGTGGCTCACCGGAGGGCTTGTAAACCAATTTAACATTATGGCAAGGAATGAATGAGAGGCAAACTGTACGGACCCCACCGGCGGGGAAGAATTGAACTACAGCTACCAGCATGCTCTCACTGGTGAGCGCATGCACAAAATGTTGATTGAATAGCTGGAGTGTAACCGTCATTTGCTACTTGCTGCCCCATGAGGAAGGAGCCTGCGGCTCCGAAACTCGTCGGGGATGTGAGAAACAGCCGTGAAATGCAGCTTTGTTGTAATAAAGGGTGTGAACCTACTTTCCTTGCGGAGTGGCGTCCTTACAGACAGAGGCAACTTTGGTGAACATGTTATGCGGCGGCCTCAGCCGCAGAGGATGCACCACCTGTCGGGAATGTGGTGACAGGACTGCGCGGGAGTCATTGAACAACCGAAAAAGCGGCGCAGGAAAGCGGAAACTGTGGAAGCTGCGCTTCATGTCTTTGTCCCACCGGAGGGCTTGTAAACCAATTAAACATTATGGCAAGGAATGAATGAGAGGCAAACTGTACGGACCCCACCGGCGGGGAAGAATTGAACTACAGCTACCAGCATGCTCTCACTGGTGAGCGCATGCACAAAATGGTGATTGAATAGCTGGAGTGTAACCGTCATTTGCTACTTGCTGCCCCATGAGGAAGGAGCCTGCGGCTCCGAAACGCGCCGGGGATGTGAGAAACAGCCGTGAAATGCAGCTTTCTTGTAATAAAGGGTGTAAACCTACTTTCCTTGCGGAGTGGCGTCCTTACAGACAGAGGCAACTTTGGTGAACATGTTATGCGGCGGCCTCAGCCGCAGAGGATGCACCACCTGTCGGGAATGTGGTGACAGGACTGCACGGGGGTCATTGAACAACCGAAAAAGCGGCACAGGAAAGCGGAAACTGTGGAAGCTGCGCTTCATGTCTGTGGCCCACCGAAGGGCTTGTAAACCAATTAAACATTATGGCAAGGAATGAATGAGAGGCAAACTGTACGGACCCCACCGGCGGGGAAGAATTGAACTACAGCTACCAGCATGCTCTCACTGGTGAGCGCATGCACAAAATGGTGATTGAATAGCTGGAGTGTAACCGTCATTTGCTACTTGCTGCCCCATGAGGAAGGTGCCTGCGGCTCCAAAACGCATCGGGGATGTGAGAAACACCCGTGAAATGCAGCTTTCTTGTAATAAAGGGTGTGAACCTACTTTCCTTGCGGAGTGGCGTCCTTACAGACAGAGGCAACTTTGGTGAACATGTTATGCGGCAGCCTCAGCCGCAGAGGATGCACCACCTGTCGGGAATGTGGTGACAGGACTGCACGGGAGTCACTGAACAACCGAAAAAGCGGCGCAGGAAAGCGGAAACTGTGGAAGCTGCGCTTCATGTCTGTGGCCCACCGGAGGGCTTGTAAACCAATTAAACATTATGGCAAGGAATGAATGAGAGGCAAACTGTACGGACCCCACCGACGGGGAAGAATTGAACTACAGCTACCAGCATGCTCTCACTGGTGAGCGCATGCACAAAATGGTGATTGAATAGCTGGAGTGTAACCGTCATTTGCTACTTGCTGCCCCATGAGGAAGGAGCCTGCGGCTCCGAAACGCGTTGGGGATGTTAGAAACAGCCGTGAAATGCAGCTTTCTTGTAATAAAGGGTGTGAACATACTTTCCTTGCGGAGTGGCGTCCTTACAGACAGAGGCAACTTTGGTGAACATGTTATGCGGCGGCCTCAGCCGCAGAGGATGCACCACCTGTCGGGAATGTGGTGACAGGACTGCGCGGGGGTCATTGAACAACCGAAAAAGCGGCGCAGGAAAGCGGAAACTGTGGAAGCTGCGCTTCATGTCTGTGGCCCACCGGAGGGCTTGTAAACCAATTAAACATTACGGCAAGGAATGAATGAGAGGCAAACTGTACGGACCCCACCGGCAGGGAAGAATTGAACTACAGCTACCAGCATGCTCTCACTGGTGAGCGCATGCACAAAATGGTGATTGAATAGCTGGAGTGTAACCGTCATTTGCTACTTTCCTGCCCCATGAGGAAGGAGCCTGCGGCTCCGAAACGCGTCGGGGATGTGAGAAACGGCCGTGAAATGCAGCTTTCTTGTAATAAAGGGTGTGAACCTACTTTCCTTGCGGAGTGGCGTCCTTACAGACAGAGGCAGCTTTGGTGAACATGTTATGCGGCGGCCTCAGCCGCAGAGGATGCACCACCTGTCGGGAATGTGGTGACATGACTGCGCGGGAGTCATTGAACAACCGAAAAAGCGGCGCAGGAAAGCGGAAACTGTGGAAGCTGCGCTTCATGTCTGTGGCCCACCGGAGGGCTTGTAAACCAATTAAACATTATGGCAAGGAATGAATGAGAGGCAAACTGTACGGACCCCACCGACGGGGAAGAATTGAACTACAGCTACCAGCATGCTCTCACTGGTGAGCGCATGCACAAAATGGTGATTGAATAGCTGGAGTGTAACCGTCATTTGCTACTTGCTGCCCCATGAGGAAGGAGCCTGCGGCTCCGAAACGCGTCGGGATGTGAGAAACAGCCGTGAAATGCAGCTTTCTTGTAATAAAGGGTGTGAACATACTTTCCTTGTGGAGTGGCGTCCTTACAGACAGAGGCAACTTTGGTGAACATGTTATGCGGCGGCCTCAGCCGCAGAAGATGCACCACCTGTCGGGATTGTGGTGACAGGACTGCGCGGGGGTCATTGAACAACCGAAAAAGCGGCGCAGGAAAGCGGAAACTGTGGAAGCTGCGCTTCATGTCTGTGGCCCACCGAAGGGCTTGTAAACCAATTAAACATTATGGCAAGGAATGAATGAGAGGCAAACTGTACGGACCCCACCGGCGGGGAAGAATTGAACTACAGCTACCAGCATGCTCTCACTGGTGAGCGCATGCACAAAATGGTGATTGAATAGCTGGAGTGTAACCGTCATTTGCTACTTGCTGCCCCATGAGGAAGGTGCCTGCGGCTCCGAAACGCGTCGTGGATGTGAGAAACAGCCGTGAAATGCAGCTTTCTTGTAATAAAGGGTGTGAACCTACTTTCCTTGCGGAGTGGCGTCCTTACAGACAGAGGCAACTTTGGTGAACATGTTATGCGGCGGCCTCAGCCGCAGAGGATGCACCACCTGTCGGGAATGTGGTGACAGGACTGCGCGGGAGTCATTGAACAACCGAAAAAGCGGCGCAGGAAAGAGGAAACTGTGGAAGCTGCGCTTCATGTCTGTGGCCCACCGGAGGGCTTGTAAACCAATTAAACATTATGGCAAGGAATGAATGAGAGGCAAACTGTACGGACCCCACCGACGGGGAAGAATTGAACTACAGCTACCAGCATGCTCTCACTGGTGAGCGCATGCACAAAATGGTGATTGAATAGCTGGAGTGTAACCGTCATTTGCTACTTGCTGCCCCATGAGGAAGGAGCCTGCGGCTCCGAAACGCGTCGGGGATGTTAGAAACAGCCGTGAAATGCAGCTTTCTTGTAATAAAGGGTGTGAACCTACTTTCCTTGCGGAGTGGCGTCCTTACAGACAGAGGCAACTTTGGTGAACATGTTATGCGGCGGCCTCAGCCGCAGAGGATGCACCACCTGTCGGGAATGTGGTGACAGGACTGCGCGGGGGTCATTGAACAACCGAAAAAGCGGCGCAGGAAAGCGGAAACTGTGGAAGCTGCGCTTCATGTCTGTGGCCCACCGGAGGGCTTGTAAACCAATTAAACATTATGGCAAGGAATGAATGAGAGGCAAACTGTACGGACCCCACCGACGGGGAAGAATTGAACTACAGCTACCAGCATGCTCTCACTGGTGAGCGCATGCACAAAATGGTGATTGAATAGCTGGAGTGTAACCGTCATTTGCTACATGCTGCCCCATGAGGAAGGAGCCTGCGGCTCCGAAACGCGTCGGGGATGTGAGAAACAGCCGTGAAATGCAGCTTTCTTGTAATAAAGGGTGTAAACCTACATTCCTTACGGAGTGGCGTCCTTACAGACAGAGGCAACTTTGGTGAACATGTTATGCGGCGGCCTCAGCCGCAGAGGATGCACCACCTGTCGGGAATGTGGTGACAGGACTGCGCGGGGGTCATTGAACAACCAAAAAAGTGGCGCAGGAAAGCGGAAACTGTGGAAGCTGCGCTTCACGTCTGTGGCCCACCGGAGGGCTTGTAAACCAATTAAACATTATGGCAAGGAATGAATGAGAGGCAAACTGTACGGAACCCACCGGCGGGGAAGAATTGAACTACAGCTACCAGCATGCTCTCACTGGTGAGCGCATGCACAAAATGTTGATTGAATAGCTGGAGTGTAACCGTCATTTGCTACTTGCTGCCCCATGAGGAAGGAGCCTGCGGCTCCGAAACGCGTCGGGGATGTGAGAAACAGCCGTGAAATGCAGCTTTCTTGTAATAAAGGGTGTGAACATACTTTCCTTGAGGAGTGGCGTCCTTACAGACAGAGGCAACTTTGGTGAACATGTTATGCGGCGGCCTCAGCCGCAGAGGATGCACCACCTGTCGGGAATGTGGTGACAGGACTGCGCGGAAGTCATTGAACAACCAAAAAAGCGGCGCAGGAAAGCGGAAACTGTGGAAGCTGCGCTTCATGTCTGTGGCTCACCGGAGGGCTTGTAAACCAATTTAACATTATGGCAAGGAATGAATGAGAGGCAAACTGTACGGACCCCACCGGCGGGGAAGAATTGAACTACAGCTACCAGCATGCTCTCACTGGTGAGCGCATGCACAAAATGTTGATTGAATAGCTGGAGTGTAACCGTCATTTGCTACTTGCTGCCCCATGAGGAAGGAGCCTGCGGCTCCGAAACTCGTCGGGGATGTGAGAAACAGCCGTGAAATGCAGCTTTGTTGTAATAAAGGGTGTGAACCTACTTTCCTTGCGGAGTGGCGTCCTTACAGACAGAGGCAACTTTGGTGAACATGTTATGCGGCGGCCTCAGCCGCAGAGGATGCACCACCTGTCGGGAATGTGGTGACAGGACTGCGCGGGAGTCATTGAACAACCGAAAAAGCGGCGCAGGAAAGCGGAAACTGTGGAAGCTGCGCTTCATGTCTTTGTCCCACCGGAGGGCTTGTAAACCAATTAAACATTATGGCAAGGAATGAATGAGAGGCAAACTGTACGGACCCCACCGGCGGGGAAGAATTGAACTACAGCTACCAGCATGCTCTCACTGGTGAGCGCATGCACAAAATGGTGATTGAATAGCTGGAGTGTAACCGTCATTTGCTACTTGCTGCCCCATGAGGAAGGAGCCTGCGGCTCCGAAACGCGTCGGGGATGTGAGAAACAGCCGTGAAATGCAGCTTTCTTGTAATAAAGGGTGTGAACCTACTTTCCTTGCGGAGTGGCGTCCTTACAGACAGAGGCAACTTTGGTGAACATGTTATGCGGCGGCCTCAGCCGCAGAGGATGCACCACCTGTCGGGAATGTGGTGACAGGACTGCACGGGGGTCATTGAACAACCGAAAAAGCGGCACAGGAAAGCGGAAACTGTGGAAGCTGCGCTTCATGTCTGTGGCCCACCGAAGGGCTTGTAAACCAATTAAACATTATGGCAAGGAATGAATGAGAGGCAAACTGTACGGACCCCACCGGCGGGGAAGAATTGAACTACAGCTACCAGCATGCTCTCACTGGTGAGCGCATGCACAAAATGGTGATTGAATAGCTGGAGTGTAACCGTCATTTGCTACTTGCTGCCCCATGAGGAAGGTGCCTGCGGCTCCAAAACGCATCGGGGATGTGAGAAACAGCCGTGAAATGCAGCTTTCTTGTAATAAAGGGTGTGAACCTACTTTCCTTGCGGAGTGGCGTCCTTACAGACAGAGGCAACTTTGGTGAACATGTTATGCGGCGGCCTCAGCCGCAGAGGATGCACCACCTGTCGGGAATGTGGTGACAGGACTGCACGGGAGTCACTGAACAACCGAAAAAGCGGCGCAGGAAAGCGGAAACTGTGGAAGCTGCGCTTCATGTCTGTGGCCCACCGGAGGGCTTGTAAACCAATTAAACATTATGGCAAGGAATGAATGAGAGGCAAACTGTACGGACCCCACCGACGGGGAAGAATTGAACTACAGCTACCAGCATGCTCTCACTGGTGAGCGCATGCACAAAATGGTGATTGAATAGCTGGAGTGTAACCGTCATTTGCTACTTGCTGCCCCATGAGGAAGGAGCCTGCGGCTCCGAAACGCGTCGGGGATGTTAGAAACAGCCGTGAAATGCAGCTTTCTTGTAATAAAGGGTGTGAACATACTTTCCTTGCGGAGTGGCGTCCTTACAGACAGAGGCAACTTTGGTGAACATGTTATGCGGCGGCCTCAGCCGCAGAGGATGCACCACCTGTCGGGAATGTGGTGACAGGACTGCGCGGGGGTCATTGAACAACCGAAAAAGCGGCGCAGGAAAGCGGAAACTGTGGAAGCTGCGCTTCATGTCTGTGGCCCACCGGAGGGCTTGTAAACCAATTAAACATTACGGCAAGGAATGAATGAGAGGCAAACTGTACGGACCCCACCGGCAGGGAAGAATTGAACTACAGCTACCAGCATGCTCTCACTGGTGAGCGCATGCACAAAATGGTGATTGAATAGCTGGAGTGTAACCGTCATTTGCTACTTTCCTGCCCCATGAGGAAGGAGCCTGCGGCTCCGAAACGCGTCGGGGATGTGAGAAACGGCCGTGAAATGCAGCTTTCTTGTAATAAAGGGTGTGAACCTACTTTCCTTGCGGAGTGGCGTCCTTACAGACAGAGGCAGCTTTGGTGAACATGTTATGCGGCGGCCTCAGCCGCAGAGGATGCACCACCTGTCGGGAATGTGGTGACATGACTGCGCGGGAGTCATTGAACAACCGAAAAAGCGGCGCAGGAAAGCGGAAACTGTGGAAGCTGCGCTTCATGTCTGTGGCCCACCGGAGGGCTTGTAAACCAATTAAACATTATGGCAAGGAATGAATGAGAGGCAAACTGTACGGACCCCACCGACGGGGAAGAATTGAACTACAGCTACCAGCATGCTCTCACTGGTGAGCGCATGCACAAAATGGTGATTGAATAGCTGGAGTGTAACCGTCATTTGCTACTTGCTGCCCCATGAGGAAGGAGCCTGCGGCTCCGAAACGCGTCGGGGATGTGAGAAACAGCCGTGAAATGCAGCTTTCTTGTAATAAAGGGTGTGAACATACTTTCCTTGTGGAGTGGCGTCCTTACAGACAGAGGCAACTTTGGTGAACATGTTATGCGGCGGCCTCAGCCGCAGAGGATGCACCACCTGTCGGGAATGTGGTGACAGGACTGCGCGGGGGTCATTGAACAACCGAAAAAGCGGCGCAGGAAAGCGGAAACTGTGGAAGCTGCGCTTCATGTCTGTGGCCCACCGGAGGGCTTGTAAACCAATTAAACATTATGGCAAGGAATGAATGAGAGGCAAACTGTACGGACCCCACCGGCGGGGAAGAATTGAACTACAGCTACCAGCATGCTCTCACTGGTGAGCGCATGCACAAAATGGTGATTGAATAGCTGGAGTGTAACCGTCATTTGCTACTTGCTGCCCCATGAGGAAGGTGCCTGCGGCTCCGAAACGCGTCGTGGATGTGAGAAACAGCCGTGAAATGCAGCTTTCTTGTAATAAAGGGTGTGAACCTACTTTCCTTGCGGAGTGGCGTCCTTACAGACAGAGGCAACTTTGGTGAACATGTTATGCGGCGGCCTCAGCCGCAGAGGATGCACCACCTGTCGGCAATGTGGAGAACAGGACTGCGCGGGAGTCATTGAACAACCGAAAAAGCGGCGCAGGAAAGCGGAAACTGTGGAAGCTGCGCTTCATGTCTGTGGCCCACCGGAGGGCTTGTAAACCAATTAAACATTATGGCAAGGAATGAATGAGAGGCAAACTGTACGGACCCCACCGACGGGGAAGAATTGAACTACAGCTACCAGCATGCTCTCACTGGTGAGCGCATGCACAAAATGGTGATTGAATAGCTGGAGTGTAACCGTCATTTGCTACTTGCTGCCCCATGAGGAAGGAGCCTGCGGCTCCGAAACGCGTCGGGGATGTTAGAAACAGCCGTGAAATGCAGCTTTCTTGTAATAAAGGGTGTGAACATACTTTCCTTGCGGAGTGGCGTCCTTACAGACAGAGGCAACTTTGGTGAACATGTTATGCGGCGGCCTCAGCCGCAGAGGATGCACCACCTGTCGGGAATGTGGTGACAGGACTGCGCGGGGGTCATTGAACAACCGAAAAAGCGGCGCAGGAAAGCGGAAACTGTGGAAGCTGCGCTTCATGTCTGTGGCCCACCGGAGGGCTTGTAAACCAATTAAACATTATGGCAAGGAATGAATGAGAGGCAAACTGTACGGACCCCACCGGCGGGGAAGAATTGAACTACAGCTACCAGCATGCTCTCACTGGTGAGCGCATGCACAAAATGGTGATTGAATAGCTGGAGTGTAACCGTCATTTGCTACTTTGCTGCCCCATGAGGAAGGAGCCTGCGGCTCCGAAACGCGTCGGGGATGTGAGAAACAGCCGTGAAATGCAGCTTTCTTGTAATAAAGGGTGTGAACCTACTTTCCTTGCGGAGTGGCGTCCTTACAGACAGAGGCAGCTTTGGTGAACATGTTATGCGGCGGCCTCAGCCGCAGAGGATGCACCACCTGTCGGGAATGTGGTGACAGGACTTCGCGGGGGTCATTGAACAACCGAAAAAGCGGCGCAGGAAAGCGGAAACTGTGGAAGCTGCGCTTCATGTCTGTGGCCCACCGGAGGGCTTGTAAACCAATTAAACATTATGGCAAGGAATGAATGAGAGGCAAACTGTACGGACCCCACCGACGGGGAAGAATTGAACTACAGCTACCAGCATGCTCTCACTGGTGAGCGCATGCACAAAATGGTGATTGAATAGCTGGAGTGTAACCGTCATTTGCTACTTGCTGCCCCATGAGGAAGGAGCCTGCGGCTCCGAAACGCGTCGGGGATGTGAGAAACAGCCGTGAAATGCAGCTTTCTTGTAATAAAGGGTGTGAACCTACTTTCCTTGCGGAGTGGCGTCCTTACAGACAGAGGCAACTTTGGTGAACATGTTATGCGGCGGCCTCAGCCGCAGAGGATGCACCACCTGTCGGGAATGTGGTGACAGGACTGCGCGGGGGTCATTGAACAACCGAAAAAGCGGCGCAGGAAAGCGGAAACTGTGGAAGCTGCGCTTCACGTCTGTGGCCCACCGGAGGGCTTGTAAACCAATTAAACATTATGGCAAGGAATGAATGAGAGGCAAACTGTACGGACCCCACCGGCGGGGAAGAATTGAACTACAGCTACCAGCATGCTCTCACTGGTGAGCGCATGCACAAAATGGTGATTGAATAGCTGGAGTGTAACCGTCATTTGCTACTTGCTGCCCCATGAGGAAGGAGCCTGCGGCTCCGAAACGCGTCGGGGATGTGAGAAACAGCCGTGAAATGCAGCTTTCTTGTAATAAAGGGTGTGAACCTACTTTCCTTGCGGAGTGGCGTCCTTACAGACAGAGGCAACTTTGGTGAACATGTTATGCGGCGGCCTCAGCCGCAGAGGATGCACCACCTGTCGGGAATGTGGTGACAGGACTGCGCGGGGGTCATTGAACAACCGAAAAAGCGGCGCAGGAAAGCGGAAACTGTGGAAGCTGCGCTTCATGTCTGTGGCCCACCGGAGGGCTTGTAAACCAATTAAACATTATGGCAAGGAATGAATGAGAGGCAAACTGTACGGACCCCACCGGCGGGGAAGAATTGAACTACAGCTACCAGCATGCTCTCACTGGTGAGCGCATGCACAAAATGGTGATTGAATAGCTGGAGTGTAACCGTCATTTGCTACTTTCCTGCCCCATGAGGAAGGAGCCTGCGGCTCCGAAACGCGTCGGGGATGTGAGAAACAGCCGTGAAATGCAGCTTTCTTGTAATAAAGGGTGTAAACCTACTTTCCTTGCGGAGTGGCGTCCTTACAGACAGAGGCAACTTTGGTGAACATGTTATGCGGCGGCCTCAGCCGCAGAGGATGCACCACCTGTCGGGAATGTGGTGACAGGACTGCGCGGGGGTCATTGAACAACCGAAAAAGCGGCGCAGGAAAGCGGAAACTGTGGAAGCTGCGCTTCACGTCTGTGGCCCACCGGAGGGCTTGTAAACCAATTAAACATTATGGCAAGGAATGAATGAGAGGCAAACTGTACGGACCCCACCGGCGGGGAAGAATTGAACTACAGCTACCAGCATGCTCTCACTGGTGAGCGCATGCACAAAATGGTGATTGAATAGCTGGAGTGTAACCGTCATTTGCTACTTGCCTGCCCCATGAGGAAGGAGCCTGCGGCTCCGAAACGCGTCGGGGATGTGAGAAACAGCCGTGAAATGCAGCTTTCTTGTAATAAAGGGTGTGAACCTACTTTCCTTGCGGAGTGGCGTCCTTACAGACAGAGGCAACTTTGGTGAACATGTTATGCGGCGGCCTCAGCCGCAGAGGATGCACCACCTGTCGGGAATGTGGTGACAGGACTGCGCGGGAGTCATTGAACAACCGAAAAAGCGGCGCAGGAAAGCGGAAACTGTGGAAGCTGCGCTTCATGTCTGTGGCCCACCGGAGGGCTTGTAAACCAATTAAACATTATGGCAAGGAATGAATGAGAGGCAAACTGTACGGACCCCACCGGCGGGGAAGAATTGAACTACAGCTACCAGCATGCTCTCACTGGTGAGCGCATGCACAAAATGGTGATTGAATAGCTGGAGTGTAACCGTCATTTGCTACTTGCTGCCCCATGAGGAAGGAGCCTGCGGCTCCGAAACGCGTCGGGGATGTGAGAAACAGCCGTGAAATGCAGCTTTCTTGTAATAAAGGGTGTGAACATACTTTCCTTGCGGAGTGGCGTCCTTACAGACAGAGGCAACTTTGGTGAACATGTTATGCGGCGGCCTCAGCCGCAGAGGATGCACCACCTGTCGGGAATGTGGTGACAGGACTGCGCGGGAGTCATTGAACAACCGAAAAAGCGGCGCAGGAAAGCGGAAACTGTGGAAGCTGCGCTTCATGTCTGTGGCCCACCGGAGGGCTTGTAAACCAATTAAACATTATGGCAAGGAATGAATGAGAGGCAAACTGTACGGACCCCACCGGCGGGGAAGAATTGAACTACAGCTACCAGCATGCTCTCACTGGTGAGCGCATGCACAAAATGGTGATTGAATAGCTGGAGTGTAACCGTCATTTGCTACTTGCTGCCCCATGAGGAAGGAGCCTGCGGCTCCGAAACGCGTCGGGGATGTGAGAAACAGCCGTGAAATGCAGCTTTCTTGTAATAAAGGGTGTGAACCTACTTTCCTTGCGGAGTGGCGTCCTTACAGACAGAGGCAACTTTGGTGAACATGTTATGCGGCGGCCTCAGCCGCAGAGGATGCACCACCTGTCGGGAATGTGGTGACAGGACTGCGCGGGAGTCATTGAACAACCGAAAAAGCGGCGCAGGAAAGCGGAAACTGTGGAAGCTGCGCTTCATGTCTGTGGCCCACCGGAGGGCTTGTAAACCAATTAAACATTATGGCAAGGAATGAATGAGAGGCAAACTGTACGGACCCCACCGACGGGGAAGAATTGAACTACAGCTACCAGCATGCTCTCACTGGTGAGCGCATGCACAAAATGGTGATTGAATAGCTGGAGTGTAACCGTCATTTGCTACTTGCTGCCCCATGAGGAAGGAGCCTGCGGCTCCGAAACGCGTCGGGGATGTGAGAAACAGCCGTGAAATGCAGCTTTCTTGTAATAAAGGGTGTAAACCTACTTTCCTTGCGGAGTGGCGTCCTTACAGACAGAGGCAACTTTGGTGAACATGTTATGCGGCGGCCTCAGCCGCAGAGGATGCACCACCTGTCGGGAATGTGGTGACAGGACTGCGCGGGGGTCATTGAACAACCGAAAAAGCGGCGCAGGAAAGCGGAAACTGTGGAAGCTGCGCTTCATGTCTGTGGCCCACCGGAGGGCTTGTAAACCAATTAAACATTATGGCAAGGAATGAATGAGAGGCAAACTGTACGGACCCCACCGGCGGGGAAGAATTGAACTACAGCTACCAGCATGCTCTCACTGGTGAGCGCATGCACAAAATGGTGATTGAATAGCTGGAGTGTAACCGTCATTTGCTACTTGCTGCCCCATGAGGAAGGAGCCTGCGGCTCCGAAACGCGTCGGGATGTGAGAAACAGCCGTGAAATGCAGCTTTCTTGTAATAAAGGGTGTGAACATACTTTCCTTGCGGAGTGGCGTCCTTACAGACAGAGGCAACTTTGGTGAACATGTTATGCGGCGGCCTCAGCCGCAGAGGATGCACCACCTGTCGGGAATGTGGTGACAGGACTGCGCGGGGGTCATTGAACAACCGAAAAAGCGGCGCAGGAAAGCGGAAACTGTGGAAGCTGCGCTTCATGTCTGTGGCCCACCGGAGGGCTTGTAAACCAATTAAACATTATGGCAAGGAATGAATGAGAGGCAAACTGTACGGACCCCACCGGCGGGGAAGAATTGAACTACAGCTACCAGCATGCTCTCACTGGTGAGCGCATGCACAAAATGGTGATTGAATAGCTGGAGTGTAACCGTCATTTGCTACTTGCCTGCCCCATGAGGAAGGAGCCTGCGGCTCCGAAACGCGTCGGGGATGTGAGAAACAGCCGTGAAATGCAGCTTTCTTGTAATAAAGGGTGTGAACCTACTTTCCTTGCGGAGTGGCGTCCTTACAGACAGAGGCAACTTTGGTGAACATGTTATGCGGCGGCCTCAGCCGCAGAGGATGCACCACCTGTCGGGAATGTGGTGACAGGACTGCGCGGGGGTCATTGAACAACCGAAAAGCGGCGCAGGAAAGCGGAAACTGTGGAAGCTGCGCTTCATGTCTGTGGCCCACCGGAGGGCTTGTAAACCAATTAAACATTATGGCAAGGAATGAATGAGAGGCAAACTGTACGGACCCCACCGGCGGGGAAGAATTGAACTACAGCTACCAGCATGCTCTCACTGGTGAGCGCATGCACAAAATGGTGATTGAATAGCTGGAGTGTAACCGTCATTTGCTACTTGCTGCCCCATGAGGAAGGAGCCTGCGGCTCCGAAACGCGTCGGGGATGTGAGAAACAGCCGTGAAATGCAGCTTTCTTGTAATAAAGGGTGTGAACATACTTTCCTTGCGGAGTGGCGTCCTTACAGACAGAGGCAACTTTGGTGAACATGTTATGCGGCGGCCTCAGCCGCAGAGGATGCACCACCTGTCGGGAATGTGGTGACAGGACTGCGCGGGGGTCATTGAACAACCGAAAAGCGGCGCAGGAAAGCGGAAACTGTGGAAGCTGCGCTTCATGTCTGTGGCCCACCGGAGGGCTTGTAAACCAATTAAACATTATGGCAAGGAATGAATGAGAGGCAAACTGTACGGACCCCACCGACGGGGAAGAATTGAACTACAGCTACCAGCATGCTCTCACTGGTGAGCGCATGCACAAAATGGTGATTGAATAGCTGGAGTGTAACCGTCATTTGCTACTTGCTGCCCCATGAGGAAGGAGCCTGCGGCTCCGAAACGCGTCGGGGATGTGAGAAACAGCCGTGAAATGCAGCTTTCTTGTAATAAAGGGTGTAAACCTACTTTCCTTGCGGAGTGGCGTCCTTACAGACAGAGGCAACTTTGGTGAACATGTTATGCGGCGGCCTCAGCCGCAGAGGATGCACCACCTGTCGGGAATGTGGTGACAGGACTGCGCGGGGGTCATTGAACAACCAAAAAGCGGCGCAGGAAAGCGGAAACTGTGGAAGCTGCGCTTCATGTCTGTGGCCCACCGGAGGGCTTGTAAACCAATTAAACATTATGGCAAGGAATGAATGAGAGGCAAACTGTACGGACCCCACCGGCGGGGAAGAATTGAACTACAGCTACCAGCATGCTCTCACTGGTGAGCGCATGCACAAAATGGTGATTGAATAGCTGGAGTGTAACCGTCATTTGCTACTTGCTGCCCCATGAGGAAGGAGCCTGCGGCTCCGAAACGCGTCGGGGATGTGAGAAACAGCCGTGAAATGCAGCTTTCTTGTAATAAAGGGTGTGAACCTACTTTCCTTGCGGAGTGGCGTCCTTACAGACAGAGGCAACTTTGGTGAACATGTTATGCGGCGGCCTCAGCCGCAGAGGATGCACCACCTGTCGGGAATGTGGTGACAGGACTGCGCGGGGGTCATTGAACAACCGAAAAAGCGGCGCAGGAAAGCGGAAACTGTGGAAGCTGCGCTTCATGTCTGTGGCCCACCGGAGGGCTTGTAAACCAATTAAACATTATGGCAAGGAATGAATGAGAGGCAAACTGTACGGACCCCACCGGCGGGGAAGAATTGAACTACAGCTACCAGCATGCTCTCACTGGTGAGCGCATGCACAAAATGGTGATTGAATAGCTGGAGTGTAACCGTCATTTGCTACTTGCTGCCCCATGAGGAAGGAGCCTGCGGCTCCGAAACGCGTCGAGGATGTGAGAAACAGCCGTGAAATGCAGCTTTCTTGTAATAAAGGGTGTGAACATACTTTCCTTGCGGAGTGGCGTCCTTACAGACAGAGGCAACTTTGGTGAACATGTTATGCGGCGGCCTCAGCCGCAGAGGATGCACCACCTGTCGGGAATGTGGTGACAGGACTGCGCGGGGGTCATTGAACAACCGAAAAGCGGCGCAGGAAAGCGGAAACTGTGGAAGCTGCGCTTCATGTCTGTGGCCCACCGGAGGGCTTGTAAACCAATTAAACATTATGGCAAGGAATGAATGAGAGGCAAACTGTACGGACCCCACCGGCGGGGAAGAATTGAACTACAGCTACCAGCATGCTCTCACTGGTGAGCGCATGCACAAAATGTTGATTGAATAGCTGGAGTGTAACCGTCATTTGCTACTTGCTGCCCCATGAGGAAGGAGCCTGCGGCTCCGAAACGCGTCGGGGATGTGAGAAACGGCCGTGAAATGCAGCTTTCTTGTAATAAAGGGTGTGAACCTACTTTCCTTGCGGAGTGGCGTCCTTACAGACAGAGGCAACTTTGGTGAACATGTTATGCGGCGGCCTCAGCCGCAGAGGATGCACCACCTGTCGGGAATGTGGTGACAGGACTGCGCGGGAGTCATTGAACAACCGAAAAAGCGGCGCAGGAAAGCGGAAACTGTGGAAGCTGCGCTTCATGTCTGTGGCCCACCGGAGGGCTTGTAAACCAATTAAACATTATGGCAAGGAATGAATGAGAGGCAAACTGTACGGACCCCACCGGCGGGGAAGAATTGAACTACAGCTACCAGCATGCTCTCACTGGTGAGCGCATGCACAAAATGGTGATTGAATAGCTGGAGTGTAACCGTCATTTGCTACTTGCTGCCCCATGAGGAAGGAGCCTGCGGCTCCGAAACGCGTCGGGGATGTGAGAAACAGCCGTGAAATGCAGCTTTCTTGTAATAAAGGGTGTGAACCTACTTTCCTTGCGGAGTGGCGTCCTTACAGACAGAGGCAACTTTGGTGAACATGTTATGCGGCGGCCTCAGCCGCAGAGGATGCACCACCTGTCGGGAATGTGGTGACAGGACTGCGCGGGGGTCATTGAACAACCGAAAAAGCGGCGCAGGAAAGCGGAAACTGTGGAAGCTGCGCTTCATGTCTGTGGCCCACCGGAGGGCTTGTAAACCAATTAAACATTATGGCAAGGAATGAATGAGAGGCAAACTGTACGGACCCCACCGGCGGGGAAGAATTGAACTACAGCTACCAGCATGCTCTCACTGGTGAGCGCATGCACAAAATGGTGATTGAATAGCTGGAGTGTAACCGTCATTTGCTACTTGCTGCCCCATGAGGAAGGAGCCTGCGGCTCCGAAACGCGTCGGGGATGTGAGAAACAGCCGTGAAATGCAGCTTTCTTGTAATAAAGGGTGTGAACCTACTTTCCTTGCGGAGTGGCGTCCTTACAGACAGAGGCAACTTTGGTGAACATGTTATGCGGCGGCCTCAGCCGCAGAGGATGCACCACCTGTCGGGAATGTGGTGACAGGACTGCGCGGGGGTCATTGAACAACCGAAAAAGCGGCGCAGGAAAGCGGAAACTGTGGAAGCTGCGCTTCATGTCTGTGGCCCACCGGAGGGCTTGTAAACCAATTAAACATTATGGCAAGGAATGAATGAGAGGCAAACTGTACGGACCCCACCGGCGGGGAAGAATTGAACTACAGCTACCAGCATGCTCTCACTGGTGAGCGCATGCACAAAATGGTGATTGAATAGCTGGAGTGTAACCGTCATTTGCTACTTGCTGCCCCATGAGGAAGGAGCCTGCGGCTCCGAAACGCGTCGGGGATGTGAGAAACAGCCGTGAAATGCAGCTTTCTTGTAATAAAGGGTGTGAACCTACTTTCCTTGCGGAGTGGCGTCCTTACAGACAGAGGCAACTTTGGTGAACATGTTATGCGGCGGCCTCAGCCGCAGAGGATGCACCACCTGTCGGGAATGTGGTGACAGGACTGCGCGGGAGTCATTGAACAACCGAAAAAGCGGCGCAGGAAAGCGGAAACTGTGGAAGCTGCGCTTCATGTCTGTGGCCCACCGGAGGGCTTGTAAACCAATTAAACATTATGGCAAGGAATGAATGAGAGGCAAACTGTACGGACCCCACCGACGGGGAAGAATTGAACTACAGCTACCAGCATGCTCTCACTGGTGAGCGCATGCACAAAATGGTGATTGAATAGCTGGAGTGTAACCGTCATTTGCTACTTGCTGCCCCATGAGGAAGGAGCCTGCGGCTCCGAAACGCGTCGGGGATGTGAGAAACAGCCGTGAAATGCAGCTTTCTTGTAATAAAGGGTGTGAACCTACTTTCCTTGCGGAGTGGCGTCCTTACAGACAGAGGCAACTTTGGTGAACATGTTATGCGGCGGCCTCAGCCGCAGAGGATGCACCACCTGTCGGGAATGTGGTGACAGGACTGCGCGGGGGTCATTGAACAACCGAAAAAGCGGCGCAGGAAAGCGGAAACTGTGGAAGCTGCGCTTCATGTCTGTGGCCCACCGGAGGGCTTGTAAACCAATTAAACATTATGGCAAGGAATGAATGAGAGGCAAACTGTACGGACCCCACCGGCGGGGAAGAATTGAACTACAGCTACCAGCATGCTCTCACTGGTGAGCGCATGCACAAAATGGTGATTGAATAGCTGGAGTGTAACCGTCATTTGCTACTTGCTGCCCCATGAGGAAGGAGCCTGCGGCTCCGAAACGCGTCGGGGATGTGAGAAACAGCCGTGAAATGCAGCTTTCTTGTAATAAAGGGTGTGAACCTACTTTCCTTGCGGAGTGGCGTCCTTACAGACAGAGGCAACTTTGGTGAACATGTTATGCGGCGGCCTCAGCCGCAGAGGATGCACCACCTGTCGGGAATGTGGTGACAGGACTGCGCGGGGGTCATTGAACAACCGAAAAAGCGGCGCAGGAAAGCGGAAACTGTGGAAGCTGCGCTTCATGTCTGTGGCCCACCGGAGGGCTTGTAAACCAATTAAACATTATGGCAAGGAATGAATGAGAGGCAAACTGTACGGACCCCACCGGCGGGGAAGAATTGAACTACAGCTACCAGCATGCTCTCACTGGTGAGCGCATGCACAAAATGGTGATTGAATAGCTGGAGTGTAACCGTCATTTGCTACTTGCTGCCCCATGAGGAAGGAGCCTGCGGCTCCGAAACGCGTCGGGATGTGAGAAACAGCCGTGAAATGCAGCTTTCTTGTAATAAAGGGTGTGAACATACTTTCCTTGCGGAGTGGCGTCCTTACAGACAGAGGCAACTTTGGTGAACATGTTATGCGGCGGCCTCAGCCGCAGAGGATGCACCACCTGTCGGGAATGTGGTGACAGGACTGCGCGGGGGTCATTGAACAACCGAAAAAGCGGCGCAGGAAAGCGGAAACTGTGGAAGCTGCGCTTCATGTCTGTGGCCCACCGGAGGGCTTGTAAACCAATTAAACATTATGGCAAGGAATGAATGAGAGGCAAACTGTACGGACCCCACCGGCGGGGAAGAATTGAACTACAGCTACCAGCATGCTCTCACTGGTGAGCGCATGCACAAAATGGTGATTGAATAGCTGGAGTGTAACCGTCATTTGCTACTTGCTGCCCCATGAGGAAGGAGCCTGCGGCTCCGAAACGCGTCGGGGATGTGAGAAACAGCCGTGAAATGCAGCTTTCTTGTAATAAAGGGTGTGAACCTACTTTCCTTGCGGAGTGGCGTCCTTACAGACAGAGGCAACTTTGGTGAACATGTTATGCGGCGGCCTCAGCCGCAGAGGATGCACCACCTGTCGGGAATGTGGTGACAGGACTGCGCGGGGGTCATTGAACAACCGAAAAAGCGGCGCAGGAAAGCGGAAACTGTGGAAGCTGCGCTTCATGTCTGTGGCCCACCGGAGGGCTTGTAAACCAATTAAACATTATGGCAAGGAATGAATGAGAGGCAAACTGTACGGACCCCACCGGCGGGGAAGAATTGAACTACAGCTACCAGCATGCTCTCACTGGTGAGCGCATGCACAAAATGGTGATTGAATAGCTGGAGTGTAACCGTCATTTGCTACTTGCTGCCCCATGAGGAAGGAGCCTGCGGCTCCGAAACGCGTCGGGGATGTGAGAAACAGCCGTGAAATGCAGCTTTCTTGTAATAAAGGGTGTGAACCTACTTTCCTTGCGGAGTGGCGTCCTTACAGACAGAGGCAACTTTGGTGAACATGTTATGCGGCGGCCTCAGCCGCAGAGGATGCACCACCTGTCGGGAATGTGGTGACAGGACTGCGCGGGGGTCATTGAACAACCGAAAAAGCGGCGCAGGAAAGCGGAAACTGTGGAAGCTGCGCTTCATGTCTGTGGCCCACCGGAGGGCTTGTAAACCAATTAAACATTATGGCAAGGAATGAATGAGAGGCAAACTGTACGGACCCCACCGGCGGGGAAGAATTGAACTACAGCTACCAGCATGCTCTCACTGGTGAGCGCATGCACAAAATGGTGATTGAATAGCTGGAGTGTAACCGTCATTTGCTACTTGCTGCCCCATGAGGAAGGAGCCTGCGGCTCCGAAACGCGTCGGGGATGTGAGAAACAGCCGTGAAATGCAGCTTTCTTGTAATAAAGGGTGTGAACATACTTTCCTTGCGGAGTGGCGTCCTTACAGACAGAGGCAACTTTGGTGAACATGTTATGCGGCGGCCTCAGCCGCAGAGGATGCACCACCTGTCGGGAATGTGGTGACAGGACTGCGCGGGGGTCATTGAACAACCGAAAAAGCGGCGCAGGAAAGCGGAAACTGTGGAAGCTGCGCTTCACATCTGTGGCCCACCGGAGGGCTTGTAAACCAATTAAACATTATGGCAAGGAATGAATGAGAGGCAAACTGTACGGACCCCACCGGCGGGGAAGAATTGAACTACAGCTACCAGCATGCTCTCACTGGTGAGCGCATGCACAAAATGGTGATTGAATAGCTGGAGTGTAACCGTCATTTGCTACTTGCTGCCCCATGAGGAAGGAGCCTGCGGCTCCGAAACGCGTCGGGGATGTGAGAAACAGCCGTGAAATGCAGCTTTCTTGTAATAAAGGGTGTGAACATACTTTCCTTGCGGAGTGGCGTCCTTACAGACAGAGGCAACTTTGGTGAACATGTTATGCGGCGGCCTCAGCCGCAGAGGATGCACCACCTGTCGGGAATGTGGTGACAGGACTGCGCGGGAGTCATTGAACAACCGAAAAAGCGGCGCAGGAAAGCGGAAACTGTGGAAGCTGCGCTTCATGTCTGTGGCCCACCGGAGGGCTTGTAAACCAATTAAACATTATGGCAAGGAATGAATGAGAGGCAAACTGTACGGACCCCACCGGCGGGGAAGAATTGAACTACAGCTACCAGCATGCTCTCACTGGTGAGCGCATGCACAAAATGGTGATTGAATAGCTGGAGTGTAACCGTCATTTGCTACTTGCTGCCCCATGAGGAAGGAGCCTGCGGCTCCGAAACGCGTCGGGGATGTGAGAAACAGCCGTGAAATGCAGCTTTCTTGTAATAAAGGGTGTGAACCTACTTTCCTTGCGGAGTGGCGTCCTTACAGACAGAGGCAACTTTGGTGAACATGTTATGCGGCGGCCTCAGCCGCAGAGGATGCACCACCTGTCGGGAATGTGGTGACAGGACTGCGCGGGAGTCATTGAACAACCGAAAAAGCGGCGCAGGAAAGCGGAAACTGTGGAAGCTGCGCTTCATGTCTGTGGCCCACCGGAGGGCTTGTAAACCAATTAAACATTATGGCAAGGAATGAATGAGAGGCAAACTGTACGGACCCCACCGGCGGGGAAGAATTGAACTACAGCTACCAGCATGCTCTCACTGGTGAGCGCATGCACAAAATGGTGATTGAATAGCTGGAGTGTAACCGTCATTTGCTACTTGCTGCCCCATGAGGAAGGAGCCTGCGGCTCCGAAACGCGTCGGGGATGTGAGAAACAGCCGTGAAATGCAGCTTTCTTGTAATAAAGGGTGTGAACCTACTTTCCTTGCGGAGTGGCGTCCTTACAGACAGAGGCAACTTTGGTGAACATGTTATGCGGCGGCCTCAGCCGCAGAGGATGCACCACCTGTCGGGAATGTGGTGACAGGACTGCGCGGGGGTCATTGAACAACCGAAAAAGCGGCGCAGGAAAGCGGAAACTGTGGAAGCTGCGCTTCATGTCTGTGGCCCACCGGAGGGCTTGTAAACCAATTAAACATTATGGCAAGGAATGAATGAGAGGCAAACTGTACGGACCCCACCGGCGGGGAAGAATTGAACTACAGCTACCAGCATGCTCTCACTGGTGAGCGCATGCACAAAATGGTGATTGAATAGCTGGAGTGTAACCGTCATTTGCTACTTGCCTGCCCCATGAGGAAGGAGCCTGCGGCTCCGAAACGCGTCGGGGATGTGAGAAACAGCCGTGAAATGCAGCTTTCTTGTAATAAAGGGTGTGAACCTACTTTCCTTGCGGAGTGGCGTCCTTACAGACAGAGGCAACTTTGGTGAACATGTTATGCGGCGGCCTCAGCCGCAGAGGATGCACCACCTGTCGGGAATGTGGTGACAGGACTGCGCGGGGGTCATTGAACAACCGAAAAAGCGGCGCAGGAAAGCGGAAACTGTGGAAGCTGCGCTTCATGTCTGTGGCCCACCGGAGGGCTTGTAAACCAATTAAACATTATGGCAAGGAATGAATGAGAGGCAAACTGTACGGACCCCACCGGCGGGGAAGAATTGAACTACAGCTACCAGCATGCTCTCACTGGTGAGCGCATGCACAAAATGGTGATTGAATAGCTGGAGTGTAACCGTCATTTGCTACTTGCTGCCCCATGAGGAAGGAGCCTGCGGCTCCGAAACGCGTCGGGGATGTGAGAAACAGCCGTGAAATGCAGCTTTCTTGTAATAAAGGGTGTGAACCTACTTTCCTTGCGGAGTGGCGTCCTTACAGACAGAGGCAGCTTTGGTGAACATGTTATGCGGCGGCCTCAGCCGCAGAGGATGCACCACCTGTCGGGAATGTGGTGACAGGACTGCGCGGGAGTCATTGAACAACCGAAAAAGCGGCGCAGGAAAGCGGAAACTGTGGAAGCTGCGCTTCATGTCTGTGGCCCACCGGAGGGCTTGTAAACCAATTAAACATTATGGCAAGGAATGAATGAGAGGCAAACTGTACGGACCCCACCGACGGGGAAGAATTGAACTACAGCTACCAGCATGCTCTCACTGGTGAGCGCATGCACAAAATGGTGATTGAATAGCTGGAGTGTAACCGTCATTTGCTACTTGCTGCCCCATGAGGAAGGAGCCTGCGGCTCCGAAACGCGTCGGGGATGTGAGAAACAGCCGTGAAATGCAGCTTTCTTGTAATAAAGGGTGTAAACCTACTTTCCTTGCGGAGTGGCGTCCTTACAGACAGAGGCAACTTTGGTGAACATGTTATGCGGCGGCCTCAGCCGCAGAGGATGCACCACCTGTCGGGAATGTGGTGACAGGACTGCGCGGGGGTCATTGAACAACCGAAAAAGCGGCGCAGGAAAGCGGAAACTGTGGAAGCTGCGCTTCACGTCTGTGGCCCACCGGAGGGCTTGTAAACCAATTAAACATTATGGCAAGGAATGAATGAGAGGCAAACTGTACGGACCCCACCGGCGGGGAAGAATTGAACTACAGCTACCAGCATGCTCTCACTGGTGAGCGCATGCACAAAATGGTGATTGAATAGCTGGAGTGTAACCGTCATTTGCTACTTGCTGCCCCATGAGGAAGGAGCCTGCGGCTCCGAAACGCGTCGGGGATGTGAGAAACAGCCGTGAAATGCAGCTTTCTTGTAATAAAGGGTGTGAACCTACTTTCCTTGCGGAGTGGCGTCCTTACAGACAGAGGCAACTTTGGTGAACATGTTATGCGGCGGCCTCAGCCGCAGAGGATGCACCACCTGTCGGGAATGTGGTGACAGGACTGCGCGGGGGTCATTGAACAACCGAAAAAGCGGCGCAGGAAAGCGGAAACTGTGGAAGCTGCGCTTCACGTCTGTGGCCCACCGGAGGGCTTGTAAACCAATTAAACATTATGGCAAGGAATGAATGAGAGGCAAACTGTACGGACCCCACCGGCGGGGAAGAATTGAACTACAGCTACCAGCATGCTCTCACTGGTGAGCGCATGCACAAAATGGTGATTGAATAGCTGGAGTGTAACCGTCATTTGCTACTTGCTGCCCCATGAGGAAGGAGCCTGCGGCTCCGAAACGCGTCGGGGATGTGAGAAACAGCCGTGAAATGCAGCTTTCTTGTAATAAAGGGTGTGAACATACTTTCCTTGCGGAGTGGCGTCCTTACAGACAGAGGCAACTTTGGTGAACATGTTATGCGGCGGCCTCAGCCGCAGAGGATGCACCACCTGTCGGGAATGTGGTGACAGGACTGCGCGGGGGTCATTGAACAACCGAAAAAGCGGCGCAGGAAAGCGGAAACTGTGGAAGCTGCGCTTCATGTCTGTGGCCCACCGGAGGGCTTGTAAACCAATTAAACATTATGGCAAGGAATGAATGAGAGGCAAACTGTACGGACCCCACCGACGGGGAAGAATTGAACTACAGCTACCAGCATGCTCTCACTGGTGAGCGCATGCACAAAATGGTGATTGAATAGCTGGAGTGTAACCGTCATTTGCTACTTGCTGCCCCATGAGGAAGGAGCCTGCGGCTCCGAAACGCGTCGGGGATGTGAGAAACAGCCGTGAAATGCAGCTTTCTTGTAATAAAGGGTGTGAACCTACTTTCCTTGCGGAGTGGCGTCCTTACAGACAGAGGCAACTTTGGTGAACATGTTATGCGGCGGCCTCAGCCGCAGAGGATGCACCACCTGTCGGGAATGTGGTGACAGGACTGCGCGGGAGTCATTGAACAACCGAAAAAGCGGCGCAGGAAAGCGGAAACTGTGGAAGCTGCGCTTCATGTCTGTGGCCCACCGGAGGGCTTGTAAACCAATTAAACATTATGGCAAGGAATGAATGAGAGGCAAACTGTACGGACCCCACCGGCGGGGAAGAATTGAACTACAGCTACCAGCATGCTCTCACTGGTGAGCGCATGCACAAAATGGTGATTGAATAGCTGGAGTGTAACCGTCATTTGCTACTTGCTGCCCCATGAGGAAGGAGCCTGCGGCTCCGAAACGCGTCGGGGATGTGAGAAACAGCCGTGAAATGCAGCTTTCTTGTAATAAAGGGTGTGAACCTACTTTCCTTGCGGAGTGGCGTCCTTACAGACAGAGGCAACTTTGGTGAACATGTTATGCGGCGGCCTCAGCCGCAGAGGATGCACCACCTGTCGGGAATGTGGTGACAGGACTGCGCGGGAGTCATTGAACAACCGAAAAAGCGGCGCAGGAAAGCGGAAACTGTGGAAGCTGCGCTTCATGTCTGTGGCCCACCGGAGGGCTTGTAAACCAATTAAACATTATGGCAAGGAATGAATGAGAGGCAAACTGTACGGACCCCACCGACGGGGAAGAATTGAACTACAGCTACCAGCATGCTCTCACTGGTGAGCGCATGCACAAAATGGTGATTGAATAGCTGGAGTGTAACCGTCATTTGCTACTTGCTGCCCCATGAGGAAGGAGCCTGCGGCTCCGAAACGCGTCGGGGATGTGAGAAACAGCCGTGAAATGCAGCTTTCTTGTAATAAAGGGTGTAAACCTACTTTCCTTGCGGAGTGGCGTCCTTACAGACAGAGGCAACTTTGGTGAACATGTTATGCGGCGGCCTCAGCCGCAGAGGATGCACCACCTGTCGGGAATGTGGTGACAGGACTGCGCGGGGTCATTGAACAACCAAAAAAGCGGCGCAGGAAAGCGGAAACTGTGGAAGCTGCGCTTCACGTCTGTGGCCCACCGGAGGGCTTGTAAACCAATTAAACATTATGGCAAGGAATGAATGAGAGGCAAACTGTACGGACCCCACCGGCGGGGAAGAATTGAACTACAGCTACCAGCATGCTCTCACTGGTGAGCGCATGCACAAAATGGTGATTGAATAGCTGGAGTGTAACCGTCATTTGCTACTTGCTGCCCCATGAGGAAGGAGCCTGCGGCTCCGAAACGCGTCGGGGATGTGAGAAACAGCCGTGAAATGCAGCTTTCTTGTAATAAAGGGTGTAAACCTACTTTCCTTGCGGAGTGGCGTCCTTACAGACAGAGGCAACTTTGGTGAACATGTTATGCGGCGGCCTCAGCCGCAGAGGATGCACCACCTGTCGGGAATGTGGTGACAGGACTGCGCGGGGGTCATTGAACAACCGAAAAAGCGGCGCAGGAAAGCGGAAACTGTGGAAGCTGCGCTTCATGTCTGTGGCCCACCGGAGGGCTTGTAAA
Source organism: Calotriton arnoldi (assembly GCA_963921515.1). Classification (NCBI taxonomy): domain Eukaryota; kingdom Metazoa; phylum Chordata; class Amphibia; order Caudata; family Salamandridae; genus Calotriton; species Calotriton arnoldi. The sequence continues at coordinate 393,629 of CAWUFW010000965.1, forward strand.
CCAATTAAACATTATGGCAAGGAATGAATGAGAGGCAAACTGTACGGACCCCACCGGCGGGGAAGAATTGAACTACAGCTACCAGCATGCTCTCACTGGTGAGCGCATGCACAAAATGGTGATTGAATAGCTGGAGTGTAACCGTCATTTGCTACTTGCTGCCCCATGAGGAAGGAGCCTGCGGCTCCGAAACGCGTCGGGGATGTGAGAAACAGCCGTGAAATGCAGCTTTCTTGTAATAAAGGGTGTGAACCTACTTTCCTTGCGGAGTGGCGTCCTTACAGACAGAGGCAACTTTGGTGAACATGTTATGCGGCGGCCTCAGCCGCAGAGGATGCACCACCTGTCGGGAATGTGGTGACAGGACTGCGCGGGAGTCATTGAACAACCGAAAAAGCGGCGCAGGAAAGCGGAAACTGTGGAAGCTGCGCTTCATGTCTGTGGCCCACCGGAGGGCTTGTAAACCAATTAAACATTATGGCAAGGAATGAATGAGAGGCAAACTGTACGGACCCCACCGGCGGGGAAGAATTGAACTACAGCTACCAGCATGCTCTCACTGGTGAGCGCATGCACAAAATGGTGATTGAATAGCTGGAGTGTAACCGTCATTTGCTACTTGCTGCCCCATGAGGAAGGAGCCTGCGGCTCCGAAACGCGTCGGGGATGTGAGAAACAGCCGTGAAATGCAGCTTTCTTGTAATAAAGGGTGTGAACCTACTTTCCTTGCGGAGTGGCGTCCTTACAGACAGAGGCAACTTTGGTGAACATGTTATGCGGCGGCCTCAGCCGCAGAGGATGCACCACCTGTCGGGAATGTGGTGACAGGACTGCGCGGGAGTCATTGAACAACCGAAAAAGCGGCGCAGGAAAGCGGAAACTGTGGAAGCTGCGCTTCATGTCTGTGGCCCACCGGAGGGCTTGTAAACCAATTAAACATTATGGCAAGGAATGAATGAGAGGCAAACTGTACGGACCCCACCGGCGGGGAAGAATTGAACTACAGCTACCAGCATGCTCTCACTGGTGAGCGCATGCACAAAATGGTGATTGAATAGCTGGAGTGTAACCGTCATTTGCTACTTGCTGCCCCATGAGGAAGGAGCCTGCGGCTCCGAAACGCGTCGGGATGTGAGAAACAGCCGTGAAATGCAGCTTTCTTGTAATAAAGGGTGTGAACCTACTTTCCTTGCGGAGTGGCGTCCTTACAGACAGAGGCAACTTTGGTGAACATGTTATGCGGCGGCCTCAGCCGCAGAGGATGCACCACCTGTCGGGAATGTGGTGACAGGACTGCGCGGGGGTCATTGAACAACCGAAAAAGCGGCGCAGGAAAGCGGAAACTGTGGAAGCTGCGCTTCATGTCTGTGGCCCACCGGAGGGCTTGTAAACCAATTAAACATTATGGCAAGGAATGAATGAGAGGCAAACTGTACGGACCCCACCGACGGGGAAGAATTGAACTACAGCTACCAGCATGCTCTCACTGGTGAGCGCATGCACAAAATGGTGATTGAATAGCTGGAGTGTAACCGTCATTTGCTACTTGCTGCCCCATGAGGAAGGAGCCTGCGGCTCCGAAACGCGTCGGGGATGTGAGAAACAGCCGTGAAATGCAGCTTTCTTGTAATAAAGGGTGTGAACCTACTTTCCTTGCGGAGTGGCGTCCTTACAGACAGAGGCAACTTTGGTGAACATGTTATGCGGCGGCCTCAGCCGCAGAGGATGCACCACCTGTCGGGAATGTGGTGACAGGACTGCGCGGGAGTCATTGAACAACCAAAAAGCGGCGCAGGAAAGCGGAAACTGTGGAAGCTGCGCTTCATGTCTGTGGCCCACCGGAGGGCTTGTAAACCAATTAAACATTATGGCAAGGAATGAATGAGAGGCAAACTGTACGGACCCCACCGGCGGGGAAGAATTGAACTACAGCTACCAGCATGCTCTCACTGGTGAGCGCATGCACAAAATGGTGATTGAATAGCTGGAGTGTAACCGTCATTTGCTACTTGCTGCCCCATGAGGAAGGAGCCTGCGGCTCCGAAACGCGTCGGGGATGTGAGAAACAGCCGTGAAATGCAGCTTTCTTGTAATAAAGGGTGTGAACCTACTTTCCTTGCGGAGTGGCGTCCTTACAGACAGAGGCAACTTTGGTGAACATGTTATGCGGCGGCCTCAGCCGCAGAGGATGCACCACCTGTCGGGAATGTGGTGACAGGACTGCGCGGGAGTCATTGAACAACCGAAAAAGCGGCGCAGGAAAGCGGAAACTGTGGAAGCTGCGCTTCATGTCTGTGGCCCACCGGAGGGCTTGTAAACCAATTAAACATTATGGCAAGGAATGAATGAGAGGCAAACTGTACGGACCCCACCGGCGGGGAAGAATTGAACTACAGCTACCAGCATGCTCTCACTGGTGAGCGCATGCACAAAATGGTGATTGAATAGCTGGAGTGTAACCGTCATTTGCTACTTGCTGCCCCATGAGGAAGGAGCCTGCGGCTCCGAAACGCGTCGGGGATGTGAGAAACAGCCGTGAAATGCAGCTTTCTTGTAATAAAGGGTGTGAACCTACTTTCCTTGCGGAGTGGCGTCCTTACAGACAGAGGCAACTTTGGTGAACATGTTATGCGGCGGCCTCAGCCGCAGAGGATGCACCACCTGTCGGGAATGTGGTGACAGGACTGCGCGGGGGTCATTGAACAACCGAAAAAGCGGCGCAGGAAAGCGGAAACTGTGGAAGCTGCGCTTCATGTCTGTGGCCCACCGGAGGGCTTGTAAACCAATTAAACATTATGGCAAGGAATGAATGAGAGGCAAACTGTACGGACCCCACCGGCGGGGAAGAATTGAACTACAGCTACCAGCATGCTCTCACTGGTGAGCGCATGCACAAAATGGTGATTGAATAGCTGGAGTGTAACCGTCATTTGCTACTTGCTGCCCCATGAGGAAGGAGCCTGCGGCTCCGAAACGCGTCGGGGATGTGAGAAACAGCCGTGAAATGCAGCTTTCTTGTAATAAAGGGTGTGAACCTACTTTCCTTGCGGAGTGGCGTCCTTACAGACAGAGGCAACTTTGGTGAACATGTTATGCGGCGGCCTCTGCCGCAGAGGATGCACCACCTGTCGGGAATGTGGTGACAGGACTGCGCGGGGGTCATTGAACAACCGAAAAGCGGCGCAGGAAAGCGGAAACTGTGGAAGCTGCGCTTCATGTCTGTGGCCCACCGGAGGGCTTGTAAACCAATTAAACATTATGGCAAGGAATGAATGAGAGGCAAACTGTACGGACCCCACCGACGGGGAAGAATTGAACTACAGCTACCAGCATGCTCTCACTGGTGAGCGCATGCACAAAATGGTGATTGAATAGCTGGAGTGTAACCGTCATTTGCTACTTGCTGCCCCATGAGGAAGGAGCCTGCGGCTCCGAAACGCGTCGGGGATGTGAGAAACAGCCGTGAAATGCAGCTTTCTTGTAATAAAGGGTGTGAACATACTTTCCTTGCGGAGTGGCGTCCTTACAGACAGAGGCAACTTTGGTGAACATGTTATGCGGCGGCCTCAGCCGCAGAGGATGCACCACCTGTCGGGAATGTGGTGACAGGACTGCGCGGAAGTCATTGAACAACCAAAAAAGCGGCGCAGGAAAGCGGAAACTGTGGAAGCTGCGCTTCATGTCTGTGGCCCACCGGAGGGCTTGTAAACCAATTAAACATTATGGCAAGGAATGAATGAGAGGCAAACTGTACGGACCCCACCGGCGGGGAAGAATTGAACTACAGCTACCAGCATGCTCTCACTGGTGAGCGCATGCACAAAATGGTGATTGAATAGCTGGAGTGTAACCGTCATTTGCTACTTGCTGTCCCATGAGGAAGGAGCCTGCGGCTCCGAAACTCTTCGGGGATGTGAGAAACAGCTGTGAAATGGAGCTTTGTTGTAATAAATGGTGTGAACCTACTTTCCTTGCGGAGTGGCGTCCTTACAGACAGAGGCAACTTTGGTGAACATGTTATGCGGCGGCCTCAGCCGCAGAGGATGCACCACCTGTCGGGAATGTGGTGACAGGACTGCGCGGGAGTCATTGAACAACCGAAAAAGCGGCGCAGGAAAGCGGAAACTGTGGAAGCTGCGCTTCATGTCTGTGGCCCACCGGAGGGCCTGTAAACCAATTAAACATTATGGCAAGGAATGAATGAGAGGCAAACTGTACGGACCCCACCGGCGGGGAAGAATTGAACTAAAGCTACCAGCATGCTCTCACTGGTGAGCGCATGCACAAAATGGTGATTGAATAGCTGGAGTGTAACCGTCATTTGCTACTTGCTGCCCCATGAGGAAGGAGCCTGCGGCTCTGAAACGCGTCGGGGATGTGAGAAACAGCCGTGAAATGCAGCTTTCTTGTAATAAAGGGTGTAAACCTACTTTCCTTGCGGAGTGGCGTCCTTACAGACAGAGGCAACTTTGGTGAACATGTTATGCGGCGGCCTCAGCCGCAGAGGATGCACCACCTGTCGGGAATGTGGTGACAGGACTGCGCGGGGGTCATTGAACAACCGAAAAGCGGCGCAGGAAAGCGGAAACTGTGGAAGCTGCGCTTCATGTCTGTGGCCCACCGGAGGGCTTGTAAACCAATTAAACATTATGGCAAGGAATGAATGAGAGGCAAACTGTACGGACCCCACCGGCGGGGAAGAATTGAACTACAGCTACCAGCATGCTCTCACTGGTGTGCGCATGCACAAAATGGTGATTGAATAGCTGGAGTGTAACCGTCATTTGCTACTTGCTGCCCCATGAGGAAGGTGCCTGCGGCTCCGAAACGCTTCGGGGATATGAGAAACAGCCGTGAAATGCAGCTTTCTTGTAATAAAGGGTGTGAACCTACTTTCCTTGCGGAGTGGCGTCCTTACAGACAGAGGCAACTTTGGTGAACATGTTATGCGGCGGCCTCAGCCGCAGAGGATGCACCACCTGTCGGGAATGTGGTGACAGGACTGCGCGGGAGTCATTGAACAACCGAAAAAGCGGCGCAGGAAAGCGGAAACTGTGGAAGCTGCGCTTCATGTCTGTGGCCCACCGGAGGGCTTGTAAACCAATTAAACATTATGGCAAGGAATGAATGAGAGGCAAACTGTACGGACCCCACCGACGGGGAAGAATTGAACTACAGCTACCAGCATGCTCTCACTGGTGAGCGCATGCACAAAATGGTGATTGAATAGCTGGAGTGTAACCGTCATTTGCTACTTTCCTGCCCCATGAGGAAGGAGCCTGCGGCTCCGAAACGCGTCGGGGATGTGAGAAACAGCCGTGAAATGCAGCTTTCTTGTAATAAAGGGTGTGAACATACTTTCCTTGAGGAGTGGCGTCCTTACAGACAGAGGCAACTTTGGTGAACATGTTATGCGGCGGCCTCAGCCGCAGAGGATGCACCACCTGTCGGGAATGTGGTGACAGGACTGCGCGGAAGTCATTGAACAACCAAAAAGCGGCGCAGGAAAGCGGAAACTGTGGAAGCTGCGCTTCATGTCTGTGGCCCACCGGAGGGCTTGTAAACCAATTAAACATTATGGCAAGGAATGAATGAGAGGCAAACTGTACGGACCCCACCGGCGGGGAAGAATTGAACTACAGCTACCAGCATGCTCTCACTGGTGAGCGCATGCACAAAATGGTGATTGAATAGCTGGAGTGTAACCATCATTTGCTACTTGCTGCCCCATGAGGAAGGAGCCTGCGGCTCCGAAACGCGTCGGGGATGTGAGAAACAGCTGTGAAATGCAGCTTTCTTGTAATAAAGGGTGTGAACCTTCTTTTCTTGCGGAGTGGCGTCCTTACAGACAGAGGCAACTTTGGTGAACATGTTATGCGGCGGCCTCAGCCGCAGAGGATGCACCACCTGTCGGGAATTTGGTGACAGGACTGCGCGGGAGTCATTGAACAACCGAAAAAGCGGCGCAGGAAAGCGGAAACTGTGGAAGCTGCGCTTCATGTCTGTGGCCCACCGGAGGGCTTGTAAACCAATTAAACATTATGGCAAGGAATGAATGAGAGGCAAACTGTACGGACCCCACCGGCGGGGAAGAATTGAACTACAGCTACCAGCATGCTCTCACTGGTGAGCGCATGCACAAAATGGTGATTGAATAGCTGGAGTGTAACCGTCATTTGCTACTTGCTGCCCCATGAGGAAGAAGCCTGCGGCTCCGAAACTCGTCGGGGATGTGAGAAACAGCCGTGAAATGCAGCTTTGTTGTAATAAAGGGTGTGAACCTACTTTCCTTGCGGAGTGGCGTCCTTACAGACAGAGGTAACTTTGGTGAACATGTTATGCGGCGGCCTCAGCCGCAGAGGATGCACCACCTGTCGGGAATGTGGTGACAGGACTGCGCGGTGGTCATTGAACAACCGAAAAAGCGGCGCAGGAAAGCGGAAACTGTGGAAGCTGCGCTTCACGTCTGTGGCCCACCAGAGGGCTTGTAAACCAATTAAACATTATGGCAAGGAATGAATGAGAGGCAAGCTGTACGGACCCCACCGGCGGGGAAGAATTGAACTACAGCTACCAGCATGCTCTCACTGGTGAGCGCATGCACAAAATGGTGATTGAATAGCTGGAGTGTAACCGTCATTTGCTACTTGCTGCCCCATGAGGAAGGAGCCAGCGGCTCTAAAACGCGTCGGGGATGTGAGAAACAGCCGTGAAATGCAGCTTTCTTGTAATAAAGGGTGTGAACCTACTTTCCTTGTGGAGTGGCGTCCTTATAGACAGAGGCAACTTTGGTGAACATGTTATGCGGTGGCCTCAGCCGCAGAGGATGCACCACCTGTCGGGAATGTGGTGACAGGACTGCGCGGTGGTCATTGAACAACCGAAAAAGCGGCGCAGGAAAGCAGAAACTGTGGAAGCTGCACTTCACGTTTGTGGCCCACCGGAGGGCTTGTAAACCAATTAAACATTATGGCAAGGAATGAATGAGAGGCAAACTGTACGGACCCCACCGGCGGGGAAGAATTGAACTACAGCTACCAGCATGCTCTCACTGGTGAGCGCATGCACAAAATGGTGATTGAATAGCTGGAGTGTAACCGTCATTTGCCACTTGCTGCCCCATGAGGAAGGAGCCTGCGGCTCCGAAACGCGTCGGGGATGTGAGAAACAGCCGTGAAATGCAGCTTTCTTGTAATAAAGGGTGTGAACCTACTTTCCTTGCGGAGTGGCGTCCTTACAGACAGAGGCAACTTTGTTTAATATATATATATATATAGAAGGCTCCGTAACACAGTCCTTTTGTCTCTGCAAGCTTTTTCCAGGCCGCTGCGGATGTGGTGTGTCTGAGGCAGAGCTTCCGGGGCATTTTGTGGAATCCGGAACGGAAAGGACTGAGCCCCCTGTATCACACTGCCGGAATCAGTCGGAGCACGAGCGAACTGAGCCAGCTCAAGGAAAGCGGTGAAAATAGCGCTGTGGCACCGAAGCACGGACACGAGGAAAACACTCGGCTGAGTGAATATCAAGACAGTTCCGAGCGGAAAAACAGAAGGTACGGCAATATTTACGGCAGTGTATTGCATACAGGTCAAGGGGTGTGCTTTCCCTGCAGCCCATTGAGTCATTCAGTGAATGAGGGGAGCTTGCGGGGAAAATAGTGTTAAACGGTGATTGTGCGTGAAGCACTAAGTAAATCAGCGTAATCAGTGCAGACAGGATGTCGGCCGACACGATTAGGAGCCGAGAACAGGCAGTGGAGGAAATGTTTTCGGAATCCCAAAGGGAACCGGATATAAATGGTGCACGGAGAACAGAGGAACGGAGTGGCAAATCGAGTGGGCTCAAAGGCAAATTCAAGGTATTGGAGAAGCTAAACGACAGGAGCAGTCCAAATGGTGGGAGGCACGTTCTCTTGAAGAGATATTTGGACGTGGGCAGAATACCCAGGGGGCTCCGCATTATGATCACTCCAAGTTATGAAGCGCCCAATCCTCTCATGTTGGCAGAGTGGGGGAATGTAACCCGAGTCTTCGCGCAGGCTAGTACAAATACTGGTCAAGTATGCGGATATTGACAGGGGTGAGCTACAAACCAAAATTGACAAACTAGAGGATGAAATTAAAGAGCAGGAAGGTGACTCAAGAGCAGGTCAGAAGCTGCGAGAAGAAATGATGGTGAGACTTACAAAGGAGGAAGAAAAAATTAAGGCAAGGAAGACATATAAATTCAAAAGGGACCGTGAGGACTATGCAAATGGCCAGATTTTTAAGTTTGCTAGACGGTATGACTCGATAAGAATGGCAACAGCCATCAGACGTATGCAAACAGATAACCAGACATCTAAGCAAGCAGAAGGAGGCCAACAATCAGCAGAATTGACTTCTGTGTCGGATCTCAGTTCAGTGGCTGAAAGTGAGTTGGATAATGAGGGCTCAAGGGCAATGAGAGCACACAATGGAATTAAGTTCACCTTGGGGGAAGAACTAGGCATTTTAAAACAGGGAAGACGGGAGACGCTACGACCTCGCAACAAAGGAGCAACTGTAAAACCCGCTCACAAAGAAGAAGGAGCAGGCGTAAGGCCAGCCAAAGGCGTAGAGAATACGAAGCGGGGACGGGGCAGAGCAAGGTATTAACGAAAGACGTCATTAACAATATGATCTCCATGGGCAACAAAAGTATTAACAACATCACAAGAGAGCAGGAGGCTAATACCATCATAAATTTGGTTAGCATCGATTTATCTGCAGCAGAAGCCCAGTTGTTGTCCTTGGGACTATCTCATTGCCCTGAGTCAAATTTTAATTACGTCAGGACAAGAGCAGATGTCTATCAATATATCAGAAAACTGAAGCTCAAGAAATTTCATCTACAGAAACCAGCGTCCAATCAACTAGGAAAGAAATACCAAGTATCTAGTGAGTTGTCCCCGTAGGATTGATGGTCTCTGATATAGGCTTATATCAGGACTTATGTGAATTAGACAGTGGTGTAGAAACTGTCCACAATACAGAGAATGTGCAATTGTTGTCCCCCCTGATAACTAATCTGAGACCGACAACACCATTTAAACCCAAGTCTAAATTTGTTCCAAATATGGCCCGAGATGGCTTGGACATGTTCAGCGAGCAGGTAGTGGCCCAAATCAAAAAATTGAATTTAGAAATCAATGGACCAGCAAGAAGGAAATACACTAATAAGGAGAGGCAATATAACCAACTAATTACCAAGCTGCAGAAAGAAAAGGTGATAATAAGAACATCTGACAAGGGCGGTAACATTGTCCTATGGCCAGAAAAGGAATACATGGAGGAGGCATATGGCCAACTGAATGACCAGCAATGTTACAGGAGAAGTAATTCATTGAAATTTAAAAATATACAGGATTCTTTATTTAAACATCTCCTGGCATGGAAAAGTGTAGGACTTCTCAATTGGGAGGAATACAAATACCTCAAAAAAATTGTCCATTGGTCCCGGTGATTTATTTCATACCCAAGATTCACAAGAGCATTGAGAAACCACCTGGGAGACCAATAATTGCAGCTTGTGATGGGCCGCTAGAAAATGTTTCCAGATATATTGACTATTTTTTACAAGGATTTATGAAGAATTTGACTTCGTATGTGCAAGACACATGTGACTTTTTAAGAAAAATAGAGAATATTGTTTGGAATCCTGATTATTTGCTCATAGCTTTGGATGTTTCATCCTTGTATACATGCATTCGGAATAAGGATGGGATGAGAGCTGTAGAGCATTTTCTTAATTCAAGACCCATAGCATTTGTACAGCACACCAAAATGTTGTTGGATATGTTGCTATTCTGTTTGGAGAATAATGTGTTTCTTTTCAATGGACAATTGTTTCAACAGATCCAGGGAGTGGCTATGGGGGCCAGCTTCTCCCCCAGTTATGCTTGTTTATTTATGGGCTGGTGGGAGGAGCTGGTCCTCATGAGACAATATGAGAATATTTATAAAACTAATGTCATTTCCTGGATGCGGTTCATTGACGATTTGTTCATAGTTTGGAGAGGCAATAAGGAAAGTGCAATTGAATTTATAGAACAAATTAATAAAAAGGATATTAATTTGCGATTTACATCAACAATAAGCAATAGCACTATAACATTTTTAGACGTGCAGGTTCAGGTCGTTGATAATGTCTTATGGACAGAATATAGGGAGCAACCCCACTTACCAAGAGACAGGGTACCACAGGTAAAGAAAAAGAAGGAACTCTCTTGGATCACCACATACACACAACGAAATATATCACTCCAAATATGTCGTTGGATCACTCAACCATATACATCCATTACAAGAAGGCCAAAAATCTGAACCCAAAAAGCAACCGCATATAACACAGAGATAAAGAGCTCACACTTCAAGGGTAAATTCAACATTTATTGTAATTCATTAATAAAAAATTCCGAAATTTACATCAATACATGAAGTAAAACACATTTAAAAACCATATTGAAAAGCATATTAAAAACCTTTTATGAGAGACAAAGACAAGTGTGTGAAAGCAATCAAATTCATCAAATAAAGGTTATTCCCAACTGGAATCTCATATATAAACACCATCAATCTATTCACTTCGTTGTTGTATTAGACATATGGATGTTCCAGGATATAACCCACTGTATCAATACAGGCGTCGACGCGTTTCGGTGGTCATATATTATTGGGGTACCACCTTCATCAGGAGATGCATAAAACTTGTCTCTCATTCAACAATTTAGTATTAAAAACACCACTATTTTGATATCACAACTGAAGAAAGACTCACAGCTTTCTCTGTGGGTGGTCTAATTTAAATCCACCGTGTCCCCACTTTTTCAAAACAAATATATAATCCTGGGTTGCTTAATATATTAGTTCTAAAGCGATGTTGAAGTATCACCTTTCAACCGCAATGAACGCGGGATCTTAATGAATCCTGTCCAGAAATATTTTGCTCAGGGTGGGCACATAAGTTTCACACCTCTGATTACGGTGAAAGATGGACCGTCGTGTTCTCTCCCAGTATCTCGTCAAAAGATCGTTGATAATGTCTTAAACACAACCCTTTTTAGAAAACCCACGGCAGGCAACACATTGCTTCATGCGTCGAGTGCCCATCCTCCCCATCTTATTAAAAGTATTCCTTATGGGGAGATGTTGCGCATTCGATAAATATGCAGCAGCAATGTGGATGCAGAGGAAAAGCAGGAGGAAAGTCGTGTTAGGTTTCTAGTCAGGGGGTATAGTCCTGAAATTATTGAGGCAGCTATAAAAAGATCCAGAGTTCAAGCTAGGGAGGATCTTTTAAAATATAGAGCCAAGAGGACAGAAACAAGTGATAAAACAGAAACCCCGCAACCTACCAGATTGATCCTTTCCTACTCCAGGCAAGAAAAGCAAATAAGAGCTATCATGAGGCGTCACTGGCATTTTATTCGTGATGACCCGGTAATTGGGAATTCAGTTTTGTCTAACCATCACCTTTAGGAGAGGTATGAGTATGGGAAACATGCTAGTGAGTAATAGTCAGGAGAAAAAAGTGCAGGACACATGGCTAATGGCCAGGACGGGCTTTTTTAAATGTTCAGTGTGTAAAGCCTGCCAATTTGGTGCAAACTAAATCCTATACAACGGCATTCTCCAATAAACCTCGAGAAATTGAACAGCATTTGACATGTAAAAGCAAATTCGCTGTATATGTACTCGAATGCAGTTGCAGACTTAAATATGTAGGTAGCACCAAATTGGCGGTGCATAAGAGAATCCTGCAGCATGTTAGAGCAATCGTAAATAAGGATAAAAATTATCCAGTGGCAAGACATTTCGAGGTTTTTCATAACAGTGACCCGAAATGTTTAAAAATATTTTGCTATTGATGCTGTCCCTATATCCAAAAGGGGTGGGAATAGGGAGGCTAGATTGAGACGCCTGGAGACTAGTTATATTCTGGAATTTGATTCTATGTATCCGGGCGGTCTCAATGCCACTGAAGATCTTTACACTTCCTTTAACTGGGATATCACATAGTTGCACTTATGTCGAATCATAATATCTAGTTGTTTTTAAGAACATGTCTTATGAAGTTTTTAGGTTTAATAGATATTTATGGTCTTATTCATACATATTTATATAATTAGATATTATTTGAATGGTTATTGGTATAGTTTTTTTACTTGGGAAGATACATGAAATTTCTTTTAACTATTCTAGATATAGTTCTTATAGGATATGTCCATATGAGTAGGATACTGTATGACCTTTTAACTCATGAAGAAAAGAGATCAAGAGAGTAGAATGCCTCAACTATATTATATCTCCTTTAGTTGAATGGAGTCCCTTCTTACCGTATATGTGAAGTTTGTCCGATGATTTTGCCTATCAATAAGCACTCAGCATTTTAATATTGGTCAAAAAATGTTAGTTTTGACATGTACTGTAGGACGTAGTCACTTTATTAATTATATAGATTGAAGTAGGTCGCAAATTGTTCTCAGAACAGAAACATATAGCATTGACGTTTAGAGTCATGTGTAGTTTAGAGGATTTTTTTCATAGGAGAGCAATAATAATAAATTTAAAAAAACTGTGATTTGGACTAAAATAATATAAAAAAAACTGTGATTCAGACAAGTTCAACATTAATACCTACCATTATGAAATGTAAAGGAACTACATATGCGTGTCAAACTGTTTTTGATGTATATAAAAATAAAAAAATTTTAGCACTTTTCCACGTTGTATAGGGGGCACTTTTAGGATTTTAAGGCCTTTTTAATTACTTTTCAGGACATGACACAACTAAAATTATTTTTAAGCATTTATGCGGAAATTAAATATTGGATACTTGAAATGAATGTACAGAATATATACATAAAAATTATTTTTTATATTCTGAAAGGGAACTATCGGAAATTCGATGGCCCAGGGATAAACATATATCATCACAATGTTCCAGTTAATTGAATTGAGGCATTTATGCATATATATGAAGTATTTTTGTTTATGTCTATGAAAATGTTTGAGCACTAGCACTTTAAAAATGGAGGGTTCAGTTAACCAGTGTCATGTGATCAAGGCCGCTTGAACGGCAGAAACGCGTCATGGCTGACATCTGTGTTTGCTGAAAATAAAATACACTGCAGCACGAATTTGGGTTCACGCTCGTTATTCTGGAAGGTGAAAATGCGAGGTGATTAATATATATATATATATATGCAAAAAGAACAACTGATGGACAGAATTCAGAACAATGTCATACATTTACCCCAGTACAGAGATCTGAGTCTAATGCCATCATTTTTTTGCTCACCATGCCATTCCAGTTTGAACCCAGCCATATGCAAATCAGTCTTGGCCCTGTGCCCAATGGGAACTGTCCAACCCGAACTGCCAGGCCAGGTCCTCCCTGAACTGTAAACAAAAAAAGGATAGATTTAGACCCAGATCTCTGTACTGATCTTCACGAAATTCTAAAAATAAAAGTGTGCCAGAGATTCTTGTACATGGAAAGTTTCGGGGTGATACATCAAGCGGGGGCCGAGAAAAATGGGGGCCTTGTTAATTCACATAGGACCTTTAGACAGGGCTACAGCTCAAACTGCTGAACGGAATTACACCAAATTTGGCAGAAAGGTAGATGTTTGCCCGGGTAAGAGCCTTTTTGTTCCTTGGTGTAAATCTGTTCAGTAGTTTTAGAGATATTAACTGAAGTACCAATTTATATATATATTGTGATGGGGATACTCTGAGGGTCCGACAGTCCCCGTGCTCAAATCTGAATAATTGCCCAACACTTCAAACCAGGAAGTGTTGGCAGCCATCTTGGGACTTGGCTTGAGCCGAGTCCCAGAAAAAACATTGCAAAATAAGAGAAGGTGAAAGGGTATGAATACCTTGACCACCTAGGCCTCTTGGGGGGGTGGTCCCATAGGGCCCCTGCCAGGCCCAAAAACCTTTTTTTTCAAAAAATAATATTGAGGGGAGTAGCGCTGGAGCCACAGCTCCCGCTGAAAAAATAAAAGAAAGAGAAGCACTGGCTCCCACGCTTCTCTATTGTTTATCCCACAAGTGGGACAGGTCCTGGGGCAAGCAGCCATTAATATTGCAATGTAATGGTGGGGGTGGTCTAACAGACCCCCCATGCCCCAGGGACCACAACCTCCCAAGAGCTATTCATCAAATTAATGCAGGGGAGGCTCGTACGGCCTCCCCGCAGCTCCTGGAAACACCACCTCCCCAGGTCTGATAAAAAAGAAATCAGGGTCCATATGGACCCCCCATGCCGGAGGACCACCACCTCCCCGGGGCTGTTTAATTTTGAAATGGTGGACTCATGGACCCTCCCGGTCCCTGGGAACCACCACCTCTACGGAGCCAAATTACATTTATTTAAATGGAGGGGCTCGGGGACCGCCACCTCCCTGGGATAGGCCCTAATACAAAAAAGAAGGGGGGCTGCATGCACCCCCTTTCTGGAGCCATAGATGGCCCTTGGGACTACCACCCCCCAAGGCCAGCTCCTGCTATGTTCTGGGGTGCCCGCCCAAGGGACATAGGTGTTTGCTGTGGCTTGGTGGGAGCTTTACCACTCCGGTCAAACCACAGCAAATGCTCCACTTCCAGCAAGAACTGAAAATGCTCTCGCTTGCTGGAAGCAGAGCAGAATTGCTTTCAGACAGGGAGCTGACTTTCCAGCAGCTCCCTATGTCTGAAGGCAATTCCGGCTTGAGCAGGAGGTGGGGAGCCAGCAGGGACCCGGGGGGCCTTCAGGCTCCTCCTGCGGTCCCAGTGGAGAGTGGGTGCCCAGGGGGCACCTAGCAGAAAGATGGCCCGGCCTCTGGGGATGGGGTCCCGGGGTCGAATTCAGTCTGGGGAGGGGGCCGTGCAGTCCCCCTTCCCCGATTGTAAATAGCCAGGCCCCGGGGATGGTGTCCTCAGGGCCAAAATTGGCCCAGGGAGAGGGGACGAATGCCCCCCTCCCCTATATAACAATTTTTCTTTTAAAGGCTGGGCCCCAGGGTATGGGGTCCCTGTGGCCAAAATCAGCCAGGGAGAAAGGTCACGAGCCCCCCCCACCATTACAAAAAGGCCTGGCCTTGTAGGACTCTGGGGCTAAAATTGGACCGGGAAATGGGGGCCACTCAGCCCCCGCCCGTAATCAAATATTTATTTTTTTAAATGGACGGCCCGGGAAAGTCCCTGGAGGCCCCATCCCCTTTCTCAACCACTCTGCAAAGGGGCCTCCTGGTGCACATCTTGTTGGGGAATGAAGTCCCCTTGGCTGGTAAGGGTCCTGGGTAGCCAAAATCCTCCAATTATGTCCGACACAGTTGGACTGCTGAGAGCTGGTCGGAGGCCCGCCACCTTTCTCCATCACTCTGCAAATGCGCCTCCGGGCACACTATTAGTTGGGGGAAGAAGTCCTCTTGTATGCTGAGGATCCTTAGGGGCCAAGTACCCCTCCTGTTACCTCCAATAAGTCCCACACAGCGGGATTGCTGAGAGGTGGTCAGAGTCCCGCCGCCTTTCTCCACCACTCTGCAAACGCGACTACTAGTTAAAAAAACATAGAAATTCACTTGAAAAGCCAAAGGTTACAAGGATGTTATAGTTAGGAAATAGAATTTAAAAAACCTTGGAAATTACCTAAAAAAAAACAAAGGTTATAGGGACGTTATATTTAGGAAATAGATTTTAGAAAACCATAGAAATTCACAGAAAAACACAAAGGTTACAGGGACGTTATATTTCAATCTTACAAAATCATAGAAACTCAGCAATTATAGTTACCTGAGCTAACTATAACTTATGCCCCTGCAATGCACTGCTTATGACCTCACATATTACATCACTCATGACATGGTCAGGGACATCACTGATGACAACACTGATGACAACTAAAATAACATCACTGATGACATCATCCACAGAACCGCTCACACACCTATCACACCCCCATACAATCTCTTGTATGCTCAATCACACATCCATTCACTCATCCATAAAGCCACTCATACAACCAGTCACTCACCCTCACAACCACTCACACAGCCATACACTCACCCATTCAGCTACTCACACAAAGACATATTCACCTATACAGCCACACATGCACCCACTCACACACCCATACAGCCGCTCAACATAGCCACTCACTCACCCATATAAGCACTCACACACTCACTCACAAACCCACACAACCACTTACATACCCGTTCACATATCCATACAAGTACTCTCATATCTGCTCACTAACCCATACAGTCATTCACGCAGACACTCACTCTCCAATGCACCAAATCACTTAACCAAACACTCACTGAAACATCCACTCACTCACCCATGCAGCTAGGTATACACCCAGTCACTCACTCATACAGTCATTCAGCATTCAGACACCCACTCACTCACCCAACCAGTCACTTACACAGCCACTCACTCACCGATACAGCCACTAACACACCCACTCACTCAGCAACATAGTTACTCACAACACCCACTCTCTCACCCACACAGCTACTCAGATACCTAGTTATACACCCATATAGCCACTCACACATACCGTTATACACCCATACAGCCACTCACTCATACAGTTATACACCCATACAGCCACTCACACACCCAGTCAATCACCCATACAGCCACTCACACACCCAGTCGCACACCCATACAGCCACTCACATACCTGCAAAACCACTCACACATTCACTCGTACACCCGTACAACCACTCAGATACCAACTCACACACCCATACAACCACTAACACAACCACTCACACACCTACAGACCTAGTCAGAAATCAACTCACTCACCCATACAGTCACCCATGCATACACTCATACACCCATACAGTCACTCACACACCCAGTCACACACTGATACAGACAGTCACACACACTCATATTACCCATGTAAGATAGTATCACTCAAAAGTAGTACAACTGGTATATTAATCTAACTTTTGTAGTAGGTTAGTTTGTATGTTTAACACCCATAAACTCTTAATAACACTTATACTCACTTGATGATGTCATCAGTGATGTCATCTAAGATGTAATTTGAGATGTCATCAATGATGTCACTGACTATGTCATGAGTGATATATAATAATTGAGGTCATAAGCAGTGCATTGTGGGGGCGTACGTTATAATTAGCTCAGGTAACTATAACTGTTGAATTTCTATGGTTTTGTATGAGTGAAATCCGAGCCTAACTGTAACGTCCCTGTAACCTTTGGTTTTTTCAGTGAATATATCTATCTAACCTCCATTCCAACAGCACCAAATGAGATATGGCATTGCAGGAGCGTGCTGTAGAAAATGCTTCACCAAGTCACCAATTTATAGATATTTTGCATAATAATTGTCAACTGATTTCGGTAATGCAAGGCAGTCTTATAAAATGCATGTGCATAGTCCTTTCTTCGTTTTGATTAAAAACAGAAAGTAGCCAGGCTTGACTGCCTGGCTCACCTTAACAACCCCTGTTATTTTCTATTACGTGGGCAGTAGCTTTCAACACTGCTTGCCTTTAAGACAACTGTCATGGACAACAAAGGAAGGGGGGTCATATTTTGAAACAGATTCATAATAAATGCTACGTTTAAATATTGGAACTATGGGCCTGATTACGATGGCAGTGGGACCGGCACCGTCAGGCCATCAGTAGCGGTCCCACCGCCATCGGTCCCTGCAGGACCACCCGCCACATTAGGATGGCAGGCGGATGGTGGGCTGGTGGAGAGACCGTCCACCACACATCTGACGGACTCAAGGAACTGGTCGGACCATCAGAGGTTCAGCAATCTCTACAATAGTGGCGGTTCCTGCTCTGGCACCGCCGTAGGGATTACAATGTCCCTTTCTGCCTGCCTTTTCAAGGTGGTCCGCCCGACATGAAAAGGCAGGCGGAAAGGTACTTTTGGGGCCCCTAGCTGGCCCCCCCTCCCCCTGGCCCCCAGCTATGGGTTCTGGGGGCACCCATGGTGCCCCCCTAAACATCCCTGCACCGTGTGCCAGGTACCGCATGGTGCCTGTCACAAGGTGCAGGGATGTTTACAAACATGCCAATTAGCATTGAGGCTTGTGCTGCAGTCCTTTTTCGGGCCACAGCACATGCCTCAATGCTAAGAGGCATGTTTACAACCGCCTCCACGGCAGTCGCATTGTATCTGTCTGTCGGGACCGCCGACTCCTAGTTGGCTGGTCCTGTTCCCAACAGGATGGCGGTCGGACGCTCATCCGATCGCCATCATAATCAGGCCCTATGTCCTTTCCAACAAACTACTTGCCCATTCCATTGCTCAAATTAGTGTTTCTAAGTGCTGGTGTCAAACTATTCCAATTTATGACCATCGCAAAGTAAAATGTTATTCATAAGTCATCTTTGGAAGTCTTCCCTAGATATCAGATTGAATGACCATGGTGACTCAGTAAGTTAGACAATTCAGTAATGAAATATCGTTGATATTATGGTGCGCAACATTTGATGCCAACTAAATGTGTTTGTCATAGAAATAATTTGTGAAGTGCAAAAAACTTCATCCTAATACTTGGTATGCATTATAAAGTTTTTTTTTACCATTATAAAAATTAAATCTCATTAATATGGGTAGGATGGTACAGAATTTCAGTTTCAAAATGAATGACGAGAGTTCATTAATTCACCCATGATTGTCATGTTCAATAACCTTGGTGTCTCCTTATGATGGAAAATCAAGTGATGAAATAATGTCACCATTATACTTCTCAACACACCTCAGCTGCTCCTTTAATTGCCCACCAAATCAATGCAAAGTACATGATCTAAAAATGAAGTAGTGCAGGTGTAAAAGAAGTTAAGGTACATAACGAGAATTTCAACAAAGTCTTGATATAAGTGTCTCAACGAATTCCTCTTATATTGATATTTACAGTTTGCATGTGTTGTTCGTTGTTGTTTTTGCAGTTTCAGTCAATTTCATTATAAACAACTCAATCACGATAAATCGTCCATTTTTCCTCATATCATTCTTTTCCATTGAAATGTATTCTTCATCAGAACATTTTCAGTTCTAACCTATGTCATTCATATGCGACCCCATCAAGATACCTTTAATGAAAATGGTCTGTGCTTGTAATAAGTGTACATGCAGTTCTGCGTTCAAATTATGGCCCCATTGTATCCTTGTTCTCATTTGTAAAATTGATCTGGATTCCGCTCTTCTGAGTTTGCGTTTACGATCACCCCCTCTAGGTTCCTTTTGAATCAGTTGGACTCTAATATTTCAACTCGGATATATTCCCTTATGAATGTCCCAAATGTGTTTGGCAAATGGGGTATCTGGGATGTAGACATTCACTCATTCATAGGCCTATAATGGAAAGCAGTGAAGAGTATAAAGTGTGACAGTTCACAAGCAGCATCTAAAACATCAGATTTAACCTTTGCACTGTGGTACTAAATATTTGAATCTGAGTTTATTACTATACTTGTTCCACATAAATTTTTTTGGACCATGCTTAGTTTCACTGACATAGAGACAAAATCCTAACTTTACGACTTTCGGTATTCACAAAGGGCATTTAGGAGTAGTAAAGTTAGGATTTTGTCTCAGTTAAACTTAAGTTTTGGTCTTAAGTTTAACTTAAGTAAAACTTAAGTTTAACTGAGACAAAAACCTAACTTTACTACTCCTAAATGCCCCTTGTGGATACCGAAAGTCGTAAAGTTAGTATTTTGTCTCAGTTAAACTTAGGTTTTGGTCTTAAGTTTAACTTAAGACCAAAACATAAGTTTAACTGCGACAAAATCCTAACTTTACTACTCCTAAATGCCCTTTGTGAATACCAAAAGTCGTAAAGTTAGGATTTTGTCTCAGATTACTTTTGTGAATCAGGCCCACACTGTTTAAAATATATAAAATATATATGCCTTTTTTGATTTCGTAGGAAAGACGCGAACGTTTGTCCTGCGTCACTCTCTGCATGGGTCTCTCCCTCTAGATGCTCAGGGGCTTATTTACAAGCCCCTTGCGCTGCTGGTGCATTATTTTTAATATGGGAAAAAGTGACGTCAGGCGGCGCAAGGGGCTTGTAAATAAGCCCCAGTGTCTTTTTGTCGATCTATCTCTTTCACGCTCCACCTCCTCTCTTTCTCCCTCCCTCACCATCTCTTTCTCTTCTAGGGGTATTTAGCTCTCCTTCATCCTCCTCTCTCTATTTTAATTTCTTATTAGAGCATTATTGTTCAAAAAAATCTAATCTGCTTTTATGTGGAATGAAATAATGAGGTGAATGAGAGCGTTCTATTAAACGCTGCATCACTCTTTAAACTTCAAAAACGACACGATCAATGGACCTGGGAAGAAGCTAGCTTATTAAGCTGCTTTCCTTTATCCATTTATTGATCCAGATTGGTGTCAGGCATTGTAGCCGGTTCGAGAACAAAGGTCTATTAAGAGCGGAGAGATTCTTGAATGGCCTTAAAATAATCTACTGCACGGTGACATTTGGCAAGCCTGTTATACACTGTACATTTTCTATAAATCACTGACAGGAAACTGACAACTGAAAGCGAGTGAAGTAGAGATTATGAGGAATGGAAGAAATATGGAATCAATGATGATGCTAGCCAGCTGGGGTTTGAGAAAATCTCCCACACAGAGGAGGATTTTAAAAACAATGATAAAAAAGAGGCAAGAGAGTCTTGTGACTATAGATGAGACTGAAAAAAGGAAAACTAGATGGCTCATAATAAAAGATAGGAATTGAATCACGACTGCAAGCGGCGAGTTAAGTGTGGCTCTAACTGGCTTTACTTAGAACTTCAAAGTGGGAAGTGAAGGACACTCGGGGGCATATCTACAAGGAGTTAACACCACCAGAACGTCACTTTTCGAGACGTTCTGGTGGCGTTAAGTCCTTCGCCTTATGTATAAGGCGGCGTTAAGCCACTTAACGTGGCTTAATGCCACCTTGTAAATAATGCCCCTATTCACAAAGCATGAAAGGGGCGGGCAATTGGTATTGCAGTGGGAATTCCGTCGCAACACCCATTGCTTTTTGAAGCTGCCCCATATTTACAATGTATGGGGCAGCGCCAAAAATAAGACCAGGAAATACCTGGTCTTCAACAGGCGATAGGAGGAGAAATGTTCTCCGCCAGTTTCTTGTACACATGCCCCTCAGTGTGCAAAAGCTTGAGATCACATGCAACTCCCCCATTTTTCCTGTCAGTGCATGTGCCTTGGCCCCTGTGGCTTGTGCTGCATGTGAAACCGGGCTGTCACTGTACCTGCCGGGCGCGCAATGCCCATTGGGCTAAAAGGGCTTCAGCCCCTGGCGTCGTGTGCTGTAGCCTGGCCTGCAGCTTCGTGGGTGCTTGTCTCTGGGAAAGCCTGGTTAGGACACTGCTTGGTAAGCCGGCATCGGAGAAAACATTTTATTTTTTTAAGAAACACGCGTTAAGCTTTTCCTCCTGCTGGAAAGCGCATTCAAAGGAGGGGTGGAGGTCTCCAGTATTTCATAAAATGCTAGATCACAGACCCCATTGTGGGGGCTTTCACTCTGCATTGCCATGGTCTTTAGCATTCCTCATTGAGACCATGATTGCCAAATAACAATGTGATGATGGCATTTGCACTTAAAAGGTGATATCTGCCCTTTTTCCAACCTGACTGTTAACCTGAGTCCTTCCAAGCAAAGAAGGTAAAACGACAAATTATATTGTATGCAGGGCTACTGGAATTATGTGAATGTGCTGCCGCAACGTTTTCCGCTTAACCACAGTGTTACTGCATCTGCCACATAATCCATCGTCTGCTTCACAATCTGCATATTTTAGGGAAAAAATGTTTTTAGCTCAAACGGTGCAAAAGTTATTAAATATGCACCACACCTGTTGCTGGGCAGTGGAAGATCCTTTGCACAGCTTGATTGGCCACCAATCTGTTGCTTATTGCTGCATTGGGGTGTTATACTGGTACTAATTAATGCTCAGACAGTGTTAATAAGTGTAAAAATGACAAAATAATGAAGTAATGGTGTCACAAAATGTGCCACATTACCCCACATTATTTGCCTTTTCTTCTGCATAATTTACTCAAGCCTGCTGCATAATGTGACCCTCCCCGTTGCATACTACCAGTGTCCCTGATTGTATGTAATTGATGTTATATATTGCTCAATACCCTTGACAAGGGGTAGCAAGTACTATATACATGCACAAAAAGGGGAGAACGTTTTTTTCTTTTTTTTAACGTTTTGCAGTGATTCAGTTGCCATCAGGTAGTCCAGATTTCTTTACCAACAGCATCTTGCATTCTAGGGCACTTGTGTTTTTGCTTCTCAAAATTCCAAGTACTGGCTAAAAAGTCAGAACATACAAAGTGAAATTGGGAAATGTGGATATGGGCAACAGTTACTTTGTTTCTGTGGTTGATGGTAGGTGGCACCACACCAGCACTTCTTATTGGGGTCAGGGACTTTGGTCCTGTTGCCAGTCTCTGAGTAAAATGCTCCTGGCTGCCTGTTCTATCCCAGAAGGAAGGACAGCCATGGCCCAAGTTTTGATGCTGCCTGTGAGTTTGTCAGGCAGTATTGCAGTCAGGGTGATGGTTTGGCAACAACATCTTGTCACACAGTTACTTTAACAGTCATGCACTTATTCTAACACTCCCTACAATGGCAACAGAGGAGAGTAGCCCATCATTGTGCTCCTATGCTTCATGATTGCTATCTAGCTCATTTTGGGTAGGGCGGGACATGTGCATCACAGTAGGGACAAACGTGGTTTGCAATATTACACTACGACTTATCAAGGACTGCTAGTTCTGACCTCTCACAGTCCACCTCACAGAACTCTGTGTGTGCCCCTTGCCCTGGGTATTTGTTGGCTCAACATGTAATAGACTGACAAGTGGATCTGCATGGCACTGTGCATGGACACCACCTGCTACTGCCCCCACCAAATCTTTCTGGGGCTGCAGCTGGAGCCCACCCACCCTGCCTTCTACTACCCTAGTCCAACTTCAATCTGGCACTGTAGTCCTGTGCGTTAATGCACCTTGTGCTGAGACACATGACAGATACCTCCCATTGTTTGAATGTCTTCCTGAAGAGGGGATTTTAAAGCTCAAGCTTGGTTCCAGAGACAACAATTCACATTAACATAAGCGAGGGACTCTCCGAGGTTCAGTGGGATTGACATGTGGGCGAATACACTAAACCAGCCCCATTCCCCAATAAAGCAATGAAGTAGTCTGAGGCCACAATACTTGTTTGTGAGAATTAAACATTCTCTGGCCATATTTATTTCCCTAAAGACACATAAATAAAATGTATTGATATTGACACTCTTTGAAATATTAAATCATGTAAATTGAATATCCATATAAACTTTTTTGTCTGAAATGAAATTCTCAAAAGTATTGCTACCCACCGGGCTGGCACTTCAAGCACCATCCCCAAGACGACGTGATTTGGTACCCCCAGATTTCCACTATGACCCCATACTTAGACCTTAACAAGGTGAACTCAGCCCCTCCCTCATATCGCGGGAGCGCCCTTGGGTCAACCAGTAAGTTAAACCCTAAACCATTCCAGAGGAACCCAAAATTGTACACCCTGGTACCCTTTGGAAGATTGACCTGGGTAACCTGCCATATCTTGGTACCCTGATGCAAGACTATCTCCAAAATCACCCCTAGGCATTGTTAAAGAAGCACCTATTGGCAGCCAAAATATAGTTACTGTAGAGACCAAACTGCAGCCACTGGAAAACCGATATTTCACTACTCATACATGGGGTAAAAATTAGAGCCAAATCAGGAATTTACCTGATCATATAGGGATCTCATTTTCACAGGCTTCATTCCCGCTCTCCTGCTGAAAGTTTGAATTTTCAAACACCATGGCAAGAACTGCCATTAGGCACCACCTCCTTCCTCCCACTGGCCTCTGTCTAAATGTTGATGGCTCCAACATGGAGCACCCTCTGTTTATATTAGTTCTTTGTCTTTTGCTCTTCTGCTCAAGTCCACCTTTTCCTTCCCATGTACTGCAGTGCATTTTGACTTCTACCACATTGTCCATAAGCAGTCACCTAGGCTTCAGCACTATTCATAATGTCATACTACTCTTTGTCCCCGTAGTCACGCTCTCCATATACCACTTCCTTTTTTCCAGCTTTCAGGAAGCCAAAACTGAAGTTGGCTGCAGTTCTAGAGATGCATCTGAATACCTAGCAGACATAAGTGAGTTCCTACACAAATAAAATTAGTTCCTGCACATGCAGAGACTGTGGAACTCTGTCATAAACAGACCCAGTCCTTTTGAAGAGTGGAGCTCATTCACAGGTAGAGTTGACCTTTTCTTCAAAGTTCTATATAGCACAAACTCGACCTGAAGGTAATGGAGAACTTTACAGGAGCACCAGTGACATTACACGAGGTCAGATTAATTTTTTTGGTATGGGCAGTTTAAGAGGTTTGCCCAGAATCAGGGGATGTTGAGCCGGCACCAAGACTCGGACCTGGTTCTTCAGTTCCAAAGTCCACCGGACGCACCGCTGAAGCGCCGCACCGTCACAACGAAATAATTTGTGACGGTTGGAACCTAGTAATTAAATTACTCACCACCGAATATATATCGGATCCCTTCAAATCACCACGAAGCGCCGCACCGTCACAAGACTGTGACGTTGGAACACAGTAATTCAATTACTCACTACTGAGTCTAGATCGGATCCCTTGAAGTAACCATGAGACTACTGAATTCACCTACTTGGACCGGCACCTCTGTTGCCATCAACCCTATCAAGAACTCATTCACCTTACATCCTGGACCCTCCCATCTGGACCACCTGAAATTACCAGATTTCATCCCATAAGACATCCACGTTTGGCACATCCCTGTGGTACTTCTTGTCCCCAGAATTCCTGTCCTGAAGAGACCCCGTATCGCGAGAGAAATATATATACAATTACTGTATTATAATTGTGAAAAGCTCCCCTTCTTCTACTACCAATAACCAATTCCCCCTTCTTTCACATATTTTGTACAGCACTGTTAGGTTATGGTCACTTCACTGGGGTTCACTGAGTCTCGTACAAACTGCTTATAGTGTAAATATTTAGTATACATCCGTGGAGAGTTGTCTCTGATACTTATGCTTATTATAAGTGCAAAATAAAGTATACTCATTTCGGCTGAAGTGAGTACGGCTTTGAGACACTGTCGTGTGGCTTTCTGAAATCGAATCTATACAAATTTGTTTGACTGAATTTAATTAAGGTCCTATCGTATAATTGTCTTTGTTTTTTCTGATTCATTCAAGCAAGTCACACCTTCTTGCAGAGATTGTATCACTTTCATAAATGAGTTCCTTGTGAACACTGTTCTTTTGCTGATCAGTTGCAAAGTCAGCAGCTCTGACCGTAACTCTCCAGCTGACAGTGTCGGCTTGTGGAATTTGAAACTGGTGGGGCGTAAACAGAACGAATCAACATATGCGAGCGAGCGCAGCGAGCGAGCCCGACGGCTCGACGACGACGATGGTTCTCCCCCCATTGAAGAATTTTTTTTTAAATTGGCATCTTTTGGTGCGATTTTCAGCACTATTTCTGTGATAAATGGACTAAAAAATCAGTTCTTCTAGGCATTCATAAGAGAAAACTCATACATTATTCAGAGAATTTCTGGGTTGCCAAGCAAGAGGGCTAGGGTACTAAGCAAGACTGCTTTGGCTCTAACCTTTCCAATAGAAAACACTAGTTAGAGATGTGAACAAGTTCAATGGACAAACCTGGGATCTAGGGAGAGTCCCTCTCCTGAGAAAGAAATTTAAAAAGATTGGCAAATGGTGCATTTTAAAGCAAATGAATGCAGCGATAAAGCAAGGCTTATTAAGCAGTGGCAAAGTATAGTCTGGAAATATTAAACACATTAAAAACTGCTGCGTATCTTCTTGCATTAATTTGTTCAACAGTTACTGTAATATGTAAATTGTTCTGCATGACAACTTTAGCCCTTTAAAATGTATGCTTGCCCAGTGTCTCATGCAGCATTAACTTTGGAAAAATAGGCTCTAACCAGACTTTGGGAAGCACCCACAGCTGCTGGCTGTAACCAGTCATATAGAAATATGTGCAGACAGGTCTTTAAATGAGATGAAAAAAGTGGGTGCTCCCTATAAAGGAACATACCAAATACATTTCTGTGATTCCCATAGTGTGCCATCAGACCGGTATTTTGGTTTCTCTCTGAGATGTAATTTTATCCAGACAAATGGCACAGCAACTGACATACGCCTAAAGCCTGTCAGTATGATTGGCTTTGTCACTGGGTGTTAGCTGTTTAAGATAAATGAGTAACAACAATGATTTCTTATAAATAATTAACATTGAAAATGTTTAAATTCTGAAATTCTGAAATAGTGAGTCTGTGAATTAAATAGCATTGAGGCCTGTGGAAGGAGTTTCAGCCTTCAATTATGTGTGCTTTATGTTAGATATGTATCCTCTTTTTCTCTGCATATCTTGTCCATCTGCACATCTTCAACCACCTCTCTTTCCTCTTCAGCATCCTCTTTTCACTCTTCCCCGAATGCCCTTCCTCACATCTCTGTCACTTCACCGCCCCCAACATGCACTGCACTCCCTCAAATATAAGCACTTTAATTTCTCTTACTTTTGCCTTGCAAATATTTTGACATAAGTGTACCCCCTTCACACACATTTCCACAGAATTTCAGTTGCAAATGGAATACACAAACATTGTTCTGTGTGCTCTGCAGAGAGGCCAACCCACTGACAGGCACTTTGTTTGGCTTTAGCCTTAGCGCCTGCGTGCTCAATCAAAGCCCCTCATAAACACCTGGCATGGCTCAAGCCTCAAAGTATGCACAGAAAAAAATACAGATAAACAACAACATTATAAAATAGCTAACTCGT
The DNA here is from genome assembly GCA_963921515.1 of Calotriton arnoldi. NCBI lineage: Eukaryota > Metazoa > Chordata > Amphibia > Caudata > Salamandridae > Calotriton > Calotriton arnoldi. The sequence continues at coordinate 420,574 of CAWUFW010000965.1, forward strand.
GGGGAATGCAAGATTAAGTAAACATGTAAAATAAGAGAGGAACTACATCGCTGAACTGCATACCCTCGATGTTTTTAACATTCATTGTTTGCAAGTCAATCCATGTTTTTGGCATCAGTGTTAACTTAGGGGCATGTAAACAGGGCCAGTTTTAATGCCATACATCAGAGGACTGGCCACTGTAAGCACATGTTACACAGTAAGCACATATCTCTCGCTTTGACGAACAAACTGAAAAGCTGCCATGAACACTTTACTGGTGACACACCAGTAAAGTGTTCACGGCAGCTTTTCAGTTTGTTCGTCAAAGCGTGTCTGTAACCCACACCACAATACAGTAGCTCTGCACCCCACTAAAGGTGCCCAAACCCCAAGCATAAATGGCATCTAATCCATCACAGCTGACTTACATTTGCAATACGTACTCCTTCATTACAAATTTACCTAAAATGCTGATATTCAACTACTACACAACAGACATGCTTCTGCACTGCTAACCCACTCCGTGCTGCTAACCAACAACAAAGCACACCACTTATTTCTGCACCGAAACCCAACTCTAGTTCTGATACAACTCAGCAAAAGAAATGACATACTGATTCACCCGAAATCCAACCCTGTTCATGCAATACTCAAAGCAAACCCCTAATGCTGTAGCCCTACACCAAGCACAGCAGATACACAAACTCTATCACTTCAAATGCTGCTGTTCACTACTACTGCCCACCATCTCAACCGAAGAGATAACCGGCCACCCTGTATCCAATCACAATACTGCTTTCCGATCCAGACATACCCCTACCCAACCACATGAATGTTTTCCGCACCGAAAAAGACATACTCCAGTACATGTGCCAAGACTGTTGCCCAACGCAACACACCCCTGCACCACTAATCGGCTTCACATACGGACATCCAAAACTCTAGCACAAAAGAACGTAATTTACACCAAATCACCCCCAACTCGGCGACAGCACATACTAGAAGATCCCGGGTCCAAAACCAGTACTCCTCTCGCTCTAAGCCCGAATCATACTCCTGCATCCAGAATGCAACACCACAGTCACGGCTCGCAATACTCGCGGGGGGGTCGCGCGGGGGTGGGGGGCCGGGGGGGGTTTAAAAATAAAGTAAAAAAACTTACCTGACCGCTGAGTACGCGCCGCCTCTCTGCTGTGTGCTCCTGGGCCGGTGTCCGCCTTTGTAAGTGGCTGGTGGCAACCCCTCTCAGCCAATCCAGACGCTGCTCCAGCAGCGCCAGGATTGGCTTGAGCAGGGACTGTCCCCACCCATAGGAGACCGGGGGCTGTGGCCACTGGCCAGTAGCAACCCTTGCCCTCGCTCGCTCTCCTAATGCAGGGCACAGTAGTGCGCATGTTCGGGCTGGTCAGAAAAATGACCAGCCCAAACCCGAACATGCGCACTGGGCCTGCCCTGCTGCTGTCAGTCAACAACAAACCCAACCCTGCAGTGCTGCCCCACCCCCTTCAGCGACGCGTCCTGACTGACTCCGGCCGGCCCGATTTCGAGTCAGGACGTCGGTGAAGTTAATCTTCCTTGGTAAGTTAACGAGGAAGAATGTGGCCATGTGGCATTAGTGGGGCAACGCCCCAACGGACGCACCGCCACTGCCAGCTGAGTCTCTGCATACATATTGCTAAACCTCTGCACAAATACAGCTGAGTTTATGCAAAGATAGAGCTGAGCTCCTCCAGCTATAATGTTGATCTTCTTTGCAGACAGGTTATTTCTTGCACTGAACCAGGGCAGAGTCCCAAAATACATAGAGCTGAGGCCCCACACATAAGGAGTTGTGTTGATTCATAGATTGTGTTGGACTAGTTCACAGGCAGAGTTCAGCTCTTTCAGTATTCATTCCTCCAATGTAAGAGCTGAACAACTGTTGGTACTGAGATACCAGTCACAAGTTCCTAATCTGAGGGAGCGGATAGTGTCTGACATAGCCTCTCTCTGATAGGGAGTCAGGAAGAGAAAGTCGGAGGGAGGATGAGAATGAGAGTGAAGGGACTGAGGAATGAGATTATGAAAACGAGTGACAGAGAGATGAGATAGAGAATGGTGACAGAGAAGAGAGGGAACATATAAGAGAATAAGGAGGGACAAAAGAGAGGAAAAAGAAATGAGAGGAGAATGTGACTGAGATGGGAAGAGGAAAGAAAATGTGCGAAGTTCAGGTCTAGTTGCTCCCCTGCTACCTGCCATTGTACTGCACTGGCTGTCGACTGGAGTCATCAAGATAAAGGACGGACTCTCCAAGGCACTATGCTGATCGTGGACCTCCAGATACAGAAGTGTTGAGTTAGGTCCTTGGATGTGCTGAGAAGATGTCTGCATACCTGCCTGGACTGGAAAAGGGTGTGCAGCTCATATACGGCTGTTGTATTCAAAGCATGAGGCACAGTCTGATAGAGTTATAATGCTTACAGGAGCCAAGGAGATGATTGCTTTGGACCTATTGACCTATTTTAAACACAGCACTGGTAATGTCAGCTAATTTATTTATTTTCAGTTTTGTATGGCGTGTTTAAGGCCTGGGGTGAGTGTCAGAGGGCTTGTACAATGGCCATATGAAAGTTGCAGCAAATAATGAAAAATAGAATTATCGATAGATGCTGGGAAAAAACATGCATCTTCGAATGAAGGGTTTTTGCATGTCTCTGGAGGGATCTTGTTCCATATTCTGGGTGCACTTCCAGAGAAGGATCAGAGTTGGTTCTTTGTTTCATGGACCTGGGAGGTTCTAGAAGTAAGGATTTAGCATTGTCAAGAGAGAGGATGCTTCCAGAAAGGGTGAGGTTTTGAGACAGGTATTTCAAGGTGCCACAGTGTAAGCCCTTGTGTATAATGCAAGCTACCTTAAATATGCATCTAGCTTCAATCAGGAGCCAGTTGAGCATGGCTGTCTTTTAGTAGCCTCCAGCCCACCATAGGCCACAGCTGTGACCCCAGCTTGCCCCTTGGGACCACTAACAGTGCCTCTGTGAACCTCTGACCTCAGAGGTGGCAAACAGTGTAAAGAGTGCCCTAATGAGCACTGTTTACTTTATGCTATTCCCACTCGGACAGTACACTTTACATTTTATTAAATAAACACATTAAGCAGTGCTACAGTCTTTAAAGTACATCATAAAATTAAACAAATTAAAAATACACATTTCTTCAAAATGTGCTTCCTTGTTACATTTTTGTGAATATGTGAAAAATAAGCTTTGGAAAGTCAATTGCTCAGACCTTGACAAGCTATATATTTTATTATTGCAAGGATGTGCTGGAAAAATAAAAATAAAATAAAAACTTGACACCTAAACATGGTGCCATGTGTTTGCAATAACAAGTTTAAATTTAAAAAAGTAAACAATCACATACAATTATGACAGAACAGCATACGTTTTTTGTCTAGCAGCCAAGAGTACTTATCACAGGTATGGAAACCCTTTTAGTTTTAATGCACAATACTAGAAAACATGATTCTTATAGGTGCAAAGAGTACAATTGGCTCTGAAGTGATGTACACAAAGGGATGGCTAAAAGATATACATAATAGAAAGCATTGGAAAAAGGAAGTATTAGCTCACCATCCTTAGCATCCAAATGCACTTCTTTTTAGAGGATGTACATATGTGATTAGGCAAGTGCCGCCACTCACAGCGCAAGGCAGCCAATGAATGAAGTGGCTAACAAATTGCTCCATGATGTAAGCTGCAGTGAATGAATATGAAAGAGACCAATGGATGAAGAGAGATGACCCAAAGCCCCTCCCTATGAGCCTATATTTATGTTTCCTATTTATGATTTATTTTCATTACATGAGTCTGGTGAAACAGCTAAAGCTATCTGTAGACCACACCTAATAATGACTGTGAACGAAACAGTTAACCCCATGTTTGTCAAGTATGATTGTTGCTAGCAAGTTAGAATACATCAAAACAGGTTAACAACAATAAGGAGTAAAGCAAACCAGGAACATGGTTCATAGGCAAAGCATGGTCCATATATATTTGTACTGGTGCATGTGGCCATCCTTTTTTTTATTTTTGTTTAGTGAGTGCTCCTGTAGCTTTTCAATGCAGTCCCTCCTTAAGTAATGCACTAGACTTCAGTAACATCAATTATTATGATGTTATCAGGAGTAAGGACATGTAGCATCACATCCTGGGATTCAGAGTCAAAGGTCACATTGTGTAATTTCTTATGATGTAGTTGAGGTCAACCGGTGTATGATGTCACTTCGGCTATCCATGTTTTTCTTTTATGAATTGATGCCCATGCAGTTGGGGTTGATAAGTACTGGAGTAATGTAGTCATAGCGTCTCACTCCTAAGATCAGTCTGGCGTCTGCATTGAGGTTTGCCTTCATTTGAGCTAGGTGAGTAGTGAATTTCCATAGTAGATGTGGGATCTGACCAGTGATTGTACCACACTATTAAAATCCCAGTGAGGAAATAAAAGTTTGATATTTTTGAGAACTCTGAGTTGTTTTTGGGCACTCTTTGTTGTAGCATTTTAAAGGTTCAGCTTCTTGTTGAGGGTGATCCTGAGAAAGTTGGAGCAACAAATGATTTTGGATTTGCAATGTAGTTCATTTAGTGAGTCAAGCCACTCTGGGACTGCGGGGGAACACTGATGGGGGGAGATGAAGTGAAATTCCTTCTTCAGTGTGCTCAGCTGGTTGGATTATAGCCAAGCTTCGATGCGGTTTAGAATTTGACTTAGGAAGAGTATATCTTTTAAAGTCAAAATATTTAGGTAGAGCTGTGTATCATCAACATAATGATTGTAGGTGAATTTCAAGTGTTTAGGATTGTTTTACCTTTGGTCATTGGACCATTAGGAATTCAGCACAATTCACAGTCAATGCATATTGACCTTCCCTTGAGTTGCAGCAACCGGCGGTTTGTCCTCTGCATGGGTGTGCGATGTGCCAGTGGCTGCTTCTCCGCTAAGGCACGCTGCCCCACTGCTATTTCAGCAATGCAAAAAATAAAAAATAAATGATAATAGCAGGACCTAATTATCATTTGATTTTTCTATGCGGGAATTGGAGCGAGGTCTTGGCAGGGCTGGGCTCCGTGACCAGAGCAGAGTGAGGGGTGGTTTGCACGCCTCTAAGTGCCCATGACAGTTTAGCCGTCCCAAAAGGGCCGGCCAAACCATCATGAGCACTCAGCATGTTCTCCATGGGGCTGAGAACGTGCCCAGGCTCCCAGGCACTGCCAGAGCTGCCAAACAGGCCACTCAAACCAATCCGACACTGCTCATGGAGCGTTGTGATTGGCTGGGAGAGTACAGGAACCTGGGTGCTTACGGTGCTTTCCAGCAGATGAAGAGGACGGAGGAGAGGCGTGTAATGGCGAAGGTAAGTTTCTATTTAAAAAATGCTTTTTATCCATAGCCACCCTCCCACCCTACCACCGAGGCAGCTGCCACTGCAATGTGCTGGCTAACCCTATGTGTAGGATGGCTCAGTATTATGTGACCAGAGCTGGCAGTATTTTTACTATTGTTCTTGAAGACTCAGAACCTGTTTTTTCAACCTACTGAAATATCCAGAGTCGCATCCAAAGCCAGAAACTATTGATACAGAGGATAGGGCGTATCACAGCAAAGTTGCTAAAATGTGTATACCTGGGACCTCTGTCCCATTGTCTGCAACTTTGTTATATACATTATATTAAACTTGCCATGTTTCAAACTAATCTACTAGAAACTCCATAGATTAACATTGGGTGTGTGCCTTATATTCTAGAAAGACTAGCACCTAATGTGTAGTGGCTATGAAAATATTTGGAGTTCTGTCTCTCACAAGAAAATGTTAGCCGATCCAGTTCTTGCAGTGTAATATGCTTTTATCTGTTCAGTTTCATTTTAAGAAACTGTAAATAAAACTCCTCTTATTTTTTCAAGATAATTACACTTGCTGAACATTAGGGCCCAGATTTCCTAAGGGCTTGTGATGCCCTTGTATCAGACAAGGTGATGCAAGGCAATGCAAGCCCTTAACTAGGATTTACTAGACCATGCAAAGCCACCTTGTGTGGCTTTGCATGGTCCATAAATCCAAGATAACGCTAGGCAGCGCATTTTGCTGCATTGCATTACCTTGTGGCAGGGATGTGTTCCATGATTAGAGTGTGGGTGTTCCCATGCATCCACCCATTGATTTTAGAGCATTCCCAGATTTACAAAGAGTTGTAAGCCTGGGAATTCTTCAAAATGGTATGCTTCCCAGACCCAGGAGTAACGAGGAGAGATATCTTTATTTATCCTCGTTATTTCCTTTTCCTATGTGTGATACATTGAACATCGCACATAAGAAAAAGAAAATGCCTTTAAGTATAGTTTTTGTGCAGGAAGGTGTCCCTTCCTGCACAAAAACAATCCTGCTCATAAGGCATGCACCCTTGCATCATGGAGCAATGGTGCCAGCATTGGCACTAGTCAGCTCACAGAGCCCCAGCATAAGGAGGGAGCTGATATGTGCCATATTTAATGGCGCATTTCTGATAGCTCCCTTTCATGAAACACAGCACAGTAAGTTGGTAAATCTGCCCCTGGGTTTATTGAGACTTATTTACTGTACCACACAGGACTTTCTCAGGGCTAGTACCTCCTAGAGTAATTAATAACTGTTACACTTTGGTACCCTCTAGAGAGTCAAGTGGCATTTGGTTATCACTATTGTAGTAGTACAATAATAATGTTGAGCTGGACCAAGAACACCAGTGAAAAATGCTCAGAAAGGATACTGCCCAGTATCCCATGACTGCCCTGAGACCTCATGAACAGGCCTCACATTCACATTTACACTAAAGTGCAGAATTTATGTATGAGTAAAATGCAATGGAAAGCTGGTATTTATAGATTTTCCTTAAAGTGGATTTTCACACCTCTGAAAGTGTTAACATATAACATTTTTTACTTGGCAATACGCAGGTTTTCTGCTTATGACTTGCAGCATTGCTTCAGGCCAAAACTCTCTGTTTCTGTGAATCAAATATATTTGCATGAACAATTTACCTCATGTATAATTTAGGCACGTAAATGAAGGAAATATATGAGAGTTAGCAAAATCTGCAAAATAAGAGATGCTATCAAGCATTAATTACACATGAAGCACTTTATTTAACTGCCTCTGAACCTTCATAAATGGACCAAAACACTTCATGATGTTTCTTCAATTATGATACATTAGGCTACTATATTATTGTATGGATTCTGTCAGGGGTTTTCCACAGGATCACAACAGCAGGTCCTCCAAGCATGCAGAAAGTGAGAATGTCTGGGGTCTCACTATCTGTAGCGCACCGGGCTAGGTCTGTAATACAAATATAGGCTCACAAAACCACCGTGCTGCAGTTGATATACGTGAACGAGAGGTCAAGGCCAAGCTCAAAGAAGGTATAGCTATCAAAGTTGCAATTAAGAACTCAGGGGCATACTATCAAGAACAGCGTTAAAATTATCGCCGCTTTAGCGGCAGAAAACTGCCGCTAAAGCGGCGATAATGGGCTTGATAATATGCCCTGGAGAATTCCAATAGAAGCCCATGTTGACACCAGAACATGGGCTTCTATTGGAATTCTCAAGGGCATATTATCAAGCCCATTATCGCCGCTTTAGCGGCAGTTTTCTGCCGCTAAAGCGGCGATAATTTTAACGCCGTTTCTTGATAATATGCCCCTCAGTGTCCAGCCAGATATTAATCACTAGCGAGATATAATATTAACTCAGGAATATATAAATATAACTACAGAATAAATGGTAAGTCAGATCACAATACAATGCATTATGCAATGCACAATGAAAAATGGTGCATAAAAAGATGGCGTCTAACAAGGGTACGCACACTGTATAAAGTTTGCTGTCCCTAGGGGATTGAGTACAGGGCCGGAATGGCTGTAGCGGGCACTGGGAGTTTCCCCGGTGGGCCGCCAGGGTGGGGGCCGGTTTGGACCCCTGGGGGGCTGTTTTTGTTACCGGGGGGGATGGTTTTGCAGCATACCTGCAATATAGCCCCCCTGTGGAGGGGTGTTTTCCAAGCGCACCCATCACCCCCCCTCCCCACGGCCGGTCGGAATCAATTGCCAAGGCCAGTTTGCGTTCCCAGTCTAGCCCTGATTGAGTACATTTGCACTATTATGTAATCAAAAGCACAATAGCAAAACAATGCAGGTATGGCACTGCTGAAATGCTTAAACAGTGTTCTCAAACAATAGAAGCTGATGATCTCTAGTTGGCCGCCTTCAGTACACCGCGAAATAGAGAACTAGAAAATGTATTACAAAATAGATACTTTGTTATATGTCAGAAACATTTACTTCTTGTGTATCTAGTGTTTGCCAACACCTATAACAAAGCAAATGCAATTGTAATAAATGTGCAATGTAGATGGTACAAAGAAACTGTTGTATGTCAGTATACCTTAGAAAAATCATGTGACATAAATATTGCATTCCAAAGACCACATTAAGAGTATATTGTCTCTTATTAAAATCAAAAGACCAATTTTTCTTATATTCAAGGTACAGTATTTATGTCAGATGATATTTTGACTTCAATACTCTTGGACCGTACCAAAGGAAGGGACAGTTTCTGAAAGTCCAGAGTGTATTTGATGGCTTGAGGGATAGAAGCCAACCCCTTGGATTTGTGGTTATTGAAGTGGATCATCCACGCTCTAGCTCTACTATTAAGGGGGGCAAACATTGTTGATGATTGGGGCCAGACATCTGTCTGAACCACACACAAAGGATGAAGCCAGAGGTCCAAAGACACCGCTCTACTTCCTCTCTTGATCGGCCTAGCTGGCAAACCAATGACGTGCTGTACAACCACAACAACAGCAGGTACAGTGAGGGAGTGTATTCAAAAGACACTCCGCAAATCTGCTCTTGATGTGGATTTCTGATATCTTGTGAGGGTTAGGGAGGGCATGTCTAACAATTTGGGCTGGCAAACACTTCCATGCTGGCAATGTCAGCATTAGCAGCAGCAGTTTCAGCAAGGGCCCTCCAGCTCTTTCCTTGCCACGAGGAAAGGGACAACACTCGTTTCCAATTTGTGAAAGCACCAACATCAATGTTGTTAATAGGACGTTGAACGAGCTGGAGGAGAAACACCGCCATGTAAGTCTCAGTTAAGGCTCTTGGCCAAAATCTTTACTGGCAAACAGGCAATACGCCCTCCCATATGCACCACTGCAGCAATAACATCAGTGCAAAAATAGCTTTGGAACAAAATATGCAAGTGTAAACAATGTGCAAATAACACCATTTGAAGAGCTATTTTTGTCATGGATTTTGGAGGTGATTTTTGTACTGAAAATGAACAATATGAGAAAAAAGTCAGTAAATCCATTGAAGCTATATAAAAGTGAAAGAAACTTAGGGGCCAATTACAAGTCTGGCGGTCAGAGGACCACCAGATTCGCTGGGCGGCAGTGGCTGTTTCCCCATCGCCCTATTATGAGTTGGGCGGTGGGATGGCAACAGCCCCGCCACAGCCTTCAGAGATCCGCCATTTCCGTAGCCCGGCTCAACAGATATCCTGATTATAGCATGACATCTGGCGTGAAGGGATTTCCCCCTGGTCCTGCAGGTAAGACCGGTTCATTTTCGACCGAAGTACGGCAGTAGGTGTTTGGACAAAATATCAAAAAATAATATTGTGATACAAAAATATCATATCAAGAATATCAAGACATCAAACATTTTGTGGACAGGAATATCGAAGGTAAAAATATAGGGGCATATTTACAAGCCCATTGCGCCGCTGGTGTGCCACTTTTTGTGATGCACTGGTGGCGCAATTCGGTGCTCCATATTTACAAGGACATGCAAAGCCACCCTGCGTGGCTTTTCGTGCCCTTGTAAATACATCCCCTTTTCACGCAGCACTTTGCATGAAAGGGGAGAAACATGGGTGTTCCTGTGGGTGTTCCCACGCAACACCCATGGATTCTTCCATATTCCCAGATTTACAAGGTTTCGTAAACCTGGGAATGCGTCAGAATCCTACGCCTCCCCTAGGCGTAAGGAGGTGCAACGCTGGGAAATACTTTTATTTCTCCTCATTTTTTATTCTTTCTATGCGTGCTGCATTCTGCGGCATTCATATAAATAGGAAAACATCTCTCATTATTGTTTTTGTGCAGGAAGGTTTCCTTTCCTGCACAAAAACAAGCATCCCTGCAACGCAGGCACCCTTTCACCATGGTGCAAGGGTGCCTGTGTTGGCACATGGCAGCCAATTGTGCGCCTGCACAAGGAAGAGTACAGAGATCCATGATACTGTTGTAAATATGATGCATCCCGGTGCTCTGAAAGTAATGCAGCACGGCGCTGCCAAATGGCTTGCAGCACCGCGCTGCGTTACTTTCTCATAAATAAGGCCCTCAGATTTTAGTGTTGCATTTCATATTGTAAAAAATATCGATGTAGAAATTATTGTTGTATGTAATAACATTTGTAAGTGTTATTTAGTATGTAATGTATTCTAGAGTGTTTGATTCTATGTGCTTATTATTTATTTTTAATTGTGTTTTAGTAAGATATTATTTTAATTATGAAATTGTTGAAATTTGTATTTTTAGTTGTATTGATGTATATAATTAAATGGTTTGGATTGGATTGGGAATGGTAAATGCCACTCCTTTAGTGTTCAACATCTTATCCCAATTGGTTTCGATTGGAGTGGGAATAGTAAAGTTCACCTCTTTAGTGACTAACACCTTCCCCAATATGGTTAGGTTGGAGTGCGAATAGTAAATGTCACCCCATTAGTGTCCAACAACTCTCCAAATTGGTTAAGTTTGGAGTGGTAATAGTAAATGTCACCCCTTTAGTGACCAACACCGTTTCCAAATTTTGTATAATAAAGACATGTAACACATTTTTCAATTTAATATTTGTTTCAAATTTTTAATTTTTCTATAGTTTTACATTTTGAGTCATATGCACTTTATTATTTTTAATAATATAAAATGGTAAATCTTATTTATATACATTTCCAACTCTTATTTTTCATTTTTAACAATTTTTTTAACATTTCTTAACTTTTTATATATATATATATATATATTTTTTTTCAACATTATTTTATCATGTTTTTTAGTATATATTAAATAATTGTGTATATTTTATATTATCATCTCATTTATACATTACAATTTTTTCATAATTTTGTATAACAATGTTTGATATGTTTTACATGTTTACAAATTTTTTTATTTTGTTTTTTAAACATTTATTCAACATTTTTACAATATTTCCCATACATTTCTATGGGGAGATAGTATTTTTTGAGTTTAATTTAGCGGGCATTCTTTTTTTTACTGCTACCTTCTATTTTGTAGTCTATTTGTGTTATTTTTAGTCTATTTTCTCTGAACCAGGTCGCGATAAGGAGCGGCTGTTCGTCATAATAGATAAGTCCTTTTTTAAGGATTTTGAGGGTGTGGGGGTTTAGGAGGAAGGTTTCAAAGTTACTTATAGTGTTTTTTATGTTGTTTTTGTATATTTAGATGTATTGCTATTGGTGTTGTTCACTAGTTTGTAGTTTTGTGTTTTTGTACACTGTTTTAGTAATGTATCACTATATTATGTTAAATAGTGTGATGTTAGTTATATTTTGATCATTAACTGTTTTGTATATCTTTTGGGGGAATGTAATGTGTTTTGTGGTGGGTTTTTTAAATTTACTTTACAGGTTTTTGTCTATGAACGTGTTCTATGGGTATTTGGAGTTTATATTTTTTTTAAAGGAAATCAGTTTTGGTTTAAAATAAACAAATAGTTTTTACTTTGATTTCCTTTCCTTCAAGTTTCTTGTAGCAGTTTTTTTTTAAAACACGTGTTTTGGATTTTTTTTAACATAGATCCTTTAAATTGCTTCGAGGCATTTCCATTGGATTACTTATATTTTTGCATTTTGGGGGAGAGTTTTGAATTTATTTAATTTATTTTTTGGTGGATTGCTAATTTTTATTATGTGGAGACAGAAAAAGATCTGCAGCTACAGAACAGTAAGTTTTTTTTTCTTTCATTTATTTGGAGTAGGAAATGTGATATATTGTTTATGTCAAAATTGTGTGATTACTATGTGGAATTGTTTGGATTATGTGCTGTAATTATTTTATGTGATGGATTGAGTTTGCTTTTATCTATTTTGGTTGGTGATGGTTGAGTTTTTTTAAAGAATAATTTATATGTTTTCATTACATCAATCTTTATTAACATTGAATTTAAAAAAATTGTTTGATCGAATAAAATATTATATTTATTATTTTGAAAAAAAGATTTGGTATGTTGGTTTAGAGTTTGCCATAGTTTTTGTGGTTATTTCATTTATAATATGCTTTTGGCTATGATTTCTATGAAATTTATTCATTTGTTATTTATGAAGAGTTTGACTTTAATTTGTAGCACATCATACATTCTTTTGGTTTGCTTGCTACGTTTAGGGCAATTTGGATAACAGATGGCTCAATTCGTAGTTCTTGGTAGCCTTGCTCTTTTTGTAATTCTTCTATGAATTTGTGTAGTGTAGGTTGAGTTCTGCCTAGTGTGGAATGGAAGGCATTGTGCCATCCTTCCACTGTGTTGTTCTTTTAGGCCTCTTTTGCCAAGGTGCTGTCTTGAACATTCCACCATGGTATTTCAAATTGGGGTTGTCGGCTGTGTCCAGACCAACGCAGTTTGCCAATCCAAGTGTCTTCGAAACAGTTGATTAGGAACTTAAGTTTGTCTTCATTTTGTTGGCAGAAAGGGCTTTCTAATAGTAAATTGCATGGTTGGCTACCTCTGTGACAGGGACATGGGCTAATGCTATAATTTTTTTTAGTTTCAAAGGCAAATTGGCTGTTTGTGGAATATTCTACACTTAGGGCCTTATTACTAGTTTGGCGGTCTGACTGCCGCAGGACCGCATCTGCCCCCGCCCGCAGCCCATGGCGCTGGTAGTCCAAGGACCTCCACACTACGAGTTGACCATGGGGCCAGCGGTGTGGATGTGGGGATCTTGCAGCAGTGATGAGTTTTTTCATAAAATATATTGATGGCTGTGTGTGCATTTCGGCTGCAGATGTGTTGGATTCTATATGTTGAAAAATACCATATACCCATTACCAGGGTTCAGCCCATATGTGGGCAATCCTGGCAATGGGTATGTGGTTCAAAATGGACTCACCTGAAGATTACTGCAATCAGGGTCTTAATCCTCAGGTTGAAGATCCTGCTATGAAGGGGGACCTGGAGAAAGGGATCCATGTCAGAATCTGCCTGCAAGTAGAAGAAAGGGTTGAGTACTCACCCCAAATCCTTCATCACCGCCAACTTGAAGCAGGCGGTCAGACTGCCGCAGTCTGCTGGTGGCTCAGGCAACTAGTAATACACATGGCGATGCAGCTTCCCTGTACCGCCCTATGTTGGCTGCGTTTCCCCGACTGCAAACCTGGTGGTCAGCGGTCTGCTGGCTGTCTTGGTGGTCCAGGGACAGTCTTCGCAAAGTCAATCCGCCCAACTCGTAATACGGCAGTCGGACCTCAGAGCTCACCGGGCTCAGACCACCACCACCGATATGGCGGTCTATGGGACCGCCAAACTCGTAATAAGGCCCATAGTGCAGGTTTTTGTAGGTGTCTCCATATACTTTGATTGAAATGATAGTTCCAGCCTTGTATGGCTGAGTGGAGGTATATTTTTAGAATGATTTGAATCATGGCTTGCTCAGAGTCTATAATTGTTTTTGGGGGGTAGTAGTTATTTGTTTTATGTGTTATATGGATTAAGAAATCATAGTAAATGCTGCTTTATTTATTTGGTAGTAGGGCATATACCAAAGGGATATTTGTGTTTTGACATTCACCATGCCTGGTGTATATTCGAGTGAATGGTTTGGGACACATTTTTAAGGTTCTATCCATCATCCTGGTCTGACATTGGCTAACTTTCATTAAGTTGTTTGCTGTAGCGAATATCAGGATTTATTTCTCATTATTTAAGTTATCATGTAAAAGGAAAAGTTCCTCATTATGTGTAATTGTTAAATGTCCAGGTATGTGTAATTCTCGGTATCTTCTTGGGGCAGGTAGGGTATCGCTGGTGACTTTTTTGGTTTGTGCAATTAAATATTTTAAAGTGGGGCGAGGTGGCAGTTGCCATGTTATGTGTCCGGGGACTCCAGGTAGTATATCTTTCAGGATTTTGCTTGTGGGTTCCTGGGAGCTAGTTCTTGCCTCTCTTATATCTTGCAATATTTCTCTTACTTCTATTTCTGTCACATTTAGGGGGTGGTTGTGATCTCTCACATGAATTAGAACATCGACCTTTGTAGTTGCCCTCCCATAGCATGCATTAGAATAATATTTAACACATTTCCAGTTTATAGTTTCTGATGATGCACTTTCTTAGCTGTAGAGGTATCCCATGAAATTTAGTAACAGCTTTCCTTTCTGTGAAGTGACAAATTTGGCGGCCTCTGTCACTGTATACGTAAGCATTGTAATAGTATAAATATATATTATATTCTAACTTTTGCTATCATCATGTTAAAAATGCAATTATTTCTATTTTGTATTCTTAATGTATGTTTTGTTGACCTGTTTCGCATAGTTTTGCAGTTTTTCCATTGGGGGTGTTTTAATGTGGAGCCAGTGCTTTCTTTTCTGTTGAATAAAAAAAACTAAGGGGCTGATTACGATGGTGGAAGGATCGTCACCGCCAGCTCGGCGGTGGCGATCCTTCCGTCAATTGACAGCAATTTTCGGAATTGCTTTCGGACCGCAGCAGTTGCAAAGACCGTCCACCACGGAACCGCTACAGGCATTCGTTACAATTGCCTGGTGGAGCGGTCAGCTTGCTGAAAATGGTGGCGGAGCCTAGCAGGCTCCGTCCGCCGAATTACGAGGCTGGCGGGGATTGGTTTCAGGGGCCCTTTGCGGGCCCCCCTTGAGTTGGGGGAGGTGTTTGTGCACTGGGGGGGGTACCTATGGTGCCCCCCTACATATCAGTGCCTGCCACGTAGTGCAGTGAAATGCACAACATGCATTTTCAACATTGCGGCGGGTGCTGCTGTCAGCAGCAACCACCGCAATATTAAAATGCAAGATGCGTCCGCCACGGTGGTGGTCGCATCATAATTTGGTGTGCGGAACCGCCGCATGTATTGCGGACGGTCACGGCTACCACCACAAAGGCGGACGGACTCCAGTCCGTCCGCCATCGTAATCTGCCCCTAAGTTACGTTTTATATGGTACCTTGTTGTAGAGGTTGAGGTTGTTGAGTTTATTTTTGTTTGTAATGTGGAAGAGTTTATAATTTGTTATTTACTTATTTATACCTACTTTCTTATATCTTTTTGCTGGTTTGAGATAGTTGTTAATTTCAGGCAGTTTATCTGTTTTCAAATTGTAGATGTTTTCTTTTAGAAAGTCTATGTAAAAAGATAAAAGTTGGAGAGTGTCTTAATATTTATTTGCTATTTTACATTTCTAAGTTTGATAACAGTTATGTTTTATTTTAAATATAATATTACTTACTTGGTTATGTAGTTCTTGAGATGCATATATTTCTTCTTTAATGGTTTGTTGAGAGAATCCGGCGGTGTTTTCTTGTCTTGCAGCGTTTGTTGCTTTCGAAGTGTTTAGTTGTTTAAATTAGTGTGCATTTTATATTGTTGATTTAATTGTTTGGTTTATTTTATTGGTTAAAGTTGCTTATAGTTTTATTTTATTGTTGGATTAGTATAGTTTGAATTTTTTTATCAGTTGAGTCCTTCTATGGTAAACATGAATTTAGGTCCTGATTACAATTTTGTTGGTCTTCCCGTCGGAATACAAACGTGGCGGTCCCAGCAAGGCTGACAAGCCCGCAGTCTCTCGCCCGCCGGATTACAAGTGTAATCCAGGGCTGGTGGTGTGGCGGCAGTTGTGTCAAGGCTGCGGTATGTTTGGCCCATAGGAGAGCCTTACAAGCATACCGCTGCTGTGACAGTGCCTCCAGGCCATCCCTGCACGATGTGGCATGCACCATGTCGTGCATGCCACAAAGTGCACTTGCGACCGTGCACTTTTGGGGGGCACACTATGTGCCCCCGCATGCACCCCATGGGTAGATTTGGCCAGGGGCCCTGTTGGGGGGCCCTTTACATGTCTTTCCACGAAGCATTTCAAGGCGTGGTTACCGCCATGAAATGCTTGGAGGAAAAGCAGGTCATAATCTGCACAGCAGTGCCAGGATCAGCACTGGCGCAGCAAACCGCTGCTTTCCCCACCACCGCCCCCATCTAGATCCAGGATCCTGGCAGTGGTGGCAGTCTTCTGTCAGGCTACTGGCGATCCCACCATCGTAATATGGCAGACAGACCGCCAGGGTGGTGGCAATCGGACTGTCACCGCAAGTACGGCAGTCCCAGCATCGCCGTACTCGTAATAAGGCCCTTAGGCTTTATTTTTTTATCTAGAATATATATTTTGATATTTTTGGTCATAAATGTATTTATATATGTATAGTAATATTTAGGTTGCTGTTTCAGTGTTTGTAGTTAATGCTAATTTTTGGGGGGTTGGTACTTATTTTATATATATAATTTTTTGGGGAAGTATGGTAAATATTTTGTTGATGTAATATATTTTTATTTAATGTAAATATGCGTATAACACATTTTGGGTTTATTTCAAGCAATTGTTTCACATAAAAAGTATTTTTATATCTTTTTATGAATGATTATTTAATTATGTTGGTGATAATATTTTAGTTGATATTGTGTGAATCGATATTTCTGACATATTATATGTTCATTTAAAGGTAACAATATTTTTGTTTTTGATATTTTTTTTCCAATATATGTAAAAATTGATATTCATAGCAATATTTGCGTTCTTGATATTTGGGGTTTTCATAGTGGCACTACAACATACAGTTGTACAGCAGCAGAAGGAAATATGCAACCGACAGGCCGGGGAGGAGGATGCGTAAAGTTGATCCTATAGAAAGTACATACACATGGTTGGTCTGCTGGAGGGATCAGAGGGTCATAGCCCTGAGAGTTTTCTGGAAGAATGGCTGATATCTATTTTTTACAATGGGCACTCTACAAATCCTTTCCCTATAGAAGGGGCTCAGAGGGTCCCAGGCAGGGCACCCACTCCTTAGTTCCTGAGATAGGGACAAACTTCTGCAGGCAGCCCACAGAAATTACTCCTGGTGCTTAAACGGCAGCGGACACATTTTCCCGGAATATACAGCAGAGATTCAGCAACAGAGGAGCTCTTTTTTGTCAGTGAAGTGGAACCTGCAGCAGTTAGAACTACCATCTGCCCTGTTGTTTCTGGCAAGGCTCTGAATAGTGCAGTACAATATCACACACTTCTCCACTACCTCTGAAGAGGTATTATCATGGCTTGCATCAGTCAGAATACAGACAAGTGACAGAACTGCCATGATGACAGAGAGATGGGGCAGATGCTGGAGGATGAGATGAGACTGACATCACACAGACAGCAAACTGACATAGGAGCAAGCAGCAGATGAATGGCACAGATACTAGAACAGTTAATGTTGCGCAGCTCCCCATGGGATTCAAATGACACAGACTACTCAGCCCATAATAGAGAGGATGATGCCCCAACGAGGCAAGACATTCCAGATGCAGGGTATGGGCCCCTGCTCACCCCAGTGATTGTTGATGATAGCCTTTAAATATATGTAGTCACTGTTGTTTCAATCACAAGCTCCCCGTCTTAAGGCATAGCCTTCACAGGTGTACAGTCAGTATTGATCTAAAAGAGACATTGGGGTGTGGGAACCAGGCTGCAGGGGTCAACTTGATTGTGGTCAAGGGAATACCTGATTTGTGATTTTTTTCTTTTTGATGTCTAACTAGAATACCACATCAGGGACAGGGCTACTGGGAAGGCATAGGTTGCAGGGATTTACACAGTAACAACCATCCACAACTCTGTGTGCTTAAATGATCCAATCGGATGTTCCTAATGTTAGAGTATATTTTGCATTGTTGGTTTGCCAAGTCTGTTCTGAGATCATGGCCAGGGAGTGAAGTTATACAGAACGTTTGGAGATGACACAAGTGAGAACAAGAGACCAATAAAAGACTGCTAAGCGGGCAGGTGTGACAAAAGCCACCGCATAGCCAGGGTTCTATGGATGCAAGAAGTGGAGAAGTATGTCAGGGCTCGATTGTGTGCTATGTCTAGGCCTGACTCCGCAAAGTATCATACTCGAAGTGTTCTTGCTCCAGAAATCACGTGCGAACGGTACCACGCGGTTCGCATGGGGCAGCAATCTTGTTTTTCTCCTGTTTATGGTGCTGGGACCTACTTTTAAATCCTTATTTAATCTCTTTAATCCTACCCCTATTAAACTTAACTACCCCTCATATTTATTTATTTATTATCTTACTGTGTGTCTTTGTGTTTGTTTATTTTACATTTTTTCAAATTCTTTTTGTGTTTTTTGCGTGACTTTTGTACTTTTTTTATTTTTCGCTTTACTTTCCTATTTCTTTTCCTTCCTTTTCCTTTTTTTTCTCTTTGCCGCACCCAGCACCATGGCAGAGCAGGGTAAAGGCAATGCCAGGCCCCCCCAAAAAAGCTATAACAACAGCTGCCTACCTTGTGGTTGACACCCACTCACACACCCACTCACGCAGCCACTCAGATGACATATGTTAAAAACAGGATCACAAATTAGTAGTACAGAAAGAATAGTAATTTAACTTATGAAGTACCTTAGTATATATCATTAAGTCTCAGAAACTTTTAGAAAACACAATCAATGGATGATGTAATCAGTGATGTCATCGGTGAAAAAAACAAATGTTACAGGCTACAGGCTGTTACAGCTGAGCTAACTATAACCCGCGCCCCACAAAGCACTGCTTATGACCTCCCATATTATATCACTCATGACATGGTCAGTGACATCACTGATTACATCACTCATGACATCTCAAATTACATCACTGATGACATCATCCAGTGACTGTGAGTGTTTTTAAAACATGTATGAGTGATAAATATATATACCAACGTATACTGGAGAATCAGTGAGTGTATAAGTGCCTGTATGGATGATTCAGTGGGTGCGTGACTGACTATAAGTGAGTGATTAGGTGTCTCAGTGAATGTATGGATGAGTGACTAGTTTGTGCGAATGTCTGTATCAGTCTGTCAGTTGGTGTCTAAGTGGCTGTATGGGTTCGTGAGTGGGTACTTGAGTGACTGAATGGGCCAGCCTGTGGGTTGACTGATACTGATGGGAATCCACTCCCCCATTTTTCTTATAATGTATATGGTAACACCCTTAATATGTTATTAATAACGAATAGTCTAGTGATGATAAAGCCTTCCGATACCACAACTGGACAACTAGATTTCACGTTCTCCGCTCAATCCTATTTTTCAACTATTGATTATATTTTGGTCTCAGATTTGATTAGAATGTATTTCGCCCAAATTAAGACCAATTTTAATGCTTTTAGTGACCATGCTGCAATCACTTTTCACATTCCATTATAACAAAGTCAAAAACGTTGTGCTAATCTAGTCCCGAAACTTGTGATTGCAAGGTCAAATGGGGTTATCCTGAAATGGGAAAAAGTGGACACTGTGAAGTTCATTGGGAATATTGTATCTAAAATAAAAGTAGAGATAATGATCTGCTTAGATTCAAGTACAAATAATGAAATACTGTTAGCCTTTGAGCAGATCGTAGGGGAAGTCAAAAATAATCTGCTTCGCTCCACATTTATTGGGTCTCCTGGTTTGTTGATGATTGTCTAAAAGCACTTAAAAACCTACATATGGCCTTGAAGTCAAAACCTAGAGACCTGAATTTTGTAAAGCTTTTGCGGCAGACATATAAAAAAGCAAGGTCATTAAGGCAAAAATTCTTAAAGGAGGAGATGTGGGAGAAGCTACAAAGAGCTGCAGTATTAAATAGTAGTCGGGATTTTTGGTCTCTAATTAATGCTCCCTTTTAAGCGAAGAAAGAATGATCGCCACAGATACCCATGTAGATGAGGAGGCATGGCTAGCACATTTTAAGGGACTATTTGGAAACCCAGAGGAGGCAATTGATACATTACCATCTCGGTCTTTGTCTAGTTCAGGAGATAGGCTTCTTTTCAGTTTGGAAGAAACAAAGCACGCTCTCTCCCAATTCAAAAGATCAAAGGCACCTGGACCTGTAGGGGTCCCAATTGATTTCTTTTTAGATAATCAGGATCTATGGGCCCCATTGCTTACAAATGTCTTCAACAAAATCCCCCAAATAGGTGTTCCCCCTTCCTGGAAAACAACAGTTATAATACCCATCTATAAAAAGGGTGATAAGGCAGTCCCAAAACATTATAGGCCCACATCCTTATTGGATTCTACAGCCAAAGTAATGGGCCAGATACTCTTAGATAGATTGGAGGAATGGGCCCAGGAAAAGAACATAATAGTTCCATGCCAATATTGCTTTAGAAAAGGTAAGGGGACAGTGGACCAGAGCCTTAATTTAAATTTAATAATAGCAAAGTACACGGCGGCCAAGCGTGGCCACCTATATATGGCCTTTTTGGATTTGCTGGCAGCATTCGATTGTGTGGTTCATTCTAAGCTGTGGCAAATCATGGAGGCTATGGGAATTGAGATACAAATAATTAACCTAGAAAGGAGAATGCACTACACACTTTAGAATTACTCGGGATGTGAGGAAAGGGTACGTTCTCGCACCCTTTTTATTCGCCTTATATACCAACGCTATCCAATTTGTTTTGGTAGGGTCTACTACAGATGTCCCCATTATTAATTCCTCTCCTGTCCCGATACTCCTCTATGCTGATGACGCAGTGCTGCTGGCCCGTACTGGCAATGCGCTGCAGCGCCTCATAGAGGAGTATGCAAACTTTATGAGCAATTTGTACATGAAAATTAACCATACTATGGGGCCGATTATGATGGCGGGCGGACTTTGTCCGCCCGCCATCCCCCGGTAAATGGGACCGCCCGCTATGTGTGCGGCGGTCCCGCACATGTGATTAGGATGCCACCGCCACGGTGGCATCCCCCATTTCCAGCATTGTGGCGGGCGGTGCTCACAACACCGCCCGCCACTGTGCTGGAAATGCATGTTGTGCATCTGCATGCACAACGTGACAGGCACCGCGCGGTGCCTGCCACCTTGTGCATGCAGATGCAGGAGGGTACCATAGGTACCCCCCATGTGCAGCCCCCACCCCCCCAACACCCTGGGGGCCCGCAACGGTCCCCCAACAGCATAGACCGCGAGCCTTTCCATGGCGGCGACGCCACCATGGAAAGGCTCATCTCCCGCCGGCATCATAATATGGATGGCGGTGTCTTGCAGACACCGCCACCATATTAAACCCTTCTCCGCCCTGTCGACTGTTCGGCCGGGCGGAAAACATGCGGACGGTCTTACCGTCTGCCGGGCTCCCCTCCGCCATGGTAATATGGCGGGGGGGGAATTTGTTGGCGGACGGGCGATTATGGCGGGTGGATCGCCACCGCCATGCGGGCGGTGGCGATCCGCCCGACATCGTAATCGACCCCTAAGTCCTTCGTCCTTGTGGCAGGCTCAAGACAGCAGAAACAACACTGATTGTATGTAGAAGGGCTAAAACTAGAGGTTGTGGATTCCTTTAACTAGCTAGGGATCGTGCTTGACAGGGAAAATAATTGGCGAAATATGATCTCTAACAGAGGAAATTTAATGGAAAAAAACATTAGTGGTCTGTTTAAATTTGTAAAAAAACTAGGGACCAAACCAATCGAAGTAATGAAGAAGATCTATGAGGCAAAAACACTATCTGTTGCCTCTTATGGGGCAGCTGTCTGTGGCATATCTGATATTTCTAAACTCCAGAGTATAGAGGATGGCTTATGAAAAATTTGGCATCCCTCCCTCAATCCTGCGTTCCTTACATTACGGATAAGATTCGTACCGCTCCAATTCTATTATGGCACTCAGTTTGGTGAAAAGAAGCTCTTTCTCTAACCAGAGACATCATAAAGGATTTGTTAAAGCTAGATGCCATAGATAAAATTAAATGGCTAAAATATATTGAGGCTAACCTACAGGCAGTTGGCTTGCTTAACTTATATGAGGATACAAATTCATGTATGTTAATAACAAAAAAGAGCTGAAGGTTCGTTTATTAGCCCATTTTTGTGAAAAGAGACATGAGGTTAATTTTAGTCTGTGCACAGTTAGGCAATATTATATAGCACCTAGTATATCTAATACTAAATCTTCTTATTTAACATTTGTGATGAACCTCCAACGAGATACATAATATTGAGATTTCGCCTAAACTATATCCACTTATGATAGGTCATCCATCAAAAACGTATGTGTTCGCCGTACTTCCTTCTTGTCTCTGTGACATGCGATCCACTCAGAATGATCTGCATTTTTATTCTTTTGCAAACTGTATACTAATGAAAAAAATAGACATATTCTCCCCCTCATGCAAAAACTGAACTTCAGACAATGCCGTCCAGCCCTACATTATCTCCAGTCATTACCGGATCCTCTAGTGTGTTTCTGTTTGGCCTCGTTTTTTCTATCAGCTTTAAGTAGGAGGAGACTAAATCCCTAAACTGCTATTATAGATGCAATTAAAGGTGCTGGCTTGTTCAAAATTTCTGTATATAGCTATGAATTACTGTTTTTAGTTATGATTGTTTCACATTTTACCATTTTTATTGTTGTTCTTTAAATTGGTTCAGATACATACTAGCATAACTTTTTATAATCAGCGATGAAATTTTGTCTGCAGAATATTTTTGATGCTGGTATTTTCATTGTTGTTTTTAAATTGGTTTATGTATATAGCAGCATAACTCGTAATGTATCTCTTTTTATAATTATCAATGAATTTATGTCTGTAGAATACTCTTTATGCCGGTATCGTATTGGCGAAATAAAGTTTGATTGATTGATTGACTGAATGGGTCATTGATTGGTTGTCTGAGTATCTGTATGAGTGTCTGTGTGGGTCAGTGAGGGTGTGTGTGACTGCCTGCATGGATGAGTGAGTGGGTGAGTCAGTGGCTCTATGGGTTAGTGAGTGCATCTGTGAGGGACTGTATGGGTGACTGAGTGTGTGTATGGCTGTGTCGGTGAGTGAATAGATGTGTCAGTGATATATTGGTAAGTAACTGCATATGTGAAAGGCAGTATAGGTGAGTGTTGGAGCATATGAGTGACTGTGTGTGTGAGTGAGTGCTTGTGAGAGTAGCTGAATGGGTGACTGTATGGGTGAGTGAGTATGTGTTAATATCTGTATGAATAAGTGAGTGGGTGTGTGTATAACTGTATAGGTGAGTAAGTGGCTGTGTGACTGACTCTATGGGTGAGTGAGTAGGTGTGTGAGTAGCTTTAGGGTTGACTGACAGTGTGTGAGTGACTGTATGGGTATATGAGGTGGATATATCAGTGGCTGCATTAGTGAGTGAGTTTGTGTATGAGTGGCTGTATGGGTGACTGAGTGGATGTGTGTGTAGACCTATGAATCAGTGAGTGGGTGTGTAAGTACTAGTATGGGTGTGTCAATGGTTTTGAGATTAGTTGTGTGGACGTTTGAGTGGGTGTATGAAAGGTTATATTGGGGTGTGAGTGTGAACGTCAGAGATTCTGTGGATGATGTAATCAGTGATGTCATCAGTGATGTCATTTGAGATGTCATCAGTGATGTCATCAGTGAGGTCACTGACCATGTCATGAGTGATGTATTATGTGAGGTCATAAGCAGTGCATTGAGGGGGCGCGAGTTATAGTTAGCTCAGCTAACTATAACTGCTGAATTTCTCTGGTTTTGTAGAAGTGAAACCTGAGCCTAACTATAATGTCTCTGTAATCTTTGATTTTTCAGTGAATTGCTAACGTTTTTTTAATTTCATTTCCTAACTATAACGTCCCTCTGACTTTTGTTTTTTTCAGTGAATTTCTAAGGTTTTTTTAAATGCTAATTCCTAACTATAACGTCCCTCTAACCTTTGGGTTTTTTCTGTGAATTTCTCTGTTTTTTTAACTAGTAGTTTTGTTTGCAGAGTGCTGGAGAAAGGGGGCTGGGCCTTCAATTAGCTCTCAGGAATACCGCTGTGCAGGACTTGCAGGAGGTACCAGGCAGGCTTCTTGGCCCCCAAGGTCTCGGGAGTAAAGTGGACTTCATCCCCCAACCAGTAGTGCACCACGAGCCATGTTTGCAGAGTGGTGGAGAAAGGGGGCATGGCCTCTGAAGACCTCTTAGCAATTCTGCTGTGTGGGACTTATTGAGATAACAGGAGGGGAAGTTGGCCCCCAAAGACGCTCTTGGGGGCCACCTATCCCTCTTATTACCTCCAGTAAGTCCCAGACAGCAGGATTGCTGAGACCTGAAAGGAGGACACGCCCCCTTACTCCACCACTCTGCAAACACACCTCCTGGCACACTACTAGTAGGGGCATGAAGTCCCCTTGACTCTCGAGGATCCTTGGGGGCCAACTACCCCTTCTGTCACCTCCAGTAAGATCCACACAGCTGGATTGCTGAGAGGTTGTCGGAGGCCACACCCCCTTTCTCTACCACTGTGCAAACGCGCCTCCTGGCACACTACTAGTTGGGGTAAGAAATCCATTTTATTCCTGAGGCTCTCAGGAGTAAAGTGGAATTCATTCCCCAACCAGAAGCGCTCCAGAAGGCGCATTTGCAGAATGGTGGAGAAAGGGGGCATGGCCTCCAAATCCTCTCAGCAATCCTGCTGTCTGGGACTTACTGGAGCTAACAAGAGGGCTTGTTGACCACATAGACCCTCAGCATTCAAGGGGACTTCATTCCCTAACCACCTCTGTGCCAGGAGGCATATTTGCAGAGTAGTGGTGAAGGGGGCGTGGTCTCCGGTGACTTTCCAGAGTTGTTTTTTTATTACATTTTTCTTAGGGAAGGGGGGCTGCATAGCAGCCCTTCACTGGGCCAATTTTGGACCCAGGGTCCCCATTCCTTGGGGCCAGTCTTAAATAAAATGGGGATGAGGTCCATGCAGCCTCCCTCCCTTGGCCGATTGCGGCCCTGGGGACCCCATCCCCCCGAATCACAGCCTTTTCCTTATTTAAAAACATTTTTTTAAATAAAGGAAGGGGGCCACATGGCCACCCTTCCCTGGGCAAATTTTGGCCCCCTGGGACCGCATCCCTGAGGCCTGCCCTTTATTTTAATATTTTTTTTTTACATGAGAGTGGGGCCCGCGCTGCCCATCCTGAGGCCAATTTCAGCCCCAGGAACCCCATTCCCCGGGGCCAGGCCTTTATAATGTTTTTTTTTAAATGAGGAGAGGGGCCCACAAGGCCCCCATCCCTGGGCCGATATTGTCCTCGGGGACCCCAGGGCCCGGCCTGTAGTGTGGGTGCCCAGGGCACTCACATTTTCCACGTTGGGGACTTCGACGGGGGCCTGAAGGCCCTCTCGGTCCCGGCCAACTCCCCGCCTCCTGTGGGAGCCGACATTGCTTTTTACACACAGGGAGCGGCTGACCTGCAGCTCCCTGTGTGTAAAAAGCAAAGTGTGCTCCACTTTGAGCAAGCAAGAGCAAAATGCTCTTGATTGCTCAAAGCGGAGATCACTGTTTGCTATGGCATGGAGGGAGCAGCCTCAATTGTATATCTGAGATATCTTTAAATTTCTCAGCAACTACTGAACGGATTTACACCATTTAACAAAAAGGGTGCTTTTTGGACCAAGGGCTACATTTCTGCACAATTTGGTACCATTCTGTTCAGTAGTTCAGGCTGTAGCCATGTCTAAAGTTTCCTATGGAAATTAACATGAAGAAAAAGCGTTTTGGGAACTTCCCTTTTTCTCGGCCCCGCTTGACGGATCACCCCAGAATTTTCAAGCTAGCACCTGGAGTGACTGAGCCATTAGTTTTGAAAATTTCGCAAGGATTTGTCAAATCGACGCCAAAGTTATTGACAAATTAAAAAATGCTCTTCCTATGGAAACTACATCCTAACTATAATTACGTACTGGCGACTGCGGTTCCGCTTTCATCTTATCTTTTCTTTTCTTTTCTTCTCTTTTCCATTTCTTTTCTTTTCTTACCTTCTTCTCTATTTTTCATTTTCTTTTCTCCTCCGTTTTTACACACAGTTTCCACTTAATTTGCAGTGGTGACTCACAAATCAATGAATCTAGAACTTGTATAATTGAGTCCCCATTTTCATTTTGCATAAGATTGTTTAGGACACAAATCTCCTTGTTCTTACAGTGTAGAAATGTAAATATCTGATGCAATCAATAGTACTGTTGCTAGCCAGTAAAGCCCATACCGGGAGGTACACAAGGGGTCCCTACTCTTTTGGGACAATGTGATGTTACATCTTTTGTCACAATGTGTGGACATAGTGCCCATTTAGGGCACAATAGTTAGCACCATATCTCGGACTAACTTTTGGGAAAATAGAACCAATTTCCTGTACTTTGGAGACAGTAGAAATGCAAATGTAACCGCATAGACATGAGTACTGAATTTGAATTGAATGTGCTGCAACAGATGCATCTATTATTAATGACACCATATTAAGATGGCGCCGCTTTGATTGTATATAACAAGGAGTTACTAAGGTGTCTGCTTTTTATCTCCATGAATTTGAGTGTTAAATGGTGATCGTTTCCGGCGCGCCTGATGACACCGAAGAAGGCGACAGCCGAAATGCGTTTGTTTTGCACGAGTTCGGAAAATAAAATTTAGAACTCACCCCGCGAGTGCCTCTCATTTAGGGTTGGATTTCCCTTGAGACTGTGGAGCTATTATTATTCAACGCGGATACACCCCCGCGATCTGAGCACCCGCCTGTGAGTGCACCGGCTAAAGGTGAAGAAGGAGCATCAATATGTATATATATATATATTCAAGAAAAAAAACATAGGTTTCAGGGACGTTATAGTTAGTTGGACATTTCACTAGTACAAAACCAGAGCAATTCGCCCGTTATATTTAGTTGAGTTAACTATATCTCGCGCCCCCGCAATGCACTGCTGATGACGTCACATATTACATCATTTATGACATGGTCAGTGACATACTGATGACATCACTGATGACATCTCAAATGAGGCAAGAGAGGTGCAGAAAGAAGAGAGTGAGCTGCAGAAAGAGGCAAGAGAGGTGCAGAAAGAGGCAAGAGACATGCAGAAAGAGACAAGAGACAACTAGATTGCTAACATTCTATATTTATTACAAAAGTGTGGCACGCCTGACGTCATCTTGATGTAATCAAAACTGTAATACCGAAAGCATTTCCTTTAGCAATTATAGAAATGAGAGGGTCTTATTTGCATAGGAATTATGGTTAGTGCTCTAAAAAACTAAAATGAGGACATATTTTCTTAGTTCTCAAATAGCGACAAAGCACCTTTAAATTATTTGTTATCTTTATGTTTTTTATCCAGTTGACCACTTGATTAAATGTGACGCTTAGGGGAGAGAATGTGGTGTTACTTCCAGAGCTGCAGACTTTGCAACTGGGGAACCAAGTTGGAGTTTCTGCCTCAGCTCGACATTCTGTGATTCTGGTCAAATCACTTAATCTCCCCATGCCTACAACCAAAATGAGTTTGTCCTTGTATGATGTAACCAATGCTCATGTAAAGCACTCCAATATCTGACCAGCCTGCACTATATAAAACTGCAAAAAAAACAAAGGATAAAAAGTGTTTTCCACACTTCTGTCATTGGGCTATACGTGGGCTACATCTGGGTGATATTTGTGCTACATTTGGGCTCCTTTTTCTCTGGTGGCCATCTTGGGAGACTTCAATTAAATGAATTAAACTTTATTCGATCTGATTTAGAAACATAGATCATAAAAGTGTACATAAAAACAGTAAATCCTCTTTCTTAATACAATACAGTGAGAATTAATTCAAACAAGTAGGTAAAAACGGGTGTTACAAAGCCCGTTTCAGAGCAACTTCAGGTTAACAGAATAGTAAAGTTCAATGTTTCGCAAGATCAATCTCATGTACTTCATGCAAAATACGCAATAGGGGTCCAAGCAAGAGCAACGCTTCAATACCTGACCAGTCTGCACTGTGTAAAACTGCAAAAGGACAAAAAATAAAAAGTGTTTTGCACACTTCTGTCATTGGGCTATATATGGGCTACATCTGGGTGATATTTGTGCTACATTTGGGCTCTTTTTCTCTGGTGGCCATCTTGGGAGACTTATTTGTTATCAAGTTTCCTAATTTCCTCATTTACTACAGTCTCCTCAGTAGGGAATGCTTTCAGTTTTTTACTTTGATTCCATCAAGAAGGCATTCATTTGCCATAAATTCAGAATGTTAGTACTCTAGTTGCTCATTAGATCACTGTAGTAAAGCTACTGCTCACCAGGGAGTTAACTGGAAGTCTACTGCTGGTATTGAAAGTGATTGTTTCAGTCTGCATGTCAGAATTTTCTAATGAAATAGAAGAGGATTTCAGATCTCACTTAAAACATGCCCTAATTTTTCTTTCTGCAGCACTAACCATAATTTCTATGGCAAAATGAACCCCTCATTTTGTTCCTTTTTAAATTAAATGTTTTAAGTGTTACCAGTTTATTCCAATCAAGATGGCTTCAGGTGTGCCATAATTTTGTCATAAGTAAGACTGTTAGCGCTCTAGTTGTTCTTTAGAACACTCTGGGAAGCTGCAGTAGAACATGAAGGAATCAACTGGCAGGCGGCTCCTGTTGAAATATAACAGGAAGATATTTGAGATCTCACTTAAAACATGTCCTAATTTTTCTTTCTACAGCACTAACCATAATGTCTATGACAAAATGATCCCCATCATTTTGTTCCTTTTTAAATTAAATATTTTAAGTGTTACCAGTTTATTCCAATCAAGAGGGCTTCAGGTGTGCCAAACTTTTGTCATAAGTAAGGCTGCTAGCGCTCTAGTAGTTCTTTAGAACACTCTGGGAAGCTGCAGTAGAACACAAAGGAATCAACTGACAGTCTCTGCCCTTGTTGGATGTACATGTTTTACTGAGAATGTCAGACTTCATTCTCACATGACTGAGAAAGATAATGTGAATTTACAGAAAATATGCTCTCATTTTAGCTTCTGGAGCACCTTCCAAACCTCTATGGGACAAGCATGAGAAAATAGTTTCATGATATCCCAGCAGAAGGTTTTTTACAGGGTAAAATCACCTTAGAACACACCACAATTCCTAAAATTAGTATGGTACCATCAACAAATGAATTCTAATGTAACTAAAGTCTGTTATCACCCTTTATAGTTCTCCTTTTGGTGACCCTCAAAATCTTCTATTCACTACAATGCATTTCAATGGGGTGCTATCATGTATATTGGTCCCAAGATGGCTGCCAGCAATTCCAGGATGAAGTGCTGACAGCCAATCAGATCTCACAATGAGATGTGTGGTTAGGCTCCGCCCAGATATCGATATATTTTTATTTTTTAATTTCTTAGAAACTACTGAACGGATTGACACCATTTAAAAAAAAGGTCACTTTCTGAACCAAGAGCTACCGTTTTGCCAAATTTGGTGTAATTCCGTTCAGCAGTTCTGGCTGTAGCCGTGTCTATAGTTTCCTATGGAAATTAACATGGGGAAAATGCTTTTTGGGACCCCCCTTTTTCTCAGCCCCCGCTTGACGAATCACCATGAAACTTTCAAGACAGGAGCTGACCGGAGCGGGCCATTAGTTTTGAAAATTTCGCAAAGATTCCTCAAACGGCGCCAAAGATATTGGCAAAAGAAAAAACACTTTTTGAATAGAAACAAGGTCCTAACTATAACTACCTACAATATCTTTATCATTTACATTATAAGTATAGGAACACAGTATTGTTGAGAACAATATTTTTGACATAATATTTTTGTCAATGATATTGTTTACCACAATATTATATCATTGAAACTGAGGGTAGAGACATGTGGTCTGATAGCCAGTTAAATTTCGAAACTTATTGGTGCAAGTTTACAACAAAACGGCGCATATGATCTGTGATAATGTTGGTCACGTGCCAGCAAGAGAAAGGAAATCAATCCTTTTGGTGCAGCCTTCTCTTTTTACCCCGTCTGATATCTTTTTCCCCAATATCCCAATATTGTTGACTAAGACAGTTTTTACCGAGCTCAATACCCTGCTCACTCAGCTCTAATGGGGCAAGGTGAGAAGGCGAGTGGCCCTACAGAAACGTCTGAGACTACTGGACAAAAGGGGGGTAGGAGTACCAGACTACAAGGCCTATTACTTTACCTCTTAGCTACAGTTGCCTGTGAGATGGCCGTCGGAGGCTCAGGATAGTAAACTTGTGGAAGCCTTGCATCCTATGTCCATTTATGAGGTGGTCTTGAGGACTATCCCGCTTTCAAGAGGAGGGCAACAAATTCTGAGGGTGTCAAGGAAGTGGTGGCGCCATATTCTGAAACCTCTAGGGTCTGTGGAGGTGTATGCCCCTGAGATCCCGGTATGGGTCTTACCTGAGTTTAAGGCACTCACTGAATTGCATAGCCACCCAGCTGAATGGAGGCAGATATAGAGGTGATGAGAGCCCTGTGCTGTAACGGCACCCTACACACATATGACACATTTGCAGACTTATAGGATTTGGGTGCAGGTTATTTCCTCACAGATAATGCCCTGCTCTCTGCGGTTTGGTGCATCTGTGGAGAGGGTGAAGTTGAGCTGTTTACAAGAGATGTATCACAAGTGTTTGTTGACATATGGTTTGGGCTGGCGAGCTGTAACTCCCCTTTAGATTTTCTATGCTGACATGGGCGTGATTCGTGTCAGATGGCAGGATACACTGCGGAGAGATTTTACAGATATAGACTGGGAAACAATACTGCAGTACCCCAATACTGTCATGTTAAACCTGTGATATTTTGCTCCGATGGCAGACTTTATACCTGTGATGTGGGAATGTGGTGTGATTGGGCAATTCTGGGTAGAAGTGGGGGAATATCTAGAAGAGCTGTCAGGAAGAACAGATCCTCAGAATATAGCATTCTGTATATTGGCCTTGATACCCAGTCTTAAAATTACAAGATATATATCCAGGTTCTTGGACCTGGCGTTGGCACTCTCCAAACCTAATATAGCCATGGCATGGAAAGCAAGGCATTCTCCAAGTGTGAGAGTATGGATGATTGATGTGAAGAAGTAGCTAGAGCTGAAATTACAACCTTCTCTGTGCAAAGGGGAGGACAGCAGGGTAGCGTGGTCCAACAGAATGGGATACATTGCTGGTGCTAGGGACAAAACAGACGAGAGGGCTCCAGAGGACAAAGGTGGTGTCTTTCAGTGCATGAAGGTTTCACAAATTCATTGTTTGGTCTCAATAAAGTCCATGCAGATAGACAGATGGGAGTCAGAGAGTGCCTCGAACTGGACCCTGATTCCTATGCATGACCCTGCCATACGGGAATGCAGAGAGACGCAATGCCTGGGGCAGATCATAATAATACAAGTAATGTACAATGAGTCTATGATATCCTGAATTATGTATGGTTGCCCCTTAAAGGCTTGGGGTTTGTTTCCTGTTTTTGTTTAAGAGTTACTTGGCATGTGATTTGGAAATATGGAGCAATATTTGTAATAAATAGCTTGACAGCTGTACACAGACGTAACATGTGCAGTGGTTCTGCAGCGAATCAAGTGGCTTTAGCTGTGCTGAGAGAGTACTGATACTATACTGGTTGTTATACGTGAATATGTCCCAAAAAAAAAGTTTACAAAAATATTATATATTAGGGGTGTGTGAAATTTGTGGAATTCGCTTTCACTTAATTAGACGAAATTTCAGAAAAAATACACAAAAGTATCCATAATTACACAAAAAGCAAATCTGCAATTTAGAGCTATATTTTGGCGTGAAATGCGTCCTTGTGTCAATTTTTGATGCAAAGATGCAAAAAATATATCAAAAGACACAACTGAAGAGAACAGCTGTTCGCTGTCTGGTTGTTCATGTTGCTCTCACGCGCTCGAGCTATAATTTTGCAATGAACAGTGGTGTAATTATGCAATGTGGCGTAATGGCGAAATTTCAGGAATTTCATGTAAAAAGGGTAATGTAATGATTCCTGAAATTACACAAATTAGAACGTTGTATTTCAAATTTCGCCCGAGCCTACAAAGTACCTTGTCCCTATTGGCATTTCCTTTTCCCACCCTGCATGTTTCCGATTACCTTGTCAACTTTAAAGTATTGCAGATGTCACTTCTTCCTTCATCTTTCTTATGGAAATGTCTGGCTACAGGGTAGTGTTCGTCCTTGTGAATTGTCACCCTGATATGTTCTAATGTTCTTTTCTCACTGGCTTATAATGTTCCCCACATATTTATTTTTACATGGGTGTGTTAGTACATACACCACATGGTCAGTGATGTATTTTCAGGGCTGCATGTGAAAAGTGAGAGTATCTCCATGTAACCCACCATGTGGGTTTTTGAAGTTAAGTTGATATTTCTGAAACGGAAGCGTAAGATTCAATACACTTGAATATAAACTACTCTCCTTCTGTACTGATAATATAACTACCTTCAGCTGTTAGAATATACACTTCACAGACATGATAACGTTAGTTCCTATATGTTCTGTGTGTGGATATGTGAGGTAATTAACAATCAT
Organism: Calotriton arnoldi; assembly: GCA_963921515.1. Taxonomy (NCBI): domain Eukaryota; kingdom Metazoa; phylum Chordata; class Amphibia; order Caudata; family Salamandridae; genus Calotriton; species Calotriton arnoldi. Next base: position 453,258 of record CAWUFW010000965.1, read on the forward strand.
CAGTATTCTGTAGTTCCTACTGCCAGCAACATCTATACATTTATATAGATGTTGCTAGATTTAGAAAATACAGAATAGTGATGATTATTAATTACCTAACCTATACCTTATATAGATATTAAAGATAAGTCTCACAGAGGGTTCAATCTCAGGCCACAATAGATGGCGGTCTGTACACGGGTGTGAGTCCCCAAAATATTCTGTGAAACAATCTTCTATAACTTTCACGACATGAACAAACGCAAACACACTCAAGTTGATAATTAAATCTTATTTAATGAAAAAGCTGGCTGAAGGTCCGGACCCATTTCAGCTTGCCCTTTGGTCTAGGATCAGCAAGGTGAAAGTTGAAACGTAATTGGAACCTGCAAGGCTGAAGTGGCTTTTACTGCTGTGTCGTTATAGTTAGGTTAGAGTTTTCATGTGGTTAGTTTTTTTGGTTTTGAAAATAACTTTTGTGCTGTTTGATGCATCTGCACAAAACATTAAAAAAACAAAGTTTATCCTTCTTAGCCCTTCCGGGAAAGTATGGGAATGATCTGTCAAGAACGGGCCAAGAAAAATTAGGTCCCAAAATGTTGATATCACATGTTAATGGCCATAGGAATCTTTGCTCTCTGATACATTAAAAATGATTAAACAGAATTGCACCAAATTTGGCCCGGGTCCGTCACAAGTACCTCGCCCACAGCCGGGGTCATATTTATTAATAAGCACCACTTTGGTGCAAGATCAAACCACTGTCCCATAAACCTGCAGGGGACAACATTAAACACCCCTCAGGTCGGGACTCCATATACGAGTCACCCAACGTACCTGTTACGTCACAGGCATGACATTACCTTCCTCCCAAAAATAACAATTGAATAACATTGTCAACATAGGTACAGCACCATAATGTAGAAGGCACATTTCAATTTCCAACTAAACAAACATCCACAACAGCTACGCATCCAACCCTTTCCTTGGGTTGAGGTCACATACCTGCAGGCCACGCAATACATGATACCTCACACTGGACACCCAGAGTCACACCCGCAGCCTCAAGGATGGCATGGGATTACTCCGCAAACTGTATCGAGTGCAGTCACTCCGGCCAGCCAGCACACTGGGGACTTGTGTGGGAGCGCCCTCTTCCTGGATGCTTACTCCCCTAGGAACCTCAGGAACGTGATCACTCATCTCCGACAGGAACCCTTCTGGATAGTCCAATTCACCAGTGTCCTTGGCATCATCACGCGCTGGAGGTGCACCATCTCCATTTCAGGACAGTTCTGCCTGATGATGAAAACACTTGAGAGCACAAACATTTTGAGTGATTGTCTCCGACCCCCACTTCGCAGTGATGCGAGTGCCTTTCATATGTACGATGGTCCACGGCTGTATCTCAAATAGCAATCGGAACTTGCTGCCAGGGCACTGGTCTTGCACCAACACCAGATCCCTCGCCTGGAGGTCAGACAACTTAGCTTGTCGACGATGACTGACTTGATCAGTAGACTTCTGACGCTTCCCGTATTCTCGGGTGTCATCCACAGGATCTGGCAGCCACAGATGATGATGCAGAATTGAATCGGCAACAACTCTGCCCATCGAGAGATGCCCCGGGGACTCGGCCAGTGGTAGAATGGAGAGTCTGGTGATATTCTCGAAGAAATTAATAAATGGCAAGTTCAAGAGGTTGGTGGCTCGCAGAAGCAATCCGAATGACTTTGTTCAAAGTGCGCATAAATCTTTCAGCCTCTGCATTGGCCTGGGGCCACCTTGGTCTGATCTTCATGTAACAGATCCCTAAAGCAGTCAACTAGGCTGCCATCTCTTGCCCATGGAAGGGAGGGCCATTATCATTACACAATTCTTTCATCAATCCATGAGTGGCCATGACTTTCTCTAGCTTGCGGATTACGTCACTGGCATTCAAAGAGGGTATGACTTCTACCTCCAGATATTTAGAATAGTCATCAATCATTACAAACATGTGTCTTCCACCTGGTAAACTCCCAAAATCAAGGCTGGTACACAACATCCGACACACCGGTCCCTTCTCACTCAGTACCGGTGAGGGAGGTTTGGTCTCCCCCGATGCCTGGCACCAAGAACAAGATCTGACCACATCCCCCACCTTATCATCCATTAAGGGGAACCACACCTTGGCTCAAAATCTGTTCTTGGACTTGACCATGCCTTGATGCCCCACATGAGACAGCTGTATGACTCGATCAGTGAGGGATGTGGGTATGACAAGTCGATGTCCTCTCAACAGGCACCCACCCGGTCCCCACTCAACTCCTGGTAAATGTGATATAGTCACTCCATGATGCGTTGGACTTCTGGTGTCAGCGCAGTCCAGTCCTTCTTGAAGTTATGCCACTGGTTATTCTGCACTGTTTGCAAAGCTTTCTGAAGGCTTTCATCTTGGCTGGTCGCTTGACATAGAGCTTCGAAGGACAAGGGAAGAGTACACAAACGTGCTGCCACATATCAGACATATTCTTCTGTCTCATCAGCATCCGCTTCCTCCTCTGGAATAGCCACCCTAGGGTGTCGAGAAAAATAGTCTGAGGGGTATTGAGATCCAGGGCTGTACTCCACCTGTCAATTATACTCTTGAAGTTGGAGCATCCATTTTTCAATCCGCTGAGGCTGATTAGTAGTAGTGCGCTTGAATAACGGAATGAGAGGCTTGTGATCCATGGTTACCGTGAAAGAGTTGCCATACAAATACAGGTGAAAATGACGACAACCTCCAGTGGATGGCTATTGCCTCCTTCTCAATCTGAGAATACCTCTGTTACCTTTTCGTCAATAAGCGACTGGCAAACGCCACCGGAACCCACTTATCATCGATCGATGATTGCTGCATTAGCACGGCTCCCAAATCTTTTGGGCTGGCATCCATTGCTATGGTAGTGGCCTTACGTGGGTCGAAGTAGTCCAGGGTGGTCTCATCGGAGAGGGCATCCTTAGTGGCCTGGAAAGCAGCTTCTTGGGCCGGGCCCCATGACCAGGGGACAGCCACTCTGGAGAGCTCACGTAAGGGCTGCATTAACGTAGTGAGATCTCAGATGAACAGGCCACAATAGTTGAACATCCCCAAAAAACTGCGTACTTCTGTCACAGTGGCTGGAGCAGGAGCCTCCTTAATGTCTCAGACTTTGTCAGGATCTAGTGTTACTCCCCAGCCGAGAACACATGCCCAAAGAAATGCAATTTTTGTTGCAAGAACTCGCATTTTTTCCGGTAAAGGGTCAGACCACATTCTTGAATACTCTGAAGGACCACCTTCAGTCATGTGTTGTGTTCAGGAACTGTCTTGGCATAGATTAGAATGTCATCACTGACATTAACGACACTAGTGAGGTCATTCAAGAGTTCTTGAATGGTGTTCTGAAACACCTCGGCTGCGCTGGATATGCCAAAACTTAAACACTTGTAGCGCCTCAGGCCGACATGAGTTGAAAATGTTGTGATGTACCGAGACTCCTCGTCCAGGACTAGCTGGTAAAATCCTGAACGTAGGCCCAGTTTTGAAAACCAGCTGGCGCCGCTCAATTCTCCGATCAGGTCGTCTATCGTGGGTGTGAGATGTCGTTCTCGCTTTATTGCAACATTGGACATGCGCATGTCAACGTATATTCTCACCTCTCCAGGCTGCTTGGGTTTTCGGGTTACCACGACGGGCGAGACACAGGGGGTTCGTCCGGTCACTTTCTCAATGGTGCCAGCTGCCTCCAGCTTGGCAACTTCCTTTCCCACTTAGGGCCGCAGGTGAAATGCTCTGAGCCTGTGATGTAGAGCTATGTTCTGCACCGAATTGTCAATGCGCAGATGGATGTCCTTTCCTTTCAGGTACCCAATTCCTTCAAACACGGCCGGGAATTCTGCCAGAAGCTGTGTGATGGCCTCCTGATGGATTCCAAAAGCAAATATTACAATGCCTTGCAGCCTAGTAACATAACGTTGCCTTCCTCAGCAACGTATACCTTAGACTCCACAGACTTGGATCCATAGGTGATGTTCATTTTGAACTTCCCTCGCATCATCAGAGGTTTGTCCTGCCCATATGCGAACACCTTGATTGTCGCCGGACTTAACTTAGGAGCGGGTTTCAAAGTCCTGTAAGCCTCCACTGACATGATGTTAATGGTTGCTCCAGTATCTACTACTGTAGTGGGGACCTTGTCTCGGACCCTTATCTGGCCTTGTGGCAGTCGACGGGAGGTTTGAGCGGTGGTGCCAATGGTGAAGACAGAGTGGACGGTATGTTCTTCAGTGTCATCGTTGTCCATGTTACTGCCTCTTTCTCTCACTTCTGGGATGGTATTAATGGTGGTGCGCTGTCCTCGATCTTTTCCTGATCGACAGACCTGCATGAAATGGTTAAGTTTGCCACACCCAGCGCACTTCTTCCCTCTTGCCGGGTATTCAGCCGGGCGATGGCTGCTTCCGCCACTGTATCCACAAGTTCATGGCCTGGGACTATCCCTCCTACCCGGTTTTGCAGTGAGATTGGAGTAGATGGCATTGATTGGTTCTGTCTTCACAGGGATCTGCAGTGCTGCTTCCATGTGAGCTGTATGGACTCTTGAAAGTTCCCTGGTCCTGCCAAGTGTTAGAATGTCTGCTAATGAATTTCCAGATTCTTCTAATATCCGCTCACAAAGTTCCGCTGATGCATACCCTTGTATGATCTGTCCCCTTATTTCCTCATTTTCATCATGAAATCCACATGTGCTGGCCAATTCCTTCAGACATGCATGGAAAACACCAATGGACTCCTCTGCTTGCTGTCTTGCATGCCGAAATATGAACCAATCGTAGTCCTGGTTCGCCATTGGTTCGAAGTGCACAGTGAGGGCTTCTATGAGGGTGAGGTGTGTCTTTGGAGCTGCTTTGTTAATGGATTTGGATGTTTTGTAAAAGTCTCTTGCCCCTAGGTGAAGAATCATGGCTCTCTTCTGGACATTGCCCACCTTAGTGGCCTCAAGAAAAGTAGTACTCTTTCTACCCACTCCTTCCACTTAGGGGCTTGTGCCAACGGGGCACCTTCCACTGTGAAGGGTTACACAGGCGGTATGGTCGCCATGGTGCAGGTGTAATCACCTCTGCTGATTGTTGTCTTGGTTCCCTCTCTAAGGTAATTCTTCCACTTTTTTTTTTTTTAATGGTGTCCAGCATGCTGTCTCAGCCTCCTCCTGGAGCACTCACAGTTCTCTCTCCCTTTGCTTCCCCCGGGCTCAGGCTCATAGATATAAATGACTGTCCTGGTGCAGTCCAATTACATGCATAGTTCTCCCAGTGTGGGGCTGTCTCCCTCTTTATTTGTAATTTTTTGCTCCACTTGTTTGTGAATTCACTGTGTTTTCCAACAAGGGAGACCCTTACTTCATATCCCAACAGGATTGGCTGCAAATTCCTGAGCTGCCAGCAGGTGGCGCTGCCTAGAGCAGTATTCACGCGTCTTCATTCGAGCTGTCAGTCAAACAGGGGAAGACCATGCAGCCAAGACGGCCGGCCAGGAACTGGGGGCTCCTTGACACCAGGGCCTGCTCCTCTGCTATGGCGGAGGAGTGCTGCCCCATTGCTTTTAAGCAGTGCAAGTAAGAAGAAACATAAAATGATAATAACTTAGAGTTATTATCATTTTATTTCCTGCCTCTTTGCGGGCGGGTTTGTGGGCGGGGCTGCTCTGCTCTCGGAGCAGGGGAGGAGTGGCTTGCCCACTCCTAAGTGCGCAATGACTGTTTGGTCGACCTCTTGGGCCGCTCAAACCAGTCATGCACACTGGAGAACAACCCCAGGACCCCATTTCCTGGTTGAGCGTCGAACCAGGACACTCAAAACCAGTCACAACGCTGCATTGCAGCGTTGTGATTAGTCAGGGGAGCCTGAGTGCTCACCAATCAATGCAGTGTTGTGATTGGTCAGGGGAGCCTGTCTACTTCCTGTGCCTGTCTGATGAGGAGAGCAGAGACGCGGAACCAGGCATGGCAAGGTAAGTTTTTTTTTAAATTATAATTTTCTTTTTAATTGCGCACCGTTCCCCCGCCCCATGTGCACCCCCCACGTGCCCGCATCCGCCCAGCCACCCGAAAACCATGCAGGCTGCCACTGTAGCTGACTGGCCTCCTGTTCTGAGCTACAGAAACATAACAAGACCAGTCCTGCATCTTCCCAGCTGCCCAGGCTCAAATGGACCTACCTATGACCTGCTGCTGGCCTCTGCTGGAGGGAGTCCTGATCCCTAACTGATACCCACCATGTCTTGGACCCTTGGCTGGCATCAGAGTGTACTCCTCCTGGCCAAAATCTGCCTTCCCTCAGAACTGACGCAGCATGAATCAACTCGACACAGTGCGATACAGGACCTCGCATCGCAGCACCACACAGCTTCTGATCGGCGGCCTCACTGTAACCAATGCAGCGTGACTCAGCTGGACGCAGGACCTCACGTTGCAACCCTTGCAGCTCCTCATCAGAACTGACACAGTACGGTGCAACTCAATGTAGCATCTTGCATCCCAACCCTTGCAGTTCCTCATAGGAACGGAAGCAGTGTGACCCAATATCGCGCATCAAAGACATAAGGTATAATCCTCAGTGGGACTAACCAGGCCCCTGTATCCAGCCCGCATTCCATTGCAGTCAGCTTAAACTTGTGACTTCATCCTGGTCCGGTGCAACCAAATACCCACTGTTGGCTCTTAGGGCCTCATTTACAAGGCCCATGTGTCACCGAGTAACACTTTTTGTGACACTCCGGTAGCGCTGTGCCCTGCTCCATATTTACAAGGCAGCGCTAAGCCACTTTGCATGGCTTAACGCGGCCTTTTTAAAATCGTTCCCTTTGACTCCGTTTTCTGCGTTAAAGGGGCATGCAAAGGGTGTTGCTGTGAGGCAGTGCCAAAAACTTATTCCTCTCCAGGGGAGAGTTAAAGGTGGTGCAACAAGGAGAAACACTTTAATTTCTGCTCACACAGAAAGAGCAAAACACCATTAATGATTGTTTTTTTGCAGGAAGGTGTCTCTTGCTGCACAACAACAATCATCCCTGCAACACAGGCACCCCTGCACCATGGTGCAAGTGTGTCTGCGTTGGCACAAGGCTACTGTTTGTGCATCGGTGCAGGGGTGAGTACAGGAATGCGCTGTATTCTTGTCAATACGGCACATTCCTGCACTTAAACAATAACAAAGCTCGGCGCACCGCGCTGCACCATTGTCTTGTAAATATGCCACTTTATGTTTTTAGTTGCTATACTTACCTTAGCATTCTAAAAGTGAAATTGCATCTATTCAGTTCTACTGTTTGGATTTTTGCCATTTTGGTATCAAAAAATTATTAAATTCTACTATATTTTTCTAGATTGGTGTGGGATTTTTCTTGTCAGTCAATACTCTTTATTTCGGCCAATTCCCATAAAAGAGACATGCATTTATAAAATATTAAGCATACAAAAACATGTGTTTATGTACATAATATGAACAATAAAAGTGGCCTCTAGCCATCAATTAAATACAATAAAAATAGACAAATAAGATTAATAATAATAACTCTTTATTCGGAAGCATATGCAACAATAAAAGATACAAGCATGCATTAAAAAAATAACATCATCATTAAGATTACATAAAACTATTGAACATCCAGGTTAAAAAGAGAGATGAAAAAAGGATGCCACTCCTTGTCATAACTGGTAAATACAATAAAATAGGTACAGCATAGACACAAAGGCCAGTCAAAGTTCAATCAGTCTAGAAAGTCTGGATCTATAAGCATCCCGCAGGAAACTTGGCACTGCACAGAGTGTAAGTTCATTAGGTAGCATCTGTAAATACATTAGTGCCACTTTGGCTTGCCTGAACGTCATGCTCTTTAAAAGAGGACAAAGAAATTGCCTTCTTGGGAGGGAACATTTACTACACAGTATAACAAAATGTAACGTATCCTGTGGCGAGCTAGAGTTGCAGCCACAGGGTCCTCTTAAGTTTGACGGGACAAAGCCAGACGGGGATGCCAGGAGAAAATGGAGAAGGTTGAACCTGAAGTGAGTGATTAAAAACCTGTCTAGTGCACTAGTAAGGGCAAAAAGATAATGTTCCATTCCCTGGACGGACTTTAACAAGGTGTGAGCCCTCACTCTTGGTTTCCTGAGCTCAATGTTTTTGTGTTGGGCAGAGGTATATTTAAAATATAGATCTTTTATAATGTTAAGATCCTGGGGACGTACAGTATCACGTGAGAGAAAAATATCTGGCCTACCTAGAGCATGGAAAGACTCGTTTACATAACGTAGCCGAGGGATTTTAAAGGCATGCTCAAGTTACAAACAGTCTGAAAGGAACAGTCGATTTAAATCCTTATTGTCCCTCGACCAAATTTTTACCCAACACAATAAAGGTTTAACTGTCACCTGGTCCACAAGAAAGTTAACCCCCAGTTCTTCGTGCACTGCATAGGCTGGCGTGTTCTGAGGGACCCGCAGGATCCGATGCAGGAACTTATTTTCAGCCACCTGTAGTTTATGTGCAGCAACATACCCCCAAACTTCGCTACCATATAATGCCTTTAAGGTGCCTATAGACTGCTACAGTTTTAGGATCACCGCTGGTGCCCAGGCTCTCAATCTGTGGGCGTCGCTAATGATAGTGCCCATATATTTGTTCAGATCACTCAGCTTGCCCTCCAGTAATGTGTTCCAATTTACTTGGTCATCAAATAGAATTCCCAGATACAGGAAAGCCGGGACCTTTGTTAGAGTATAGGAACCTGATTTCAAAGTTTTCAAACAAAGACCCCGGGGGCCCACTTCCAGAACATACAGCTTTGTGAAGTTAACTGACAAGTCCAACCCATCTATAAAAGCAACAAACCCATCAATTAAAACATGCAAACCCAGGGCTGTGTGGGCCATTAGCACTGCATCGTCGGTGTATAATAAAACTGGTAAAGATCTCCTGTAGACCCTGGGAGAATCAGCCTGTAAAGCCATGAGAGCAGTTTCTAGACCATTGATATAAATGGAGAATAAAAAAGGGGCTAAAATACAACCTTGGCGAACCCACCAGTGCAGTTAAAATATTTGGTTAAGCCCTCCTCTTGAGAGACTCTAACTGCCGCTGTCATGCGGACATGAAGAATCATTAGTTAGTACACAATAGAGGGATCAACTCCCAGAGAGGTCAATATGTCCCACAGCTTCTTCTGATTAACTCGGTCAAAAGCGGACGTGAGGTCCATGAATGCTAGAAACTGCGCTCCTGGTTGTGCAACTGTATATTGATTTATTAAAAGGTAGAGGTTGAGGCATTGATCAGTAGTTGACTTACCCGAGCAAAAGCCAAATTGGACCTCTGATAATATTTGGTTGACGTCAACCCACAAAGAAAGTCAGATTAGAAGGACCCGGCCCAGCACCTTGACTATGTCATCAATAAGGGAAATAGGGTGATATCATTGCAGGTTGATTTTGTTCACTTTTTTATAGATTGGAATAATGGTGGCAGTGACCAGGATGGCAACATCCCTTTCATCGCCGCTGCATTTAACACCAGTGTCAGAATTGGAGCCCAAACTTCAATATTGTCCCAGAAGAGATCAGAGAGAATCCCATCTGGACCAGGGGCCTTATTTCGTGACAAGGACTCAATGCTCCTATACACTTCCTCCAACGAGAAGGTAACAGGTGTAACAGCCACACTAGGCACTACATCTACTCGGGGCCCCTCGGGAAGGCCAGTACTATGTACACTCTTGAAATGGGAAACCCAATGGTCTGGGGTGATATGGTGGCACAGGGGAGGTTTCGAAGGCTCTGCAAACTGGGGCGATTAATTATCTTCCAGAATAGAGTAGAGTCCCTCAATTCCCCAGCATTATTGAAATCAGCCCAAACCTGTTTCTGTAATTGATGCCTCCATTTTTTCAGGGCCTCTTTGTAGTTTCCTCAGCAGCTTGTCACCCATGCCTTGTCCTGAGGCATCTGTTTTAGGGCTTCCTTCATCGGTCTTAGGGCCCGAGAGCACGAGGGTCAAACCATGAAGGGAGAGCTGGATAGTGCCCAACCGCCTTGGTCAATAAAAGCCCCGGTACTGCCTGGGCGATGGAGGCAAGAGAACTTAAAACCTGCTCTCCAGGGGTTGTAGGATCCAGGCAAGTGAGTATCTCCTGCTGAAAGAGAGCAAAAAGACTCTGATTAAAAACCTTAGTGTCTATCTGTGACCAACTTAATCGCCTCCCCTGGTCCATGGGTGTCAGGACTCCCTGGTGCTTTCGAGGGCCCTCCATTTGGCTCCCTACACCTAGCATGGCAGGGTCAGTGGATTGTGATCGCTAAAGGGACTGTGTAAAATATTAAATGAAGCTGGTGCCCCCCATTGAGGCTGCTACAAAAATAAAATCTATAATCATGGCAGAACCCCTTCCTTTATATGTCGGAGGGATTTGAGATCTAGACCTGGTTATCAACTGGTCTAAGCTAAATACCAGGTTATGCATGTGTAAAACATGATATGCTCCAGGTATAAATCATATGAGCACTTAAAAAATATGGGCACGGATGACAATTAAAATTGCCAGCCAGGATAAAATTCTAATGCCCAAGCCCCTCCCTCTTTAAGGAGTCTAAGGCACTACTTAAGACTGTAAAATTAGAGGAGCCTATTTGCATTATAAAAATTGATAATTACCTTTGGGAGGGCTCTCCCAATGGATACTTTTATGCCCTAGAACACCTGGAAGTCCCACTTCATAATCTGTATGGTGATACAAAACTCGAGAGCTCCCAAAACAATAAGACCCCCTCTTGCTCTGCCCATATTCGAGCTCATCGCAGGACAAAAAAAGGTCTTGTATCTCTCCAAAAAGAATTTATTCTTGGGTTCTCAAGTCTCTTGTAAGCAAATAATGTTGAAAGACCTAATAAACAGTAGCCAACTATCATCAGAGAACTTGGAGGACAAACCTGCCACAATCCAAGAAATAAGGCTTAGGTCTTTCCCAGGACTGGGGGTAATGCCCACAGGAAAAGTTAAGGTGGAAAGGGACGATTGTTGGATCCCCATAGAATGGGAGTTACTTGGTGGGTACTTAGTGATAGAGGGAAGGAACGAGATCTGAATTGGTCTTGAAACTGGTGAGTTACTAACATCCTCTGTGCACAAAGGTAAACAGCCCAGTTGTTGGAACGGGAGGGTAAAAATCTCTTTTGGCTCATGGAGTCAACCCAAATCGTTAAGGTCCGCCAGGGGAGCATAATGAATTACGAATGATTGGTGGATCCCTGCTCCATTATCTATGCGACCACCATCCATTTGCTGGTCTACCCATGGAGGGTCTATAAAAAAAACAGCAGAAATGGTTTGATACAAGACCTAAAAGAAACGCTTTGGATGCTCCATGTAAAATATTTCATGCCAATTCTGGGTATCGCAGAGAGATAATGATACAATCTCCCCCAATTGTTTTTCTAGTAGGCCCTATCCAGGGAACTTTTCATGCCATCAGGATGTCTTTGTGGTCTCTAACAGTAAAATCAGTATGTAGACCTAACCAGTGTAGGACTTTATTAATCAGTTGGCCAGTGGTTTCCACCTTGTGTGAGGTAAGTCCAGGAACTGCGGTCAAAACTACGGTGTAAGGGGCACAAGTCGGAGGAGGATCAATCACCGGGGGCAGAGAGCCCTTAACTGACCGATCCCCAGTACAAGGGGCACCTACCATATTAGGAACTGAGGGAAGGCATTAGTATGGGCTCGGCCATCTATGTTTCGGTGGGGGACCCTAGGCACTAAGGAAGTAAGCTGACTAAGTATAGCCTGGGGCTTAGAGAGGCCAATTTCATGCTGGTTACTGTTACAACTAAGGAGATTGACTGAGGGCATTTCAGAGGATGTGGCTTGGGATTGAGGTAGTGGGTAATGGCGGAACTTATCCATAAGGCTCAAAAGATTGATCATTTTACTTCACAAATCCTAGGAGGCTGCTTCCAAATGATCAAGTCTAACCCAAAGAGGGCCTGATAAGTCATTGAGAGTAACTGTGATTTTTTGACGTACAAGAGCCAGGTAGATCGCCATGTCCTCTAAACTGTTCCTGGCATGCATGCTCGCCATCTCCTGTAGTGTGACCACAGAAACTTCAACCGCCTTCTTTGTCTTCCGTTTCCATTTAGGAGCTGGAGGACTCACCACATCAGTATTTGGAGATGAGAAAAGAAGGGGCCTGGAGGTTGAAGACCCAGGTGAAAGGGCCACGGCTGCAGCAGGATTGGAAAGAGAAGTCTCAAGAATTGAGTTAGAAGTGACTGTGACCAGACCCTGATCATTGAGGGCAAGCAATGATGTGACAATTGTGGACAATTGTCCAGTGCTTCCTGAATCAACTGAGAGCCGCCTTTCAGCCCGTTCAATTTCCTTGGAGATGGCCCCCACAGTTTTAGCCAAGAACGAGTCGATAGTTAAACAAGGCTGTCCTTATGGTGTCATAATGGGTAATGCCTTCCTCTTCCCCATGATGGCAAATATGATAATAGGACAGTTTCTGCAAAGCCCCCCCGGACACTACAGGAGGGTAAGCGCCAAATTTACAAACCCATGATAACTAAATACAATAGGCAGTGAGAAAGTTACTTACTGTGCATATGCCCAAACCCCTCCCCCTGAGAGCGGGCTAGCATTGACAATGTCAGCCAGTAGAAATGATGAGCTGTGCAGCAAGAACAACCAACCAAAAGAGTGAGCCCCGCCTCAGCCAGGCGCGGATGAGCGCAGACGGGCCCGCTCTTGGTCTGGTCTTCACCCAGGCACGCTCCCTGGCACGCCCCGTGCAGTGGGAGCCCACAACAAAGGAAATAGGCGCCTCCGGGCACGTTGCTGGCATTGGTGGCGGCGTCAGCCGTGAGAGCTCCTGGGGCTTGCAGTGCTATGCCCCCTCCTGTGCCTCCTTTGGCTCGCAGACAGCAGCGGTATTCCTGCGCTGCTGGACCCCACAGCAAAGAAAATAGGTGCCTCTGGGTGTGATGCTGGCATCGGTGGCGGCGTCAGCCATGAGAGCTCCTGGGGCTTGCAGTGCTCTGCCCCCTCCTGTGCCTTCTGTGACTCACAGACAGCAACGGACAAATTAGATTTTGTGCGCTTATAAGCACAATAGATCACGTTTTTAGATTCATCCTAATATATTAGCGAACAGTGGCGCTTGGCGAAGGTAGTATGTATGCCGCTTTTGTCGACTTAAAATCGGCTTTTGATTTAGTGTCCCGGAACAATCTCTGGGTTGTGCTCTGGGACTTAGCCATGCCGATGGACCTGTTAGTCCTCTTAGCTCACCTCCACGAGAATAATTTTGCTAATATACGCTGGGGCACGCAAGGGAACATCACAGATGGTTGAAACGGGAGTGCGCCAAGGGTGTGTTATGGCCCCAACGCTGTTCTCCCTTTTTATCAATGAGATTGCTAAATTCTTATCTCTTATACCCACTGATGCCCCGACCCTAGTGGGCTCTATGGTTCCCATCCTAATGTTTTCCAACGACACGCTAATCATTTCAAAAACACCTAGCGGGCTACAGCGTGTGTTGGCATCATTTGAAGACTTTTGCAAACTCAGAGGGTTAAAGATTAACGCAGCCAAAACCAAACTTATGGTTTTTAACAAGCACCGATCCTTTAGGGGTAAAATCTTCATGGAGGGTGTGCCTCTAGAGCAAGTGGATGCTTTTACTTATTTATAAGCAAAAGGAACAAATGATGGACGGAATGTTGAACAATGCAAACATTCACCCCCAGTCACAAAGATCTGGATTTAATCCATCGCTCTTTTGCCCACCCCAGTTTGGACCCAGCCATATGCAAATCAGTCTTGACCCTGTGGCTCATGGGAACAGTACAGCCCTAACTGCCAAGCCCGGTCCTCCCTGGACCGGAAACAAGCATCCTGGGACCGGTTTCGGGGCATCACCCTTCATCAGCCAGGCTAGCTTGAATTGAGTGGTGCAGTGAGCAAGGGACCCACGTCTGGGCATACCCTTCCCACTTAGGGCGACAAAAGCAAAAGGAACAAATGATGGACAGAATGTTGAACAATGCAAACATTCACCCCCAGTCACAAAGATCTGGGTTTATTCCATGGTTCTTTTGCCCACTACGCCACCCCAGTTTGGACCCAGCCATATGCAAATCAGTCTTGACCCAGTGCCTCATGGGAACAGTCCAGCCTGAACTGCCAAGCCAGGTCCTCCCTGGTCCGGAAACAAGCATCCTGGAGCTCCGGTGTACTTTCAGCAGCCCTCCTACATATGTCTCGAGTATTAGCCTACGTTTCAAGATGTGTGTCACCCAATCATGCTTCTCGTTCAGAGTAATGCCTAGGTACTCAAACAAATGGACCTCTCTAGTTAGGACCCATTCTAGGTGGCTTAACGCGACCTTGTAAATGTTGTTCCCTTTGATGTAGTTTTCTGTATTAAAGGGGAATGCAATGGGTGTTACTGTGGAAGTTCCCAGCAACACCCATGGTTATTGTCACACTGCCCCAGATTTACAAGGAACTGTGGGGCACATGCATCATCATAGGCAATTGCGATTCCATAATTGCGATTATTAAGGAATCGCAATTATGGAATCGCAATTGCCTATGCATGTAGGTTTCGCTAAAATATTAGCGATTCCTACATATTCCTTAATTGCAAATTGCAAATTGCGATTCTAGGCCCATAGGAATTAATGGGAATTGCATGTGCAATTTGCGAGTACCAAATAGGTACTCGCAAATTGTGCATGCAATTTTAAGGGGGCCAAAAGGCCACCCTGATGCACCCCTGAAACTGGCATGTGATCACATGTTGCGCACACACATGCCCCAAGGGCATGTGTGTGCGCAACATGGCACTTTGAAAAATTCACTTTTGTGCATTTTTCAAAGTTTTCGCAAATTACCATCAACTTGAAAATGATGGTAATTTGGAATTGCATGATGCATTGCATTTAGGGAATCGCAACTTGCGATTCCCTAAATGCATTCACAATTTAGGTAATCGCAAAATTTGCGATTACCTAAATTGCGAATTTGTATTTGGGTTGATGCATCCCAAATGCAAAAATACCGGTCGCAAAGGGGCAGATTCTGCGAATCTGCCCCTTTGCGACCGGTATTTTTAATGATGCATGTGCCCCTGTAAATCTGAGGCAGTGCCAAAAAATTACACCTCCCCAGGGGAGGTGTAAGGGTGGCGCAACAAGGTGAAACACTTTAATTTACTTTAAAATACTTTAACTTTTCCTCATTTTTCTGCAGCACACACACAGGAGAAAAATACCATTAATGATTGTTTTTGTGCAGGAAGGTGTCTCTTCCTGCACAACACAATCATCCCTGCAACGCAGGCACCATTGCACCATGGTGTTGTCTGCTGTTTGTCCACCGGCACAGGGGTGAGTACAAGAATACCCTGATTTCTTGTAAATACGGCACATTCCTGCATTTAGATAATGACACAGCTCGGTGCAGCAAAATTGCTTGTGGCACCGCGCTGTGCCATTGTCTTGTAAAGATGCCCCATTGTGTTTTTGTTGCAGTACTTACCTTATAATTTTGAAATTGCATCTCTCCAGTTCTGCTGATTGGATTTTTGCCATTTTGATGTCAAATAATGTATTAAATTCTACTGTATTTTTCTACATTGGTGTGGGGCCTTTCTTGTGTTGTGTTCACACTTTATTACTGTTTGCATTGTGCATAAATAATTTACACATGCCTCTAAGTTAAGCCTGGCTGCTTTTGTGCCAAGCTACTAGAGGGTAAAACACAGGTTAATTTAGTGACCTTTTGTGGTCCACCCTAACAAGGACTGTGGCTGTTGCTTAATGAGGACTCACACTACCCTAAACCAACAACCCATTCCTCACACAGAGCAATTAAAATCACTCAAATTAATACTCTACCCATCCATAACCTCTAACATTTCCTATACCTGCCCCTGAAAATCACTAAACCCTCAAATAAATACTTCTGCACCCATAAACAAACTACCTATTCTTATCCCCTAATGTCTCAATAACCCATAACTTTCAACCCATCCAAGAGCACTTAAAAAACAGCACCTCAATCTTAATTCACTAGTCACCCATAACCCATATAATTCCTATAACTCGTCCCTTAATACCTTTCACTCAACCCTAAAAGAATTTTGCTTCCGAAAAATTAAGAGAAACCACTCAAACCCCTTTAACAACACATAACCCCTTCCTGAAAACCTACCCACCATGCCTATTTGCCACTTAACTCAGTGTGAAGTAACAACTCCTGATGTTCTGACTTGTAAAGTAAAGACTCCCTATGTCACGTTTTCCCCAATACAAAGGCCCTGTGGTGAATTGTACCTGAAATAAAGCCTGCAAAGTAAAGTTAACATAGGCAGGCTAATCGAACTCCGTATGAGTAAGGGACTGTTATCCCATAACATCAGCTAGTGGCACCCATGCAGCTTATCGAATGCTTTCTCTCCAACTAGAGCTCCTCCCTTCCCATCAGTACCTCAGCATCCTTTGCATCCAAGTAACTGAGCCAATTGCTGAAGGATTGTCAGTCACAAGCTGCTGCATTTTCTCACCCTGAGCACTGTGTTGTGCCAAACACTGCCCCAGGTCCCCACATCTTATCGCCACACCCATTGCTATGCTCAGTCAATAAGGGGAGAAAGCCACTATCTTCAAAGTACACGGTCTATGCATTTGGCGAGCTTTGGAAAACGATCAGAGTTTCTTGGGTGACCTCTTGCAAATGACCAAATCATCTGCATAAAGAGAGTCAGACAAGGCCTTTTTCCACCAACTTGGGTGACCAACTCTCATGCATGGTCACAAGCACAGGACAATCCTGTTATGCTGCAGGCGCACTACCAAGTCAAACCTTGAATAATGCCAGTCACCTCAAAACCAGCATTTTACCCACATGTACTTTTAATTATACTTCAAAAGAATGTAATTGACATGAGAATGAAATTGATAAGTTATGGTGAGAGAACAACACCATTGTCAAGTTTTGACACCTGATTTGAAACTCCCAGATCCATGTGTGAGCCTTCTTTTTTTTTTTTTTTTTATTGAGCAGAAACATAGAATAAAAACAGTGATCTATTATCCAAAATTTCACAATGGACACCAGTGCCTTGAAACTTAAAAACAGTTTTAACAAAAAATGTATAATACTCTCAGTAAATTCTTTTTCTAAAGTGCAAAGTGCAAATTTCCATCTTCTATATACAGTAATAGGAATTAATCAAAACAACTTCAAATAGGGTTTGATAAAGTGCTGTTCATTCAAATCCCGAATAAAGTGCATTCTTTTTTTCCCCTCCTTTCCCCCTACCTGAAACTGAATAAAGTGCATCAACTTGTATTTCATTTCCATAATACAGATTTATAAAACACAAATAGAATTTAATAAAGTGCAGTGCAATTCAAGTCCCATAAAGGTCTTTCTTTTTTTTTTTTATTAACCTAAAAAAATACAAGTGCAATTAGACTAGGACACATTGACCTTACATTTTTCCCTCCTACATTTCTTGGCTTTCCACCTGTTCCATATATCTCCATACAGTGGTATATCTTTTAATAGCACCAACTCTTTTAGCATAGGCCTCTTCGAATTTTCTTGCTCGATTCATCTTATTAAGCCATTCTAAATAAGCTGGTACTTTGGTAGTCCTCCAATTCTGAAGAATCAGAGAACGCGCCACTAAAGAGGCAATCATCACGAATGTCTCTTCCCCTCTAGTCATTGATAGGGTTTGACTCTAGCTGGCAAAGCCAAAAAAAGCTATTGCTGCCTAAGGATCCAATCTTTTCTGTAATCCAAGACTAAGAGCGGCAAAGACTCTCCCCCAAAATTGTCTTATCATCGGACATGTGAAGAAAGTATGAAGCCAGCCTCTCTCACCTGCTTGCTGACAGCGAAAACATCTATTCTCTATTTCTGGATGCATATTATGAAGTACATGGGGAGTATAGTACGCCATCTAGCGTGATAAAAAAGACATTCTTTTAAAATTGGCCAATCTTAAAGCCTTGCCACCCAGCTGGGAGATGACTTGCCACTCCAAATCTGAAAAAGTACATTGCGTTTCCTGGGTAAACTTTTCTAGAAATGTATTAACAATCAGGGGTTCTCCTTGGGTCCGTAGAAGGCGATACCAGTTTCCCACCACCCTTAATTTTATTCTGAAGAGAGCAGGCATAACCGGTGAGGGACCTATACTAAATGGAAAGCAATACTTATTAAACAGTTGCAAAATCTGAAGATACCCAAAAAAGAACAGCTTGCTCCGATCTCCACACCTAGCTTTGGAGGCCCAGGCATTTACATTCTGCGAGCGTCAAGTACTCAAACCCTATGGAATGATCCTTCAAAGAATAAAGTGCCTGGAGTCTGGTACGATATTCCTGCAATGTCTTGTATCTTGTTTATTTGGAAATGTTGCTGTTTTGATAAAAAACGGGATCTGAGACCCGGCTTCCTGAATCATCTTGTCAAGATTACGATTGATTTTATACCCTCCAATTAATTCAAACTGCGCAAATTCTTCCAGTGTTGTTTCGATATTTTGCCTTTCTGGCTTAAGATATAGGATAATTGTTAGAAATGGGGGTCTCTAGTTGGCAAGGGCTTGCACCTTTGTCCAAGTAGGGACCCTTCTTCCTAGTCAGGATAAGGGAGTTACACTCCTAAAATAACCCCTGCTCACCCCCTTGGTAGCTTGGCACGAGCAGTCAGGCTTATTCTAGAGGCAGTGTGTAAAGCATTTGCACAAAACCAACAGTAATACAATGTAAGCACTACAAACTGACACCACACCAGTTTAGAAAAATATCCAATATTTTTATATACTTAAAACAAGACCAAATACGATAAAAATCCACTATACAGTACTTCAAAAATAGTTACTTCTCAAAATGTCTTTAAGTTGCAAAATACGTTGAAAAACACAGTTCGTACGAGTCGGTAGCTCGGTCCGAGCCTACCGCGATGCTGAAAACAACAGAGTCTTGCAGTTCCCGCTGACCGCGTCGGTACGGGCCAGCAACAGTGGGACAGATTCGTTCACAGTACCTTTCTTAGTGCGGCTCACACAGGCGTGCGAGTCGGTCTTGGCATCCGTCGCGGTCGCGATGCAAAAATGGAAGCGGTGCAAGGTGCGGTGTCCCTCGATGCGGTGCGAGCAGCGGCTCGGTGACGATCGTGCAGATGGCGTCGGTGAGACCAAGGCTGGCGGTGCAGGGCGAGTCGGTGCTCGATGCGGTGCTGGCAAGTTGCGATGCGAGCGACAGAGCCGGTTGGCGGGAATTGGCGCTGGCCAAGTCGGACAGCTGTGCGTGACGAGTCGGTCACGGGTGTCGAGCCAGCAGTGACCGTGTCGGTGAGCCCAGGCCAGCGAGGTGAAGCGAGGCGATGCAGGTCGCGGTGTCTCTCGATGCGGTGCAGGCAGCGGCTCGGTGACGGAGTCGGTGAGACCAAGGCTTACGGTGCAGGGCGAGTCGGTGCGGCTTGCGGTGCCTTCAGGACACAAGGCCAGCGACGGAGTCGGTTGACAGAGTCGGTCGCGGTTCCCTCTTCTCTGTGGCAACTGAAACAGCAGTTCCAGGAGCGGTACCCAGAGGTTGGTGAAGTCTTTGCAGTCCCTGAGACTTCTTAACAGGAGGCCAGCTCGGTTCAGGCCCTTGGAGATACTCAGCACAAGTAGAGAAAGTTCAGTCCAGTCCTTTCACTGCCCAAGGCAGAAGCAGCAGCTGCAGGCCAACACAACAAAGCAGCAACACAGCAAAGGGGCAGTACTCCTCCTGGCAGCTCTTCCAGCTCTTCGTCTTGGCAGGTTCCTTGATTGCAGCGAGATCTAAAGTTCTGGGGTTTGGGTCCTGCTTTTTATCCTCAATTTCTCTTTGTCCTCTGGAGGCAGAGGGGCCTTTGCCTGGTCCAAACCAGTTCTGGTCAGTCCTGGAGCACTTTGTTGACAAGTCTCCTTCCTTCCTTTCAGAGAGTAGGCCAGGGACATCAGACGCACCACAGGAGGTGGAGCCAGCATTGTGGAGGGAAGGCACTGTCCTATTCAGGTCCCAGGTGCAACTCCTCCCACCCATCTACATGTAGATCTTGCTATTCAGCCCTGTGCTGACTCACCCTGTCTCCTGGAATCCCCCAGCCCCTGTCACTCACACTCCAGACAAGGAATACACAACCTAGCAGAGGCAGGCTTGGATGGTTAGACAAGAAAATACCTACTTTCTAAAAGTGGTATTTTCAAACACAGAATGTTAAAACCAACTTCACTAAAAGATGCATTTTATCATTCTGAGTTCAGGCATACTAAACTCGAATTTCTACCATGTTCCCTGGGTCAATTAGGATTATAGGATGTAATAATCAAACTGCCCATTCTGGCCTATGGGGAACAGGTAGCCTTGCAATAGTGAAAAACGAAGTATGCTGTAATTCACTATCAGGACATGCCACACACACCAGGGCATGTCCTACCTTTCACATACAATGCACCCTGCCCACAGGGGTACCTTGGGCCTACCTTAGGGGTGACTAACATGTAGAAAAGGGAAGGTTTAGGGACTGGCAAGTGTGTGCACTTGCCAAGTCGACATGGCAGCCCCAGGCTGCGCACAGGCTCTGCAATGGCAGGCCAGAGTTACACTTTACGGGCTATTTGCGTGGGTGGCACAATCCAGTGCTGCAGCCCACCAACAGCATTTGATCTATAGGCCCTGGCACTCGCAGTGCACTTTACTAGGGACTGACACATAGGTCAAATAGGCCAATCATGGAAATACCAATCCATACATATTTTATACAGGAGCACTTGCACTTTCCCGCTGGACAGCAGTGAGGAAAGTGCGCAGAATCATTACACCAGCAAAAACAGAGTCAAAAACGGGAGGTTTAGAAAGCAAAAAGTCAGGGGAAACACGCCAAAAGATGCCAAGTCTAACACATGTCCCCTCCAGCTGAAAGTAGGGAGAACTACCCAACCCCATTGGAGTTCTCTTCACTAAGGGGGAAGAACCTGGACAGACCATCTGCGTTGGCGTGTTCTGTACCAGGGCGGTGTTCCACCGTAAAGTCCATTCCCTGTAGGGAGATGGACCACCTCAGCAGTTTTGGATTCTCACCCCTCATTTGCATCAACCATCTGAGGGGCTTGTGGTCTGTCTGAACCCGGAAGTGAGTACCAAACAGGTTGGGTCTCAGCTTCTTCAGTGCCCAGACCACAGCAAAAGCTTCCCTTTCTATGGCACTCCACCTCTGTTCCCTGGGGAGTAGTCTCCTGCTAAGGAAGACTACAGGTTGATCCAGGCCCTCTTCATTCAGTTGTGAGAGCACCGCTCCCACACCATGCTCTGAAGCGTCAGTCTGCACGACGAATTCCTTGGAGAAGTCAGGTGCCTTGAGCACGGGTGCCGTGCACATGGCTGCCTTCAGGGCATCAAAAGTTTCTGGCAAGACTCAGTCCAGATCACCTTCCTGGGCTGCTTCTTCGAAGTCAGCTCTGTTAAGGGGGCAACGATGGTGCCGTAGCCCTTAACAAATCTCCTATAGTAGCCGGTGAGACCTAAGAAGGCTCTCACCTCTGTCTGGGTCTTGGGGGGCTCCCAAGCCAGGATGGTGTCAATCTTGGGTTGTAGGGGCGCCACCTGGCCGCTTCCTCCCTGGTGTCCCAAGTACACCACAGAACCCTGCCCGATATGGCACTTACTGGCCTTGATCGTGAGGCCTGCACCTTGCAGAGCCCTCAACACTTTCTCAAGGTGCTGTAAATGTTCTTCCCAGCTGGAACTGAACACAGCAATGTCATCCAGGTAGGCGGCACTGAAATCCTCCAGTCCAGCCAACACCTGATTGATCAACCTCTGAAAGGTGGCAGGGGCATTCTTCAACCCAAAGGGCATCACCTGAAACTGGTAATGACCTTCTGGGGTTGAGAATGCTGATCTCTCCTTGGCCCCATCGGTTAAGGCAATCTGCCAGTACCCAGACGTTAAGTCAAACGTGCTGAGGAACCGGGCAGCTCCCAACCGATCAATGAGCTCATCAGCTCTGGGGATGGGGTGCGCGTCAGTCCTGGTGACGGCATTGAGCCCACGGTAGTCCACACAAAACCGCAGTTCTGGAGTGGCACCGGGTGCAGCAGCCTTTGGGACCAAGACCACTGGGCTGGCCCAAGGACTGTTGGAGGGCTCAATCACCCCTAACGCCAACATCTTAGAGACCTCCTCCTTGATGCTGGCCCTGACCCGGTCAGTCAACCTGTACATTTTGTGCTTTACAGGAGGGCTGTCATGAGTGTCCACGTCATGGGTACACCAGTGAGTAACACCGGGGGTCAGAGAGAACAGCGGGGCGAACTGTCCCAACAACTGGCGACAGTCCCCCTGCTGCTCTTGGGTCAGTGTAGGGGAGAGAATCACACCCTCTACTGACCCATCATGCTCCTTGGTAGACAGGAGGTCAGGGAGAGGCTCACTCTCCTCTTCCACCCCGTCATCTGTCGCCAAGAGCATACTCACTTCGGACCTCTCGAAGTGGGGCTTGAGGCGGTTCACGTGAAGGACCCTCAAAGGGTTCCTTGGAGTCTGCAAATCCACCAGGTAGGTGACGTTACTTTTGCGCTCCACCACCTCATATGGCCCAGTCCATTTGTCCTGCAAGGCACAAGGTTCCACTGGGGCCATGACCCACACTTTCTGCCCAGGTTGAAATTCGACCAGAGTGGCATTCTGGTCATACCACCTCTTCATTTCTTCCTGGCTTGCTTCTAGGTTCGGCTGGAGCGAGTTTCCTGAAGCGGGCAGTTTGGTTTCTAAAGGCCAGCATGTAGCTAAACACATCCTGGGGAGTTTTCCTGGGAGCTGCCTCCCAGCCTTCCTTTACCAAACTCAGAGGTCCTCTGACAGGGTGGCCATACAGGAGCTCAAAGGGGCTGTACCCAAGAGACTTCTGAGGCACCTCCCTGTATGCAAAGAGTAGGCATGGCAAGAGGACGTCCCACTTACGCCTCATGGGTTCTGTTAGACCCTTGATCATGCCTTTCAAGGTCTGGTTGAATCTCTCCACCAGACCGTTTCCTTGTGGGTGGTAAGGCGTGGTGAACTTGTAGGTTACACCACACTCCTTGCACAGGGATGTCATATACTTGGATATGAAATTGGTCCCCCTATCAGAAACCACCTCTCTGGGGAATCCCACACGGGAAAAGATCCCCATTAACGCCCGGCCCACCACTGGTGCCGTCGTTGTCCTGAGAGGATTGCCTCCGGGTACCGGGTGGCATGGTCCACCAAGACCAGGATGTACCTGTTGCCCATGGCTGTCTTGGGATCCAGTGGCCCCACAATATCCATCCCTACCCTTTCAAAGAGTGTTCCAACAACAGGAAAAGGTTGGAGAGGAGCTTTGACCTTCCTCCCACTCTTACCACTTGCCTGGCAAGTTTGGCAAGACCTACAGTGTGCATCTGACTGCCTTCGCATTTGGGGCCAAAAGAAGTGGGTGACAAGCCTGTCAAAGGTCTTGTCCTGCCCCAAATGTCCTGCCAAAGGCACGTCATGAGCCAGACCCAGTAGGAAGGTCCTGAAGCGCTGGGGTACCACCAGCACACGGGCTGACCCAGGCTCAGCAACCTTAGGCTCACTGTATAGGAGACCATTCTCCCAGTAGATCAGATGTGACCCGGACTGATTACCAGCTGCCTGGTCTGCAGCCTGCCGCTGCAGACCCTCCAGAGTAGGGCACTGCGTTCTGCTCCCTGCAGAACTCCTCCCTGGTGGGACCCCTTCTTGCTGCCAATGGGTCAGCTCAGAGATGTCTCCCAGTTCGGCTACCTGCTCCCCTGTAGGCACCGGGGCGTCCCCTCGAGGTCCGCCTCCTCCCGGTCCATAGGAACTTCGGGGGGCGGTTTCCCACACCCCCTGCCCTTCCTCTTGGCAGGGACTTGGGCCATTGTTCCAGGCTCCAAGCCCTCTTGATCACCCTTTCTGGCTGCCATTGACCGAGTAGACACGCATGCCCACTCTGGCAACCCAAGCATCTCCAAGTGAGACCTGAGCTCAACATCCTTCCATAAGGACTGCTCCAGTTCGTTACCTAGCAGACAATCTACAGGCATGGTAGGGCTGACAACCACCCTCAAGGGACCTGAGACCCCCCCCATTCAAAGGGAAGCTGCGCCACCATACACTGGCGCTCAGAGTTGTCCACAGCAACTACTTGGTGGAATGCCCCGGGGACTACCTGCTTCTCAGAGACCAGGTGACACCGGACTGAGGTCACACTGGCTCCAGTATCTCTGAGAGCGTCTACCCTGTTCCCATTGATGGTCACCCAGGTGCTATATTTCTTTGTGTTAGGGGGCACCTGGTTTCCTGGGACCATCTCACTGTCCCCTAGTGAGACAAGGGTCATTTCTGCGGGATCCCCACCCTCCTGTGGGCACCCCTCCTCCCCAAGCGCTACACTAGCCAACACTTTGGACTGTCCACCGGTGGGCGGCTGTGTCCCCTTTGGGCACTTGGGGTCTCCCTTGAAGTGACCTACCTGGTCACATGCATAACACTTGCGGGAGCCAGTCTCAACAGGCTTTCCTGTAGAGACCCCTTTCTTCTTCTCACCTGGGGGATGGGAACCTTTACCCTGGGTACTAGTTTGGGGCCCTTTAGAGAACTCCTGTGCTTTACCCTTGTCCCCCCCACTTTTCTGCTGGGGACCCTGCCCACCTTTGGCTGAGTCTCCCCCAAACGCTTTCTTGTGGACCCTGGTACTCACCCAGCGGTCCGCCTCCATAGCAAGCTTCCTGGGGTCAGTTAGCTTACTATCAACTAGGTGCTGGCGCAGATCTGCAAAACATAGACTAGACAAGTGCTCCCATGCAATCAAATTGTAGAGCCCCTGAAAATCTGTTACATTACTGCCCTTCACCCAACCATCCAGTGACCTACAGAACATATCCACACATTCCAACCAAGTATTGGCCTCAGACTTTTTACTGGACCTAAACTGATCCTAGTACTTCTCAGGAGTGAGTCCATACCTAGTGAGGAGAGCGTCTTTCATGTCAGCATAGGTGAGGTCCTGCCCCTTACCCAAAGCTATCAGAGTATCCCTAGCTTCCTCTGGAAAGAGAGGCCACAACCCCGCTCCCCAGTTCCTCTCAGGGACCCCATTCATATGAATAGACGACTCGTACCCCTGAAACCACCTTTGTATGTCATCACCCTTTTTGTACTCTTTACCTACATTCTTGGGGATGTGTACAATCCTGTCTGTGTGTGCTGAAGAATTGCTGCCACCA
This sequence comes from Calotriton arnoldi, assembly GCA_963921515.1. NCBI lineage: Eukaryota > Metazoa > Chordata > Amphibia > Caudata > Salamandridae > Calotriton > Calotriton arnoldi. The sequence continues at coordinate 478,603 of CAWUFW010000965.1, forward strand.
TCTGAGCCGGTTCTACTTTTTAGCTCCAGCTCCTTAATCATTCTCTCATGATCTAGTATCATTTTCCTTTCCTCCATGGCTATTCTTTTCTCTTCCCTCTCACTTTCTATTCTGAGTTTCTCCAATTCAAACCTCCTTACTTCCCGCCTGTCCTCCAGCTCCTCTGGGGACAAGCTACTGCTGCCTGGCCTGGAGGGTTCCCCCCCTCCCAAAAGCACATCCACCCTAGGAACAGGCTCCTCCACCTCTCCAGTGAGATCACCAGATTGCCCACTGGCACCTCTGGCTGCTACCCAGGCCCTCAGCACCTTTTGTAGCTCATCCTTCCTGGTGAGGCCTCTGACCTGGATTTTTAGGTTCTTGCAAATCGATTTTAACTCCTTGACATTGTAGGCTTCCAATCGATCCTCCTCAAAGGCAATTTCTACTGATGCAATTGATGATACTATAGATTCAGGCATGTTGAAGTAGCAAGTTCAAACTGGCAAGATCAAAAATAGGCCAAAAAGAAAAAGAACCTGTATGTGGTACGTAATGGTCTGCGATATGGTAGTAGTGCACACCAATCACTGTAAGTCAAGTGCAAACACAAGTCCTATCCTCACCGCTGACACCCAATGTTAGAAATGGGGGTCTCTAGTTGGCAAGGGCTTGCACCTTTGTCCAAGTAGGGACCCTTCTTCCTAGTCAGGATAAGGGAGTTACACTCCTAAAATAACCCCTGCTCACCCCCTTGGTAGCTTGGCACGAGCAGTCAGGCTTATTCTAGAGGCAGTGTGTAAAGCATTTGCACAAAACCAACAGTAATACAATGTAAGCACTACAAACTGACACAACGCCAGTTTAGAAAAATATCCAATATTTTTATATACTTAAAACAAGACCAAATACGATAAAAATCCACTTTACAGTACTTCAAAAATAGTTACTTCTCAAAATGTCTTTAAGTTGCAAAATACGTTGAAAAACACAGTTCGTACGAGTCGGTAGCTCGGTCCGAGCCTACCGCGATGCTGAAAACAACAGAGTCTCGCAGTTCCCGCTGACCGCGTCGGTACGGGCCAGCAACAGTGAGACAGATTCGTTCACAGTACCTTTCTTAGTGCGGCTCACACAGGCGTGCGAGTCGGTCTTGGCATCCGTCGCGGTCGCGATGCAAAAATGGAAGCGGTGCAAGGTGCGGTGTCCCTCGATGCGGTGCGAGCAGCGGCTCGGTGACGATCGTGCAGATGGCGTCGGTGAGACCAAGGCTGGCGGTGCAGGGCGAGTCGGTGCTCGATGCGGTGCTGGCAAGTTGCGATGCGAGCAACAGAGCCGGTTGGCGGGAATTGGCGCTGGCCAAGCCGGACAGCTGTGCGTGACGAGTCGGTCACGGGTGTCGAGCCAGCCGCGACCGTGTCAGTGAGCCCAGGCCAGCGAGGTGAAGCGAGGCGATGCAGGTCGCGGTGTCTCTCGATGCGGTGCAGGCAGCGGCTCGGTGACGGAGTCGGTGAGACCAAGGCTTACGGTGCAGGGCGAGTCGGTGCGGCTTGCGGTGCCTTCAGGACACAAGGCCAGCGACGGAGTCGGATGACAGAGTCGGTCGCGGTTCCCTCTTCTCTGTGGCAACTGAAACAGCAGTTCCAGGAGCGGTACCCAGAGGTTGGTGAAGTCTTTGCAGTCCCTGAGACTTCTTAACAGGAGGCCAGCTCGGTTCAGGCCCTTGGAGATACTCAGCACAAGTAGAGAAAGTTCAGTCCAGTCCTTTCACTGCCCAAGGCAGAAGCAGCAGCTGCAGGCCAACCCAACAAAGCAACAACACAGCAAAGGGACAGTACTCCTCCTGGCAGCTCTTCCAGCTCTTCGTCTTGGCAGGTTCCTTGATTCCAGCGAGATCTAAAGTTCTGGGGTTTGGGTCCCCCTTTTTATCCTCAATTTCTCTTTGTCCTCTGGAGGCAGAGGGGCCTTTGCCTGGTCCAAACCAGTTCTGGTCAGTCCTGGAGCACTTTGTTGACAAGTCTCCTTCCTTACTTTCAGAGAGTAGGCCAGGGACATCAGACGCACCACAGGAGGTGGAGCCAGCATTGTGGAGGGAAGGCACTGTCCTATTCAGGTCCCAGGTGCAACTCCTCCCACCCATCTACATGTAGATCTTGCTATTCAGCCCTGTGCTGACTCACCCTGTCTCCTGGAATCCCCCAGCCCCTGTCACTCACACTCCAGACAAGGAATACACAACCTAGCAGAGGCAGGCTTGGATGGTTAGACAAGAAAATACCTACTTTCTAAAAGTGGTATTTTCAAACACAGAATGTTAAAACCAACTTCACTAAAAGATGCATTTTATCATTCTGAGTTCAGGCATACTAAACTCGAATTTCTACCATGTTCCCTGGGTCAATTAGGATTATAGGATGTAATAATCAAACTGACCATTCTGGCCTATGGGGAACAGGTAGCCTTGCAATAGTGAAAAACGAAGTAGGCTGTAATTCACTATCAGGACATGCCACACACACCAGGGCATGTCCTACCTTTCACATACAATGCACCCTGCCCACAGGGGTACCTTGGGCCTACCTTAGGGGTGACTAACATGTAGAAAAGGGAAGGTTTAGGGACTGGCAAGTGTGTGCACTTGCCAAGTCGACATGGCAGCCCCAGGCTGCGCACAGGCTCTGCAATGGCAGGCCAGAGTTACACTTTACGGGCTATTTGCGTGGGTGGCACAATCCAGTGCTGCAGCCCACCAACAGCATTTGATCTATAGGCCCTGGCACTCGCAGTGCACTTTACTAGGGACTGACACATAGGTCAAATAGGCCAATCATGGAAATACCAATACATACATATTTTATACAGGAGCACTTGCACTTTCCCGCTGGACAGCAGTGAGGAAAGTGCGCAGAATCATTACACCAGCAAAAACAGAGTCAAAACGGGAGGTTTAGAAAGCAAAAAGTCAGGGGAAACACGCCAAAAGATGCCAAGTCTAACAATAATATCGTTAGCAAATAACTTTAATTTTCACATCCTAATAAAGGTGTTTTTATCTCCAGATTATTTTGGATCCTGCTAGCCAAGGGTTCGATAAAAAAGGTAAACAGTACTGGGGACAGCCTTGCCTAGTTCCCTGATTTGCATTGACTGCCCCGACCAGGTTAGCATTAATAAAGACTTGAGCCTGTGCCCCTTGATAAATATTCCGTAGCATATTGATAACCTTGGGAGGAATCCCAACCCCCCAAGACTGTAAAAAAGTGCGTCCCAGTTCACCAAGTCGAACGCTTTTCCTGCGTCGACCATCATTATAAGCGCTGGTGTTTGATTAATATTAAAAAAATCAAGTGCTTGGACTAAAAACCCAGTATTTGATGACATTAATCTCCCAGCCACAAACCCAGTCTGGTCCCTATGAATCACACTTTGCACAAATGGCATAAAGCGATTCGCCCAGTCTTTCATTAAAATGTTATAATCAGAATCTAATAAGCTGATCGGCCTGTATGAGTTGATGTCCCTGGGATTCTTCCCTTTCTTTACAAAACTTACAATGATAGATTCTTTAAAACTTGACCATGCCGCCAGCCTTAACATAGTTGAAAAGCTCGACCAAAAATGGTGTTAACTACTCGGCATAGACTTTATAAAATTCTGTTGGAAGCCCTTCGCTTCCACAGGCCTTTCCTCCAGGCATTGTGCCAAGGGCTTGCTGAATTTCGGCTACTGAAATTTCTGCTTCCATCACCTCTACCTGAGTAATTGATAGCTGCAGGAGGTTTATCTTGTGAAAATATTTCTGTATTGCTTCTTGTAAAGCGATATATTTAGTCACATATAGCTCGTTATAATGGTCTAAAAAGATTTTTGCAATCTTTTCCTTATCGATCACCACTGCCCTTGTCCCTGGCTCCTCTAGCTCAGTAATTAATGCCGCCTTCTGCTTTACCTTGGTTGACCATGCCAAAAATGTACCCACCATTTGGCTCTCCTCGTATACTCGCTGCTGAGATGTCCGTGAACTATTTATTTCTTCTATGATAAAAAACTCTCTTAGCTCTTGTTTTGCCTTGTTAAGCTGCCTCTCCACTAAATCTACCCCCCCCCCCCCGAAGAGGCATTCTTCCTCAATAGGGCAGTGTCCCTTCCAGCTGTAGTTCGCCTATACGTGTCCTTGGATGTTCGATTTTGCAGCCATAAAGGCCACCATCTGTCCATGTACTGAGGCCTTAAGGGCCACACAAACTGCAAACAATGTCGCTGTGCCCATATTGTCCTGGAAAAACTCTTTTATCCATTTTCTTGTGCTGGTTACCCATTGCGGGTTTGAAAGAAGGAGTCAGTCAGTCAGTCAAACCACTTTATTCGGTTAATAAAAACCATAAAAGTACAACACATACACCATATGACACAACACAATAAAAACCTCTTACAATAATTCATTAATAGATATGGGGGACCTAAAAACATTCTAAAATTTAAATTCATTCAGAAAAGAACTCGAGTTACCATTAATACATATATGGTAGCAAAATAACAATTATACAAGATTAAGAAACAGTTCACAATTAAAAAGCCAGCATTAAAACAGACCTCATTTAATCATACAGGTGTTCTCAAGATGCTTTTCAGGGGAAGCCGATTCCTCCTAAATCTAACGGCTGCAACTAAGTAGCAATATTAAATATCTCCCATGGATTATTCAGCATCTGAAGATAAAGAAGAGCAGGTCTAACCTGTGTAAAACCTTTTCCCCTTAAAATTGGCAATAAAAACCTGCTATGAATAACACTGTAATGATCACAGAACATTAAAAAATGCATAGTATCCTGGATTGAAAAAGTGTCACAGGTACAAGGGCCCAAATTGCACGCCCTACTCCAGCCAAATGGGTCGGCTAATAAAAAATGAATCTGATTAAGACGAAACCTAGTTAAAAGCAGGCGATGGAAGGGCTTGGTAACAATTGTCATAAAGGGTTCAATCTGGGGACAAGTTTTTAACAGAAAGTAAGCTTTGACTGAGGGTTTTTTTAACTCCATCTCTTCTCTCTCACCCGACAATAAATTCATAAAATGTGTTTTAAACTAACCCAAGTCTTCTTTTCTTATTTTGTCCGGGAGATCGAAGAGGTCTGGTCGCCCCAGTTTGTATAGGCTTTGCTTAACATAATGAAGCCACGGAATACGGCTGACTCGATCCATGGAGAGGCAGTCCCTGATAATATCATGATTTAGAGTTAGTTCTGGTTTAATCCAGGTTTTAAGCCAGCAAACCACCGGGGCCAACCTTAACCAATCTGATACGTAGCTAATGCCTAACTCCTGGTGTATTACAAAGGTAGGGGTAGATTGGGGGACCGACAAAAGTGTAAGTAAAAACTTATTTTCAACTGTCTGTAGCCCCTCCACCAACTTGTAGCCCCAGATAGCAGATCCGTACATTGCAATGGCTAAACATTTGGACCTATAGATGTTGAGCATAGCTGCGATTGGTCTGGCTCCAAGTCGCTGTGCAAAACCATGAACTGCTGCCGTGGACCTTGCCATCACGTTTTTTTTTGGCCTTCTATGTGGAACCCACGAGCTCCTCTCGTCAAATAAAACCCCTAGATAGGAAAAGGAGGTCACCCTAGACAACTCTGCACCTTCACAATAGAGGGATTTTATCTTACCTGGCCTCTGACCCATGATCATTGTATGGGATTTAGCTATATTAATTACTAGATCCAATGACTTCATGAAGGCACCAAAGGAATCCAAAAGCCTCTGAAGCCCTACAGTTGTACGGGCCATTAAGACAGAGTCATCCGCATATAACAGCACAGGGATGACCCTGTCCCCAATTCGTGGGATGTCTAAGCTGGCAGAATCTAGGGACTTTCCTAAATTGTTTATGTATAAAGTAAAAAGCAAGGGAGCTAAAATACAGCCCTGATGGACGCCTCTTCTAGACCAAAAGTGCCTTGTGCAATTACCTTCTTGGTTGACTCTCACCCTTGCTGAGAGATCCCTATGTAAGTCAGCCAAGAAGTGAACTAAACTTGGATCTATTCCCATGTCTAACAAAATGGACCATAGCTTTGATCTATTTACCAGATCAAAAGCTGAAGAGAGGTCCATGAAGGCCAGCTGAAAAGTACCCTCTTTGGCCAGTGTGTATTTCCTTGCAAGTAAATATAAGTTTAGACACTGATCCAGTGTACATCTTCCTTGTCTAAAACCATATTGGAGATTTGTTAAGACCCCATTCTCATTCAGCCAGTCCATTAACCTGATTAAAATTACTCTCCCTAGTACTTTTACGGCAGTCAATTAAAGATATCGGCCTGTAGCAACGTGGATCCCCTCTCTGGCCTTTCTTAAAAACTGAAATAATAATGGAGGATGACCATGATGACGGAAAGCCCTGATGACTTGACACATTGTATACTTTTGTCAAAACTTTAGCCCAAAAAGTTGGATTTTGATTAAATAAGTCGACCGGGACACCGTCTGGGCCGGGGGCCTTATTACTGGACATTTGAACTATTGCTAGTTCTACTTCACCTTCATTAAAAACCAGTTCAGGGGGGTTCCTAATGTTTTCCAAATTAGCAGATAAATGCAGGGTGGCAGGGGCCTTATATATGGACTCAAAATGGGAGAACCATTGTGCCTCAGTGATGTTACATTCTAGGGGAGTGTTCTCAAGCCCAGAAAAAAAGGGTTTGTTTACAATGGCCCAAAATCTAGAGCTGTCCTTCAGAACCTCCACTGCTAATAGATCATTCCAGGCCTCATCTTTAATTTCATTTTTGCGGTTATTTAAGGCAGACTTATAAAGCTTTCTTAACGAGGCTATATAAGCCTTGTCTCGAGGGTCCTGTTTCAGAGCGGCTACGAACTTGCGGTGTGCTTCAGAACAGTTACTGTCAAACCATCTTTCACCAACTTGTAGCCGAGACCTCGCGGGTAAAGAGAGGCCAAGCGCTACCTGCGTGCAAATGCCTTCAAAAGCTTTAAGTACCTCCGCCCCCTGATTGGATTTATCTAGGCAGAATGCAAGCTTATCCTCTGCCTTCTCACAGAGATCCTGGAAGAAAAGATCCGGGATAACTTTGGCCCATTTTAGCCTCCGGCCCTGGTCAGTTGGTTTTAAACAAGTCTCAATACATTTCGTTTCTTGTTTACCTTTTAGGCCACAGCCTCTGCCCAACACTAGTAGGACTGGGTTGTGGTCGCTAAAATGGGACCACCTAGCATTATAAAAAATTACCTGAGATAACAAAACGGGGGACATAAAAATAAAATCTATTATGGTATCCCGCCATCGAGCTTTAAATGTGGGGATCCTTCCTTCAATTGTATTATAGCTTGGTTCAGTGAGATCCGTTACAGCCAGAAAATCCTCCAAACACTCCCCTTGCTGTGTGTGCTCAAAATGAGGCCCTAAAAAGTAATCATTCTGACAATTCATATCACACAAATGAACATTAAAATCGCCCAAAATTATAATAGAATAATAAGTGGTTTGCTTCGATCTATAGTCCTCTAAAACACATTTCAAATTACATAAATGTTCATTTACTGCTCTCACCCGAATTATAAAAGTTAACAAATAGTATTTTAGATGCATTGGTGGAGCTGAATTCAATTGCCAAACAGTTATGCAAACCCATATCCACCCTGCTATAAGCTCCTGACAATTTGACTGAGATTAACATTAAAAGACCCCCTTTTGCTCTACCTGACGCAGAGGGCTGTGCCGGAACCCTATAGGATCTGAACCCATCCACCCAAAAATTATTCTCCAGGTCCCATGTCTCCTGTAAACTAACAATATCATATTCTTTTATGACATCTAGCCACCTGAGATCATCTTTTTTACTTCTCAAGCCCGCTATATTCCAACTAATAAACTTACAATTGGAGTTATCAATAACACCGGTCCCTTGGCCGCTGCTAATATCACTAATGGGAGTCTGATGACAAAAAGAGGGCTCCAGTCAGTCATTTTCATCGAGGAGGGTTAATGGGAGAAATCTATTTTCGCAGGCTAAGCTGTTTTCAGCTTCTAGCCTATCAGTGGGCAATGTTGGCGGTTTTGATAAGATCATAGGCCTACGGGGGGACTTATCAGGTAAAATCTCTTTCCTGGGACACAAGCGGAGAGGAGGACACCCCCTTCTATCTGCTGAGGGCCCAGTCTCCCGCTGAATTCTGCCAAAAGGAAGAGCCCCCTCAGCTGTTAAATAAAAGAACTCCAGTGGTGAAGCCCTGATGCCTCCCTGACCTACCTTGGGGCCTTCCTGAAATAGCTGCCCCGCTATATCTGCTCTATCAAAGTTGATGACAATGCAGTCACCTGCTGCCTGTTTGGGCCTAGGACCGACCCAACCCACTCTCCTAGCCATTATGATATGAGGGGAAACCCTAACCCTGCTGCTAGAGTGTTGATCACACCAATGTTTGGTTTTACGTAGCAGCTCGGGTGTAGATTCCAGGCAATGCTCCCTGAGCGGGGGAACCCCTATAAGAATAGCAACTAGGGGAGTAACTTCTGGTGGCAAGTTAAGTCTGCAGCTATTTGTTGTTCTCTTGTCCTCTTGATTACTATACGCCCCTCCATGATCCAGGGACTCAAAGGAGGGCACAGGAACGGGAGCTGACTCTATATTGTTACAATTACTGCCCCCTACATGGCCCCCAGAGTTTGAACCTACATTTGTTATGGGAGTAACCCCCAGACTATTCTTGGGCAAAGTTTGATTGATGGATCCCTCTGACCTTTTGTTTGTTATAGAATGCGTTTGCATCTGGGTAGGGACATGATGGGTAAACGGCACACAGTTAGTTGTAAGTCCCCCTAATTGGGTCTCAAGGCGCTCTAATTTCCCCATTACCCCCTCCACAAGGGTGTTAAGCAAATCTATAATGTCCTTAGCAATAGTCGTGAAGACGGACTCCATCCTTAATTTAAAATATTCCTCCATGGCTTTCCGAACAGCTGTTTGGACGAGTGAGTCCAGGTCACCGGCAGAGTTAATCAATGTGTCAGCATTTACATATCCATGTTTAGTAGAAGCTTTAGATCCCCTTTTTTTTTCCCAGGGTGTACCGGTTGTGCCTTCTGACGGGATGCGTCCAATCTTGAGGTCTCTGCCATGGTCTCTCTCATGGCTCCCCCTAACACTCTAACCTCAGTTATAGGGCCCTCCCCCTTTGTTCCCAATGCACAAGCCACTGCTCCTGACTCAGTTATAACCATATTTAAGGTAGATGCAGCAAGTAAACTCTTTGACCCAGGACAGTCAGAGCTCAGGCCCAGTTCAACCTCAGCGTTTTGTATTTCCCCATTTAAAGCCCCCACTGCGGACGTCAGGTACGATATAATGGAAGCTGACTTCCTGGGCACCTTTATCCTTGATCGCCCCTGATCCAGCCTACAAGGTTATTTGCGCTTACCGATTTTAGTAGCTGAAGCGTCCATGTAAAGGGGGTGGCCCAGCCCAGCCTCTTCCGGGCTCTGATGGGCGCAGACGGGCCCGCCCTTGGCCCAGGCTTTGCCCAGGCACGTCCGCGCGTGTCCCGTGCTGCGGGAGGCTGCGGAGGCTTTTCTGCGCCTCCAGGCGCGATGGTAACGCGTGGCGGCCCTCCTGCCGCTGGGGCTGCTGGGCAATGTGGTTCCGGGCTCCCTCTGGCCCCCGGAGCAGAAGGAGTCGATCCATCTGCCACCTGGATCTTGACTTCCTTCTGACATCTATTTCTATTTCAAGTTTAACCAGCGAATGATCTGAAAATGAATTAGTCCAAATTTCCGAGCTATAGCAGTTCAGCGAGTGAAAAATAAGAAAAAAATCAATACGAGCAGACTGGTATCGATGGGAATAGCAGGTAAACTGCGAAGATTCCCAATGGGCTCTACGCCATGGATCAATTAACTGATAATCTTGCTTTATTACATCTATTACCTTTTTATTCTTAGGCTTCAGTTGTTTTTTATTTTTATTTGATGTATCTTTTACCAAATCTTGGATAAAGTTAAAATCCCCCCCCAAGATAATTTGGCCCATGGGCCCTCTAAGAAAGTAAGTAATTGATCTTAATAGTAGATGTAAGATCATCTATGATTGGTGCATAATAATTAACAAAATGAGAAACATTGCCGTTTACCCTGGCAGTGACCAAATCTATCTACCGTGAGGGTCTCTCTGTACTTGGGTGATCTCCCAATCAAACCCTTGGCTAAAATAAATAGCGACCTCTCTTATTGCCATCCCGGCAGAGGCAAAGTACACCTTAGAGAAAAATTTGGGGATAAAAAGCTTTGGAGTATTTGTTTTGAGGTGGGTTTCCTGAAGAAAAAGAATTTGTGACGAAAAAGAAGTTAGCCATCTTATTAACCCCCACCATACTTTTGCTTATTTGATATACTGTTTACATTAACCACAATTATACGAAGTTTAAGATCCATCCCTAAGATTATTACTTTGAAGCTGAGGCATCACCATCAGTATTCTACTCTCCACAATTTTGCCATCTATGATTCTGCTCATATTTTTGCTACCCTCACCCACCTACCCCTGTGACCTACCAACACCCCACACCCCCGGGAGATAGGGAATGGCCCACACTACCCTTCTCCTCCCTCCCCAGATTAACACCCCTGCTGGGTGCCATGGTACTGCACCCTGAGTGATCAATCCCCCCCCACCCTGTCTTTAACCATATTGCTCTTATTCTATTTAATACTTCTTTTCTACTTTGCGGTGGAAATTTCTTGCACAGTTCCTGAGCCTCCTCTATATTAGCAAACATTTGGAACTTGCCTCTCACTAGGACCCTTAACTTGGACTGCTGTGCTATTGCAGCTTGCTTTCCCTGTGCCTTAAAAAGATACAGTAGTTTAACAAACTCCTTTCGCCGGCGTGCCGCTGCCGCTGACATGTCAGACAAAATCCGGCAGCTAGATGCTTCATTGATCACAAATTGTTTCTTCTGAATAGCTTTTGTAAATATCTGCTCTTTAATACGGTAGTCAGCAAAGTTCACAAGAATTGTTTGTGGCAGCTTTAAATTGGGAAATGGCTGTGACGGTACCCTATGTGCTCTTGTAATGGTGAGGTCTCCTGAAAATTCTGGCAAGACACTTTTTTTAATAAAAGTCTCAACCCATTGAAGAGTTTGGGCCCCTTCACACCCTTCTGGGACCCCGAACAGATGCAGATTAGATCGTCAAGAGTGGTTTTCAAGGTCCTCAAGTTTACTTTCTAATGAGGATTTTTCCTTCCTGGCTAATTTTGCCTGTTGCTGCAAAATGTTTATCTGGTCCTCAAGCTGCGTGATCATGGACTCTGCCTCTTGGATTCTAGCTGGAAAACTACCCACTGCCTCCTCGTATTTTGACAAACGATGATGAAGGGACGCTATCTCATTTGCTTGTGTTGTCTTGAGCTCCCTGATTTCATCTAAAAAAAGATTCAACATGTCTTTTATGTTGCATTGTCGTGACGTCCCCTTGCCTTGCAGTTGTTCGACCTGCATGCCTATGGCTACTCCTTCTCTATTCAAGGACTAAGGCTGTGACAGCGACTGTGCTGATGACTGCAGCAGCGGGTGAGCATCCGCAGCTATCCCATTCTCCTCTTGAAGAGACCTGTGTCTGCCCTTATTCTCTACGGGAGCCAGATGTACTCCAGTGGGCTGATTGCTTAACATGAGACCAGATTGTGTTTTGGCAAGAGGCCCTTGCAATGTAATTGGTGCAGCTAGTGACGGCTTGACTTTAAAGAAAAGTGGGTAGTCCTTTATTTCCCCACCGGTTTGTTTAGCTGTAGTTTCTTTTATGTGTTCTTGCGGAGAGCAGGTTTCTTTTCCTCTTAGAATTGCCCCTGCAAGCTGCCCCTCTTCTTTACTCTCTCTACCCTCAGGAGCCCGACCAACTGAATTAACAAATTCTGATGCTTCATTTTGAGCCCTGAGCTCTTCCTCTGGCCCTGTATCAAGATCCGACCTCCCTTGTGGTATAATCTCCATAACTGGGCCCCTCAATCCGGGCTCCCGTCTATGCTCTAATGGATCATCTTCCGAGCTCAAGGAGCTTGAAATTGTTGCAGACCCACTCCGTAATTTTTTGCTACGCTCTGCTCTTGCCGCAGCTGATGCTGCCTTCATATGAGTTGATCACGTTTTTGTTTTCAGGCTTGCCGCCGTGTCGAGAGTGGCCATTAGATTTGAAAATGTTAAATGCTTTCCAATTATTTATAGTCCAGAACGTTTTTACTGGATTGAGCAGGGGGGGGGGGGGGGACCGACACCAGCGACCCACTGCCAGTTCCCTTCTCAGAGGTATCACCTCCTTTAGGGCTTTTCTTTTCTTCTCCTCTTACCCACTGCCATAAAACATGGGGGTACCTCAAGAAAAAAGAGAAATGTGGGACTGTTTGTTGGCCCAAAGGAACAATAGACTACCAGCAAGCCTTACGCTCTTGTTCCAGTCAGTAAGGTGTCAGTCAGGGCTCCAGTCATTTGTGGCAGTCCATTCAAGAACACCAAGAACAGAAATGAGGGTCCTCTAAGGCTGAGGGGCCTCCCAGGTAGCAGTGAAGAGAATGTCCCTGGGGCCCTGGGCCCCTAAAGTGTCTGCTCACCTTCGATTGCTGTTGCTTGCTTAACCACAGGGAACCGCAAGGCCTCCACATCGCATTCTCGGCTTCCTTGTGAGCGGACTTGCAGCCAGCGTTCCCGTGCCGTTCAGACCTTGCTCGGTCACTGCTGCGATCACCTCACCGTGGACCCCCTCTGGGCATTGGGGGTCTGCTCGCAAAAACAAAGAAGAAACCTCAGCGAGGCAGTCTCGCAAAAACTGCCCACACTGAGCATGCCAGGCACGTTACAACAGAGAGATAGGCTTCAGTATCTCGGTATCTCAGCGTCTCTCCACCTCTCAGCCGGCATCAAAAACAGCATGAAGACAGGGGGAGGAGCGAGTTGATCACCTGCTGCTACGCATAGCGGGATTCGCCGTAGCCGCCAAGTTTCCAAGGTGTTATCCATGTGAAGCCTTCTGATGAATAATCTTATATGGGGGGGGTTGAAAGTCCCAATATCCAAAGTTGGGTGGGACTAGGGCCACGATATCTGATGCGGCTGAGTCTAAAATCCCCAATAACTACTCTGGTTGTCCTAAAGCACTGATGCACCTCTATAAGTCGACGATAAAACTATGATTGTTGATTGTGGTTGGGGGTTTACTCCAGTAACTGACAGCTGGTAGGTAGAACTAACATCACAATGACACTGGAAAGGGAAAACCCTAATAGTGGATTTTTGGCACTGAATACTGTGAGTTGGTACTCACAAACAGCTGCTCCATTTTCAGAGTTTTGAGAGGAAACAACAAATAAAATGGTTCAATCACTGGTGAGTGACAGAGGGTCAGACACTAGAGCACTCAAATTGGTGAAACACCTAGGCCAAAAAACACATGGAAATACTCATCAACACCTACAGGACTCTCAAGCCCCAGCTTTATTTTGACCAGGGGGTATTTGAGTAAAACTACAGTTCATGTGGCTCTGACCAGGTATTCTCCTGACGTTGTACATGATGCCAGGTTAAAAAAGGCCAGGGGCGGTTCCACCGTTGGAGCAGATGAGTGTCTCCTCACTTAAATTACCCCCACAGATAAAAAATAAAATGGTAATTCATTAACATTTTATTTTTCATTCTCCCGTCCTGAACGGAGAGTCATGATGGTAGCAGGGCGCTGCTTAATGACAGCAGCAGGGAGGAGGGTGGGCTGATTGTGCACTTTTCAAAGTGCACATGTTCCTTTGGCCGGTCATCTTACAACGGCCGGCCAGCCACACATGCGCACTTTGAAACTTCTAAGCCAACTGTTTTAAGACAGCTGGGTTAGGCTAAGTGCCCAGCTCTAGTGTCCTCGAGAGTGGCGAGTGAGGCCGCTCCCTCCATTCACGGCGCTGCTCTCACAGCATGAGAGCAGCGACAGGATTGGTTCCCGCACTGCATCCAGTTTCTGAGAAGAGTTCCGGAGCGGAGGACAGAAGACATCCATTCAGTAACTTTTTTTTATATTAATATTTTTGTGCACGCCCCTCCCTCCTCCTTAGATGCCAGCTGCCTCTAAAAAGGCAGATATAGTAACCTGCAGGCTGTGTGGCTCTGGGAAAGGGTTTATAATTCATATTATTTGTATTGGCCCTGCAATGCTGCCAGTACGAAGAGAGGCACTATGAGGCATAAATAATCATTTTAAGATACAAAGATGCAGACAAGCCTTCATCACAGCATTTAATCCCGAGCATACTCAACTAAACGTGCAGATGATCAAATATATAGCAGCATTCAGCGCAAAGGGAAAAGTTCTTGAGGACCAGAGCTGGTATTGCAATATATATCCAACGTTGAAGGCCTGTTGTGGCATTGTACTAATTCTCCTGATATTATCCACACTGGAACGTCACCCTCAGAGCAAGAGATGGCAAGAGACCATTGCAGGTTGTAAACTTGACCAAGAGATAATTTAGGGCTACATGTATCAAAATTGTAAATTGCGAATACCTAATTGCGAATTTCTGAGAATCGCAATTAGGTAATCGCAATTTACAATGTATGAAACTCAAAGAGTTTCATATAACGATTCCTAGGGGGTCACAAATCGCACTACCTCATTAATATTAATGAGGTAGATCGCGATTTGTGACCCCCTAGGAATCGCTATAATCACGGGGATGGTGGCCTGCTGGGGTCAGCAGACCACCATGTCCATGATTGCTTTTGAATAAAGCAGTCTTTTTTTTTTTTAAATGCAGCCCGTTTTCCTTAAAGGAAAACAGGATGCGTTTCAAAAACAAAAATGAAAAGTTTTCTCTTCATTTTTTTAAGAGTAGGCAGTGGTCCCACTGCCTGATCTTAAAAAATGCTGGGCCAGATGTACGATGGTTTTTGCATGCGCAAACAGGTTTGCGAACCCGTTTGCGCATGCAAAAACCTATAGGGGTATGTACCATTCCAAAATAGCGAGTCGCAATTTATTTGCAACTCGCTATTTTGGAACTGCGAGTCGCTATTAGGAAGGGGCGTTCCCTTCCTAATAGCGAGCGCAACCCCATGTACAAATTGCGGTCACAAAACACTCGCAAATTACCACCCTCTTCAAGAGGGTGGTAATGCACTTGCAAAAGGAAACTTCTCCTTTGCAAATGCAGGGGAAAATATTTTTAAGGGCAGGCAGTGGTCCCAGGGACCACTACCTGTCCTTAAAAAATGAAACGAAAACGTTTCTTTTTTTTTTAAATGCATCCCGTTTTCCTTTAAGGAAAACGGGCTGCATTAAAAAAAACTGCTTTATTTAAAAGCAGTCCCAGACATGGTGGTCTGCCGAGCCCAGCAGGCCACCATACCTGGGAGGGCCTGCCATTTCCAATGGGGTCGCAAATTGTGAGAGGCTCATTAATATTCATGAGCCTCTCAATTTGCGACCCCATTGGGAATCGCTAACAGTGTGAACAACACTGTTGTACATTGGAAATGGCGCCTTGCAAATTGCGAGTCACAAAAAACTCTCAATTTGCGAGGCGCTATTTCCACGGTCGTACATCTGGCCCGCTGTAACAAACATTCACATAGGGGAAGGGGTACCTTGGGGACCCCTTCCCATTTGCGAATGGGTCACCACCTACTTGAAATAGGTGGTAAAATGTGAATGTTTTGCGACCGCATTTCGGTCACAAAACATTCCTACATACTGATGTGATTCGGTATTAGGAAGGGACGCCCTAAACAAGCCCCATCCTAATAGGGAATCGCCAACCCATTTTGCGATTCGGTAACAGGTTGCCGAATCGCAAAATGGGTTTTGATACATCTAAAAAGCCTTTTTAGCGTTCGCAAACGCGAACGCTAAATAGCTTGATACATGTACACGCGAATGCTAAATAGCTTGATACATGTAGCCCTTAGTTACGCACTGCCATTTTAGTATTAATATACTTATACTGCAAAAAGGGCATCACCCTGTGCCGTTTTAATCATACTCGTGCTGGAAATTAGCTTCTACATTAACAGATTATCGGAGGTTTTTCATTTGTTTACAGTTGTATATAGCGCGAACTCGACCCGAAGGTATCAGAGCGCTTTACATGAGCACCAGAAGGACACATTCATTTTTTTAGGCACAGGGAGATTAAGTGATTTGCCCAGATCACAGGATGTTGAACCTCCCACCAGACTAGAACCTGGTTCCCCAGCTTCGAAGTCAGTCGCTCTAGCAATTAGGCCACATTCTCTATATATGGAGAAGAGTACATACAGCTTCGCACCACGCACACACACACACACACACTCTCTCTCTCTCTCTCTCTCTCTCTCTCTCTCTCTCTCTCTCTCTCTCTTATAATGTTTAATGTTTCCTCATTATATGAGGTTTGGCACTATTGAATATTCTACCATCACTATTCTATTCTCGTAGGTCTAAATTAGAAACTCACTATTGTGGTAGAACATTAAATGAGACTCTGGCTCCTTTCACCAAAATCAGACATGAAAACCTTCAACAAAGGATCCGCTACAGTGCACAGCGACATATGGCAAGGTCTTAAAGATAAATGTTGAAATATTTTCGGTAAAAAAAAAGAGAGTCAATTCTCTGAAAAGTATTTATGAATATTCCTCGGTGGCAATAAAGTTCTGAAAGGACTAGGTCGGAGAAAGATTAATACTTATCTCTAGGGATTATTTTACAATCTCGAACATTTATGCACACAATTTCCGGGGTCCCTTTTTTATAACTATACATGAAACCAAACCAAAACAATTCTCGCTAAAGGCGTAAAATAATAATAATCTCTTGGGGATCAGACATGCCACTGTCTGTAATACACAAAATCAATTCTGAGGATACGTGATAAGGAGGATCACAGACCATCATTTCAGAGGCTTTTCAAGAAGCGCCCTTTCTATTTTGATCATGAAAAACAAAATGTAGCATCGCATGCTCCACACACAGGGTTTAAATTATTAGATCACTTAGAAGTATTAGTTTCTCAGTCACCTTTCTCTTTCCTTTCCATATAGGGATAAACTTTCAGATGGAATTCAAAGTTTGCCTAAATTCGTAGTAGGTCATTATTGTGTCGGGGTTTGAAAGTCATAGGTCATAGCAGCTTCTCTGCTGTCTCTGAGCACGTTAATGGCCCCATGACGAGTTGACCAGTAATTCGGATTTAACAAGTAAATGTAGTTATTAGATGACTCTAGAATACGGGTCCTGTGGAAAACACCATGGGTATGTAAAGTCCAGTCAAAATTCGGGAATAACACGTGGGAATCAGCATGGAAACATCTATTACCGTTTGTCATTCCCCATTCCAGATGTGGAATTTTGTAAGGCATTCTACAGGTGTAGAATACAGAAAGGAAACTCCTAGTATTAGTGTGGTCACTGTACCAGACCACTCGTGCTCACACCATAAGACTGGATGTATGGCTTGGTGGACTGAATTTTTCATAAATGCTACGGGCAGAGGCGTCTTGAGGGAAGGATGGGTTATATCATGGACTGCCACACCGATATTTTTTTGCATATGCCATTACACTTTGAAAACTTTAATAAAACATTTAGAGAGAAATCAATTGAGAGTTACTATTGGAATATACATTGAATTGAATTTGCAACATAGTTTTCGTCAATTTTGTGTAAGTCAGACCACATAGTGTGAGAAACAGAATTCCAGAGAGACTTTTCGGGGAACACCGATAGAATTTCCTTTACAAGTGAAAACAGAAATTCCACTAGATATATTCATGTGAGGGTTTATGGAAGGGACATAACATAGGAACATTTTTTTTGAGTTCATGAATTCAATTTGTAAATTAATACATTTTTTAGCTATGCACAGATAAACATACTTAAGGGATGAAATCGACTTGGGAGAGGCGCTTGTGGGAATACTAGACATGGGATGACTTGGCTTACATAAGGGGGCATAAAATATGTTACCAGCTCGTCATCGTGCTAAGACAAAGCTCCACACATGCAGTTTTTATCTATGTTAAGAGGTTGAGAAAAACAAGTGCAATTCTTTGCATCCTGTAGTAACCAGCAATGATAAATACCCTGAGAGATGAGCAGGAGTAGAAACAGTGGCGGTCTCTGCGTTTGCCTCCCCTCGACGGCCGCGTGTAAGAATAGGGGGGTGCTGGCGATTCTTGCGTTTGCCACCCTGCGACGGGCGCAGGTAAGAGGGGGAAGGCCCCCTACACCCAAATTCGTACCCCCCTTGCTACGCCACTGATTAGAAATCCTTAAAGACAGCTGTCGTCTGGAATATCGAGTAGTGAATGTTGCTATGCCTTAGTATTATAGCCAAAATGCAGAGGACACAAATATCGAAAAGTAAGTGCATGTAGGGAAGTACAGATTTGCTATTCTTAACTCTACATCTACATACCCTGAAGATATATATAACGTCAAGGTAGATATATGTGGAGTTAGATATAGCAAATATGTACATAAATACCTGTCAACATTTTTTTTCCTTGATATTGTGACTACAATATTAAGGTATAACGATACTCCCTACTCAATATTCAGGACCCATACCCCAAAGGGCAAGCTACCAGCATGTCTGGAAAACTTGCCAGCTTGTATTGGAAGGCGCTAATGCTGGTGAATACCATAAGGCAGAGTAAGCTCCACCCAGTTAAAGCCACACTGCTCTTTTGCCACCTATAATATTGAGTCTATTTCTAAGGACACAGAGAAGTGAGAGCTAGGAGAAAAAGATGTCAGAATCTGCAACAACCGTTGTAGCAGAAGAAGTGGTGAGAAATTGCATTGCTTTGCAGTCGATCAGACCAAACCAACCTCTTTCTACTCTCTGGAATTCGCAACAGAGGCATTAGGCAGTCTTTTGTTTTTCTTTCTCCTTCCGTGGTTAAATACTTTGCCCATTGCTCCACCCAGCAAACTTCACTTTGCAGCTGCAGAAGGAAAGTAACAGCAGTTTTATTCTCTTGAGAAATCAGTTGTGCTTTTTCAGTGTCAAGAAACACTGTGGGTCCATTGACAAACTGCTTATTGTAGTATGTTTAGTAGTGCTATAATAGTACTACTACTGTACTACAAAATTATATTCAAAAGCCTACATGCCGAGGTTCCTTTTCCCCTCTTTGGAGTTTCTGCACATGTAAGTATACATTCTAGTTGTAAATGTAGGAGAGACAGAGAGGAGTTGCAGGAAAATGGGGAATACTTACTACTAAAGGGGAGGGATTAGAGTAGGAGTAAGGAGGGGTTAAGGGAAGGCCAGGGAGGAGCCTAGAGAGGAACATGCACCCACCCTTAAAAGAGTAAGGGCCTTATTTCGACCACCGTCACACTGTGGGCCGGCCCACAATATTATGAGTGTGGCTATCGGACTGCCACAGGACCGCTGCGACTGCTAGAGATCAAGGATCTCACAGCAGTCGCGCAGCAGTCAGGAGCACTAATGTGCTGGTGGAGCCGATGCAGCACTGCCAAGCATATTAGGAGTTCCCTGTCTACTGCCCATTTTATGGCAGTGAGCTTGCCATGAAAAGGATGGCAGGGGAGGCAACAAAGGGGGCCCTAAAAGGTTCCCATGTCACTCCTGGGCTTGGGGGTGCATGTGGGGGGCACATGTAGTGCCCCCTGGTTTTACGCTCCCAGTTCCTGCATGGTGTGACATGTATGCCACACTGTGCAGGAAGGTGCAGTCAGCGCTCTGAGATTGGCGGTCTGCATTTCAGGCTCTTCAGTGAGCTTGACAGACTGGTGCCTTAGACCGCTGCAGAGCCGCCCGCCAGACCAGTATTAAACACCTAATCTGGCGGGCAGGCAGCACCCCGGCTTTGGAGGTCCTACAGCATTCGATGGTGCATTGCACAGCCCGCTGTAGGAGCGCCAAAGTCATAATAAGGCCCTAAGCTCATTGCTATTCACAAACTGCACTTCAATAACTACTACTGACACAAAGGACTCAGAACAGCCACATATATGCTCCAGTTCAGAGCCGGAGTAAGTATTGCACCACCTATGGCCACTTGCATGTATTGCAACACCCTTCCATAGAAAATAATGGATGTAGAGACTTAAAATAAAATACCATATGAACTAATTTTAAAATAAATTACATTTTTGTAAAATGTTTAAAAGTAGAATTACATTTTATTTAATGTTAACAAAATTCTAAAAATAAAGCATAACTATTAATGTATTTTAAAACATAATATTAACCCTTTTAAATGTACAAATGAATATAACATCAATATTTATTATAAATGTTTGCATACTGTTCATCAATTCTATGATTCACTTTTATTACTTTTACATGCATAATAAAAATATAATTTTGTAACTTGAAATAGGATCTTTTTAATTAAACTTCAGAAAGATAATTTTATTTCAAATGTTTACATTTAAAATAATTGCATGTTTAGTTTAAATTAAATTGATAATGAGGTAATGTTTTATTATGTTATTTTACATTTGAAATAAATAGATAAACTAAATTAACATTCAAATATACCTTATAAATATTTATCACCTGTTTAATACACTTTTGAACATTTCCCTATACTTTACCATGTGGTGATTTCCACCCTTATAGCGGAGATCTCTGCCAAGTGTGCAGGATGTCAAATACGGTCGAAAAGTCACTATTAGTACTAGCTTCACTGGTGTATTTGACATTTTTAATGAATCCACCCCCTATTTCAGGGACCCGGGCCATGTAATCTATACTTTTGGGTAACTTTACACTCATAAACATGAATAGTCCTATGCAATTAAGTTACTTAAAAGTGAAAGAGTAAGCAAACACATGTAAAATTACTCACATGTAAGTTTGCCTATGTGAATTCAAAGGAAATTTTGCACTCTAAATGAAAATGGATAGAATAAAATTGAATGGGATATATATTAACACAGCAAGGTTCGAGGACACTGATTTAAAAGTAGTAACTACAAAGTATTATTTTAAGAAGGCATTATCTGTCAACACCTAATTTATCAACACTGCCTGCACAGTGTTAATTTACTTTTCTCCATGAAGGGGGATTTTCTGATTTTGATGTTCCAAAGAGAGCAGGGGACATCTAAGTCCACAACATATATATAATATCAAGAATTTTGTAAAACGAAAAACAAGGAGCAGAGGCTTCTTGACACTCACACTGAGGGGCATATTTACAAGCCCCTATCGCCACAGGAACGTCACTTTTCCTGACTTTCCTGTGGCAAGAGGGGCTTTGCCTTATTGACAAGGCAGCATTAAGCTGCCTCGTAAATAAGGTCCCCTTTCATGCTATACTTAGCATGAAGGAGGTGGGCAATGGGTGCTGCTGTGGACGTTCCGCCTCAACACCCATTGATTTTGGTGCTGCCCCCTATTTACAGGGGTGGCGTAAATAGGAGGCAGCGTCAAAATTAAGATGCGGGAAAACCTTGTCTTAACATGGCGAAACGAGGAGAAAAGCTTTATTTCTCCTTGTTTTTGCTGTTTCTATGCGTGCTGCATTTTGCAGCACAAATAGAAACAGCAAAATGCCATGAATGATTGTTATTTTTTTAATAGTCTTTATTCATTTTATACATAAAAACAATAGACAGCTGTAAATACGGCATGATAAGGTACATATTATAGTACATCTACATTTGCATTGTTGTGCTCAGTAGGTCTGGGGACGAATCGCCATACCCAACATTACAAATAAACAATACCGACATTAATTCACTACAAAGACTATCAATAACTGTTGCTATATGAAGTCGTAAATAAACGTGATATAAACTAAACATAATACCACCTAAATAGTGTGCCTGTCCTATGTTCGTCGTAATTTATTCACATAAGATGTGTTGTTTATGTGGAGTGCGGGTGACTTAGATCCTGCTATGATGAATGCTATAAGGAGGGTGGAGGAATGGAGGAATCATGCAGTGCATATGTCGTGTTATGTATAAGTGCGGTTGGACCAGGCCGAACGTGTGAGTCAGCTGTGTCTGCTTGCCATCCCCTCGTATATATTGCTCAGTGCTCCGCGCATATGTAGATCTTAATGTAGGTATTCAGGGTGTCTGAGATTTGGCGAACAGTTGTGATGCCGGTGCCACTGAAGCATCACCCAAGATCGTGTGTGTCGCGGAGGCTAGCTTCTATAGCAGTTACATATTGTTGCCAATCTACTGGTTGCGTTCTGGATATTGGGTGTGAGGGTTGAGATGTTAGTGTCACGTGTTCGGCTATCAGGGCACGTCAAAGAGCAGTCAACCAGTGCCTAGCGGAGCGGCCCATCGAGGACTTCCAGGCCATTGCCAAGGAGCGTTTGGCCAGAGCCAACACCAGATCTAGGAATTTGTTGAGATTCTTACGTCATGCATTTCGTTTAGTGATGCCTAGTAAGTAGTGCGCGCTCCGGGTTGTGATTGTAGTTCCCGTTGCAGCTGTCAGTATATCAGAGACTTTCCCCCAGAATGTTGTGATGCGAGACAATGTCCATACCATATGCATAAAATCGGCGCCCGAATCGTGGCACCTGGGACAGACATCAATGGAAGTCGGGTACATTCGTGCCAGCCTGTGCGGGGTTAAGTATGTGTGATGCAAGTAATTGAATTGGGTGAATTTCAGTCTGGCTTTCATGGAGATGATCTTGGGGTTCCCCACGCATTGTTTCCACTGCTTGTCTGTGATTTCGGTGGAGAGCGGGGTTGTCCAATATTCGCGTAATGGGGTTAATGAGGGGTCTGTGTCCACTCTAAAGGAGATATAGATGGCCGTGATGGCTTTGCTACCTGACCCATGTGACAGTAGTGTCTGCAAGCCTTCAGAGGTCGACGGCACCGAATTGATGTCCCCCCAGATTTGCGTTGCCTGCTGTAATAGTGTAGAGTAGAGAAGGAACGTGCCGGGAGATACACCATAATCGTCCATCACAGTGGTAAAATCGCATAAGGTTGAGTCAACTAACAAGTCACCCCATGTTGTCAGGCCGGCTGCCTGCCATTCGGCAAATTCCGTCCGTTTTAGACGGGTATATAGCCCTGGTGACATCTCGATAGGGAGATCTGGGGCGTACGGTGGGGGCGATGTTTGGCTATTACATAATGCAAACACAAGGAGATGATGGACGGAGCGCTGAAACTTTTCAGACACTCACCCCCAGTCACAGATCTGGGTTGAATCCATCATCATTCTTTAGCTCACTTTGCCACCCCAGTTCAGACACAGCTATATGCAAATCAGTTTTGACCCTGTGCCTCATGGGAACAGTCCAGCCCGAACTGCCAAGCCATGTCTTCCCTGGACCGGAAACAAGCATCCTGGGACCGGTTTCAGGCTAACAGCCCTCATCAGCCAGGCTAGCTTGAATCCAGTGGCAAAGTGAGCAAGGGACCCACGTCTGCGCATACCCTGCCAACTTAGGGCGAACAAAGCAAACACAAGGAGATGATGGATGGAGCGCTGAAACTTTTCAGACACTCACCCCCAGTCACAGATCTGGTTTGAATCCATCATCATTCTTTAGCTCACTTTGCCACCCCAGTTCAGACACAGCCATATGCAAATCAGTCTTGACCCTGTGCCTCATGGGAACAGTCCAGCCCGAACTGCCAAGCCAGATCTGTGACTGGGGGTGAGTGTTTGAAAAGTTTCAGCACTCCGTCCATCATCTCCTTGTGTTTGCCTTATTACATAATGCACCCAGATCACGAGCCGCACAAAATAAAGTGCAGCCCGTAGTCTTCTGGAGTTGAGTTTTGGAGCCTGACATCCACTCAATCAGATCTGATTGCGACAGCGACATTGTCCAGGTATCTAGTTCAGCCAAGTTCTTTCTTGCAAGCCAGCGCATAGGCCACTGGAGCTGGGCAGCTGCATAATATAGCTCATAGTCGGGCGCCCCTAAGCCACCCTCTGAAATAGGAAGATGGATATTCGAGAGTGCTACCCTTGCTCTGGAGTTACCCCATATCAAGGCCACCAACAATGATCGCAGCTCTTTGAATAATTTCTGAGGCGGTCTATAAGGAAGGACAGTGAAGAAGTACAGGAGCCGGGGGAGGAGGAGCATCTTGGATATAGCTATCCGGCCTATGGGTGATAGCGGGGGGGTTGTCCAGAAAGGAAGAGACGCTCGGGCACAGGAAATCACCTTCCCCAGATTATCATCTATCAAATCAGATGAGGAATGATAGACCTGAACTCCCAAGTACTTAAATGAGTCGTACGCTCTAGCAAGTGGTGCATGAGGTTGTCGCTGTCGCTGCCTATTGGGATAGGTGACATTGGGAATAAGACGGACTTTCCCCAGTTACCTTTTAAGCCCGATAACCATGCATGGGCTTCTAGTAGTGTCACTAGGCCTCAGAGCGCCTCATCCTGATTGCAGAGATAAATTAATGCGTCATCCGCGTATAGGGACACTATGTGCCACTGCGTATGTACCCGTATACCCCATTCCAATACGTGGCCACAAAGTGCACAAGCCAGGGGCTCCATGGCAAAAAGGATTGGTGAGAGTGGGCACCCCTGTCTGGTGACGCGCTCAATGCCGAAGAATGGTGAAATCTCGCGACCTGTTTTTACTCTGGCTATTGGGTTAGTGTATAATATTTTCACCCAATGTAAAAACTTGGGACCTATGCCGAATCAAGCCAGCACCGCCAGTAAGTAATCCCACCCCAAAGTGTCGAAGGCTTTTTCTATATGAAGGGCTGCTATCCAGTGTTGCTCGGGTGTTGTTTGGGCCCATTCTAGGAGTCTGAACAAACGACGAAGATTTAGTCCTGTGCTCCTGCCCGGTACAAACCCGTTTTGGTCCGTGTGGACCAGTAGGGGAACCACTTCCATCAGCCTATTGGCCAACAATTTTCCCAGGATTTTATAGTCCGAGGTGAGCAATGACAGCGGATGGTACGAGCTCATTAGGAGAGGGTCTCTACCAGGTTTTGGGAGGACCACGAGCACCGCCTCTTGAAGAGAGGGAGGTAGCACGACTCTATCAAAAGACTCTTTAAATATAGTGAGCAGCCTAGGAGCCAACTGGGTTGAGTATGTCGCATAAAATTCCGTGGGACAGCCGTCCATTCCAGGGGTTTTACCTCTAGCTAACTGTTTGATGGTGTCTGAGATTTCAGTCACTGTAAGCGAGGCCTCTAGATCTGTGTATTGGTCCTGCGTTTCTTGAGTAAGAGCCGCCGGTTCTAAAAACTGTTGCATTGCCTGAGGGGTACCCGATTCCTGGGCCTTGTATAATGCATTGTAATATTTATAAAAGGATTCGTTGATTTGCTCCTGTGTGTTGACTAGATTCCCTTCCAGGGTATATATCGCCGTGATGGGTGGTTGCGTAAGGTTGCTTTTCAGCAAGCAAGTGTCTTGCCTGCCTTATCTCCCTCCGCGTGGCATCTAGCCATGTACTGTTTATAATCTAGTGCGCATAATTTATCCATTGCTTCCTTATGTGCTAATCTGGCTTTTGATAGTGCTTGCAGTGTGTTCGGTTCCGTGGGGGCCCTATGTTCCTGTTGTTGTATTTCATCCTCTAGCCCCTGTATCTCCTTGGTGAATGTCATACGAGTTCCATATACTGCCTGTATAACCTATCCGCGCAGTACAACCTTCAGGGGATCCCATTCTATGCCGGCGTGTGTGGTCGTTCCCTCATTAGTTTGAAAGTATGAGGTTATGGATTGCGAAATGGTTGCATTCAGAGCAGGGTCACGGACTGCCTCCAATGGGAGGCGCCAAGTCGGTATGCTGGGTCTGGACGCTCCCCATATTAGATGGATTTGCAGGGGGCTGTGGTCCGATATCGTGCAGGCTAAGTGTTCAGCATGAACCACATGTTCTAGTGCCATTTCCGTACAGTATACGGCGTCTATTCATGTGTACAGGTCATGGAGGGTAGAATAGTGTGTGTACACTCGTTCTGTGGGGTGCTTTGCACGCCAACCATCTATCAATTGCATATTATGTGCAAGCCCGACAGCCTGCGCACCGGGGAGGGGAGGGCGGGAGCAGTCAAGATTTAAGTCAGGTACACCATTATAATCGCCCCCCCAGTAAGTGGGTACCGAAGGGTCCCTAAGGAGTGCTGGGGTCAGTGTCTGAAGGAATGTGGCTTGCCCGGAATTTGGGGCATAAAGTGAAACCATGGATAGTGGTCGACTGTCTAGGGAGCCTTCTAGTATCGCATAGCGGCCCTGTGGGTCGACTCGCGTGTGTGCTATTTGTAAGGGAGTGCCAGGTGCCACCCAGATCAGAGCCCCTCTAGCATAGCCTGAATAAGTTGTGCCTATTACCATGCCCCTCCATCGTTTACTGAGCGACTGCAGTGTTTGTTGTGTTAAATGTGTCTCCTGAAGTAAAGCTATAGTGATTTTATGCCTGCGTAAGTATTGGTAAACTTTGTGTCGCTTAACACAACCCGCCAGACCGCGCACATTCCAGGTCAGCAGCAAATAATTATTTCCATGCATTTATTCCAGTAAGCAAGAGAGAAAGTGAATATACATTCCACACATTCAGCAAAGTGGTAAATTGCATATATATGTATAAGACATCTCCGCACTCCAGCATAACTCGCGGACATATGTTGTGGACTGGCAGTTTGTGGTACATTATAAACCAACCCCCCCCTCCCAGGCCTAATTGCCAACGGGCAAGAGGCCATGTGCACTTATATGCAAACATGATGAATTAAGAAAGAACACAAAAAATAAACGCAATGAATCACAGAACTCAAAAGGAAAGTCTATAACAGACACTTATCGTGTGTGGGGGTGCGTAGCTTCTCGTTCACTCACCTCTTGACCACCGTAGTAGAGTGTTCTTAGGTGAGCCGATCAGGGGGTGAAAAGAATTGTTTTATCCAGCAGTCACTACTTGTTTAAATGTAGTATTTCACGAGAGTGATGTACACAGTTCCGGGAAATCTCAATGCCACGAATGGTTATCCCAGTTCATCTGAGGTTTGCGGTGTCACGGTGGGGCAGTCATCCAGCATCAGTTGCTGCTGCGAGTCCGTCAGTGAATACACCTGGTCTGGGGAGGCCTCCATTTCAGAGACTGAGCGGAGAGGGGAAGAGGTAGTTCCATGTTATGCGGCTTGTTTGACAGTTTGTTCCCTTTCCTGTGCTACCTGAGCCTGGGTAGGGCGCTGTCCGCAGGGTGGGCCTCTGCGTCCCAGGTGTGTGGCCTTTTTCCATTGCTGGCTTGAGTCCCCCGTGGGTTTCAGTGCAGACGCCACTCCATTCTGCTCCACCCAGTTCCAGGCGTCATCAGGAGAATGGCAGAAGACCGAGGTTCCCTTGTGTTGTATTCGCAACGAGGCTGGATATTGTAGCGCATATTTTATCTCATGCTCCCAGAGGCAGCGTTTAACGTCCATAAATGATACTCTGCGGCGCTGTATTGACAACGTGTAGTCCGGATATATATGTACCTCTGCGTTCTCGATCACCAATGGACCGCGGGCTCTTTTGACGTGGAGGATATGGTCCCTATCCCGGTAGTTGAAAAGGCATGCAACCACCCGCCTAGGAGGAGCGCCCGGTCGAGGAGGGCCTCCCGGGACTCCACGACCACGTTCCATGGAGAAGAACTTAGAATGTTTGCCTTGCGGAATGGCATCCGAGAACCAGGTCTCCAGATATAACTCCATACACTGTCCCTCGACGCGTTCCGGCAGACCCACCAGGCGCACATTATTCCGACGCGACCTTCCTTCTTGGTCTTCAACACGATCTTTAAGGTAGTTCACCTCCTTTTGCAATGCCTTAATTTGGGTCACCGTTGCGGTCACTGAGGGTTTCACAGTCACAACTGCGGACTCCACATTATGAACTCTATCTTGTAACATTTTATGGTTTTCTCGCAGCAAACCGATCTCTGCGCACAGCGTGTCTATTTTGGGAACCAGGGTAGATGTAATGTCTATCACCGCCGCCATTAGCTCATCAAGGCGGTGTGAAAGGTCAGCCTGTGGCATAGGTTGTCCCAGTGTTGACTGGTCGGTACTCAGAGCGCCAGATGCTGGGCCCTGCGGATCAGTGGTCGGCGGTTGTTGCTTGTCAGTTCTTGTCTTTCCCATTCTGCTGATGGAGGCACTTTCTTGGTACCAAAGAGGTGAGGAGGAGAAAGGCATAGTGGCTCAGACGCTCGCGACTTGCCACCGGATGGACCCCGGTTAAGAGGGAGAAGCCGCCGGACCCTGTCCTCTAAGTGGGCGTAGCATCCAGACCGAGGCGTTGATTAGTGGTAGCGACTGTAGTGTGTGGTAGAGCAAGGCAGGAAGGGCGTCAGTTCCCAGGCCATGATTGTTCATAGGGAAGGCCAATTACAGGGCAGTGAAGAGGTGCTTTGCCTCATCCAAATTCTTGAAGCCAGGCATCGCTTATGTAGGCACTAACAATGTTCGCCTTGCATTGGGATGACACAGCCCGCCAGTTGAGTAGTTACTGTGTGGATTTTACCTTGTCTACTTTACTGATGCAGCGTTAGGCGAAGGGAGGTCTCACCGGCCTAATGATGTAAATGAGTAGCTGTAGTGCAGTGAGAGGCCATGAAGTACTAGCCCTCCGCAGGGTATCATCAGTGCCACAGTATAATATGTCCCTCGAGCTGGAAAGGGCCCCACGAATATAGAGGCAGCCAGTGATGCAGCCGCATCAGCGCGGAGCTGGGGGGATGCGGGTCCTCACCACCCGCCACTGTGCGGCAGTTCCAGTGAGCGACAATGCGTGGTCAGGCCTTGTAGGCCTCAATGAGCCAGCGAGATGTGTAGTTCAATTGGCGACGTCCCAGTCCACAGCCGAACAGTCTCACGGGCCCATTGTTATGAGGGAGTGGGTGCCCCTTGGTGCAGATCAACCCTCCAGGTATCCTTGCCAGTGAGAGGCCAGGTTTAACGGTGTTCCCAAGGGGTACTAGGCATGAGCGGACCACTCATGTCCACGGCTGGGCTCGTCCCCGGCGTGGCATCCCGAAATCTACACAGTAGCAGGTCTGGTGGGCTGCGCCCCGCCACACCTACCCCCTGCTGCGATCCCAGGTCTGCTGGTGCGATATTGGCCACGAGCCTGAAGGGGCCTCACCAGCTTAGAGGCAGCCAAAAGTACACTCGTGCCAGTTCAGCGCAAAGGCCGCAAGTTTCCGTCCTCTGCCACCGGTCCGGTGAGTCCTCAAGACGTGATCAAGCCTCATAAACGGGATACGCAATGCGGTTGCCAATGGCCCGGTCCACAGCATGGCAGCCCCATATGCCCGTTGTTATGGGGGGGGTGCCCACTGGTGTAATTCCCACCTCCAGGTGTCTTTGCCAATGGAGGGGCACGCTCAGGGGTATTTCCAGGGGGCGCCAGCAGCCCGCGGCCTACCTCTGTCTGCTAATAGGCTCGTCCCCGGTGTGTCGCACTGGAGCCTCCGCGGCGTCTGAGGCTCGGCAGGGCACTCTAATAGACCATGCCTCCTCGAGTTCCTTTCCGTCCATAGTCGCTGGTCCGCAGGCGTGGTGCAGTGTTAGGGAGGGCCGTCCGCAGCAAGTCAGATGTCCCCGGCCGGGTGAACCCACAGCGGAGAGACGGTGGGGGAGGGGCCGCAAGCCCGCGCTCAGGTCTCTGCTTCGCTCTCGCAGTGTTCCCCAACCACAGCCATCAGCGAAGGGCGCCTCCGGATCGCGGGATGCCCAGGATGTGCCCGGCAGCAGTTTCGAGGAGTGCTGGATGATTTATCGTGGCTAAAATTCAGGATACTTGGTGGTCTTGACGGAGCGAACCGAATGTGCGTCCACTCACGTCGCCATCTTAGCTACGCCCCCCGCCATGAATGATTGTTTATGTGAAGGAAGGTGCCCCTTCCTGCATGTAAACAATCATTTAAAAAATGATGATTTGCAACTTCTGTGTGCTGCGCAATACAGCAAACATAGAAGTTTCTAATCGCCATTCTGGATTGTTTATGTGCAGGAAGGGACACCTTTCTGCACATAAACAATCATTCCCTCAATGCAGACACCCTTGCACTATGGTGCAAGGGTGCCTGTGTTGGCGCTGGGCAGCTAAATTTAACGCCAGCACAGGGAGAAACGCAGGGGTGCACCATATTATTGTAAATACGGTCTTGGTTAAAGGGACAGTTAGCCTAATTGGGGAAATTCCCCCACTTAATTCGGCTACGTTGCTTGATATTTTGAGCAAACTAAAATCTGGTTCCCCCACTGATCCTGCCCCCCCCAACATTTTAAATCAGGCCTCTAACATACTTTCTCCAGTAATCCTTGACCTGATCAATGCCTCTCTTTCCACAGGTATAGTTCCCCCACTGTGGAAACAGGCTATGGTTAAAGCCTTATTGAAAAAACCTACCCTGGACCCTGAAGTCTGGAGTAACTACCGTCCCATCTCCCTGCTGCCGGCGATCAGCAAGATCGCCGAGAAATATGTGAACTCTGTTCTATCTACCTTCTTGGAGTGCAATAACTGTCTCCATTCCTCCCAGATGGGTTTTAGACCTCAACATGGTACTGAGACGGCTCTTCTGGTGGTAGTGGAAGAGGCGAGAAAGATTCTAGATGCAGGAGGCTGCGTGGCTATCATCCTTTTAGACTTAAGCGCAGCCTTCGATACAGTCAACCACCAGTTGCTGATAAAAAGATTAGGCGAGGTGGGAATTGCGGGGACTATGCTCAACTGGTTCCAATCATTTTTAGAAGACCGATCCTTCAAAGTTCTCGAAGACGGTATCTCTTCTAAGCCCATACCGCTGAATTGTGGTGTCCCCCAGGGCTCCTCCCTTAGCCCCACACTTTTTAACGTGTATTTGAGGTCTTTGGCAGAGATGGTGTTACCATTCGGGATCCGGATAATCACGTATGCCGATGACACCCAGTTGGTTGTTTCTGTTAACCAGCGGGATTCCACCAGTCCTGGACTTGCCCTCTGTCTAGAAAAAGTATCAAGGTGGATGGAAGAGTCATTCTTGAAACTCAATGGATCAAAAACGGAATTAATGCTCCTAGGGAACAAAGAAATCATAAATCTTGGGCTACTCTGGCCCAGCTCCTTTGGTCCTGCCCCTACTCCCAAACATCAAATTAAAAGTCTGGGCGTCTGGCTCGACCAGAACCTTGATTTCAAAGAACAAGGGCAAAAAGTAGCTGCTATGGGATCCTACGAATGATCCGTAAAGTGCTCCCACTACTCCCTTTTCCTGCAAGAAGAGTCCTAGTTCAGGCTCTTATTTTGTCACGCCTTGACTATGCCAATGCTCTTTATCTTGGAGCCCCTCGCTCCTCGATTCGAAAGCTACAAATTGTTCAAAATTGCGCTGCACGCATGCTCATGAACATCCCAAAGCGGTCCTCCGCTAAACTAGCTTTGGCATCTTTACATTGGCTCCCCATCCGTGAGCGCATAGAGTTTAAGGCCCTATGCATAGCCCACAGGTCACTTTCAGGGAAGGGATCCCAGGTTATTCAGTCCCTCATTTATCGATACCGTCCAAACAGCGCCTCAGGTCAGAAACAAAACATTTACTGTCAACCCCAAGAATAACGAGAGCACGAAGTGGCGGCCGCCTCTTTTCGTATAATGTGGCTAAGATCTGGAATAGTCTGCCTCAGCAGATCCGTGACCAACCTAACTACCTCATTTTCCGTAAGCAGATTAAAACATTACTCTTCCCCAAATGATTAGCTTTCAGTTTAAGGTGGGAGCAGGCAATAGCGCGGGGATGCCCTTGGGTAACCAGGCGCTCTACAAATTCTGTTTCATTCATTCATTCATTCATCCCTGCATTTCTAAAGTGACGCATTGCTGCATTAGCAGTTTTGGAGCTAACCTGCGCTCCTCCACTTCATTGTAAATATGCCCCTGTGTCGGTGAATACTTTGCATTGGGCAGCCATTGAATAACATAGGAAACTCTTTTTTGTGGAAGCATATGATAGCACCATATTTTGGTTTATTACCCATGATTAAAGGCGGACAAAATTGTGAAAGTATTTTTGCATCCAATATGCACAGTATTCTGGGCAGTTCCTTAAAAATATAGCTTTGCAAAAACATTTCAATAAAAATCACACATTAACAACGTCTAAAAGCTAGCAGCCAATGCCAGATCTGTTGGCTTTGACAATGATGGTTAGAGTTAGAATTTTCTACTCAAATTAGTGTCCCATGAAAGAAAATTCGTCCACAGAAACGGCCAAAAATATGTGACATTCGCAAACTAATTTTTTTCAGTTAAATACATTTTTATTGTATGTTCATAATTTAATCATAATGTGTTATTTGCCCATCCGCCCAATTCTGGAAGACCCAGAAAGATGCTACAAGCCATTGTGTTTCTTTACTGTAAGCGACTGACTGTCACTTTCATGAGTGCTATTGATAGAACAAGTAGTGACGATTTTATGCAAAAGATTACCTTTTCACAAAGCTGGACCACATCTTTGATTTAGGCCTCTTCTTTGATTTAAATCAATGTGCATAAGGGACAAAGCATAATCAGCAATTTTGCTGCATCTCGGGTGCAACAGATTCAACATACAAAATATTCCCCCAAAATATCGAGTTTTAAATATCATGATGCACAAATATCGTATGCAAAAATATCTTTGACAATAATGTTGATTTTTAGTAAGTAATATTGATGTTAAAAATATCTGTTATTAATATCGTTTACACAAATATCGTTGTTAATAATTTCATTAAAAAAATTATTTTTATGTATTTCAGTATATATTTTAGCTGTATATGTTATAAATTGTTTGTATAATTATTTTGTATGCTTTTTAATATAGTTTGTAAGTTTTTAGTTGTTTTTAAATTTAATTTAATAGTTTATTTGTATTTTAAGTGCTGCAGTGGGTTGTGGGGCTTATAGAGGTACAGGATAGGAAGTAAATTAATTATAGTTAATAATTATTTATTAATTAATATTACTTATTAATTAATTATGTTAATTGTGTAATTTGTTTGTAATTATCTTATGTTTTAGGTGTGGGTTGTGGAGTTTGTAGGGGTATAGGGCAGGAAGTAATGTAATTAAAATTATTGATTAATTATTTTTTAATTATTATGAATTATTTAATTGATAACATATTTAAGTTGTGTAACTAATGTTATTTTTATTCATATTTTTGGTGTATGCTGTGGGTTTTTGTAGGGGGAAGTGTGTGAAGGAAATTAATTATAATGATTATTAATTAATGTTATTTATTAATAATTCTTTAATTGAGAATGTATTATGTAAATTGTGTAATTAGGAAATACTTTAAGTTATACATGAGGTGAGGGTTGTTGTGTCTGTATGGGTAAAGGGTGGGAAGTTAATTAAATATAATTAATGTATTACTAGTTAATTGTTATTATTTAATTGATAATTAATTGTGTACATTTTTTAATTATTATTGTTTTAGGGTATATTATAGGTGTGTGTTGTTTACCTTGTAGAGGTATGGGTAGGAAGTTATTTAAGTAATAATACATGTAAAAATAGTTATTTATTTTGTTAAAATATGTTATTTATTATAACATATGTTAATTGTGTTATGCTTTTTAATTGTAAATAACAATATATTTGTTGATTGTTATAATTGTGAAAATATAGGTGCACATTACGATGGCGGGCGGAAGCACCACCGCCGTGCTGGCGGATGCAAAAAGCACCAGTTACCGCCGGCACGCAGCAGTCCACACGCCCGTCCAATTACGATGCGAAAAGTAGGCCAAACACCGCCGGCAAGCCAGCAACACCGTCCGCCATCAAAGTGCGCCCGTACATGTAGCGGCGCAGCCCAACTGACACACACCGTCCGACGAAACACGTCCCGCCCGGCGCATAAATTACGATGCCGCAAACAAACGGCTCCCATGGCCAAGAGATACCGTACGACAAACCGAAGCGGTAACACGGATGCCGAGCACGGACAACGAAGAAGCGGCTCCCCGAGCATGAATCCAGCACTGCAGGCACTCCCCATGCTTCTGCTGATGCACCACCAAGGACGCAACGTACCGCGGAGACGCAGGTAGGCACACACAGAACAAGTGCACGCAAACAGCGCACACAGTACAAGGGCGGAAAAAGCGGACAACCCCCACCAGCGCGTGTACACTACACATCCACCATCGCATCCACATATGACACACAGGCCAAATCGTAACATCGCAGAACACGTGTACACACCACCTGGGACTAGGAACCAACCACCCCGTCACGGCCCCAAAGCGCCGATGACGCCGCCACACATGCGCACAACGCAGAGGCCAACCGCAGCGCCATGCATGCGTCGCACACAGACACAGGGACACAACCAAGCAGCACACACATCAGCCCCACCCCGAACGCACATGACACGTGACAGGCCGGCCACAGACATGTCCCCAACGCCCAATTCACGGACAACACCCAACGCCACACAACCGACGCACACATGTCAGTGAAGACACGCAACAGCAGGACACACCCCAGTGTAACAAACATGGCGTAGCACACAGCGGCGGCAACACCAACTAGGAGAAGCAGGGCCCCTTCGGGAAGAGGAACGCCAGTACCACACAGAAACACCCATACCACCCTGCACATATGAACAAGACATATAAAACGGAACACCAAAGAGCCCGGGGACCGACAACAGGTGGCCCAAGAATAACATTCACACACAAGGCCCAACGCAGAGCGGAAAGGCAGCCTGCCGCCCACACAAGGGAGAGCAGACAGCACTGAATGACCTTCCATTCCAACTCCGAAACCACAGCCCTACGACAGAAGCCGGTGAATACAGCCATTATCCAAGAATAGACCAACACAGGCATGCCGAGGAGACCGACCACAGGGCAAATAGCGCATATCACAGAAGCACACAACGGACGGGGAAGAAAGAAGAAAACACTCCCCATGTCGGCCACATGCAAGTTAATTGGAAGGAGTCACACAGCACTGACCTTGAACTGTCTGAGAAGCATGTGGGAAGAGGGCCCGTGTCCTCCAAACAAGCCAACAGAACACAAGTCCTGTCTCCCTACGACTACACAGAGCTCACAGCAACCCCGGAGCGTGCACATTGCAGACTGCACACACAGCCGGAGCACGCCACCTCAACGAACCGCTGCGAAATGGCAACCGCAACACACCTACCCAACTACGCCGAACAGCTCAAGCTGTACAAAACCAACCTGTTCCATACATTGGGATGCGATC
The DNA here is from genome assembly GCA_963921515.1 of Calotriton arnoldi. Lineage (NCBI taxonomy): Eukaryota > Metazoa > Chordata > Amphibia > Caudata > Salamandridae > Calotriton > Calotriton arnoldi. The sequence continues at coordinate 513,820 of CAWUFW010000965.1, forward strand.
TCCTGTCCCTGCTGAACGTAAGTTACCGACTGACTTACCGCATCACATTGTTCAGCTGCGTCATGCCCGTCTTCTACTGTCGGAGGTGTCCCTACCAGCATCCCGTCGAGATATGCCTCTCCAACCCGGCATGTCTGAAGGCGGACCTGCTACCACTACTCCTCCCTCTGGACGCACACGACAGGGCCTGCTCTGCCTATGGGGGCATGGCGTATGTGGCCAACATCGCACCCGCACTGAAATGGGACCACTGTGCCTCCACACGACGGATCATCGAGAACAGCTACATCGAATGTCACCCAGCATGCCCCATCATGGTCCTCCAAGGGACAACTTACGAACAACACCTTGACAGCCACCATCCGCTACATTGGCTGGAAAACATGTACACCACCAATGACATGGAAGCCCTGCTGGACGGCATCGCATACCTGACAACCTGTCAATTCGTCGGACCACAACGCAGGTTCCCCGAGTGACCTATGATGTCCAACCCCGCACCCATGCTTAGCTTCCGCACGGACTGGCCAGTCACCACCACAACAGCCATACCAAACGACCGGCAACTGTAACCACACCATCAACGACATCGCCATGACATCGGATATGACCGGGACATGCACACTGTTCCCCATCACATCCAGGAACACCGCATGCATCGTGGGAGGCAGTGGCATGGGCTCTGTGTATCGCACCCACATGGACGGAACTGCACGAACAACCAGGACACGACATGGATCCAGCGCACATGGACACACACACCGCTCAGTGGACATGAATAGGTCGCCTGGAGTCTGTGGGTGCTGCACCCCTCCCACCCCCGCCCCGGGAATCCCATACCAGGACCTTTGCATGGACGACAAGTGCATACAACAACAACACGACCCCAGTGACTGTGACATGTCCAGTAACCACCACAGTGCAACAACAAGTGGCACGCTGCTGCATGCACGCAAGCACATGCCCTGATGTCATCTCACATGCACGCGTGCATGATGAACAACCGCAGCAAACCTGTCACATGGAACTGAGATGGACTGTGCCCATGATGCCAAGCGGTCTGGTAGGCTACATGTATACCGTCTGTGTCAAAGTCCGCAGCTCCGCAGCTATACGTAAATGTACATTAGCACAGCCTTGGCCAAGCAGATGTCACTCTGAAGCCCACATCCCACATGCAACAGCCAATCACATGTAACCCCACACCCTATCCCATTTGCAATCATGCTCAGTATATCCTCAACATGTATTCCGCTGCCAGTAGTGTCCACTATACTGCATCACAGAGGACAGAAGACACAATATAATGTTTGAAACCAAAACTGTCTCCGCTGACTCATTTCACAAGTACGAAGGAGAGAGGATGAGAGTATGTGAAGTACACGGCAGTCGTGACATGACCATGTAGTCCACTGGTATTGGATGTCAACGCAAATGAGTAGCACTACTGTGGAAGACACACATGTGTCGTGTGAAGTCGTATGGACGCAGTGCTCAGGTGGGTGGGTGCGACGGGTAGATGCGCACATGCCAAGTTGGAGCACGCCGTGTTGGGAGGGGTCATGAACAGTACACCACCGCTTCCCTGGGCATTGTGAGAGGACACCTGTCGGGGGGAGTGAACACGTGTGTGCACAGCAGCCGGGCACACGTACAAAGCGGTACCAGGCGCACCTCAGCCCACCCTCTGTGGACAAGCTGGATCCTGTTGTGCGCCCGCCATGCCCCTTGACAAGGCACACACAGCCCCAGTCGACCAGGTGTAACCCCAACATAGTCAATCCGCACAGGCGATACAGGGCAAGGGATGGCAGTGGAGCATGGTGTGTGAGAGGTCTCCTCGCGCTCCTCCTGGTCATATCACGCAGGCAATAGAACCTCAACGTCTAGCATGGCACAAGTCACATGGAAGTGTAGGGGGACGCACCACAGCACGAGCAGCACTGACGTCACTGGAGGTGGCTCGCACCATCCCATCCATTGCCCATCATACCAACCACGCCACATGCCATTGCGACTAAGTGCAAGCGCGTGCGCCACCACCCCCGAGCCCTCCCCAGAGAGGCCAAAGAGTGAATGTGTGGGCCATCAGTCACAGACGGACGTGGCCTGGCCGCAAGGGCAGCCACAGCCAGTGGGTGTCGCAGGTGGCGGATCCGGAAGACGAAGACTGTGATGCATAGTCCATGCAGGCCGGGTCTCCATTTGGGGCACCACGCAGGTGGACGGCGTCCCGCAACACATCATACCCTGAGACAGCCCACTCGTGCAACTGGACCCACACATACACTCCTTGCCCTCTCTGGTGCGAGCTTGGGGCTGCCTGTGCAAGCGCTAGCCTCGCAGGTGAGCATGCATATTGGGGGAGCGAGGGGAGGACATGAGGGCTGGGGCGAAGATGACTGTATCACTGTCAGTCAGTACAAGGGATGACCCAGATGTGGAAAGGAAGAGACGTGTCCCGTGTGTACTGCAACTAGTCGCCAATCCAACTACCCCCATGTCCGGAATGTAAGCCCGCACCTAGGCCCGCCCATCCGCCACATCGAACATACCACCAGCACGACAACCTTCCCATTCGAAACACTGACTGGGGGTGGCGACCAGTGTACAATCATGTGTAGCCTACCCACGCGTTCATGTGGGCCCTCCATGATCCATGTCACCTGCGGCAAAGTCATGACATGCGCAATGAGGGAAGTGAGGAGAGCTGTCCGCCCCACGCGCAGAAGGTGCATCAGCTCCACAGACCCAGCAGCGAGTCCAGCAGGGGTCACATGTGCAGGGGCAGCTGTGCCTGGTGTGAAGGCACATGCATATAGACAGCACATCGACCAATGTGTAGTCTGCCCACATCTACAGTCCATCATCATGCGGACATAGGAATTGAACACAGGGCAACACATCTTAGTTGGTGCACCCACCGTGACCAACAATGCGCAATCATCGACGTACCCGCCCTGTGCATGGCCCCCCACCCAACGGAGGCACATCCAGTGCCACCATCCCACACACACAAGCCTACCACGGAACATGCTGTGTCCAATGGTCAGTACAGAGTCAGCGCCCATCTGGTGGAACCTGAACAGGAGACACATGCACACACATGCCAGCTCCCACTATGTACGTCTGCCACCTGGCACGTGCAATGTAACCTCTCACCTGTGACGTGTGACTGCAAGCACACAGCCGTCTTGGCATGGGGCTGTCAATGTGGACACCTGTCAATGTTTCGGGAGGTGTGATCCGTACAGTGCTGTACATAGGGTGCAGTGCTGACACCTACTACTGTCTCATATCCCCTCGTGCCACAGGTCCCACTTGTTTTGGCCGCTCAGCCTGTGCCCACATCGTTGTCGTCGTGTGCCATACTCATCCAGCCGCGGAAGCAGTTCCATGCTCAGCAGACATTCATGTTGCCGTGGCGTTGCCGCTTGACGGATATGCAGTCAGTCCCCATCAGCACGCCCCGCAAGTCATTGGGGCCTAGATCCCCATGTGCATGCACATGGCAGTGGTTTGTATCACTAGCCATTGCCATTGTTGGGAGACCTGTGTAAGTGTATTGTGGCCGTGCCGTCCCAGCTTGACAGCTGGGCTGTGGCTCATGTGCTTGCTCAGTCATGTCAGTGATGTGTATGCGAAATTGCTATGTGTCGTGTTGCATTGACATGTGTCCTCTGCCATTGTCCCTAGGCGGAGACCGAACATTGACCGCCCATACCAATTGCTGGCGGACATGGACGATACAGAGGTTATTAGGAAGTTTCGGCTGGACAGGCCAACCCTGCATCGACTGTGTGCCATGTTAGAACCCCATCTCCGTCCCCGCAGGGTGTATCCGACTGCTGTCACCCCCACGGCTAAGGTGATGGCCGCCATGCATTTCTTCGCCACTGGGTCATTCCAGCACACAGTGGGCATTGGAGGAGGGATGTCCCAGCCCATGTTCAGCAAGGTGCTGAGGGATGTACTGGCAGCCATGATGCTGTACCGGAACAGGTACATCCGCTTCCCCAGGGCTCGTGAATTGGCGGCAGTGAAGGGTGCATTCTATGCCCTTGGCAGAATCCCACACGTCGTTGGAGCCATTGACTGCACACATGTCGGCCTTGTTCCACCACAGGCCACTGAGCACCTGTACCGCAACAGGAAGCACACGCACTCCCTGAATGTGCAAGTGGTGTGCCTTGCGGACATGGTGATCACCCACGTGTGTGCAAAGTTCCCAGGCTCGGCCCATGACGCACACATAATGCGCAACAGCATCTTGCCACGACTGATGTCCAATATGCAACAGGATCGTGCCTGTATTGTCGGTGAGTATGTGGAGTGGTGTAGCGTGCTGGCTGTGCGATGCTGTCCCCTGTCCAGTTGGATTAGCAACGGTTCTCTGTGTCCCTCACACCCAGGTGACTCTGCGTATCCGAATGGGGCATGGCTGCTCAGTCCATTGAGGAATCCTCGCACCCCAGCAGACGATCGCTACAATGAGGCACATGGGAGGACCAGACGTGTGGTTGAGCGTACCTTTGGCCTCCTCAAGTCCAGGTTCAGGTGCCTGGACCGCACCGGGGGTGCGCTGGCGTACTCCCCACAGAAGGTGTGCCGGATAGTGGTGGCGTGCTGCATGCTGCACAATCTGGCCATTCGGAAGCAGATCCCCCTCATCGTGGATGACGGAGATCAACCAGGGCCCCAGCCCGCAGACCAGGACAGCTCGAGTGAGGAGGACAGCGGAGAGGAGGAAGCTGGTAATGTGCGGCAGCAGCTCATCGCCCGCTACTTCACTTGACGGTGAGTGTCCATGTACGACGGCTGATGTGGCTGTATCTGTGCAGGTGTGTGTGTGCTGTGTCAGGGTGGCCGTTTGTTCACTGCGTGCTGTGTGTCAACGCTCCATGGCCAGGGTAGTATGCCACTGTTGGTGGCTGTGGCATTGTGCCCTATTGCTCTGTGCGATGTGTGTACATTGCTTGTAGTTGTTGACATGTACTGTGTGATGGGTGTGTGACACACTCATTGAATGTGCTCCTGTTCTGTCTCCCACCCCTAGGTCCCTACAGGCCCTCCGGATTCCATTGCCATGCCACGCATCAGGTGCCTTTCCGCCCAAGGTGGCCGTTGTATTCCGTACAAATAAGACACAGGGCACAAACAGCAGTTAGTGAAAAAGGTGCATTTATTACAAACTGTGACATGTGATTGTGTGTAAGGTGATGACAAAAGTGGTGCGTGCAGTGACAATGAGCTGTCGGTCATGGCTGCATGATGATCAGGGTGTACCCACTGGTTCTATGTCCATAGTCCAACACACACATGCCATCCAGATGGCTGTGTGGAGTGGGATCGTAGTCCAAGTCAATGCAGTGGCTGGTCAAGGAAGGCTGGCGGAAGGCTGGCTGGCTGCCTCACTTGCGTTTGGAGCGTGCGAAGTCCTCCCGGGAGATCTGTTTCCACTTCGGACGGCCCCTTCCACGCTTGCGAGGGGGTGCCTGCTTGCGACATGCTGGTGGTTGAGGTGTGATCACTGGCTGTGGACGCAGGGGAACTGGACACTGCTGCTCCACCCTGCGCCCCGGCAGGTGGTGGCGGAGGGGGAGCTGCTGTCCCTGGCTGTGACCTCACCGCCACCACCAGCTGTCCCATGAGGTCCACGATTTGGCCCATACGGGCGTCCATGGACCTCAGCACCCCAGCACCTCACGCGTGTCTGAAGCAGACCGGACCCATTGTCCTTGGGCCTCTTCATAGGCCCCAAGGACTCTGGCCATGTGAGGCAGGGCATGGCTCCCAGGGGAGGCTGGCGTTTCCCTGACCCTGCTCCTCCTACCAGTCCTGCTGCCACCGGCCTGCCCACTAGCCACATTGCTCACCACGGTCCTCGCTGTGGCTCCCAGGGTGGATCCAGTCGTCCGGGCCACCACCTGCGCTGGGGCTGGTGCCAGCGAAGACGTGGCGGTGGTGGCGGCGGTGGTGGTCGGTGCGGCGATGGTGGCGGTTGCGGCAGTGGTAGTGGCCACAATGACCGTGGGTGTGGCCGCAACGACAGTGGCAGCAGGGGGCTGGGAATGTTCAGCAGCCCTGGATGATGGGTTGGTGGGTAGGAGGGGTCCTGGGGAGCGGCTGGGCCCTGCCACACCAGATGGGCCTGCTTGGTGGTCCGTGTCCGAAGAGGAGGACAGATCCTCCAGATCCGTGTGTCCTCGTTGGGGGCTTGTAGGCTGGCTGTGCTGGCTGCTGGCTCCATCCCCAGCATCCAGCAGTTCGTCACCTGTGGAGAGAATGAGATTTGTTATTGTGTTGCACCTGGCGAAGTATGTATTTGTCGTCTGACATTGACAGTTCGTGCAATCTCGTACATGGGTTTCCCCGGAGGCGTGTGTGTGGCTGTAGCATCTGTAGTTGTGTGTGCTTGGCAATGGGACTGTGTGCTGTGCACATGTGGCATGGGACGGATTGGCCATGCCGATGGGTGTGTTGCTGTGCCCCTACTTATTGTGACTCTGGTGTATGCGGGCTCCTGGCCCATCCTGGGTCTGGTTTGTACTTTGCTTTTGGTGTTCAGATGGGACGCTTAGGAACGCATATGGCAACATGGGGGCCATGCCCCAGATTCGCATTTGGGAGGGGATATGCTTTTGGGGTTCAAATGGAACGCTTAGGAACGCATATGGCAACATGGGGGCCATGCCCCAGATTCGCATTTGGGAGGGGATATGCTTTTGGGGTTCAAATGGAACGCTTAGGAACGCATATGGCAACATGGGGGCCATGCCCCAGATTCGCATTTGGGAGGGGATATGCTTTTGGGGTTCAAATGGAACGCTTAGGAACGCATATGGCAACATGGGGGCCATGCCCCAGATTCGCATTTGGGAGGGGATATGCTTTTGGGGTACATGCTGTGAGCCATGGGTGCCGAACGTGACATGTGTTGTGGCAGCATGACAGTGCATGGTTTGAGGTGTGTGCATGCTTGACATGGCCTGCATATTTGCTGTCTGTTGTGATTACTGGACATGGCATTGGACGCATCGTTATGAGTGAGTGATGGTTGTGTGCCAGCCAACGTATTGCAGTTGTCCCATCTCCTTGGTGTGCGTGCTGCCCTGTGCCATGTGCATCACTGCAGTGCTCGGGGGGTGTGGCCCATGTTGTGTGTTGTTGCTCACAGTGTGTCGTGCGCTTCATTGACTTCTGGCACATGGTTGGTCATGGGCATGTGTCTTAGCGTGACTGCTGTATGTGTGGCAGCTGTGCGGATGACATGCCTTTCATGAGACTGGGGCTGACGGATGGGATGGATGGTATGTTGTATGTGCATGGTGTGTCTGTGAGTTTGATGGGTTCAGTGGTGTTCGTGTGCATTTATGTTGTTCCGCTCTGTTGCGTCTAGTGTTGTTTGTCTTACATAGGCGTAGTTGTGGGGTGTGTGGTTGACAGGCAGTAGGGGCTACATGGACAGGACTTCAATGGTGTTTCGGTTGTGTGTGATGAGTTGCACAGTGGCTGCCGTGTGGGACTATATTCAGTGTGGCTTGTGCATGCAGACGTGGCTCCTTGGGTGTTGCTATGTCTGTGATGGGTCATGTGGGGTGTGAGTCTGTTGTTCATGTCCGTGTGCACATTGTTCACTTGTTCGTGACGGTGGGCGGTGCTGCGTGTTCGTCTGCTACGTGACATGTCCCATGTGTTGGTCGTGTTATGGTCCTCATGCCTCCAGTAATCCAGCCCTGTCCAGTTTCCCACCTGCAAGTTGTTCGTGCGTGCACTGTACTGGATGCCACATGGCTCTAAGCGGGGGGTGCTCCATGTTGCAGGTCTGTGGGGGTGGGGGGTGTTGTGGGTCGTGGGGGTGGCTGGACACCCACTGACACCGATTGCTGTGGACCGTGATGTCTGCCTTTCGGCTGTCGTTGTGCACTGCGGTGGCTGACACGTGGCTGTGGGGTGTGGGGGATGCTCCTCCTTGCTGTGCTGTGGGACTGGGGCCTGGTGTGTGTTGTACTTGGGCTGTCCACCGTCCCACCCACTGCACTTTGGGTTCCTGCCACTTACCTGTTACTTGTCGGTTAGTGCAGCTGTGGCGGACACATGGGTGTGGTGGGTGCTCGTTGTGGCGCTTCTGGCATATTTGGGGACCTGTTGGTGGTTACGTGGCTGGCTTAGTGTACACATGTCCCCACGCATCTTACAGTTGTTCGGTTTGGGCTGTGTGTGGTAGTGTCTGTTGCATGTGTGTGTGATGTGTTGTGTATTGTGTGCTGGACATGGGGGTGTTTGTCCCTGGGAGCTGTGGCATGGTAGTTGCGCATGTGAGTACATAGCGGTGTGCTGGTATACATTAGTTTGTACTTACCAGCCTCCACTCCCCCTGCTAATCCGGCGAGGATCTCCGGATGTATTACGACTCGCACCTTCTCCTCCCACGCTTTGAAGGTCTTAAAGAGCGCGGGATTCCCTCCGCCAGTGACGGCAGCCAGCTCTCTGTTTTTGCCCTCCTTCTTCTTGACCAGGCTCTTTACGTCATTCCAACGTTTGTTAATTTCGACTCTGTTCCTGGGCAGGGTCCCGACTGCATTGACCTGGTCTACGATCCGTTTCCACATTCTGTTTCTGGTGGCTAGTGGTGTGTGCTGGACCATGTTCCCATAGATTTGTGGGTACACCTTGATGATCTCGTCGACCATGACCGTCAGCTCCATGGGCGTGAACTTGGGCATTCTTTGTGGTGCCATGGTGTTTGTGGTGCTGGTGCGGTGTGTGTTGTGTAATGTGCAGGGGGTTTGTGGTGCCGGTGTTTGGTGGTGGTGGTGGTGTTTGGTGGTGGTGGTGGTGGTGGTGGTGGTTGTGATGTGTGCGTTTCTGTGGTGTGCTGCTGTCCTTGCTGTGTCACTGTGTCCTCTCCTCTCCTCTCTGGTTTGCAATGTAGCAAGGGGTTGTGGTCTGTGGGAGTGCTGCTTTTGTACTCACCTATGTGGGTGTGTCCTCATGGTCTGTTGTTTTCAGGTGTGTTGTGTCTGGGGTTCTGGCCTTTGTATTTTTTGTTTGTCCGGGGGTGTTTTCGGGATGTGTACTGTGCTTGTGTATTTGTGCGTGCCTTGCTGTGTGGACTTGTTGGCCATGTTGTGTGCTATTGGTTTTGTGTGCGGATGGTTTCTGTGCAGGTACGTTGGCGCCATGGCTTCTGCCGTGTCAATTCTCATCGGCGTTGTTTGCGCTGGCGGGCGGTATATTTGTGGTTTTTCCGCGCTCATGTCGGTGCGATCGTAATGTCACGTGCGGTGTGTCGGCCGTGAGGGCGGGCGGTTTTGTGTTGTCGTGCGTGTTTCCGTCCGTGGCGGGCGGTTTGACTCCGACTCGGACGTTGGCGGGCGGTATTTTGTGTGCTTTTTCGCCGATGGCGGTTTTCGGTTTGTGAAATCGTAATGGCGTGGTCGGTGTTCAGGCGGTGTGTGCGGGCGGATTTTTGCCGCTTCCATGCCTGGCGGATTTATTTACGCCGGGTATCGTAATGGGCCCCATAGTGTGGTATTTTAATTATATTAGTATTATTTGTTTTAATTCAAAATGTTTATTAAACGTAATAAATATGTAATTAATTTTATTAAAAAACATTATATATTTATTTTTGTTGTTATTTAATGTAGTTGTTAACATATTTTATTTGTTTGAAGTGAACTACTTTCTCTCTCTACTGTTCCACAGACTGGAGTGAGAATAGTACATTTTACCCCTCCGCAATCCAACACTGCCCTACTGTTGCACAGACTGGAGTGGGAATCGTACATTTTAACCCTTTGCTATCCAACACTTTCCCTACTGTTGCACCAACTGGAGTGGGGATAAAAATCATTACCCCTCCTGAGTCCAACTTTTTTCCTACTGTTGCACCGGGTGGAATGGGAATAGTAAATTTTACCCCTCCACAATCCAACACTTTCCCTACTGTTGCAGTGACTGGAGTGGGAATTCTCTATTACTTACTGGTAATCTTCATTACTCCGGGTCCCGTTGTCCTCGTCCCATTTATTGACAATGTGGAGATAACCATCTCCCGACAGAAAAAAAGACAAGAGGAATGCTGGGACCCTAAAACAGCCCTTCCCACCGGGAGTACATAAGCAGTACTTACCCAGCATCCCACCTGTACAACCAAGCCCACACAGGAAGGCCGGCCGTCCGGGAGGGAGGGAGGGGCATATGAATGGGACGAGGACAACGGGACCCGGAGTAATGAAGATTACCGGTAAGTAATAGAGCATTACCCCCAGGTCCCTTATGTCCTCGTCCCATTCATTGACAATGTGGAGAATACCAAAGCAGAAAAACCGGCGCACCCAGGAAACCACACCAAACGCAGCAACCCAAGGGAGCACAGAAAGCGGGAACCGCAGGAAGCAACCGGGCCAGCACCCCAAAACAGGACCGCAGGGACACAAACAAGGACCGTAAACAACCCAGAAAAAAACAGAAGGCCAGAACCACATAAGGAGGCCGCCAACCAGAAAAAACCCGGAGACAGAGCAACCAGGCCAAAAAAACAAAAGGACACGTCCAAGGAAACCCACCGGACACGGACGACCAGCCCAGAACCACCAGGAACACACCCAGAACCCGGCAGCCGCACAGACAAGGAGCAAACCCCGGAGAAGGCCAAAAAAAGAAGCCAAAGCCGGGCAACAGGGCACAGACACAAGCACCCAGACCAACAAGGCAGGAGGGAAGAACACACCAGACAACGGCCCACCACACCAAACCAAAGGAACCGACCCCCAGAAAGACCAGAGGACGAAACCAACCAACCTCGGCAGAGGAGGCCCAGGCCCCAGAAAAGACAGAACAGCACCACCAGGGCCACCAAAGACCACACACAGCCCAGAGGGAGGAGCCACAGCGAGAGTCCAGGAGCCGACCAGGAACCAGACACCAACCAAACAGAAAAGAACACGGAAGGAGCCAAAGACCAGAAACCCCAGGAGGCCAAGAGCCCCACCAGGACCGGACACAAAACGCCTCAGCACAAGGGCAGAGCAGGCCAACCCAAAGACCCCAGGCCAGAGACGCCCCTAGAACAACCCAGCAGACAGCCGACCAAACAACGGAGGGCAGCAAAGACCGGGAACCAACAACCCGGGACCGCAGGGGCGGGGACAGAGCCAACAACCCCAAAAACTCCAAACCGAAAGGAAAGGAACAACACGGCAGGGCGCAATCCCAGGGCAACCGGGAACCCCAGACAGACCCCAGACCAGGAACCAACCAGGCACCAACCAGCCGAACCCCAGAGGGCAGACAGGAACAGGAGCCAACAAGGCGGAGGACCAGAGAGGAACCAAAGACGGGGCAGAAGCCAAAGGACACCCAACACCCAGGCTCCACAGGCCGGAAGGGCAAGAGCAGCGGAAAGGTCCCAGGGCGCACCGCACCCCGAACAAAACCGGAAGGGGACAAGAGAACGGCCAGAACCAGGGCAACAAAGCAAAAGGAACCAGGAAGCCAGGACTGAAGCCAAGCAACCCGCCCAAGCAGGAGGACCCCCAGGCCCAACCAGCCCCGGAAGGGGCCCACGCAGCGCCCAGGCTGAAGCCAAGGACCGGGAGGCCAGCCGAGACACCCAGCACACCACCGCCGGACCCCACAGGGGGCCGGAAAAAAGAAACAAGCAGATGAAACCGCCAAAGTGGAAACCCGAGGCATCAGAGAAGCCAGAGAGCCAGGAGCAGGAGACCCCGGACAACCGACAGCCAGGAGGCCGGACCCCAGAGAGGCAAAACGAGAACCCCAGAACCGCACCCCACCCAGAAAGGGGAGGGCGGCACCCCACACAGACACACACCGGGAGCAGAGCCTGGGGAAGCAAGGGAAGACAGGAGCGAGACAGGACACCGGAACCAGGAAAGAACCGGGAACGCCCAGCAAAACACACCCCAGAGCCAACAGAGAAGCGACAGCACAGTCAGCAAACCCAAGGAGGCACAGCCAGAGGCCACACCGAACCACCAGGCAGCCGGCAGACCAGGAGCAATAGGAGGCAACCCCGGACACGGCAACCCAGGGGCACCAAACACCAGGACCCCACAAAGGCCCGAACAAAGCAGCCGCAGCACAGGGGAAACAGGGAAACCAACGAAGAAGGGGCCCCGGGACAACGGGGGAAACCCGAAGCCCAACAGCACCCAACAGAAACCCAGAACTGGGCAGAAAAACGGAAACCCAACCAGAGGCGAACAAAGCACAGGAAGAGAACCGCCGGCAGGAGCAGGCCCGGAAGGACACAGCAGGAAACAGCCCAAAACCAACAGAGCGCCACACCAGGACCCCCCGAGAGAGCACAGGTAAGAACGCAGGACCGAAGAAGGCCACCACAGGAGCCGGAAAGCCCCAGCTGACACCCAGGGAACAACAGCCCCCAGAGCCCAGACGGACCCCCACCTGGGAGAACCGCAGGACAGAAGAGCGGCAGCAGCGAAACACAGCCAGGCCCAAACAGCAGTGGCACAACCCCAGGGGCCCAACAGGCGAACCGCCACAGGGCACACATACAGGGAGGGCAAGGAAAGGAATAGCAGGAGCCCAACCACACCAACCAAACCCCAGAGACCAGACATGAGCAGGAGCCGCAAGGGAGGGGAAAACCGTAGGCCAGAAAAAAACAAGGAACATCGCCCCGCAGGCCCGCCAGACACCCAACCAGACTGAGCTGAACCATGAGGGGCGGCCAGGACCCACCGAAGCAAGCCCAAAGACAAACACCGGAAACAGAGCAGGGGCGCAGCAAAAGCAGGGGAACACAAGGACAACCCCAAGGAAACCCCAGAAGCGCAAGGGGGGCACCAGAGCCAGGCAGAGGAAGCAGCCGGCGACAGCCCCCAGCCTGCCAGCCCCCCAAGAAACAACCCAAACACACTGAAGGCCCCGGGACAAACACCGGCAGCCCCAGGCCGGAGCAAAAAAAACGGGCAGAACAGCCGCAAAAATGAGGCAGCACGCCAGCCAACTCCAGAAACACAGAGAGGCCAGCCCACCGAACAGAACGGCGGCAGGCCAAGAGTGCAAAACGGACCCGAAGGCAGAGGGGGCCGAGCACAACAGAGAGCCCCAGGCACAAAATCCGGAAGCCCCGAGAGGACCATGCGCAGCCCACGGAAACCAGACGGGAGCCCCCGAGCACGGAAACCGACCAGTCACGCAAAAGCCAGGGAACCAGGCGAACACCCAGCACAGCCAAGCGGAGCACATGCCACCACCGAACAGGCCGCCCGCAGCAGAAGGCAAGGCCGCACGAGAAAGGGCGGGCAGCTCCCAACACCAGGCCACAGCACCCGCACCAGCAACACCCCCAGGAGCAGGGCCGAGCAGAGACACAAGAAAAGTGGGGCCGACCCCCCCCCTCCAGGAGAGGGCACAACACGAGCCGCAGGACCACCAACCAGGCCCCAGAGGTGCACGAACACCGCCCCACCAGCAGCCCGAGGCGGGAGCACCCGTGGAGCCCGGAAGCGGGGAGGAAGACCAGAAGCAGAAAGCAACAGGCGGCCGCCGGGAAAGCGAGCAGCGACCCCGACCCGCAGAGCAGGCAGCAGGGGGCAGAGCACAGGAGGACCACCAACATCTCAGGAACCCCCAGGAGTCAGCACAGAGGACGCCAGCGAAAGAAACTCGCCACCCCAGCCAGAACTGGCACCCCGCGCAGCCAGGGGCCCACGACACCAAAGCGGAAGACAGCGCCCCGGAGCAACAGCGCCAGCAGCAGAACGCAGCACCAGGGACCCCCACAACACAGCGCACAACACCCGGAGCACCACAGCGGCGCCGGGCAACAACTCCAAGGGAGGAAGGGCAAGGCAAAGGCAAAACTCAACCATGACCACCTGCATCGACAGACAGCCAGCCATACGAAAAGCGTTCCCCCCCCATGCACCATCCGCGCAGCAGGCAGGGGCGGGAGACAGAGGCCGGAGCAAAGGAGCAAAGCTGGAAAGGAGAAAGGCAGCATCGCCTCCACCTCAAACAGCCAACACCACGAGATGGAACCACCTCGATGAATAGAAGAGTCTCCTCTTTCCCTGCAGGACAGTTCTCGTAGGTCTGGCTTGACAGCGGAGCCGTACCCCTACCTCATCGTAAAAGAGGCAGCAACGGACAACAACAGGCCGGGGAAAGAAGCCGCCAAGCGGAACTCACCCAGAGTGGGGGCCACCATCCAACAAGGCCCCCACCGCCAACGCCAGAGGGAAAAGCGGCAAGTCCCAGGACAGAGGCCGCAACACACAGCAGCATCAAAAGCTCCACACAAAATACACTTAAGCAGCACTGAATCACTGCGGTGCCGTGCACAGGGGGCGGCGTATGATGCGTGCACCAGAGGCAGAGTGATGGAGCAAGGAACACACAGCAGCAAAAAAGGCAGAGACCAGTCGCACTCGCACGCAGAAAGAAGCGACACAGCCTGCCCCCGAAGCACAGCTGAAAGCAAGAGCATGGCAGAAGAAGGAAAATAATGAAACCGGCAAGCGGAACTCACCTGGAGTGGGGGCCAACCCCAGGAACAAGGCCCCCACCCCAAACGCCATCACTCCAGGAGACCAGCAGGAACACATCCAGCGCGGCACGTCCCACCCGGCCAGGCACGGGAAGACGAGCTCGCGACCCGGAAGAAACCGGGAGACCAAGCCCCAGCCACAAAGGGCCGGGAGGTCAGGCAGGACACCGGCTCCAACAGCGACTGAATCCCAGCAAGCCCGGCAGGCCAGGACACAGCCCAGGGAACCCCACGCCCGCACAGCCAGGCAGCCTGGCGGGGGGAGAAGAGAAGCACCACCACTCCAGTCCAGCAGGAGCAGCACCAGCACACCATGTCCAAACTGTCGACAGACAGAAAAAAAGAACAGGCGGGATGCTGGGTAAGTACTGCTTATGTACTCCCAGTGGGAGGGGCAGTATTAGGGTCCCAGCATTCCTCCTGTCTTTTTTTCTGTCCGGAGATGGTTATCTCCACATCGTCAATGAATGGGACGAGGACATAAGGGACCTGGGGGTAATAGTAATTTGTACCCCTCCTGAGTCCAACGATTTCCCTAATGTTGCACAGACTGGAGTGGGAATAGTAAATTTTACCCCTCCTGAGTCCAATGATAATAATACATAAGGAGGGGAATAGTATATGCGTTATTCATACAATTTTATAGTTTTGTTTATATTGTTTAGATTTATAGTATTATGATGGTTCTGTGTTTTTAACATTATATTCTTTTTATTTATTAATATTTGTAATATGTAATACATAATTAGTCAAATGTAATTTTTAATTTTGTTTACTTTTTATGAGTAACTAAATTGGTATGTTTTTTAGAATTTTTCTAGTTTATTTGTTACAGTTTGTAATTTAGTTTGTATATATAAACACAATATATATACATATATCTATATTTGCTTATTTGTTATATTACTATTTAATGATAATATATTTAATTTTTATTATGTTTAACTATGCTTTTATTCAAAAATAATATATATTTGTGTTCGATATTAGTGTATAACAATATTTTTTCCGATATTTTTGTTATTTACATTATAAGTATAGAGTAACAATATTTTGATGCTCGATATTTTTTAGATGATAGTTATGTCCCACGATATTTGTGATTTCGATATTGTCAATTAACCCTATACCGTCTCACCATGTGAGGAGGCCTATATTGCTGCCTCTTCCACAAATGAAATCCATGTCTAAAATTTATACTGGATCAGATTCTTTTCAAAAGAGAGCTGTTTATATAATTGATACCACAGCAGAGGCTCATTTCTAAATCATGATGGCTCGCCTATCGATGAAAGCCACGTCTACAATTTGTAGTGCACCCTACCCACCAAAGGAGAGCGAAATGGATCTAAAAAAAAGAATCAGTGTTTCTCCTAAAGAAATATGAGCTGAATTGTATAAAGGACTTGCATGATGCATCTACTCTCAAATCTGAACTTTGTTGAGCTTACCATATATTGGCAGAGTTTCTTTTAGGCCTAGACTAAATTTACTGCGTATTTTATGTAATTTGGGGAATTTCACATAATGCTATTGAAGTAAAATTCCTCAAATTATGCCATTACACCACTTGTGTAATTACACACCATTTTCAATTAAATTCTGCAGTGAGCGCCCAGGAACAATAGAACATGAGTGACTGTTGTTCATGGTGCTTCTGTTTAAATGTGTCCTTGTGCCAAAAACTGATGTAATGACGCATTTCAAGCTAAAATATAGGGGCATATTAGCAAGGGCACTATCGCCGCTTTCGCGGCACTTTTTGCCGCTAAAGCGGCGATATTCTTATCGCCCTATCAGCAAACTGTCTCTAACAGCAGTTAGCGACAGTTTTCGGGCATTAGCGCCCGTGTTTTTACCGCTTTGCATGTCAGCGATATTTATCGCTAATGACATGCAAAGTGGGCGTTCCCGACGAACAAACCTGGGAAACACCCGCTAACAGGCCTATCGCCTATTAGCAAGGTGGCCATGGCCCCAGTTAGCGACGTGAAAATTTCGCGCTAACCGGGGTCATCGCCATTTATTTAACACCTGCAATTAGCAGGTGTTAGCCATATCTAACATGGGGGGGTGGATTATGCTGATACGACCACAGGGTCGTATCAGCAAGGTTATCGCCGCTTTCCATGAAACATCGCTGGAAAACCAGCGATGTTTCATGGAAAACACCGCTATGGCTGGAATAATTATCGCCATAGCGCTAAATGTCGCTAATACAGCGTTAGCATTGCAAATTATTCCGACGATAGCCGGCGATAAAAAAGTGCTCGCTAAACACGCTTTGCGATGTTTAGCGCACTTTTTAGATAATATGCCCCATAGTGTGAAATGACTGTTTTGTTTTTCATGTAATTTGCAAAACCAAATTACATGAATTTTTCACACCACTAGTTTTTTTAAGCTCAGATGCAGCTTCTCTCTCTCTCTCTCTCTCTCCCTCTCTCTCTCTCACACACACACACATATATGCAGACACATACACTAAAGTGTGTGGAGAGGCAGATATATATCCACACTGGGACACATTTGCAGGGGTACACATGCAATGTATGACATTTAAAATATTGTGCTATTAAAATCACTTCCTAGGATTATAACACACAATGCAATAGATTAAATGCTCTGTTAATTATAATCTAGAAGCTGAAAGTTTCAAGAAGCACTAATCTGCCAAACCCTCAGCCAATTTCACAATACTGTTGGAAATTTACAGAGTGGGCCTGGAGAAAGGGGAATGGGGCAAGAAAGAGAAAGGAAGAAACAGAGGGCCTTATTACGAGTCACTGCTCCGCTCCAGGACCACCTAAACTCACCACTGCTTGCCCTCCAGATTATAAGTAATTTTGTGGACTGGCGGGCGGAGAACATGGCGGTCCCATGGTGGTGCTGTTTAAAGGCTCATTGTGAGCCTTAAACAGCACTACCGCTGGACCGTCAGTGCATGTTCCTGCTTTGTAAGCAATGCACCATGTCATGCATTTCTTCCAGTGCAGGAATTGGGGGTGCATAACTACAAGTGGGCACAACAGGTGCCCCCCTGCATGCACCCATATGCACAGAGGCACAACGGTGCCCTGTAGGGTCCCATTTGTTGCCTCATCATCACCTTTTCTATGGCAGTGTGACCGCCATGAAAAGGGTGGCGGTGAAGCAACTCAAAATATGCTCGGAGTGCCGCTGCCACAACACCAGCATATTTTGGCCTCGAACCGCTTCCAGACCACCGCAGGATCCTTGATCCACGGTGGTAGCAGCGGCTCAGTGGCTGTCTGACCGACACACTTATAATACTGTGGGTGGTCCTGCAGTGTGGTAGTGGTCGGACCGCCACCACGACTATGGCAGTCCATCGTGATAAGGCCCAGAGACATTGGATATTGTCTCATCAATGACTGCACAGCTGACCATAACCTTTATAATTGAATGGCCTAAACACTAAACTAAGTAACCTGGATTGGCTGGATTTTATTTATGATTTTGATATTTTCTGTATTCAGGAAACCTGGATAACTGAAACTTTACATATCAATGGGTTCAAAACCTTTCTAACTCCGGCTGTGCCTTCTAGTCATGGGAGAAGCAAGGGGGGTTTGGGTATTTTTATATCACACAGGTTGAACCTCAGAAAGGTGGCTATTGTGGCAACAAATATTTTCTATCAAATTTTAAAATTGTATATTGATAAACAGTATTGTATCGTTCTTATTAATTTTTATAACAATATTCCTGTTACAGAAATGAATGAAGTTATTAGGCAGTTTCTGGCGGACTTGTCGGCCATTCAAGGGAATATATCCAAAGAACTTTGTGTAATTTGGGGAGGCGACTTTAATGTGAATCCTTGTAGTCAAGTGAATGGTGGACATTGTGGACTCTCACATGATGATGATATAGACATCTCCCATTTCTCACATTCACTTATTGGAGAAATGCTAAATACAGTTAAATATTCCCTGGATTTAGGCTTTGTTAATGATCTGTGCTCACCGCCGATCCTCTTTAGTAGTACATTTAATGGTCGGGGTTGTCCTCAATTATAGACTTTTTTCTAATATCAAATAGACAAGCGGATAGAATTTCTAATTTTAAAACCCACACAGTAGCTTTTAGTGATCACTTCCCAATCAGTTTTAACTTAGATTTGCCGACTAAGGTGGTATCCCTTGGACATTTATCTACAGAGCCACTAAAAGATATTGCCATAAATAGGACTAACGGATACTCCATCAGATGGGCGGGAGTGGATACCTTCCAATTAACTAAGACACTTCTGGCCAATCATAACCTAGAGTTTCAGACCTGCCTAGATGAAAGGGCAGCGGATATAGATATCCGTAATTCCTTTCAACAAATCTCAAAGGCTATTGAAACAAACTTAATGACTAAATCAAAAAGCATCTCCAACAGGAGGTCACGTTGGTTTGACACTCAGTGTAGTAAGTCGCATGCCGCCCTGATATCGGCCTTGCATAAGCCGACCAGAGACCGGGGTGAAATAAAACGGGCAAGGCTGGCATTAAAGTACGTAAAGAGGCCATTCGCACTGAATTGTGGCAGGCACTCAGGCAAGCCTCTGTCCTAAAGGACATGAAAGGCTTTTGGAAGGCTGTAAATGCACCGTTCTTGGCCCCCAAACACTCCCCTAGTTTCGAGAATACAATTGGGGAGGACCAATGGGTGTCCCATTTTTGTAGACTATATGGCAGTGGCTCTGTTCCCGCCATTGGTGTGGGCCCTGGTTTGGGCCCTTGTAGCCAGCTCCCCATCCGCCTCGATTTTGAGGTGGATGAGGTGATTGAGGCTATAAACGCTAGTGCTGGGAACAAAGCTCCGGGCCCAGACTGTGTACCTGTGGATCTTTTCAAATCATGCCCTAAGTTGTGGGGTCCACTTCTAACATTGGTCCTAAGGGCGTGCTGTGTTCAAGGTTTCACACCGACCTGGACAGAGTCCGCCCTCGTCCCCATCTTTAAGAAAGGTGATCGCAATGACCCAGCTTGCTTCCGCCCCATTTCATTGCTGGACTCTCTAGTAAAGGTCGCCGGGCGTGTGGTCTTAAATAGATTGCAGACGTGGGCTGAGGACACAGGTATCATTTCAGATTTACAGTACGGATTTCGCACTGGTCTGGGCACAATCGAACAAAGCCTGAACCTGAGCCTTATTACAGGAAAATATGTCCACGCAAAAAAAGGGAGTCTGTATATGTGTTTTGCTGACTTGAGCTCAGCGTTTGATTGTGTCAATCACTCAAAGCTTTGGCAAATTCTAGCGGAAATGGGGGTGGAAGGTCAATTAGTTAACTTCTTAAAACAATCTTATTTAGAGGCCCGGCCCAGGGTTCGTTATGGCAGAACGGGTGAGCTTAGTTATAGTTTTCCCATTGGAAAGGGGGTAAGGCAAGGGTGTGGGCTTGCACCATTCCTTTTTGCCCTCTATATAAATATATAGCTTGGGAGACTTTTTAGGATGGGAATGTCAAGATCTGCCCAGCATTGGCAACAGGGCAATCGGCGTATTATTATACGCCGATGATGCGGTCCTGTTAGCCCGTACCCCGAACGGTCTGCAAAAAATAGGGACGAGCTTCGTATCCTATATGTCAAGCCTGGACCTTAAAGTTAACATCTCAAAAACCTTTGTCATGAAATGTACCAAGCCCAGTGTAAAGTGCCACAACATTTTTATACATAACGGGAAACTAGACTTTGTAGATCATTTTTCATATCTGGGGGTTGTTTTTGATAATAGGGGTTTGTGGGCAAAAGCTGTCAATTGCAGAAAATTACTTTTTGCTAAAGCTACAGGTGCTCTGATTAATTTTGCAAGGAGGCTGGGCAAGCGCCCTATTGTTGACCTCCTTGTAATATATAAAGCCAAATGCATCTCTGTTGCCTTGTATGGGGCTGGCATCTGGGGCCATGTAAATGTGGAGCCACTCCAACAAGTTGAAAATAGTTTTCTGAGATACCTCTTGGCTGTTCCTGATAGCACAGCTACTTACATCTGCCATGCCGAGTTGGGCCTGCCATACCTGTCTGACCTTATTAAAATCCAGCCGATTTTATTATGGCATAAGGTCTGGAAAGGGGTGTCTACAGGCCTAAATCGGGAAGTGATTTTAGATTGTTTGAAACTGCAGCAGGTAAATTACATTCCCTGGCTTGCTTACACTAAAATATTTTTTGGTGACCTTGACCACATTGAGTTGTTTAACAATCCTGACTCTTTGATTCATATCTCGAGGAAGGACCTAAAAACATTATGTTTAAATCACCTGGAGACGATCAGGTTGTCTTCTAACATTATGAAACAGACAGTCAGAGCCAATCAATTACTCTTGATTCAAACAGGGATACAACCGTACTTATTATGTACTCCAAGTAATTATGATAGGTTCTTTTTGACGCGCCTACGCTTAGGCAATTTTCACAACCTGGTTACATTTCCCCAATTAAATGATTGGTCACGTTCTCTATGCCCCTGTCCTTGTGACAACGTATCTAATCAGTCGACAATCCACATTATGTTTTTCTGTTAATTTTATACGGTACTCAGGAGTAGATGGATTGTGCCTTATTTGAAGATGCTAGGCTTGAGGCAATGCCGACCCGCATTTATAAGGCTTCAATCTCTAGCTGATGAAACTGTCACTAGTTACATTGTAAAATACTTGAAAGGGGTGGTTAGAACAAGGTCATCGATGCAAGGTCCAATTCTTGTTGAAACTAACTGAGACACATGATGATTTTGCTACTACCTGAGCATGTGGCTAACACTTTGTAATCTGTTTGTTATTTCATATTTATTGTAATTGTAATTGATTTTAATCAGTTTTTAGTTTGATAAACTTTTAAATCATGAATGCTTATTTTTAAATGTTGAATATTTCTTGTGCTTTTATGATTTAATACTTGAATCGAATAAAGCAAATATTGATTGATTGATTGATTGATTGATTGAATGGCCATTGTTTTATCACTATTGCTGGGGAATGCCCAGATGCGCATCCCCAACCTCCAGTGTGGACTGGAGCCAAGCACCAAGGCACATATAGAGTTGCAGAGCCTAAAAAAGCCCACTTTCCAGTAGTGGCAGTTCTACGTGAATCACAACAAAGCCACCTTGACCACTGGCAAAGGGTTGTCGCTTTCAATCCAATAATAGGAAAGATCATGAAGCTGCTCCACTGCAATCCACTATTGCAGCCTGAAGTAATATCATCCATTTCCCCATGTTAGCTTATGGGAAGAGCAAACCTCATAGATAGCGAAAAACGCACCTGGATATTTCTCACTACTAAGGCACTGGACCACACGTGTACCTGCACTGTCTTTCACCTACCACTCACTTCACCCCTTGTGATGTACCCTTAGGGTACTCAGGTGGAAGGGAAAGGTCTTCTCAGGATGGTTAGTGACTTAAGCAGGCCAGTCTGAGTAAACGTGAAATTACACGCATTGGCAGGCTGGACACGTATTTAAGAACACCATCAGTACAAAGCACACATCAGCCTGCAATGGCTTACTTTCCGCCTACCGTTGGTAAGTGTTAGTCTATTGTCAATCATTGTGGATGAATCAGGATTTCCTCCAGTGTCTGGCAACAGCAATTCCAGAGTTAAAGCATTATGATCCCTGTTGTGTCGTGGCAAGACAGCAAAGTGAACAACCCTACACCACATCCCAGTTTCCACCAGGATGTAGTCTAGGATGGAAGAGTGGCAGACCCTATTAAAAGTGTACTTCCCAGGAGAGTCAGATCTGGTTCGGCCATTACAGGCTCTTAGAGAGTGTTTTAGGGTAAACGATTTGATCTGGAGAGCCAGCGGTGTCCAAGCCCTGATTGGAAAGATGTCATACTCAGGGATGGCCCAAAGCTCATCCTCCTCTGTGGATGGTGTATCATTAAGATCTTTCATTGGCTCGAATTGACAATTAAAATCACCCCCTAAGACTACCAGAACATTTTTGGGGAGTCTAAAGATTAGGCCGTCTAGTTGGTCTAAAGTCAGGGATTGTTGGCCGATCCTCACAGGCTTAGAATAAACATTGACAAGGACTAATTTGAGATTTGATGAAAAAGTAAGCATGATACACAGGATATCATCAAAAGGGGACTCCACTAGAGTGGCAGTGCAACCTAGATGAGAACCTACCCAGATACATAACCCTCCAGAGGGTCTACCCCTTCCCCGTGAAGTGTCAGGTATTTTAAAAGTTGCGAACCCCACACGCGAGGTCTCCTCCGTTGCCATGTTACCTGGAACATGCATATATCAAATAGGTCCGCAAAATCCCCCAATCGGGACAGCTCAGTTTGCTCTTGAGGCCTGCTACATTCCAGGATAATACCCTCAGTTTGTTCATTACATTTTGTTTAACTAAACTGCCACCCTGGGTTTCAAGCTCCAATGATTCGTCTATCTCAGACAGCTCAATGCCGCACCTGCTCATGATACCGGCGGAAGCTTCAGGTGTCGGCCTATTAGTTACAACTCCAGGGGTTTCTGATGGTCCTGGGTTGTGGAATTGATCATAGGAATTTATGGAGCTGGGATGGGCTTTTTCCGGTGACAACGTGCTGAGCTTGGAGCTTAAAATTTCTGGTGAACCTGAAAAATTGAACAGTGTGAGGGAATCAGTAGAGCTAAAATGCACATTCACAGGGTTATTACTGGGACTCTGACTTACGGGCCTAGGCTCTTCAGTTTTGGCATCCATGACCATACCCCTTGAGGTCCCTCTCGTTAGTGCCATCTTTATTTCCCTTCCTGCCCTGTGCAGAACAAGCGATTCGAGTCGTGAACTCGGCCATGAGCCCCTCCCCATTTAAGTTCTTGGACTGGTAATTTGCGGTTCGGGATTAGATTTTGGCACGAGTCAATCAACTTCTTCCAGGACCCCAAATCTGTTTGCCATGGGCAAATTAAATATTTGAGGTCTCAAGTTTTGATACCCCTGTCCCAATGGTGGCTGGTTCTGATACAAATCATCCTGTAATTGACTGTTGCTTGCCCTGGTTAGGATCATCGATCTTGGGATGTAAAAATAGGTAAGCGGGAGTAACCTGATTAAGGTACCTGGATCCTGGGCGAGATGATTCAATTACAAGAGGTGTTGTACAATCCGTGGGTTTTTTAAATTAATTATGACACAATTCCCACATAGATCTTTAGGCCTATTTCCCACCCAGCTGACCCCGCGGGTCATAAGGATTTCGTTTGCATGTGAATAGGCAAACTGGCGATATCTTGCCAGCCAATGCAGACACTCATTTTTTAGCCCTAGCTGGGTTTCCCTCTGACCCACTTTAGCTTCAAGAACTCCTGCCAGTACAACAACATATGGGGATGAAGCTGGGGGAAGGTTTAATATTGGTAAATAAACCCCTACCCTGCCCCCCTTGTTCTGGGGTCCAGCTCTGGCCATACTGTTGTTCAAAGTACCCTTGGTTGATAGCGCCCGCTCCCCCTGCTTAAGTCCAGAGTCTGAGCTATCGTTAGCCAAAGCCAATGTAGCAGGGACCTCCTCACGAGATGCTTTGGGCCTTTCCATAGCCTTTGCAGTGCCAGTGTCTATGTGGCCAGAGAGGTCGGTTCACTTACAGTGGGAAAGTGCTCCAGACCCTAAGGCTTTAACAAGAGAATCGGCCACACCCAGGAAATGTCCCATAGGGAGAGCCAACCCCCTAGGTAGGAAAGACCCACATGGGGGTTTATCCCTACCCCGGCAGTACACACACAGATGTACCTACCCAGCCACTGACCTTCCCTGGTTTGGTGATAGTGAATGGCCCCCTCAGGGTTGGTTAAGGAATGAGACTGGCCAACCTGAGCATGAGACATTTTTGACAGGCTATTCAGGTGGGTGGCACAATCATTGCAGCATCCCACTATTAGCCACTGTCACACCCGCCCTGGCTATGTGGTGTACTTTTTTCCAGGGCACCTACAGGTACAAAATCTAACCCAATCAAGTAGGCACCTTCTCCTGACATGTGCATGAAGGGCATGTGCACTTTCCAGCTGCAGTGCGGTGGGAAAGTGCCCAGAGTCCTAAGATCAGAAAAATCAGGAGGACAAAATGTTTTAGGGAAATCCGCCTAAGAAGGTCATGTCCAAGAGGGCACCATAAACATGTCCTATTATCAATAAAGCATGATTTTTGTTTTTTGCCTATAGACAAATGTTTTTACTATATAGTTAATGGTGTCCCTGTATTATGTTTTTTGCTTTACATTTTACAGTATTTGATATGAAAAAACTGACCTTCTAGGAGAATAAAAAGATTGGTTTGTCAATATGAATAAGGTCAACTTTGCTGAAAAAATGCATTAGCAGAACTAAGCTGTAACTTCATAGAAGACTGTTATGAAAAGGATTCAGAAGAAAAAGCAGCAAATACTATGAAGAGTTATATGACAGTAATGTAAAACATAAGAACAGGCAAGAGGTGATTAATAAGTACCACTGGGTCTTTATGACAGGCTAAGACATGCAGCATCGCAGGGTTACTAAACAAAAACCTCAGTTGAGAGCTACATGCCATGTCTCATTTGCAGCCTAACAAAAGGGTTACCAGATGTCCTTTCATCTAAAGCAAACACATATCTAACAATGTAATCACTCACAAAACAGCCTTGATGGGCAGCCCGTCCAAGTAATGGCAAACCACCGAAAACAGGTAAAAGCTAGTGAATGAGTGTGGCTTACTTAAAGTTAACTCTTTAAAAAATGCTTTCTTAAAGTACTTTTTTGAAGAACTAATGACACAAGTACGTTTACACAGCTAAAACTGTATTTAGCCAGACCCATTAATGTGTCCTGTACAAAATATGTGTAGTGTAGACGGATTTGAAAATTTTAATTTAAAAAATGTTGCTTACATTTCCAAATGCTGATTGTCCTCCCTCCCAGTGGATCCTATATTACCACAACCCTCTGGATTCCTGTCAGACAACGACTTATCTAACCCACCTTGAACCATCTTTTAGGCCTGGAATAACAGTATAGCTGTCTGCATGGACTATTCTAACCAATTCTTTAAAATGTATTTAGAGTGGGCTCTGGCTCCTCTCAGAAGGGTATTTAATTCTCTTTTTGTTGTGATAGCTATTTAGTGTGCCATTCCACTTCTGATTGAGAACTTACATTGTAATACATGAGGGACTATTTTAAATCTAAAAATTCAATTAAATCAGGGCATATTTATATCATGCATACATTATATGCACCTCTTTTGCGTTTTACCACTGCAGAGGCCTTTTTATGTCGTTCATGACAACACTGCTGCCCGAATGATCTTTTGTTTACAATATACATAGAGTAGGATTTTGGTCATCCCCTTCAACCTTTATCTTGTTAGGGTCAGCCCATTTCTATCGCTTTTGAGACTGCGTCAATCACAGTTTAGATATGCCCAGAGGACAAAACATCTCTCATTTTATTCTAAAGGCTATTTGGTGTATCATTCTGCTGCCTATGTTGTGGTTCAATTCCTATGCATGGGTACTATTTTCGGCTGAACCGTACACTCAAACAACATTCTTTTTTATCACACTTTAGGGCATATTTGCAAGGGGCTATCTACACCAGAACATCAATTTTAGTGACGCTCTGGTTGCGATATCCCCTTCTCCTTATTTACAGAGCGGCGTTAAGCCATTTAACAAAGCTTAATGCTGCCTATTAATTAAGGGCCCTTTTCACGCTTCACTTAGCGTGAAAGGGGCGTGCAATGGGAGTTGCAGTGGGTGTTCCGCCCCAACACTCATTACCTTTTGACACTGCCCCATATTTACAAGGATGGGGTAGCACCAAAATCTAAGGCCAGGTAAAACCTGGTCTTAGGATGGTGATATGAGGACAAATTATTGATCTCTCCTCATATTTTGCTCTTTCTATGTGTGCTGCATTCTGCAGCACACATTGAAACAGCAAATCACCTTTCAAAATTCTTTATGTGCAGGAAGTTGTTCCTTCCTGCACATAAACAACCACCCCTGCAGCACAGGCAAACTTGCCACATGGCGCAAGTGTGCCTGCGCTGGCGCTAGGGAGCTTTTTTTGCACCAGCTCTAGGGGAAATGCAGGGGTGTACGGGACTTTTTGTAAATACCGTGCATCACTGCATTTAAAAAATGTTGGGGCACGGCGTTACTAATTTTGACGTAACACAGCACTCTGACATTTTATTGTAAATATTCCCCTTTGTTCTTTATCTCATATATGCATTGTAGACAAAACACAATCCTTTTTGTTATTATTTTGCACTGAAAGGAACATTGGTTCAATTTGTGGCTAAATAAATAAATAGCTAGGGAAACCAAAAGGTCCTTCCTCTAAGGTTGTGTGACAGATCCACGCATGCGTTTACCATGCATGCCAGTTCCCCGCAGTCTGAACCACGCAAGTCTTACCCACACATATGCCGTTACCACAAAATATGCATTGTTAAGGCATGTAAGGCAAAGACATATGCGTGGTTAAGACTTTTCAGGTAAAAGCTACCCCGACCCCTGCTCTGAGACCTAAAACTACCCTTCCCTCTTGAAAACCAACCCCCTCAAGCCCTGAGAACTTCCCTGCCCAAAGCCCTAAAAGTTACCCCGCCCTCCCCTATTCCCTAAAAACTACTGATTCGAGCCCTAAAAACTACAGTGCCCCAGCCCTAGGAATATCCCGATCGCTGCTCCCCACCCTGACCCCTAAAATGGCCCCCCAAGCCGTGAGACCTAAAGCTACCCCTCTCTCCTGAAAATCAACCCCCTCCCCCAAGCCCTGAAGAGTTTTCTGCCCCAAGCCCTAAAAACTACTCCGCCCTCCCTTAAGCCCTGAAAACAACCCCAACTAGCCCTCTGAGCCATAAAAACCTCCCCAACCCATTAGCCCTGAAAACTACCCCCAACCCTCAAAGACTACCCCACCCCTCTAAAACCCGGCCCCAGCCCCACATACCTCACCGCATCCTGCCTCCTCTCCCAATCCTTCCTGCTTCCACCTATTCCAGGCAGCAGCTAGACCGCGCACTGCCTTAACCACGCATATGCGTGGTTAAGGCATATGCATGGTTAAGGCAGGCGTGGTAGCGCTTGCGAAGTTGGAACACGCATGGCTCTGCCAGCATTGTTCCAACATTTCCCTTCCTCTAATGGATTGTATTAGAGGAAGGTCGATTTGGTCCTTGAAATCACATCAGCCACTAAGCTGCTTGATGAATTTCTCCAAGGCCAGCAGTTGCCCTCGTCAAGCCACTGGGCCTCTGTTGAAATACAAATTCAGAACTCTTGACAGCTTTGGAAATTCCATTTGGTCTAGCTTATAGGCACAACCCCAAGTTCACCATAATATGCAGTAGATTACTGATCAATGCTGCGATCTACAGCCACCAACAAAAACCTGCTTTAATCTGATTGTTCTTTTTCTGAGCCAGTTGGACCTTACATCCTTGGTGTGGTTTTCCACCACCTTTTTGCCTTCCATCCTCCTGTTTTTGCTGGCCTTAGGACTCTACTCACTTTACCACTGCTAACCAGAGCTAAAGTGCTTGTGCTCTCTCCCTAGGAAAAAGTAACATTGCCTTACATCCAATTGGAACATTTAATGATACGTCCCTAGTACAGTGGTGCTACATGTACCCTGGGCCTGTAATTAAAAGACTAGTGGGCCTGCAGCACGTATTGTGCCATCCACTTAAGAAGCCTTTTAAGCATGTCCCCAGGACTGCCATTGCAGCCTGTGTGTGCCTATTAAAATAAACCTTTTGCCGGGCTTAAACCTTTCTTTTTAATATGTATTAGCCACCCCTAGGGTAGGTCCTATATAGCCCATAGGACATGGTGCAATGTATTTTAAAATATGCACATGTACTTTTAACTTTCACATGTCCTGGTAGGGAAAATGTCTTAAATTCATTTTTCACTACTGCAACGCCTACCTCTCCCATAGGATAACTATGGGTTATCATATTATATTTAATGTGTTCTAACTTTCAATTGGGAGCTAGTAGGAATGCTGAGTTTGGTGACTAAACAAATGTACTTGAAAACTGTCCTTAGTGGAAAAGTCTGAATTTTAGTCACAAAGTTGGCGTTTTCTTGTCTAAACCATTTGGTGCTTGCGGCCTGTATCCTGGGTCACATGACTGGGTGCAGCTGTCAGATGGTCTTTGTGTATTATTCCCAGACAGAGAGACAAAGGGGTAATATGTGTTGGCAGGATGGGCTATTTCTGACTTGATAGGGGGCGGAGATGTCACTACCACACTTCCACATCACAAAGCCTCTACCTGAGCACACTCACAAAGGGTTTGACTCTAGTATTTTGTGACCCCAGACAAGCTGCAGCCAAGGCAGGGAGATAGAAAATACCAAGCATCTCTGGCAGTGGAAATCTCCAGAACCTTCTCCTACTTCAAAGCTGGCACCAGGTATAAATATTGTATCCTCAGACCCAACTCCTCAGTACACCTCTGGACCTGATGAAGACCCAGAAGGACTGCTGTGCTACTCTGCAAGAAGGACTGCTACTCTGTTGCCCTGTTGCCCTGCTGCTCTACTGCCTGAATGGGAAGCTGGACCTGCATTTTGAACCCAGAGCCTCCAGAGTGACTCCAAGGGCTAGATGGCTGTCCTCCTGATCAGAGCCCTAGGGACAGAAAATACTCCAACCACCTTGAAACCAGCACCTGGACTCTGTTTGACATGACTCCTTTCCCCAAGTGGTGCCACCCCAGTCTTGTACCCTTGGACGTGGGCCTGAAGGTGCTCTGCCAGACCAGCTGTCATCCTGTGAGCAAAACCGACGCAGCACGACACATCTCTTCACAGCCGCTTCGGAATCGCCACAGCACAACACAACCCTGATGTAGGACCTCACATCACAGCCCCCGCTCTTAGAATCGCCGCTGTATGATGCATCCTCAACACAGGCCTTCACATCGCAAGCCCCTCATCAGCATCATTCTCAAAGACAATGCAGGACTACGCATCGCAGCGCCACAGTTTTCTCAAAACAGCTGAATGGGTGCAATATCCTTCACGTAGGCCTTTGCATCACAAGCCCCTCGTCTATGGCATCCTCGATGATGACGATGGACTTCACACACAGCCCCGCAGCTTCCTTGGATCTGCCTCTGCGTGCTGCGCCCTTTACGCGGGACCTCACAACGCTCTGCAAACCAGGATTTAAGGTACTTTGTTCAGTGTGCCTAACTTGCTCCATGTATCTGGCTCCCATACCATTACTGCCAGCCTGAACTTGTGACTTTGTCCCGGCCAGGCGCGGCCGGAAAACCACAGATGGCGCTTTGTGCTTCTAGGCACTATTTTTACTTAGAACTTTAAAATTGCATATCTCCAGTTTTACTGATTGGATTTTTCTTGTTTTGGTCTCAAAGTATTTCTGAAATTTTACTCCATTTTTCTAAATTGGTGTGGGATTTTTCTTGTGTTGTGTTTTCACTTCATTACTGTTTGAATGGGTGCATAAATACTTTACACATTGCATCTAATGTAAGTCTGACTGCTTTTGTGCCAAAATACCTGAGGGTTAAGCATTGGTTAATTTAGGGTTGCTTATGTTTTACCCGACAGAGATTGTGGTTGGTGCTTGAGAGTTTCATCCCCTTCAACCAGTAACCCAATTTCCCACAGAGCCCGAAACCATTTGTTTCATGCTTACATTTTAATATTTTGCTTCTCAGAAACTCCACTCATATGGCTGCTTGAGCTGAGGGTCCTCCCTGTTGAGCCTCTGATAAGGGTAAGCAGAAAACACCTTTCACAGAACCGGCCACTTTGACCAGTAGTGCTCTACTCAACTGTAACTCAAATAAGCCACCCTCAACCATGCTAGTCTTTCTCCTCTCGCAGAGCCCAACAGGAAATCCCCAGAGCAACAAAGCCCAACTGTTCATCTGCACTGTGGAGAGACCAGACAAGAGGAAGGAAAGCAGATCTCTGGCAACAGCTGGCCTACCTCTTCCCAATCTGTCACTCTGTAGGCTGCATAGGCACTCCAAACCATAATGGCTTATTTGCTTGGGGCCACAGGGCCAAACTTTTCAACACTACAAAAACAAACATACAAGAGCTATTGGCTTGTGGCAATGTTGTTTAGCCATGTTGTACAGCAACGAGGCTGCTGTATAGCATGGCTAAAAGTGGTGTGATGTAGAGTGAAAAGTGGAATAGGGTGGTGAAGAGTGGAGAGGCGTGGAGAGGAATGAAGTGACATACAGGAGAGTAGAGTGGAGTGGCGAACAGTAGAGTGGCGTAGAGCAAAGTGGTATAGTGTGGCATGGTGCAGGGTGGAGTAACATAGAATAGAGCGGCGAAGAGTGGAAGGGCATATAGTAGAGTGCATAGAATGGAGTGGCATAGAGTAGTGTGGAGTGCTGTAGAATGGCATAGAGTAGAGTAGCGTAGACTGGAGTGAAGTGGTGTGAAGTAGTTTAGAGTATGATGGCGTACACTAGAGTGGTGTAGAGCAAAGTGGTGTGGTGTAAAGCAGGGTTGAGTAGAGTAGAGTGGCATAGAGTAGAGTTTTTATCTTAAATACAGTAGAGAGACTATTAGGTGCAATAAGGACTGGAAGTCTGACGAGCTGACAGATGTCAGGAAAAGGTTCACAACAGAATTTTCTTAATTCCATGATTCATAATAAATCAAATGTATTCAGTTAATAAACCTACTTGATGTAGACCCTTGATTTAAAAAAATATGTAGGATACTTGTTTCTTAAAAAATATGCATCATGTATGTTTATTGATTAAATTATGAAGTATGAATATTTGATTGGGATTAATGAAATCCAACCGTTACAAACAGAGTGCAATACTCCTGTCTTTCCCATCAGGATGTTGTTAATGCCAATCAAATATTAATAATTCAATTAGCAAACATGCATTATGCTGACTCTTGTTTTTATATAACACGTAGCTTTCAGAGTTCATATCATGTCACTTTTGGTGATGTATTGGGGGGTTGTCATTTGATGTCACATCCTGTTATGTAATTGGGTGTAGAAATCATATGATGCCACTTTGTGATATGCTAATTAGGAGACTATCCGAATTGGCCATGCTACCTATTATTTTCTGGTCCTGCTTGGTGTTGCAAGTCTATTACTTTGAGAGCCATGGTGATAGAGTATATCATATATTTTCATTTTTTTTTTTTAGAGATTATGATGCCGATTTTCCCCATAAAATGTGCAACTAGTCCTTATAGTTCTTAAAGTGTTCCCCTTCCTCAAGAAGACATTGATTGTATCCTCATAAGACTTTTACAATTCAAAACAATTATGTTCCTCCTATTACAATCATTTTGACCTCTCTCAGGATAAATGTCCCTTGTGATGGCAATCTTCAAAGAAAAAAGAATTACTAAGTGCTAACCTTGGGGCTCATTATGATGTCGGTTCGACGAGTGCATAACCCGGATCAAAGCAAGATGGAGACCGGCCAACAAGGAGTCGGCGGTCCCACCCACCATATTTTGATCAGACAGCTCTGTAGGCAGCCGTAAAATGCCTTTTCTGCTGCTGCTTGTGCTGCAGTCAGGAAAGGAGCTGCAGCACAAACCGCAGTAGAAAAAGCCATTTTCAAACATCCATGCACCGTGGGCCCAACACCATCTGGTGCTGGGCCCACAGTGCATGAATGTTTGGGGGGGTGTCACATGTGCCCCTCCTGCCACTTAGCAGTGGCCCATGGGGGAAGGACCATGCTTGGGGCTCCCAAAGTCCCTTTCTGACAGCCTTTTCATGGTGGTGGGACCGCCATGAAAAGGCTGTGAGAAATGGACATCATGATCTTGATGGCAGGGCCTGAGCAGGCACCTTCTCCATTCAGGATCACGATTCTGATCACTGCCCTGTCGGGATCTGTAGATTGTAGCTGGATGGCGATCCATCCCCCAACAGAAAAGGGTCTGACCACCTGCATCCTAATGTGACGTTCAGCCCAAAGGTTTGTCTGTCGGTGAGACCACCACCGACGGCCTGTTGGTGGCGGTCCCACCAGAATTATGATGTGCCCCTTTGTTTCTAGCAGCTACCTCATCTTACTTTACCTATTTCCCCACAGCAGTGCCAAAACCCTTTTACCTATGTCTCAAACAAAGACTGTGTGATGGTATTATGCTTTAGGAGTGCACAAACAACCACCCAAGGTGACCCATGCTCTTTTGGCATTTAGGTAAACTGATCTCCCCCCCTCCTACGCATCCCAAGTAAAGCTCCAAGCACTTGCCTGAGGCCACAGTTCTGCTGAAGAACTGTGGCAGTAAAAGGTCATGCACCCTTGTCCTGATTAGGCCTGCACAGAGCTGGAGGAGTTTCACTACGTGGAATTCCGCAGAGTCACCGAAAACTCAGCAGAATTCTGCAGAGTTCACATATATGCATAATCACAGTCATTTGCAAACTCACCATGACATTCTTTGAGTGTACAGCACCTACAAGCTGCCTGTATGGGAAGCTTTATTGCCCATCAGCTGAACATAGATGTAAAGTGGCAAAGTCCCTGTGGGAAAGTGGCATTTTTGTGTGGTCAGCCTCCACGTTTTGCTTCAATGCTGATGGTCATGACTCTAAAAGTACACTGGAGCCTGCTGCCCAAGCCCAGTGCCAGTGCTCTCTCCCTAAAACTGATACCTGTGAATTGGCAACCCCAATTGGCAAGGACTTTACCCCCTTATAACTACCTAGTATATGGTGCCAGTGGTACAGAGGGAATGGGTGTTAAAGAGGTCACCAGGGCCTGAAGCACTGTTTGTGCCACCCTGAGTGACCCAAGTAAAATGCTGACAGCAGTCCTGCCACTGCAGACCGCAGGAGCAGTGCAAACTGCTCAAACTCAACTTTGCCCTCACCATGTGTGGCAAACCCAATGCAGTATTTTCAATATATGCCAGTGGCCTTCTAAAGAAGGCCTCCTGAGCTCAGGAGGCAGGGTGCATTATATTAAAAGTGAGGACATATCATTGCAATCTTATATGTCACTATAGTGGCCTTTACCATTTACCAGTGATAAGCGGTCCATAGGACAACATGGGCTGGCACCCGGGCAAACTCGAGGTTGCCAGCTCCATTATTGTACCACCTAAATATGTCATGTTTGGTATCAAAGAACGTGCCTTATCACCCCTGGCATGAATCTCTTCTTGAGGAAGATGTGAAATTCACCCAGGTGGTTACCTTAGAGGTTGCCCACCTGGTTGCCTCAGCCTTTCCTGTGCTCTGGCTGTTAGCCAGCAGCTGCTGCTGCCAAGACAGGAAGCTGACACCCTGTGAGGAGGTGTGAACTCTCCCTGAAGTCAGAAACAATGACCCTGACGGGAAGGAGGCCACACCCCCCTCCCTTACAGGATGGCTAGTGTTGTCGCACTTCAAGGTGGTGAACTTCAAAGCCTTTACCCCCTGTGATATGCAACCGGTCTGCCACCCAAAGGAGGAAACAGCCATCTTCCTGTCCCCAGGCACATTTGCACCTGGGAAGGTGGAAAAATTAACAATTCAAGAGGTGTATTCCCCAAGAAGGCTAGCCACACCTTTAGAATGAGCTACCTGGTCTGTACAGCTAAGGAAGGTTTCTGCCATTTTTAAAAGTGTCATGTCATGGGGGTTCTGTGCGGAAAAGGTGACACACAACTCCGGATGTGATCACCTCAGGGGCAGATTAACTGCTGGGACTAGTAGCCCATTGGCCACTTGCACCCACACACCTAAATCCCCTAATCTAAGGACTACCCATGACACCAGAACAGCAGTTCTGATCTGACTTGTAACAAAGGACAAAGAAGAGACCCTTGTCTGCAACAACAGGATCTGCACACTGCAAAGGCATGGTACTCTGCACCTGTGGAAACCTTCCTGGAAATTCACAAATGTGACTCATCCCAGACCAAAGACCGGTTACCCCAGACAAAGGGACTCATTTAAGAGTCAAAGGCAACACCAGACACCCCTGGAGTGGTAGCACTAGTCTCCTGCACTCCGCAGGCAAAAACTACATACTGCAATCAAAGAATTGTTGTCCACGAGGGATCACCCAAAAGTAGATGGCCCAATGCATTGTGGGAAATGCAGTCCTGACCTCCAGCAAGTTTCAGGTGGCTCCTGTTTTGCCCCGGACCTCCGGACGTTGAAATAGCTTTCTGCTGGGTATTCGGACAAAATATATAGTTAAAAATATTGAGTTGCAGAAATATCGAATTTTTAATATTATGACACATAAATATTGTATGCAAAAATATTGTTGACAAAAATATAGATTTTTTAAGGTAAGAAATATTGTTTTTTAGTTTCTTTCTGTTTAAATTATATTTTAAAGTAAATGTTTTATATTGTTTATGTGATTTTTGTTGATGTTTTTAAACATAGTTGGCAATTTTAAAGTCATTTATATTTTAAATTAATAGTAAAATAGTAATTTATAGTGTTGTAACGGGTTGTGAGGTATCTAGGGGTAAATGGGGAAAGTCAATTAACTATATTTAATTTATATTTTTTCATTAATATTAAATATTTATTTGATTATTAAGCATGTAAATTGTGTAAATATTTTTTTTATTTATATTTTAGGTGAGGGTTGTTGGGATTGTAGGGGTATAGGGTGAAAAGTTAATTCAATAATAATTGATTAATTATTAATTATTGATAAATTATAAATTATTTGTTAATTAATTTTGTAAATTGTGTATTATACGTTTTTTAATTTACATTTTAGGTTCAGGTTGTTGGGTTTGTAGGGGTATAGGGTGGGAAGTTATAAAATAAAAATTAAATATTTATAAAGTATTTATTTATAATGAATTAATTAATTCTGTAAATTGTGTAATTATTACATAATTTTAATTTAGATATATGTTAAATGTGTGTTGCTAGGTATGTGGGACTATAGTGTGGGAATTTAATGAAAGAATTATTAAATAACATTTTTTATTATATTAATTATTTAACAAATATGCAATTATTTTATTGTTTAATTGTATTTTTAATGTATACATTTTTACTTTAGGTTAATAGTTTTATTATTTAATGAAACTAATACTTGTAGTAAAATAATGTACGTGTTTGAAGTGAAGTACTTTCCCTACTGTTAAACTACCTGGAGTGGGAATAGAAAATTTTACCCCTTCTGAGTCCAACACTTTCCCTATTGTTGCACCGACTGGAGTGAGAATAGTAAATTTTATCTCTCCTGAGTCCAACGCTTTCCCTACAGTTGCACCGACTGGAGTGGGAATAGTAAATTTTACCCTCCTAAGTCCAAACCTTTTCCTACTGTTGCACAGACTGGAGTGGGAAAAGTAAATTGTACTCCTCCTGAGTCCAAGGCTTTCCCTACTGTTGCACTGACTTGAGTGGGAATAGTACATTTTGTCCCTACTGAGTCCAACGCTTCCCCTGCTGTTGCACAGGCTGGAGTGGGAAAAGTAAATCTTACCTTTCATGAGTCCAACGCTTTCCCTACTGTTGCACCGACTGGAGTGTGAACAGTCAATTTTACCAGCCGCGGCCACTGCAGGTAAGAGCAGTGGGGCCGGCTGGGGAGGATTTCGAGCGACGACCAATTATTCATTTAATTTTCCCTTGCGGTCCTCTCTCGAAATCCCCCCCCCAGCCAGCCCCACCGCTCCTACCTGCAGCGGCCGCGGCTGAATCTTACCCCTTCTGAGCCCAGCACTTTCCCTATTCTTTCACCGACTGGAGTAGGACTAGTAAATATTACTCCTCCTGAGTCTAAACCTTTCCCTACTGTTACACAGACTGGAGTGGGAACATTATATATATTATTCCTAGAATGTTATAGTTTTGTTTATACTGTTTAAAAATATACTATTATAATGTTTTTGTTTATTTAAAATTATATTTTTTAGTTATCCATATTGTAATATATATTTTTAGTAAAATGTATTCTTTTACATTGCTTATTTTTTATGTGTAATTAAACTGGTATGTTTTTTTAAATTCTTTCAAGTTTATTTATTACGTTTTTAAATATAGGATGTCAAGTGCGGAGAGCTCAGAAGTAAGCTTAGGAGATGAAGGACTACCAACAAACAGATGTGGATTGGATTTTTCCGGGGAAATGCGTCTCGTGAGAATGATGACGCGAGGAAGAGGAAGAGGTATCCCCCAAAAAACGGAAAACCAATCAAAAGAACCAGACGGGGGCGCAAAAAACAAACCCAAAAAAACGAGAGACCTAAAGAAATAGAGATTCCGTCACCGCTCGACAGGCTTCAACACCAAGAAAATAACCTGGTCGTTAATCTCTCCTCAAAAAAACTGACAAAAAAACACCTTAATCTATTAAACAAAGGACTAACGTTCTGCCCTTCCAACAGTATGGACTTAGCAATGTCCAGGGTAGATCTATACCTCTTCTGCCGAAAACTCAAATTGAAAAAATATTTTGCGTCAATGCCAACAAGAACTTTGGGACAGCAAAACCAAGAACCTCTAACACCACTCACCCTCAATGACCTTGTGCCATTAACAACAGCACATAGTTTATTGTCTGAAAGTGATATGAATGCACCACTGGAAACAGAGGATAGGACGAATACACAAATCTGTGAAGCAATGGCAATTACAACGAATTTAACCATCAGCAGCCAATGCAAATCCAGGTCAAGATTTTGCCCACAACTACCAGCGGGCAACAGAGTTGATATATTCAGGACTGCGAGGTTGGAGCGTGCCAATGTGTGCACGAGCAGACTGCGCGGACATATAACGGCAACAGCAGATCAAAGGTAAACACCATTCCTGATAGGCAAAGTTTGAAGATTTAAACAGTCCTTTTAAAGTCCCGATATGGCAGAACAGCACACCATAAACTTTAAAAAAAAATACCTTGAATGCAGAAGTCCAGCGAAGGTTATTGGTTAGCAATCCAGTAAAACGGCTCACCAATATGAGAGTAGAAGAATCTTCTCATCAGCTAATAATTTGCGTAGGTTCCTCCATGTAGCCAAAGATCATCGCCAAATGTTTGTAGAAACCAGGTAGACAGGAACAGTTTAAAGCTGGTTATTTATTGG
Source organism: Calotriton arnoldi (assembly GCA_963921515.1). Classification (NCBI taxonomy): domain Eukaryota; kingdom Metazoa; phylum Chordata; class Amphibia; order Caudata; family Salamandridae; genus Calotriton; species Calotriton arnoldi. The sequence continues at coordinate 551,426 of CAWUFW010000965.1, forward strand.
CTACATGGACAGTAGAGTCAGCAGGACCAACTCTACCAATAGCTCCAACAAGATGCACTAGAATCACACAGTTACTAGGTGACCACATGTTCTAGAGTACTATGACAATTGCAGCATTAAAGGGGAACAACCATATAATCAACATTTATGAACAGTGGCATCACAGTGGAATCACGCAAGATACAACATAGTTTTACATTTTATATGTGTAAATAAACATACAAACATACATATATATGTATGTTTGTTTAAATAAATATATGTTTATATAGATTTATATGGTTTACATATATTTAATTTACATTACATTACTGTTATATTTTAAAAAATGTATTGTTTACTATGTTTAACTATATATAGCTTTAAAAAGAAATTGTATATTTTTTCGATATTAGTGTAAAACGATATTTTTTCAATATTTTTGTCATTTACATTATAAGTTTAGGAGAATGACATTTTTGTGCTCAATATTTTTGACACAATATTTTAACCACAGTATTTTGTGTTTTGATATTTTGTCAGTGAACCTTCCTGCTGAGTTTACTGCTACCACGTCTTGTTGGTGGACAGTCCGGCAACCACCTCAGTCACTCAATGCTACACCTCGAGGGAAGGCTGCTAAACCTTCATCATACACCAGCAGTGGCTTTGTTGTTGGCTTTTTTCACCCAGTCCTCACCAGCACCGTGTAAGCAGTAAAAACAGCTTCCCAGCAGCTCCCGCTTCAGCACCACGGACAGCCAGGACAACTCTGCACCCAGGCTTCTTGAGCCAGGTAAAATTGAATCGACTGTTGTGCCTTGGTCTTGGGACACACATCACTTTTACCCCCCATTCAATTCAACCTGCAAGTGACTGATTATCACTAATGCTTTTTCACTTTGACCGCAATGCTAAAGTTTTGCAGTATTGATTTGCAGTGATTTATTATTGCCTCTAAAATCCATAACTTCAGTTGCACTTATCTGATTTATTTAGTTTTGGTGTCTAAATTTACATAAAAATCTGCTTTCTTATTACAAATTGGTGTCAGATTTCTTTTGAGTCGTGCCAATTACTTCTCATCCATGTTGGTATTCTGAAATGCTTACCACATGTTCCTCTAGTTAAGCCTGACTGCTCTTTGCCACTCTCCCAGGACTGGGCTAAGGATTTATTATTGTGAATCCAAGGACCATGTTTGGGGTATTGTGAGAGTATTGCATAGTGAAGCCTAACCAGCATTACTACATAGTATTCCATCTTCCTACAGCCCTCAGTCTGCTTTATTGTGATATTGCTTGCAAGTATAGTTTTTGCACACCTGTTTGCATGATGTACCACATTGAAGCCAGGCAAGTTGGCTTCTACAGTACTTGTTATTAGATGGAAAAACTCAGACTCAGACTCTCAAATCTAAATGATAGACTCCTGCGAGGAGGAGCACATAACAGAAACAAGCAAGACCTTCAAATGGAAAGGGCTTGTGAAATTGATTAAGCCAAAACAACAGCACAAAGGGAATAGGACCCAACAGATCCACAAACCAATGCAAATGTTAGTAAAGAAGTAATTCTGTATCATGCTTTCCGTGCTCCAAGCAGCATTAAGCAGGGCAGGATACTGATAAGAATGCGACTAAACAGGGCAGTTCTGGATTACCAAATAGGCAAAGTAGGCAACAGTATATGGGCCCCACTCCTTTTAGGGGCCCTGCAACAACGGATCAAAATAACATAGATTTGATCTTGAGAGAAAATTACAATCAAGCTTTCTTACATTGTTTCCAAAAGATAGAAAAAAATTAATCAACTCAAAGAAACGAAAACTTTACATTAAAGATACTATAGAGAAAATACTGTATTAACATAATGTAGCCATTAACAACTTGAAGCACACAAACCACAGACACTGCATCAGATTCACATAACAGTTTGTCTCTTAAAAGCTCATCCTCTGGCAGCTATCAATTTGTAAAAATATCCGGTGCAAACTACGTACGTGTAATGTACAGTAGTGATGGTCATCTCCATCTAGCGGCTGACGTGCATGCTAATGGTGAACAAACCTTTTCAAAGTTAAAACTACTGAAAAATTGTCATCGCTCTTGAATGACACAAGAATGACTGAACTCACTTGCCCTTATGGCTACTAAATATGCAAAAGGTAGGCTTCCAAGATATCCTGATAGATTTCACCACAAACAAATTGAGGAAAGTGAATATTTAAAGTTTTGTTGGTTTATTAAAATTTTAAAAAATAATATTTTTTGTTTAATATTAATAATTGTTAATGTTTAGTTTTGTGTAATAACATTGGTTTATTAAAATTGTTGGTTGATAAAATTAAAAACGTACTAGGAGATAATTTGTGAGGGGGGCCCGAAATTTCGACTGCCTAGGGGCCTCCACAGGGTTTAATCCAGCACTGAAACAGGGACAAGTACGGATATCAAACACTAGGCAAAGAAAATTGCACACATCCTTTCGACACCCATTACAGAGGTTTTTTCAAGTGATACAAAAGCACCATAAGAGACGGCTTTGATCAATCAGATGCCCAGGTCTCACTCTTTTCTATGTATTTAGGTTTAGATACACAGTCCACGGAAATCCGCATGATAGCATCATTATGTGTTGTTAGCTGCACGTTTCTTGTTGTATGTGGAAGTGTGTTGGGTGGAGACGTTTAAAGGACATTCATTCTCTATATGTGCTGATGACTACGGTATGTCAATGGCAGTATGGGGACCATTGTCACCATGTGGCATACTAAATAACTCCCAGGGAAAGGTTTGTTGCAGTTATTTTAATACTTCAAAACAACATAAAAACTTTAGGTAGTGATATGGGTTGTCAATGCTGGGAAGTTCATTGGTTCTGCAGCATATTGGGAAGTGCTAAATTACAGGTATTTCTATAGCATTGCTGTCTGATGAAATTTGTCAAAATAGGTTTTGTTGCATGTGTTTTGATGTATACTCATCACGGATGATTACCATCACAATCCGGTACTGCGCACCCATAGACAAGTGCCTCTGATTTCGAATTTGTGGGTACATTTCCACCCCAGCCAAGGTAGTGCTACAATACTTGTCTTATATTATTTATTTACCAAAGTAGCCGCATCTGCAACTGGAGGAGACAGCATAAGGAAAAAAAACCTTTAGGAAATTCCATCAATGCGCATCACCCCGATCTCCCACAAAAGTTTAATCAGGAAGGTGCAGATGAGGATTCCTTTGTTTTTGGCAGGTTCTTAGTTACCTTTTCTCCTCTTCTGTATTCCATGGGAGTCCGTCTCTGCACATTGTTTCGGCTATTTTGCAAGAAATTGAAGTGCAAAATGTCTTCTCCCTGTAAGCCAATTCCCTTATTAAGAACTTTTTCTATCCTGATACCTCCGGTTCGGAACCCTCACAGCCAATTCTGCAAGTCTGAAGGACTCTATAATTATATTTTTTTGTAATCTCTGATTTCAAGCATCTCTCAAACATGAAATTAATTCATTTCTACTTTGCAGGACCTCATGCCACCCGTTATGAGCAGAATCCTTCCTTTACTGACTGCCAGCAGCAAAGAAGAAATGTAAATGCAATACGTGTGAACACTGAGAATAACAGTAAGATCAATCTATGTAAAATAATCCTTTGCAAGAAACAACGTAGGAAATACATGGGTTTTTCAGTGCTGTTCACGGTCTTCATTTGCAGCTAGGCAGTGAGATTGGTTTTCTTGTATTCTTCTCTTTTGAAGTTGTGTTTTTTCTATGTATTATTTGTTTGTTATTTCCTTTTATGCTGTTATTTATTTTTTATCTCGCTCTCTTTTCTATCATAAATATTTTGCCTTATTTACTCGTTTCCGTCCTGCCCTGTTTTTTTTCCTCAAGCTATTACACACATTTCCTGCTTGGGCTCATGTCAGATTTTATTTATCTCATTGCGACAATGGGAAGGCTTGCTTTGTATTTTCACTGTTAGCTGTTGGGCAAGATCATTCCCCACGCATGAACTATTAAGCGATTTCACAGCATGAAGTCGTAAGTAACATAGTGCAGCACATATCAGTGGTGACAAGATGGGTGAGGACTACCTACATTCCAGATACAGGAGTAGCCAGAATTTTTTTAAACAAAATCTCTTTGAACTATGTACCGAATGGCACTGAGTGAGCAAGCAGGACAAGCTAACCAGATCCTTTCTAGTGGGAATTCGGGGAGTGTGTGGGGAGAGGTTGTATCCCAAGAAAACATTAAAACATAGCTACCAAATGATGTACTTTACAGCATAGTTATGAAAGAACTTGGCTAACAAAACTACGGTCAGCCTTCCTCGGGGGTGCTAGGAGATCATCCGATCAAAGAAATATTTAAAAGATGGGGGAAAATAATGCATTTAACAGCTTGATTTTCAAATGCATACAATAAAAGTACAATATGTCACCTTGCTGCGCTGCGTGATAGGGAAAGAGCAGGAAGGCGCCATACTTAACATTCCTGCCTTTTCCCAGCACTGGCACACAATGTGCTGCCTAGCTCCAACGTAGGCCCTCGTGCAGCATGGTGCAAGGTGCCTGTGTTGCTAGCAGGATTGTTTTTGTGCAGGAAGGGCCACCTTCCTGCAGAAAAACAATCCCCAGAAGCATTTTCCTCTTTGTATGTGTGCTGCAGAAAAAACAAGGAGAAATATACATATTACTCCTCACCTAGAGAGCCGTAGCAGTTTTGGTGCATTCCCAGGTCTACCACTTATGGTAAATCTGGGAATGTATCAAAATCCATTGGTTTTGCGAGGGAACACCCACACACCACCCATGGAACGCCTCCCTGGTGCAGAGTAAGGCAATGCAGTGATTTGCGCTGTGTTGCGTTTCTCTGGATTTATCATGCTACTCAGGGGCACGCAAGCTGGTCTTGAGTGGTTTGATAAATCGCATCTCAAGGGTTGCATCACTTTTGCACCCAGTTGCGTGGCGCAAAAGTGATGCAACCCTTGATAAATATGGCCCAATATGACCCACTACTTGCACGATTCATGTGGCCTTCAGTGATCAAGCTCATCACAAAAGAAGGAGGGGAACATTGGGGTAATTAACTTTTCTTCCAAGGCCTGCTTTTAAAAGCAGCACGGTCTGCCCAACTCGGAGTGTAAACTCAGAGTGCCAATCCTCTTCTAAGCGTATCTTGTAATACTAATTTCTAAAACTCATTGGCAAAAAAATAACAGATTAAACCAATGGACCTCCCTCACATCATTAATCTGTGAATTGTGAGGGACTGAGTCAGGATCTCCAACTCATCAGCCAATCTACTCACTCTCAGTTCATTTAGAATCTGGAACATTAGTGCAATGTCCTCTGCCCATTTATAGTGGGCCCAAGGAATCCATGCTGAGTGTTTTACTTCTGGATCATAGCTTTGACATTTTGAAGTTTAAAAGTTCAGCAGTACCCATATGTTACTCTCTTTTCAGGTGTTTGAAGTCTTCCATGTTGAAATACCAATGTGAAGAACAAGGGTTCAAAGTTACACAATGCAGACTTAAGCCAACACTATTTTGCGATCTAAGGGCCATATGTTGAAATTCTGGATTTTTGATTTCCAAATTGCGAATCCATAGAATTCTCTATTTGGGAATCACAAAATGGTATGTATGTAAATGCCGATTTCACAAATAGCTATTCCTATGAGTTAGCATTTGCAATTAGGAAATTGCAAAATATGAAATCACAAAATTGCAATTTCCTAATAGGAAATCACAAAATGGGTTACTGAGCTTTCTGGATGCAGAATGGTGATGTCAGATCAGGAAGCTTACAAATATACAGTGTGGACACAACCCAGAGGCCTAGGAAGGTGCTGGAAGTAAAGAGTGCTCCTGCATCACTACTACCAGTGTATCACACCATTCCTGGAGATGACAGTGGCTACAGAAGATGGGAACAAAGACTCAGGGAGCAGGAAGAGGAAGGTTAAATTATCGGAGAAGGAGCTGGAGCTCCTGACAGAGGAATGTTTCTTCCATATGACCAACTGTTTAGGAAGGCCTCCTTCACAGTACCAGAGAGCCAAAAAACATGGATCTGAACCACATCCTGGAGAAGGTTAACTTTCTCAGAGTCACCAAGAGGGCCATCACAGAGAACTGCAAAAGGTGGTATGACCTGAGGTCTCATGCGAAGGAGAAGGTGGCCAACAGGATGGCTGAGGGATGTGAAAGATGTGGGGAACCCTTAAAAACACCCCCTTCCAACTCCCATGGAGACACTCATTGTGGGGACCCTGGAACCAAACAGTTTGGCGGGAGTAACTGACATCGACACCTCCAATCCAGCAGGCACCAGCCAGTGTAAGTCATCTTTCCTTTACTTACCTCACAAAACATTATGGTAGCAAATCCATATATCATACATCACAGCATAAATAACTCAATTGAGATGCTTTCTATACCCTGGCAATGCATCATGGGATTTGTAGTACACATCAGTTGCTTGCTGTACTTTGTGCTGATGACCAAACCAAACATATCTGTACAACCATACACATGTCACAACCAAATGAAGCAGAGTCACAACAATATTGTGGGCAAACATTAACCATTTATTTACACTAATTCTTTACATGCATTTCACAAATCACGGCCCAGACATGTCAGGAACAATTGCAGCTGAAGGGGCTACTGACACCGATGTGGTCATTGAGGACACAACACCACCATCCCCTCAGCCCATCACTCCAACTCCAACTGGCAGGAGAGCAACCATCTCACCACTGCCAGAGTTTGTGGACAGTGATGAGAGTCAATCGCGGAGCAGGGACCCCAAAAATTTGGAGGCCGGGACACACAGACAGTGCAGAGGCCAAACATCAGCAGTTCATACTGAGAATGTGTCAAATGACATGTCAGAGAGACCTACTGTGTGTGGAGACTTGGAAAGGTCCATCATCTCCGTACAGCGCCTGCAGACAAAACAAATATGGACTGTCAGTGGGCATCTGGTATGAATGTCTAAGTCAATGCAGAATTTGGAGAAAGGCTGGACCATGGCTAGCAGCAATGGAGAAGGAGCATCATGTGCAGAGACAGAGGCACAGGCAGTACCTGGCAAGATTTGATTTTTTCACCCGGTCCATCAACCGCCTGGCAGTAGCCACAACAACTCTAGCAAGGCGGACTGTGAACATTTAGACTGACTTGGGGCACTGCTGTCAGGACATTGCACGTGGCATGTGCAAGTGACCACAGACCTTGAGAATATCCAGACCCACAACCTCTGTATCCTAGATCCTGCCCCACCTGAGAGTGAAGAGGGCTCTAGCCTCAGTGGCACATCCATTCAGGATGCATGCAGTACCAGGCGTTCATGCTGATACACTTCTGGGACTGATGTCAACAGTCCCACAGCCCAGTGTTGCTGACAAAGCACCAAAACCCAGAGGCCAAAAGAAGTGAACCACTATACAATCAGAGGAATGAGTCACCTTTGTTTTGCTTGGAATTACTTGTTACATCCACAAGGATACCGTTGATTCTTGAGTGAAAAAATGTCCCTACCTGAATAAAAGGGGGTCTCTCATTTATGCACCAAGCATTACCATCATGTGTGATGTCTCATTATTGGTTGTTTTAATTTCTCTTACCTCACAAATAGTGGTGATCTCCGTGTGTTGTGCACATCCCCCTGCTGCACATGTATCCTCGTGATGCACCTGTAGTGGTAGTAATTCATCACCAGAGTCGGAATCAGGCTCTATGGGGATGTTGTGAAGACCCATCTTCATTGTGATATTGTGCAGTTTGCCACATGTGGTGATGATCTTGCAGCATGTATCCGGTCTGTATAGTAGTGCCCCACCGATCTTGTGGAGGCAGCGAAACTGGGTCTTTAGGATCCCAAAGGTCCTCTCTATGATTGAACGCATTGTCCTGCGTGCCCGGTTGTACTGCCTTTCACTTATTGTCCTTGGAGTCAGGTACAGTTTAAGTATCCAGGGACATAAGGCAAATGCACTGTCACCTTAAGACTATGAGAAGGAAAACCATTACGTCACCTTACACAAGCCATCCTAGCCACTGTATTCATGGAGTCTGCCATTCTCTTACCTACTAGGAAACCATCACCAAATTCACCCTGTGACAGTCGGTTTTGAATTCTACTGCGGGCCAACTTGAATGAGTCATGGGTGCTGCCTGGGAATCTGGCCACAAGATCTGTTATGATACAGGAGGCATCACACACTACCTGCACCTTGAGTGAGTGTGAGTTTTTCCTGTTCCTGTATATGTATTCATTTGCTGAGAGGGGACATATGGTAGCATGCGTGCCATCAACACAGCCAATGACATTGGGGCACTGTGCTACTCTGTAGAATAATAATTTGGTTTGTTGCAATAATTGGGGGTTACTGGGAAGCGATATATAGTGGTTGACTTTTCTCACCTTGATGTCCAGAAACCTGTGTAGCAGCCTGGAAAAGGCACTTGGTGACATCCCCCTGTCACGCTATGACCCCCCTGGTAAGTGCAAGAAGCTGAGTTGTAGGCAACACATTACCTGCACATGTGGTGGGATTGCGTTGCTTCTGAGTTTTGGGGTATGTAATTGAGGTCGTAACTCAGCAATTAAATCAAGTATTACCTGAAAACTGAGTCTGCACCTCTCATGAATCTGATCCTCTGTCTGTTCAAACAGGGTGACTCTCACCCTAAATATTCTCTCCTGTCTCCTCCACCTTCTCTGCCTCCCAGCCAAAATCCTCTGCCTCCTTGCCAGAATGTACAAAGCGCCATTGTGAAAGATCCTGATGTATTTTGGGTGCCTTTTTATAGTTTGCACCTGGTTACCACCTGATCCACATCAATGGTAATTGCATTCCCTATATGGCCATTTTGTGACGAGTCACAATTAGGAAATCCGTTGTACATGCAGCTAGAGATTCGCAATTTGGAAATCCCTATTTGCGATTTCCTATTTTGCGATTACCAAAATGCAATTTCAACTTGGTAGGTATCACATTTTGCACCACCGCAAATGCCTTTTGTACATTCCGAAATGGCATTTTGCATTTCCTAATGGCCCGAAATTGTGATTCACATAGTTAGGAAATGCAGATTGCCTTCATACATATAGGCCTAAGTGGCATTTTTTCATATTGAAGTTAAACAATTACTATATCACCACCCTTATATTTATAGGAATAAACAACACAAAATCATCCGAATATCTATATATACAATTTCCTTTGTTAATTTATTGTATATGTTTCAACTTGATATTTTGGCCTTATTATATATACAGTTGTTATTGAACACCCAAAAACTATATGTTAATCATCTAAGCACTCAGTATTCTTACATGTTTCCATTACAGGAGATCTCTGATTGTGTTCTTAATGAAAATGTTACAATATTCCTGTAAGAAAATAACTTGTTTCCATACAATCTTGCAACAACATCTCTTTGTATTTGTTTTCCAGTAACACGTTTCCACAGCTTAATGGATACTAGTGAATACATATCTCTGTGTTATAAAGGTGTCCTGTCCTTTTAGAGGCTCATATATACATTCCTAAATATACATACTTCAGGGATTACAAGGCCTTCCTAGGGCCCTGCTCTAAGAAGATGCTAAATAGGCTCTCATTTTGGTCAGTTATTTCTCTTAAACAGGGAAATCACATGTAGAACATGACCCGGTGTCTCCAGGACCAGATATTATGCCACATTCTGGGAGGAATTCTTCGTAATCCCTGGGTGTATGCTTGGAGATGCAATCCAGAATCAGCAATTCTATCCTCTTGCATCCTTGCACCTAAATTCAGGGGACTTGTAATGAGGGACAAAGGATCTAGTATAACAAATAATTATATATGAGATATTTGTATAGTGCGAACATAATTTAAAGGGAGTGGAGAGTTGTACGGGGTAAAAGGCAAAGATTCAGCAAACTAGTGACTAAAGAAATAGCAGGGTTCTGAGAGTGTAAGTGGACTATTTGTGGTGAGGATTGTGTTCTATATAAATTGGAGTTTTATGCTCTTTTCTAAATATGACTAAAGGTGGCTATCATAATAAATACGCATATGTTGTTTCAGATCCTGGCTGCTTAAATGGAGAAGGCCTGGCTACATTTATATTTTAGCACTTATTCTCCCAAGGTCCTCTGCCTTCTTGGGTGCAGGTGTGCCAAGAACTCCAGGATGTGGTGAACTTGTCAGTCAGACAGGTGGTGGTGTTAGTCATAATGGCTTTGTAGATAATGCAACTGGTTTTGAAGATGATGAGGGCCAGCAAGGAAAGCCCGTGGAGTTCCATCAGGGTGTGAGTGATGCAGTAATTTTTCTTTAGGCCCTGGAAGAGGTGTGCTGCGGTATGTAGGATACACTTATGTGGGAGGCCAAGGGTGGCAACTGAGAGGCTATGTAGGAGGGCGTTGCAACCGTCCAGATGTGATATTTCTTTAGCGAGCACATATGTACCTGTGAATTTGAAAACATACATTTATCAGAAGTTTGCACTATGTCATTCCCTCCACCATTTTTTCAAAGTTGGGTTGGAGAATACCCCATACAACTCCACAGTGAGAGACAGATTTGTTTGGCACAGTCGGTATGTAAGTACAGTAATCGAGGGCTTTCAGGTGCTGGGCCAAACATTGTGAAATATTCTGCCCACTTCAGTGTGATCCATCCTGTAATTTACCCTTTTTCTGAATAAAGCCGCATCAATTCACCAAATAAAAGTATTTCCTGACAGCTTAGTTTATTTGAGGGCTCTGTCCAGACCATAGAGGGATTTAAATTAGTCACTTTATAAATATTCCTATTTACTCAGTAACTCATTACTCACTCACAAATTCAGTCATTTACTCATTCGTTAGTTAGTTCTCTCTGTTGTTTTATTTTAAGCCTTAAGCTTTGCCATTAAGCATGTGTGCATGAGAACAATCAGGCCAATCATTTAGCTACTAAGCATTCTGTGTCTCAGGTGGCATAGGTTCTTCATCATGATGTAAAATATTGACGGGGAGTAAGCTTCTATAGGGATTATGAGTCCAGGAATTTTGAAGACATGGGTCTGTCTCATGAGGCAAGCACCATGAGTGCTAAATTTAGACTTAGGGGCCGATTCCGATCTCGGCCGGTAGGGCTCCGAATCGGATTCGGCTTAACCGGATCCGATTCGGAGCCATATTTCCCGACCGATTCGTACGCGCGTCCGGGCGAGCGAGTACGATGCGTATTCGCCGACCGACTCGTCCGGGCGTCCCGACCGCTCCGACCGCCTCGATCCCGGGTCGAACCGCACCGACCGACTCGCTCGGACCCGACTCGCACCGCGCAATGGAGACGTTCCCCGGCCGGGTAAGTACGATGCGCGCCGCGAGCAGTCCGACCGAGCCGCGCACTCCGGCTCGAAATAGCTGTCGGAGCCGTACTTTGGGGGTCCGTGTCGGACACCCCTGTACGCGTAGCCGCGCGAGTCGCACACAGGGGGGACCCATGGGTCCCCCCTACCTGTGCATGTACGGCGCGAATCGCTTCGCTGCGTACACGCTGTAGGGGGCGCCCTTGTCCGCATTGCACCCATTGAGTCAATGGGAGCCCACGTACGCGTTGTACGACAGGCTCCCATTGACTTCAATGGGAGTCCGACCGACTCGAGTCCGATGGCATACGTGCGCATCGTACTCGTTCGGTCGGGCTGCACGGGTCCGAATCGGTCGGAAATCTCTCCGGGTCCGGCTCGGTCGGAGAGATTTCCGGCCCGAATCGGAATCGGCCCCTAAGAGTCTGGCACAGTTTTAGGCTTACTGGTGTCTTAAGAGCAGGAGCAGAGCTTTTTCACCACATTAGACACTTGCTATGGGAACTTTAAAGTAATATGCTGCTTTTGGCTGGAAATGTACCAGTGTTTGTTTACATAGCTAAAGTAAATGACAAACCACACCAGAATAACATAAAGAGAGCAATATAGCAACACACTTAAAATGTGAAAGGGCACATGACAAGAAAACTGCCAAAACAGCAATATCTACTGCAGTACATTATAATAATAATAACAATAATAATAATAATAATAATAATAATAAAAATAATAATAATTATTATTATTATTATTATTATTATTATTATTATTAATGTATTGTTTGATTATTTAAAATCTTAACAATAAGAATCAATAAAAAGTGCAGCACTGGTAGGGATCATTTTAAAATATATATAGAAACATATACTGCAAACAATCGACCGCAATTTAAAAGTTTTTGTACATCAGTAAGTAAGTAGAAATAAGTTTGATTAGTCAAGAGTCCTTGGGAAGCAGGTTGGGGTGGGTGGGAGGGGACACTGAGTGTTACATCATTGTTATGTTGGTTTAAAAAATGGATATCAGAGATGTCTGATACAGTAATTTCTAAATAGTTGACTTGGAATTATCCTGAATGTGAATACTGTTCATGAAGAAAACTCTAATAAAGATATATCCAAAAACAAAAAGAATAGCAATAGCAATGACAAAAGTGAGAATGAGAACAAGAACAGGGCCGCCCCTCAAGGTTGCTATACTCGTCTAACCCGAAGGTCAAGAATTCAAGCTGGCAACGTCCATGGGCAGTTTATGGGGGTAGGGCAGAGCTCTCATCATGAGGGGGTGACGGCTTGAGAGACAATCTGGATTTATCTCATTTATCAGAGTGCGTCAGTCTTAATGTACTTGTGCCATCTGATTCTTTATGTAAGGGATTAGTAATGCCCATGTTGGAGTCTCCCAAGGAGTCCATGAATTGAGCTAGATCAGTGGGGTCATGGAAGACTCTTGCGTGGCCATCCATGGTGATCCACATCATAGCTGGTTCTAGGAGGCCATATTTGATATCCCATTTTCTTCGTTGGGGCTGGAGGGTAAGGAAGACCCGCCATTTTTTGTTTCTCTGGAGAGAAATTTGGTACAATGTGGAGCCAGCAACCCTCAATATCGTGTGGTCCATGCTTTCATGCCTCCAAGAGTGTCTGACTAGCATGTCGCAAAAAGCAGGCAATGATGGAATGGTATTATTCCCCACCTCTGCCGATGGACCTTGGGCCCGGTTTCTGTACGCCCTTTGGATTTCTAGAGTAGGGTTGAAAGAGAGTCTAGTCACCTTATAGAGAAACTCAAGCAGGAATGCATGTGTGTCTGATCACTTCCTCTTCTCTGGGATTCAGTAGAATCTGCTGTTATCGCTGTGGGAGCGGTCTTCCAGGTTGATCAATTTCAGTTTGATGCATATCTTGGAAAATATCCAGTCTATTCCATTTAGCCTAGTGATCATGGAGTGAGGTACATAGGGTATATCATCTTGAGACCAATCTTGTTGCATTAGGGGATCTGATAATCTCGGTTAGCTGTGTAAATTCTCTAGGCTCCTCTGAAAACCCTGTTGAATGTTCTTGTTCAGTGTGTTTGAGTCTTATATATGTGTAGTGATCCTGCAGGTGTCAGGTTGTCAAACTATTTAAATATCCCTCGTTTATAGAGATCCCCAATTTCTTTAAGACATGGCCTAGTCAGTGCAGTCTGCAGATGGCATTCTGTAGTTTAGAGTAATATTGGGTTTTGTGCTGAGGGTTGCAGGTGAGTACAGACGTCCACTGGATTCAAGCTAGCCTGGCTGATGAGGGGTGTTACCCTGAAACCGGTTCCAGGATGCTTGTTTCTGTTCCAGGGAAGACCTGGCTTAGCAGTTCGGGCTGGAGTGTTCCTAGGAGATACAGGGTCAAGACTGATTTGCACATGGCTGGGTCTGAACTATGGGTGACAAAGTGAGCTAAAGAACGATGATGGATTCAACCCAGATCTGTGCTTGGGGGTGAGTGTCTGAAAAGTTTCTGTGCTCCGTCCATCATCTCCTTGTGTTTGCTTTGTTCACCCTAAGTTTGCAGGGTATGCTCAGACGTGGGTCCCTTGCTCACTTTGCCACTGGATTCAAGCTAGCCTGGCTGCTGAGGGGTGCTACCCCGAAACCGGTCCCAGGATGCTTGTTTCCGGTCCAGGGAAGACCTGACTTGGCAGTTCGGGCTGTACTGTTCCCATGAGATACAGCGTCAAGACTGATTTGCCTATGGCTGGGTCTGATCTGGGGTGGCGAAGTGAGCTAGAGAACGATGATGAATTCAACCCAGATCTGTGACTGGGTTGGGTGTCTGAAAAGTTTCAGCGCTCCGTCCATAATCTCCTTTTGTTTGCTGAGTACAGAAGGCATGCCATCCTTATGGCAGAGTTTCTTACATTCCCAGCATGTGGTTGCAATGGTTTAACTTCTTAAGATAGGACATTTTACTGTCCACAGGCTCTCTATAGGATTATAATATTTTATGTTGTTCATGTAGGTAAACCCTACTTGACAGCCATAGGATGTTGCTTTCTAACCCCTTAATAGTTGTGCCATTTTGGAGCAGATGTCTTAATATACCGGCTTGAAGTCGAAATGTCATGAATATACACTTTAAAGGTGTCCCACAGGATAGTGTGTCTTTTAAGTGAACCTTTGCTGTGCTTGAAATATTTCAAAATGGCATCCTGAATTTCACTGCAAAATACCGGGTCCATCAGGGTCTCACTAGGGAACCTTTAGTCAGGGTGGCAAAATTTATAGCATGGGATAGCAAGTGAATGGTCTGATGGTGTGCGTGGGAGATGTGCAATATTGGTGATCAAGGACAACATTTCTCCAGAGGCCAGCCAGTAATCTATACAGGACTGTGCCCCATAAGCTTCGTAGAAGAAAGTATACTCTCATTCATGTTCATGGCATCATCACCAAGTGTCAACCAGATTGAAGTGATCTGCTATCTATGTTCATGCATGCTTTGAAATCAGTTTCATAGAGCTTCTGGTGCTAGAACAGTCTATCATCATGTCCACGACCATGTTTTGTTTTCCCCCATATAGCAGTGTATTGGCTTTTAGAACACAGAGGATCAATAGGAAATCATAGAAAAAAACTCCAGTGCGTCAATGTTAGTGGCAATCGTATAAACTATTGCCACACTCTGCTCTTCGATCACTCCATCCATCACCAGATATTAACCATTTAGGTATTATTATTGCCTAAGTAATTTAAAATTCCCCCTGTTGTGTATCAGAATGCACAGCTCCTAGTAGGGGAGCTATATGACGAAAATATTTTTCCTCCCCACTTTAGGGTGAACAGTTCACATCTATACCATGTGTGCCTAGGTAAGGGAGTACATGTTTACTCTTGCATGGATGATTAAGCCCTCTGATGTTCTAAGTTAGGAGCGTTAGTGACTTACTAATGTGTATCACCATGAGGGTGTATGGTGCCTCTATATACACAACATTATTCATTCTACAATTCTGTCAAGTGGTAGTGGTTGAAACCTCATAACATTTAAAAGTTGTAACAAACTCAATCCCTCCATCTCCCCCCGCCACCCCCACCTGCACTAAAAACCCCAACTTCAGTGACACCCCTAACACATACTTCCCACCAAATGTAGAGGTGATACACACCATGAGGTGACAATGCTATATGTTGAACCCTTGTCAAAAAATAAGAAGAGAAGTTGCTGTATAAATGTTATTCAGACTGGGTAGTAGTATTTGAGTACCGACAACTGTAGTGAACTAGTTGTGTTATGGTCTGCCTTGACCCATAGTGAATTAGAGTCTGCGCTGAGCATCAAACAAAGTGATTTTAGCCTGTGAATCTAGGTCATGTGACTGTGTCCGGCAATTACCCATAGTCAGTCTGTTTCAGTTAGTCTCACTGGAGGAGCTTGCTCTCTAGGCGACTGGGGACTGTCAGTTCATGGCAGCAACTTTTTAGCAGTAAAATGTTTTTGCAAATCTCTGCAGCATCTTCAGGGTTGAAGAGGATCTGGGGACATCCGTCGCAGTCAATCTTCAACCTAGCCAGGTAGACCATCCCATATCTGGTGCCCTAGTCTTGAAGTAATTATTTTTCCTCCTTAAACTCATGTCTTGCCTCCTAGACGGCCTAGGTGAAATCAGAATACAAGGACATTTTTTTGCCCCTTGATGTTGTAGTGGACCTCATTCTCTTGCTAGCCACAGAACCATGTCCCGGTCCAGGAAATTGAGCAGACTTGCAATGATGGGCCTCGGGGCACCCCTGGATGCAGATGCAGACCATATGTGTGCTCCAACATAAACATCTTTGTAAAACTGGACCTGCCAAAGATATCAGGGAATAGGCCTTCCACATAGGTGTCGGAGTGCCCCATGTTAGTCGATTCGGCTGCTCCATTTAGTCTAATATTGTTCTGATGGGATCTCAATTCCAAGTGTTCATTCTTGGCAATAATGTCTCCAAAACGTTTTCCATGTTTATTTAGATGGCATGTGTTAGTACTGGTGTCATCTACAAGGCCCGATATTCACCTTTTGGGACTGTCCAATCTCATATTCTGGCTGTCCAGGTGTTCCATCAGCCTATCCAGCATAGAGGACATGGAATCAATCCTAGTGTCTATGAGTGCAGACCAGCCTCAAGGTCCAATAGTTTGGCGTCTGTTTCACCATCCACCTGCGGATAGTGGACTACCATGGAGCCATCCTACATGTTTGAGGCAGTGGTTGCATTGCGACACACCTTCTGCTTTTAGAAAGGATGTTTTCTTTGCTTGGGATCCCCTTTCCCTTTGGCAGACAGTCCAGTCCAGCACCTCACATTAGATGCACTGGAGACCCACTGGGTATATGAAATCAGTGCTGGCCAAGGCCCACTAGGACTGTGCATCAGAGTTGAAGAGCATTCCTCCTATCTGTCAGGCTCCCACAGTAGGTGTTGTTTGGAGCTGCAGCAGTCCAAATACCCTGTTGTTGGTGGACTGCAACTGGATCACCCCATACATGTCAGGCTCCCGTAGCCTGCTAGTCCTAGCTGAATATATGGGCCAAGGGGGCTGAGGCCATGTCTTGAGAGGGGAAATGTTTTATCTATATGGTTATTGCCCAAAAAGGTTATGGTTATGGGTCCCCCATGTCAGTGTGCTTAAGACCTGGGTGCCGCTTCCTTAAATTGCCACTGACCGCCCTTGTAGCAGCTCGCGAGGGTGCTCACAGGATATTCTTTGGCAGGGTGAGTCTCACCAGGACCAGGCAGTGTGTTATGCTACCCAACTCAGTGGATGGCTCGCCAGCAGTCCCTGTCACCACCGGACCTCCAAGGCCCGCAGCCACGCAGCTGCATACCTGCAGCACTCATCTCTAAACTAATGGACATACATCATTTTTGTAGCATCCGGTCCCTGACACAATCCCATCCCTATTACCTCTGTATATGTAGTGTAGCCATGAGGGTGTTTAATCCCTCGGTCTGATGACATGTTTGCTGGATTAGTCACAGAGCTTCGTGTTAGGCCGCCATCTTGGTTGCCGATGCACACATGCCCCCAGCTTGGTTCATTTTGATTGAGTCATAGCTGGTCGATATCGATCCAGGAGATTCAATGCTCATTAAAGTATCAACCGACAGTTCACTAAGAGCCAGATGTACGACCCTTACAATTTGTGAGTTGCGAATTGCGTCGCTTTGCGACTCGCAATTTGCGACTCACAAAATTTAATTTACAACAGTGTCTCAGACACTGTTTGCAATTCCTAATGGGGTCGCAAATTCCCTGCCTCATTAATGTTCACGAGGCAGGTGATATTTGCGACCACATTAGGAATGGCTAGCACTCCCAGGGATGGTGGCCTGCTGGGGTCAGCAGACCATCATGTCTGGGACTGCTTTTTAAATAAATCAGTTTTTTTTTTTTTAAATGCAGCTTGTTTTCCTTCCAGGAAAACGGGATGCATTTAAAAAAAGAAAAAAAGAAAAATTAAATGTTTCTGTTTCATGTTTTTTTAAGAGTAGGCAGTGGTCCGTGGGACCATTGCCTGCTCTTAAAAAATATTTTCGCACACACTCACAAAGGGGAAGGGGTCCCCTGGGGACACCTTCCCGTTTGTGAGTGGCTTACCACCTACTTGAAGTAGGTTGATAAATTGCGAGTGTTTTGCGACCGCAATTGCGGTTGCAAAATAATCTTACATTGTAGTGTGAGTCGCTATCAGGAAGGGACTCCCTTGGCACGCCCCTTAGTAGTAGCGAGTCGCAAACCATATTTTGCGAGTCGATAAAAGGTTACCGACTCGCAAAATAGGGTTTGTACATAGGGCAGACCAAATTTGCGGTCGCAAACAGGACGATTTCCCGTTTGCGACAGCAAAATATGGTCGTACATCTTGCCTTAAGTCTTCTTCTCATAACTACTACCTGTGAAGATCACTAAGTTCTAATGAAGTACTCAAATGTTCACCTAGCTCACAAAATCTTCCTGCATGGGGAGGCAAATGTTAGAGAAAACCGCTTCAGAAACATTCACTTTCCTGTGAAGAAGGCTACATTTTTCACATGAAAATGTTTCTCATCTCTGCTGCAAGTTCCTGAAACTATTGAGTGCCCAAAACATTGTTTTCCATTTGTTTTTGTTAGATGTTTAAATTGTTCACACTGAAAATTGCATAGTCAATAACAGGTTTCACTCGGTTTTAAAATAGCAGTCTCCCTTTATGGCTTATTAAAAATGTTTCTTTTTTAAAAACATGTTATGTTTTAAGTAACGTTAAAAGCTGTTTTTTAGGGAGGTATGCACAGCAACACTTTTATAGACAATAACTTTATATATTTAGATGTGTTTTATTATTTCCTTATATTTAACTCATGATACAAATTATTCAGAAGCCAGTGCACTTTCATGCTGGGAGATGCAACTATTGACAAGAGGAAGTTGAGAAAAGTAAGAAGTGCAAACAAATAAATGCCCATACCGAAACTCCTCTCACTGCCCACTGAAGCACACATCTATTTATCTCAAATACATCTCTGTATGTGAATAGCTTCCTCTACATCAAAAACATCTACTCACATTTGGTGTGATGAGGGATCAATCAGTTGCAACTGCCTTACACTGTGGGGGTACACTGCAGTGCAGTCTTTGCTCTGAGAGTTGGGTTTCAGAATCCATCTTGTGGAGTTAAGAGATTATAAGGGCTACTGTCACTCCGAGCATGAGGAACCACCATTTCAAGGTTAGGCACTTCATGACTGCGACGTTTAAGTGCATCCCTATGCAGAGGTGTGCAATCCTGCTAGACATGTGAATTGTTACGATTTCACAAAGTTAACACCTGTGTAAAGAGTGTCAATGGGCCCGTACTGCAATTAAGCGTGTGTCCAGACCTGCCAATTGAAAAGAAAATTTGCCATGTGAGAAAAGTGCGTGGCCTTGGAGCGGGCAGGCTTTATGCTGAGAACTACCTGTGAAGTCTGTCTACCCCCTGCCCGCCCCATCGACCTCCTTTACCCTCCAATAAAACAAAAAACACAATGGTTGCTGAGGCTGCAGCTGATGTCCTGCGGTATTTTCACACCTTTTAACGGACTGCGGCTGCTTACAGCCTCCAAAGAGGAACCGGAAATCCACACTTTTAGGTGGTTTCCAGCTCCTCTTGCCTGCCACTCTGTGATTTTGGTTGCTGACCTGGTGACCTTTTGAAGAGAGCTGAAATCGTGTGACACCCGGTGACAGGCAAGAGAACTGTTTGCTACATGTGATCTCCATCCTTGTGCTTTATCATTTTGGAAGGAGGATACAATCTGAAGGCGAGTTTGTGGAAGAGTATGTGACATCTCTGAGAAAGTTAAATTCCACATGCTATTTGGTGCTCTAATGGAAAAAAGAATAAGGCTCTAAATTCATCTGTAATGTAACATAGAGAAAATGTGCGAGGAGCTGTGGATGAAGGATGGCCCACCTCTCATTGAAGTTTCAATTGTTGCAAAAGGCGTAGAATACAAGTTAAAGTGTGTAGAGGAGAAAAGAAACAACAGAGGGTGTTCTAACAGTAAATGTGGAACTGAAGTCAATATTGTCGGTGCCATGAAAGAATCTGGCAGAGCTATGTAAAAAAGGGGCAACATTGATGTTACAAGTGTTGGATACTTGGACACATGGCTAGTTACAAGATATGCCCTGCTGTTAAAGCCAGTTGTAATAAATGTGTCAGAATAGGCCATTTTATGAAATGTTGCAGGAGTGGAGAAGTGGAGAGGAAACCAAGTAGTATCTGATAGGTGTGAAGATGTAGTCTTACAGTTAGGCCATAGTGCTGAAGGCAATCCTAATGCAAAGGTTTGAGTTGGTGGTTGTGGAGTTGAGATGAGGTTCGACTTGTGATCAAGATTGACAATTATTCCCTACACTCTGTATGTGCCACTGTTTGAGAAGAAGCACAAGTTGAGTAGGATGGATATACACCCCTGGAGACTAAGGTGTTCAGGAAATCAAATTGAAAGGTTACTCATGTCCAACGTTGAATTCAATGGGAAAATAAGTCCTGCAAAGACTTATGTTGCACATAAAGGAGCTTGCATAATTAGATGGCTTCATAAAGGAGAGATGGGAGTGTTTCTGACTTAAGGAGTTTATTTTGAATTATCTGATGTCACTGCATTCCATTATTGGAAGATTCTGTTTGGTTGTTCCAGGCAAGAATCCATATACCAGGCTGGCTACTGGGTGAAAAAGGGATGAGTAGATGTACCTGTTGATGGTGAGTTGAGGGTGAAAGAAGATTTGCGGAAAGAGAGGAGGAAATAGTATTATGACAGGAAGCATGGTGGGAAGGTCTGTAAGGTGAAGGTGTGAGATTGTTTACACATTAAGGCTCCCGTTGGTCATGTTGCATGGTGTTCTCCAAACCCATTAAAGGTGTCAACTTATTCATCAATCCTGTGAAATCTAGTGACGGCAGGATGAATATAAGTAGGATTTATGTGTGTGAAAGACATGGTGTCGGTTTGTTGGAGACACAAGCTGGAGTGGGTGATGCTGGCCATAAGCTTGTGCATGGGACCCACTGATCATGAATTGTAGGAGAGCACGTAGGAGACCTAAGTATAATGAGGATTAAATTGGTGGTTAGTTACTGGTATATACTTTTGTTAGTGTACTGCCTCACAACTCATTTTTGCACTTGTCTTACTGAGAGCAGTTTTATAATTTTCCATTTCTATGCAAGTTCCATATTTTCCCTGCTGTTCCCATGTTTCCATTTTCCTTCTTGGTATGCTGGTATCTTATGTTTTCTCTTTCTTCCCTTGCCTTTGCTTCCTTCCCTAAGATGTACTTGCTTTTGGAATTGTTAACGTTGTTAACTAAAATGCTGATTCAATTGCCCTGGGCATTCTATTTGTCAGTTGCTGCATTCCTTGATGATGGATGGGTTGCATCATAAAGCACCCAGTGTTCTTCTTTTAATAGTATGCGGCTGCTTATTCATTGTGTTTTTTTTTGCTATTTTCAGTCCATTTAAAATGCTATGTCTTAAATTGCTAAAAACCCACAGTTCCCCTCAAATTGATTTTAAACAGCTAGTATCATACCTTCTTTAACACATCAATGCTCATTTACTTCAGCCGGCTCCACTGGAAACACTCTAAATTCAATAGCACCTATTCCAACTAAAAGACACTCAGGAGTGCCTCACTTTGTGTCTTGAATACAGAATGTTAGCACCCCAGTTGTTGATTAGAGTTCTGTGATGATGCTACAATAGAACACCGGGCAGTCAAGTGACTGGCTGTTACCTGTGTTACAAGTTTGGCTCAGCATGCTCTGATCTTTTTTTATTTTTACATGGATCAGGGCTATCTAACACCAGTCTGCTCAGGATCTGACTGTGAGTACCTTGCCCTTTGGACAATATCATGTTTTATATATTAAGCAGCTAGCCATATGAGCTTACAAAGCACACTTTAGGAGTGTAATTAATATATAGGAATACTTTCTATAAACAGCAAAGGCACTTTTCTTTTCCTTGTGTCATTGCAGTACTTTTAAACTCCAGCCCAGATAGAGCATAGAGGCACTTCTGACAACCATATTTTTCTCATATATGTGGGTGGTGTAAATACACAATACTGCCCACATACTACATTTAGTTTCCATGCTACTAGTGCAATTTCTGAGTTTACAGTGCCATTTTAGGGGTGGGCCATACATATTGTGAGACTGAATTGAAGTAACAGTATATAGAGTCCTAATACCAGCAAAATCAGGGTCTGGAAAAAAAGTTTAAAGTGAGCGAAGACCATGCTGAAAAGGTGTCTCTGATACGGGACATTTCTTAAATTAAAACTCTCCCAAGCAAATGAAAGCCTGGTTTTATTAAATAGGAAAGTAAACTAGTCTCTCAGACTCCAGGGTCTATTTCCTGAACATGCCCCACATCTAAGTGTCGGACTGCGTAATAGAGGAAAGACTTGTGCAGTGTATTAATATTCCTATCTTGAAAAATCCTAACCTTGAAACATTTCTCCGGAAACATTTTTTCACGATGTCTTTTTCCTGATTAATGGATAGTGGTGGCCTCTGCAGTCTGGCACAACTTTGTGTAAAGGGTATTGTTACATCATCACTTGCTTTCCATGCATGCGCCCCAACTCTTTGTATTATCGGACCCACATTCCATGCACGAGCTATGTTTACTTTTAGGTATGTGTTAGGTTCTTTTCAGAATGCTTGTTAAAGGTTCTAAGTTAAACGAGCAGTTACATCTGGAGCTGTTCATAGAAGGACGCACTGCTGTGCTGCAGTAAATAATGTACAAAAAAATGACTCTTGTCTTAGATTAATATCAACATATTTTGACGAAGAGGAGAGAAAACACTTCAGTCGGGATTGGCAGCACAGGAGTGAAGTGTTTTCAGGACCCAACAGCGTATTTAGAGGATTCTTGTGGAAAGCAGTATCCCTTTGCTATACGTGGAGTCTATGCAGAGAAAAAAAAAAAATCAGGAAAATTGACGCCTATTGGTGAGAATTGATTTTGCAGCGTCACAGCTCTGTGGAAGATTCGTCGTAGCACGTTTTTGGTGAGAACATTTTAAAAAGAAACATCTCTTACCGCGCTCTAAACCCCAGCGTTCCATAATACAAACTGTACGTTTCTGCACAATACGACTGGTACACTGTGATGCAGTGCATGCTCTACATGTGACATTTTGTTGATGCAACACGCAGCTTGGCGGCCATCTTCAAAATACATCTTATCCCAGCAATGCTCTTCAACAGTTTCAGCGAGGAACGCAGTGCGTTCTCTGTGTATCAGATGTTACAACAAGGTAAATAACGTGTCCAAGAGCGTGTGGGGAAATTTATCACCATACATTCCACAAAGTTCATGTCACATTGGATAATACAAGGTAAAATAACTAATTCCAGAGTATTTTGGGAAATTCTCACATTACTATTGGCTATTTTTTTATTGCCTACAAATTTAATTACAAAATGTTCTTCATATACTATAGAAGGGACATTTTGTTCCAAATCTCACCGTATTAAAATTCTTCAAAGTGATTTTAACCATATAAAAATATATATTTTAAAAAAAAACTGTACTTTGGATGACATTTGATGAAGAAAGGATACCATGCAGTTTGAGCCACCAGTCAATTTTTTACAAAATAAAGGAGACCCTCCTTTACCTTGGATGAGATGGAAGGAGGAGTTTCTGACATACATGAGGGCAATAGATTGCGAATGCATGGGGGCAGAAAGAAAACAAAAGCCTATTTTTACATTGTCTTGGCTCCGAAGGTCAAGTTATATTTAGAAAACTTCCATAAATGGTACCACATGAAGGCCAAGATGATATGAATGTGTACAAAGAGCTAATTCTAAGGATGGAACAAAGGTTTAAGCCAACAACCAATATTGCTTTAAACAGATTAAAATTTTACACCAGAGCACAGAAGAAGGGCGAGTCTTTCGATGATTTCTTAACAGCATTAAGGTCACTCAGCATGCATTGTAATTTTGGAATAATGACAGATGAGATGATAAGAGACCAGATCATTGTACACGTGAGAAATAAGAAGACGCAGGAACAATTATGGGTCATGAGAGATCCCAAATTGACAGAGGCTATCCCAACTGCAAAGGCACTAGAATAGTCTAAAAAATGGATGCAAACTGTTGAAAAGACTAGTATGAATGCAGAAGGAGTTGAGGAAGTATGTGTGATAAAGTGTTCAGATGGTTTGCACTCGGATGCCTCTCCCTCTGGGTACAGTGGAGCAAAGGTGAACAATACTGGTAATGTTAGACGGTATGAGAGATTTGATAAACAAAGTGTGTGTTACAGGTGTGGCAGTAAAACACGCATGGTGCCATCTATAGGGTGTCCTGCTATTAATAGAGAGTGTAAAAAATGCGGTAGAGTAGGTCGTTTTGCTAATATTTGCAGGGACACAAGAAAAAGTACTAATCAAATGCATGGGAAAGTATTGTGCACTGATGAGAGATGCACAATTAAAACTGGGTGCGATTGTGCAGATTCAATTGGTAATAGCAAAGGCATCGTTTTGTCTATAATTGATACTCAAACATACTCAAGTGGAGAAATGGTAAAAAATCTCCCAAATGTTTGGTAAGTGTGATTGGTGTGGAGTTAGAGCTTATGGTTGATTCATGGTCCCCTTGGACGATCATTACAAGGCAGTACTACAATCAGAAATTGAGTGATACATGTAAGGGTGAAGAATTACAACCATCTGACATTGTGGTGGAGAGTTTTGATGGCTCCACCATTGAAATGGATGGTTTTCTGAGTGTTCCTTTGTTGTTTAAAGGGAGATGTGCACAAATCAAATTATATATTGCGGTAAAGGGAGTGAACATTTTGGGATGGAGAGATCAGTGGAAATTGGGTATTGTTTTGAATCCACGTTCAAGAGAACCAGTGTAATTAAGTGACGAGGAGTGTTCCAGACAAATATCTACTATTGGGAATAGTGAAGGGGATTTACACCTTATGGAATGTTTCAAGGATGTGTTCACAGACAAGCTGGGGAAGTTAAAAAATTACACACACAAAATTAAGCTTAAGGGCAATGCTGTACCAGTCAAACGGAAGTTACGAGGTGTGCCCATCAATGTGCGAGAGGAATTAAGAGATATGCTGAAAGAACTGGTCAATGAGGGTATTATTGAGGCAATTGAGTCGGCTGAATGGGTTTCTCCCATTGTTTTAGTACGCAAAGCTGATCAAAAATTTAGAGTATGTGTTGATTTGAGAGCATTGAATGGAAATGTCATCATTGATTGTCACCCCCTACCTAACATAAATGAAGTAGCGTCCATGCTAGAGGGTGCAAAAATATTCTCCACTTTAGATTTGAGATCTGCGTATCATCAGATTGAATTGGTTGAGAAGTCGAAACAATTGACAGCTTTTATTACTCCTCAGGGTTTATATCAATACACAAGAATTCCTTTCAGTTTAGCCTCTGCCGCCTCTGTTTTTCAGAGAGCAATGTTCCTTGTGTTCAGAGATGTTGATCAGTATGTCAAGTGTTTTCAAGACAACATATTGATTCTTTCAAAGAATGAAAAGGAACATAAGGAACACTTGGTTGAAGTTTGTACCAGATTAGCAAAACATGGTTTGACACTGAAAGCACAAAAATGTAAAATGTTTAAAAAAACTATAGAGTATCTGGGGCACACTTTGTCTGGAGATGGGATAGTTCCAAAGAAATATAATGTAGAGACTATAGTCAACCCTCCTCTTCGGTCAATAAGGAACAATTGTTATAATTTGCTGGTTTGTGTGAATACTATAGCAAATGTGTGGAGAATTTTGCCCCTTAGGGGCCGATTACAATGTCGTTAGGAAGGGCTCTGGATGGGATTCGGTATTGTCGAATCCGATTCGGAACCCTTATTTCTGACCGAATCGGTCACCCTTCCAGACGACTGAGTATGATGCAAGGAAGCCGTCTGGGCTGTCCAAATCGGTTCTGAACGGGATTCATGCAGCTCGAGTCATTAGGAGCCGAATCGTACAGCTCAATGGAGACAGTCTCCGAACGAGCGAGTATGATGACCGATTCGGACAGCCATTCCGAATCGGTTTGACCGAGATGAAACAGCTTTCGGAATCGGTCTTTGGGGGCCTGTTGCTTGCCCCCTTCACCCAGAGGTTACCAAATGTGGCCTGTGAGTGTAGCCAAGGGACCCCTCTTCCCAACCATGCTCAATGTGGCAGGCACCATGGGGTGCCAGCCACAGGGTGCAAGGTTTACCCCATCCACCCCTTTTTCCAATGGGCGCCTGCGTTCTCGTTTAGAACACAGGCTCCCATTGCAGTCAATGGGAATCCGACCGAACCAAGTCCGTAAGCATCTGGACACATTGTAATTGGTCGGTAGGACTCCGCAAATACGAATCGTTCGGAAAGCATTCCTAACCCGATTCGGTGGGAAGGCTTTCCTAACAACATCGTAATCGGCCCCAGAGATGAAACCTTTAAGGAAACTTTTGTTCCGTTGGTGTGGTCAGATGAACAACAGAAGACATTTGAGGACGTTAAATGTGATTGTTAAAGCCCCAACGTTAGAACTTTTTTGCATAAAAAAGAATGCATAATCATGGTTGACACTAGTTTGTATGGTATTGGAGGTGTGTTATCACAGAGGAGTGGCAATGAAGAATGAAATGTTGCATTTGCTTCTCGTACACTTAATGAGACTGAGCGCAAATATGCAGTTATTGAAAGAGAACTACTCGCGTGCATGTGGGCCATTAAACATTATTGTAACTATGCTTAGGGCAGCAAATTTGTGTTAAGAACTGATCACAAACCACTAGTAAACATTTTACCCCCTGGTGGTGGGTGGGATTCGACAGCACGCATTGCAAGATTAGCATCCAAACTTCAGGAATACAACTTTAAAACTGAGTATGTATCAGGGAATTGAAATGTAACTGCAGATTTTTTTTTCACGTTTTCCATGTCAACAAGATGTTTCCGGAGTGGTTCATGAGTGTTGTATTGTGGTTAACATCAATCATATCGTACCTGAGCAGTTCGGAGAAATTTCTGACAAATTATGGAAGGAGTGTGAAGGCAAGGATGAATATTGGGAAAGCGTAAAAGAAATGTTATGTAAGGATGGCCAAGGAAGAGAGATATAAATTCTGAATTACTACCGCTATTTAATGTTACAGATGAGCTGGAGATTGAAGGGAAGTTGTTGTTCAAATGGAGTAAGAGCATGCCTCCTAAAGGAATACAAGAGTTGATACTTAAGATTGCGCATACAACTCATCCTGGTATGTCTGCCATGAAAAGGTTGGTGTGGAATTATTTTGGTGGCATGGTATGGATAGATTCATCGATCGCACAGTTAGAGAGTGTGATGTGTGCGTGTCTAGTGAATTTTTTTTAAGTGAATACCCCAATCTGAAAAAGTTTGAAATGGCCTATACAAGCCTGGCAAAAGATTGCTTCTGACATCTCGGTACCATTTCGTTTTTTACCTTTTAATTTGCGTTTTGCATTAGTCTTGGTTGATTATCAATCTAAATGGCCTGAGGTGAAATTTGTATCTCAGGCTACCACTGGTGCAGTAATAGAATTTTTTAAGGAAGTTTATGCTCGCGAAGGATGTTCCTCAATGCTTGTTACAGACAATGGAGTACAGCTCACGTCATCTGAGATGGAAGTGTTCCTTAATCATTGTGGTACAAAACATGTGACGACTTCTTTGAATGAACCATATGAAAATGGTCAAGTTGAGAGATTAAATCGAGTATGTAGTTGAAGCTGTTAAGCATGACAGTGGATGGCTGAGAGCACTTAGAGAAAGATTGTGGTTATATCACATTACACCACATACTGTTACTAAAGTCAGCCCTTTCAAGTTATTAAAAGGAAGAGATCCTGCTTCTAGTGTAAGTCCCTGGTGGTTCAAAGAAAGGTGCAGGAAAGAGGGAGAAGATGGAGCGTGTGTTAAATAAACTGCCATGTGAGTGAAGAGGAAGCAAGAAAACAACAAACTTTGGTATGATAAGAAGTGGAAGACAAAAATACATAAGTTCAGAGTAAGAGATTGGGTCAGAATTGTGAGACCATGTTTCATTTGTAAGGGTTCTAAAAAATTTGGCAGAGCCATGAAAATCCTGAAGGGTTTAACTAATAGCGTAGTTACTCAGGATGGTAAGGTTTGGAATGTAAAAAGTAAAAAGTGCCCAGATAGATATCTTACCAGAGACGATGAGGAGAACATGGATGAAAAAGTATCTCCGAGAATGCAAGGTCATGCTCATAGTTGTGATCTGAATGGTGCGAGTGTAAGTAGTGCTAAAGTCCTGGTTAATGGTGAAAGTATAGTGGCTTCAAGAGTAAAGGGTCCGATTCGGTTCAGACAACATCCTAGGAGGTATCAGCATTTTGTCAGATGATATATGTATGCAATGTATAGTCAAGCTCTATTCTCATTGTATTTTCTTTTGTTTTCCTTCTTCCCCATTTTCTGTGTTTTTGTTAAAAAGGGGGGATGCGTTACATCCTCACTTGCATTCCATGCATGTGCCCCAGCGCTATGTATTATCAGACCCACATTCCATGAATGTGCTATGTTTACTTTCAGGTATGTGTTAGGTTCTGTCAGTAGCGGCCCGTAGTGGGAGTGCTGCCGGGCGGTGACGTGGGGCGGGGGAGGGGGAGGGTGGGGGTAGTAAACTACGGAATACGGCCGAATAGAGGTTAGTAAACATATAAATAAATAAAACGAATTCCGTTGTGCGCTGCATCGTATTTGTTTAGCCTGCTTGTTATTGTGCTGTAAATGTGTAAATTTAATTAATTTGACTATTTACTGCCAGTGGAAATGAATGTAAAATATTTATGTGAAACTATGGACTGTTCTTTAAATAAACTTTGAAACAATTAAACTGCTAAGCCCAATGCAATAAGGCTGGCTCCAGAGATAATTAAAAGAACAAGTCCTCTGACGCCCCTGTGTTGATAAACATAGTTTCATGAACTTAACTTCCCATTAAAAGAGAAGATAGTAGTCAGGCACCAAAAAATGAAAACAATAAATATATTTTTTGCATGACCACACTCCGATCTTTAGATGTGAATATTATAAAATGCAAACGAACCTCATATAAAAAAACATCCCCACATCAAAAACTCATTAGCGTTTTTACACTGAGGCACTGAGAGGAGACTGTGCATACGAAGAATGAAAAGAGTTTATTATGAGCAGAGCGCAAATGAAATACAACATAAGGCAAGTATGAACATTGAAAACAATTGCGTCTCTTAATGTTAATCTTCTCACAAAAGGTCAATTGGTAAATGTCTGCAGGTTGAGTAAGGGGCATTAGTGTGCTTTTTTGATGGCAAGGTCATGTGTGTACAAATGATGGCCTAGTGGAAACCAGTGATGTTGCTTTGTGCGGTGTGTGTTGTTTTTAAGGCGGTGTCTGGGTGGGGGGAGGCAAAGCATTCCAAATGGAGTGGAGTTTGAGTTCAGATAAATGGTTCTTATACACCAATGGGAATCTGTGATAGTCAAGTCCATCCACTGAAGGCAGAGGGTCTCAAGCATCTCTGCCACTTTTACCAATCGCCTATAGGGAGACATGTCTTTACTCATTTAGGGGCATATCTACAAGGGCTGGCGATAAAATTATCGCCACTTTAGCGTCCGTTTCGGACGAAAAGCGGCGATAATTTTATCGCCCTATTAGCAAGGACACGCTAACGCGTGAATCCATGCTACATCGCTCTTTCCTTATCGCTCAGCTCTGCATCTCTAATGAGATGCAAAGTGGGCGTTCCTCCCCAGGATAACGGGAGAAATGTCGCTAGCGACATTTCTCCT
The DNA here is from genome assembly GCA_963921515.1 of Calotriton arnoldi. Classification (NCBI taxonomy): domain Eukaryota; kingdom Metazoa; phylum Chordata; class Amphibia; order Caudata; family Salamandridae; genus Calotriton; species Calotriton arnoldi. Next base: position 581,164 of record CAWUFW010000965.1, read on the forward strand.
ATTATCAAGCCTCAGGCAAAGAAGCATAGCGACAAGAAAAGTAGCGATAACCTCAGTTATCGCTACTTTCCTAATGCCTGCTTCAAGACTGACTTAGCCATGATATCCTATGGAAGGTGGATATCATGGCTAAGTATGTCTTGCCCTATCAGCAAGCTATCGCCAAAGTTGTGCGATTATCGCTGGATTTCCAGCGATAATCGCACAGTTGGCAGCTTACGCTCTGAATTTTATCGCTTTGGAGATAAGCGTTGCTGATAGCACGCTATCTCCGCGATAAAATTCAGAGTTGGCCAGCGATAATTATCCTCACGCTAAGAGCGCTGAGCGATAATTATCACCAGCCCTTGTAGATATGCCCCTTACTGCTTACCCATTGCGTTATGCCCCTTGGCAGATGTGGTGTAGCCTCAATGGTTTTCATCGAAGGCTGTGTTTGTACTAGATGCCGCTTGATTTACTCTGCTGTTCATACTGCAGAACACTTGCACTATGTAGTTTTTTGTAGGTCCCGCTCTGTAATATGTGGCCAGAAACGCAGGGCAGCTTCACATGAGTTCATATTGTCTGTGCGTGGTAGTACATTTTGTCTATGATCAAGTATAACTTGTTGCCAGTTGTCTCATTATCATGGTTTCCTTTATTGGTGCAGTCACCTGATGGACACAGCTTGTAGGGCTGGTGTCACTGCCGATGTCCACCGTGGGAGTTCTGGCACCTTCTGCAACTCTGAAGAGACTTATGTAATGTAGTGGCTGTCCGAAATATGTGTTATGTTGCTTGTATAAAGCATTTAAGGATTCGAGTCTAATATGTCGAGGGCTCCTAGCTGCACGCTCACTGTCAGTGGTGGAGGTTCAGAGCTTTTTATGTTATTTGAATTTCCCAAACTGGGTTCAGTTATGTGATCTATCTAGTACATCATTTAAAACAACATAGAAATTATCCCTTCTAATATATAGCACTGGAAAGTTTGATAAGACTCTAACAACGTTGTTAAATGTTACGGTCTCTTCTCCTACTATATCTCTGCCCACTTAGATGGTTTGTGGTTTTCTGACACAGAAAAAAAATATCTGAACAGAATTCCCTAGCATTGTTATGAAGGTAGAACTATATTCCAGGAAGTGTCTTTTCTTGGTTTGGTGTAAATCTATAGGGTAGTTTGTCTAGTTTCATGGCACAATAGCTCCTTGACCCGGATTATTTTCTTTCCCAGCTAAATTTACCCTGAAAACAGCAAAATCTTCCTGACTCCCAGCCTTGCTACAGAGTCACAGCCACAGTGCCTCAAGCTAACTACAAGATGATGGAGAACATAAAAGGAGGTGCAGTCACAGTCTCAAGCAATATCACAACAGTGAGGCCCTGCAGAATGTCTCCAAAGACAAAGACCCACACTATAGTTGATAAGGTTGGGAACACTCTCAATATATTCCAACTCGGCAGGAAAACACATTGGAGGTTCTAAGGACAACATTATTAGTCGATGCATCTTGTGGCTTGCCAGAGCTCCTGACTGCCATGTCAGCAGACCGTCATGTCCTTCCAATGTGCCCTTCTGATCCGATCATGATGATTCTGTGTGAGGCACTCACATTTCTTGATAGAAGGTTGGTGACGATGCTGTGCAGATCTTCCAGTGTGGCATCCCGGGTAGCACTGGATCAGAGGGTGGACTCTCGGCATAACTGTCATTGCAAATAATCAGGGAGGAATGGGATCATGTATTCTGGAAGGATCCTCACGTGAAAAGTTGTGGGACCATCAACAGCTACTTCTGTCAGCGGTTTGTTTTTGCCACCAATGCACTTGTGACTGATAGCGTCATCATCGGGTCAGCTCCGTCACCAGGAGGTAATCTTTTTAGCCAAGGAGATGACTTAGGATCCGTACTAGAATAGTGATCTAAAATTACCTCCTATCTAAGAAAGGTACATTTAATAAAACCTAGATAAGGGTAAGATTAAAAACAGAGATGGATAAGCTTAGAGAAGTGTTAAATGTCCCCCACATCATACAAAATAAAATCAGATCAGGTCTACATGTTTCAGCCTACTTTGCGCCCCAGCGGGTCTGCAGCTTTCGTCAGGACCAAATAGAGATTTAAAGGATCCCCTTTCTTTTCTTATGTAGCCAGTTGGGATACTTTCCCTTGGTTTCTGCTTACCGTAGTTTGATTCACTCCTCTAGAGTAAATGGAGAGAACATTGCACTCCTCTTAGTTATGAGTCGCATTGGCCCCATAGGATGCGGGGGGAGGCGGTGTAGCTGTCCACTTTGTGTGCAGTGTTTCTGTGCTCAAACTGCCCCTCCCGTCCTGGATGTTACCCAGGGGGGAGTTCCGGGACCTTTATTAAAGGACAATAACTATCATTGCTACAGAGACACATGGGGCTCACAAACAACAGAAAATTCAAATTGCTTTAAAATATCTGGCAGATTTAATGTTCTGGCAGTTTATGTATTCACATCAGGCTTCCTGGCCATCATTAGTGCACAGAAGAAATATTGTACTCTTTCTCTTTAGGAATCCATAGGACATTTTTGCAAAGGAATGATGAAAACTATGTTGTTTTGAAGCTTTTCTGAACTCATTCATTTGTTAAGGATTACTGTGATGGGGCTATGGGTACTGTCTAGAGGAAATGTGGTCTAGCAGTGAAGCTGATGGCTATTGAATCTGGTTGTGTGGGTTTCCCCTGTATCTGTGACTTGGCTGAAAATGTTATAATTCTAGGGTACACATTTAATCTGCTTGTGCTTAAAAGTGTAACTATGTCTGACACGTGAAATTGTCAATATGTTAAATGTAAAGTAATAGTGCAATACAAGGGTCACCAATTACTGTACATTATCTTGTACTGGCTCTCAGCAACAGTCTCTCCCTTTAATGTTAGTGCTCCATTGCTTCCTAGCTATTTTTGAACTACATAAATACCAATACATACCACATGTATTTATTTATGTTTCACATAAAACAAAATAAAGAGCAGGTGTAAAAATCTCTATTACGATCACAATCACTCCAGAGTTTGCAACCACAAAGAAAAGGTTTTTCTTATGTACCAATCCCATTTTAGGAGTTGAAAAAGTTTCACCAACTTGTAAAATGGGGATATAAATAGATACTGATGCAGTATTTGGAAAGGGATTGTTAGGGCATCCCTTCCAAATACCACGGGGCAGATTTACAAGGAACTGACGCATCTGCATAGATGCGTCAGTTTTCTTGCGCCAGAGTCAAATGTCCTTGCGCTGCCATGGATGCGCTGTATTTACAATACAGTGCTCCATGGCGCAAGGATTAACAGATGCATCAGAAATTCTGACGCATCTGTTGGCCCAAAAGTCACGCATTGCTGGAGTTGTGTCGCAAGCACGATGCAACTCCAGCAATGTATTTTGAGGCATATACCTACTGTACTGCATCACTCCTTACGCCTGCTTCAAGCAGGCGTAAGGTTTTGACGCAGTGGCATCCTAAAAGTGGCGCAGTGATATCTTGTAGATTTCACTGCATCACTTTTACGAGGCCTTCCTGCGTGGAAACGCCCACCCTGCATACATTATACCTGACGCAGGTATAATGTAACGCAGGGCTTTACAACGTGACGCATCTCCCTAGATGCATCACGTTATAAATAGGCCGCATAGTTTGCGCCGCCGTTGCGTCAAAAAAAGTGACGCAATGGCGGCGCAAGGAGGCGCAAGGGACTTGTAAATCTGCCCCCACATCATTATCCAATGTTTTAATGATTTGCAAAAGTAATTCAGGTTACTGACTTCCAAGTTGGAGTGGTAACCGATTCACAAACGTTAAGGGGTCTCCTTTGAATCCCTTCCTCTTTCAAAATTTTTGTAAATCTTTCAGGGCGGAGTAGGCTGTGATCCAGGCCACTACTCCCAACTGTCAATAAAACATTTTTTATGATTTTTTTAAAGCAGGCTGTTCCCTTTAATGAAAACAGGCTGCTTACAAAAATCGTATTTAAAATCACTCACAGACATGGTGGTCTCCTGACCCTTTCAGACCACCATCCATGTGAGTTTGTCCAAGAAGAGCAAGTCGCAATTTGTAACCTATCTCATGAATATTAATGAGGTCGGTCGGACTGCGACCGATTCCGATTCAGAATTTTACAAACTATGGGGCATATTCACAAGGACACATTGCGTAGTTAGCGGCACTTTATCGCAGCCAAAGTGGCGATAAATTCATCGCACCATTCACAAGCTGGTGTTAACAGCCCATAACACCATTTTACCCGCGATAGCATCCGCAAAAAACATCGCCACAGATGACCCCTGCAACTATCGCTAATGAGATGCAGAGTAGGCGTTTCCGAGCAAAAATCGGCGACAGCAGAACACCACAACATTCTCAACGACCAGCCCGATCAGCGATAAGACCACAAAACAGGCGATGAGGCGCGTTGGCAGCAGGAACCTAACACCTGCTCTGACCTGGTGTAAAGTCGGACGACAACCTGCACCATCAAAGGGAGACCAGTCCACACCCACACATGAAGAACAACAGATGCCATGGAGCTACTCACCATGCATCCCGGAGCCCTGAGAGGGCAACAACACCCTCCGCCACCACCCCCAGGGCCCCAGCACCCCCCCCCCCCGGACCACCACAGAGGCAGCGCAGACAAAGACAGCGGACCGTCAGGAAACGCACAAGCCCCACAGACCTAACACCAGACAATGCCCACTACAGGCTTAAAAGGACAACCATCCACCGCATCCGGGTCACCATTGCCCACAGGCTGACTGTACCAACACAGCGGACAACCAACATCCCTCCGCAGACAAAGCTGCTGGCTGTGCTGCACAAGTTGGCCTCCCGTACCCCCCAAACAATATCTGCCAGAGTCGGAGAAGACACAAAGGTAGCCCCATCCAAGTTCCCCACACCTGTCCTGGATGCCATCACCAGCCAGGTACACCAGTACCTAAACGTCCCCCACAATGTGCAGGAACAGCTGGAGACCAAGCAAGGCCTACACGCCATAGCAGGAGTCCCGCACCTGTTGGGGGCAATCCACCGCACACATGTGCAACTAGTGCCCCCTGCAGAAAAAACACAATTACCGCAACAGAAAGCACACGCATCCCACCAATGTGCAGGCAATAGTGGACCAGAGGGGACCCTACACCAAGGTTGCAGCCAACTACCCAGCCAGTGTGCATGATTCCAGCATCCCCCGACAGTCCATCATCAACCAGCGTTACCAGGATGGCACCCATGGAAATGCACTGCATGTAGGTAAGTACCAAATAAAAACAGCACACACCTCAACTCCACAATCATGCAACTCACAACACTGGCAATGCGCACATCACAAAATCACATACAACATGCCAGACAACATGCCCACCCACCAGACACAACAGCACAACTCACTGTGGCAACCTTGATCAGCCATGTACACGAACCATCAACGGCATGGCACCGCAGCCACACAATAGTTGAATGTGGGGAGAGGTGGGAACCAGGTATGTGCGAAGTAGGCACGTGACCCATGAATGAGAATGTACACAATGCCAACTGTGGTGGAGATGTCCTGGACAGATTGCAGTATGCAGACCACAGACATATCCATGCCCACATGCACTGCTGATGTGTGGAGTGCAGTGGACAGGGGACGCAACCATGTCACCACAGCCAGTGGGGAAGAACACGGAAATGTAGCTTGTGACGTCCCCCTTTGCAAGCGTGTGCAGAGTGGCCTGGCCCAGCGTACGCAAGGCCAGCGTAGGGGTCTGAATAAAAAGCATGTAGCCCTGGGCGTGGTCCTCTTCCGGAATGGCAAACGTGCCTGCCAGTGCGGCGCCTCGTAGCCCGCCACGAGGCCGACGCCCTCGACATGAGCGCTGTGGCCTGCGAACCTATGCGCCTGCTGCACCATGGGCCCCTGAACTCCCAACCTGTCATGCCCGCCCAGGCGAATACAGGCCTCACAGCTCACCTGCCGACACCGGCAGAGGGCCCACCACATGCCGGCGTAAACTCCAAGCCCGAACCCCGCATCCCTGGCAGCCTGCATCGCGGGGTAACGACCCATGGATGTCTGCCCCTACTGACCGCTGCCCCGGGCCTACACTGCGGTCAAGAAGGTCACACATGTGGGACTGAGTCTTGATTTGGCAATGGCCGAGTACACACGCAAATGCTGAGTTTAACTCACTATACTCCCTTCTATGTGGTGACATGAAGTATGTGCATGGCATCCCAGCCACATGTGTCTGTGGGCCCTTGGAGACTACGCCTTCGGACTACACTGTGGGCCTGCAGGCCTCACACAATTCCAATCCAGTCTGTACCAGGCAGGGCACGGCATCGTCGCTGGCCAAACACCCGCTCAGCTCTGTCACTACTGCCTCGGTCAACCACGAGTCATCACCACATGCCATTTCAATGCCGTGTGTTAGTGTTCCAGGAGGAGCTTGCTGAACAGCGGTTGGCCCGCGCTGTCCGCTGCCTCCGGACCACACAGCGGTCGAGTAGGCCACACATTGGGAACTCTGTCATGAATCATTTATGGCCGAGCTGATAACATTTTACAGGCCACGTCGCAGACTGCATCCCCTCACAGCTCCGGTGCCACTAAGTCTGTTCCCCGACATCTATGGACACTTACTTCTTGAGATCTGTTGGATACTGAGTCCATGGTTTGGGGGTTGTCTTCATCATCATGTTGGTGATACTGACTATGTTTCCAAGATGAGGCTGTAGCATTCCACTCCTCCATTTGCTGCCTCCGGCCGGCTACTGCCCTCTGCATCATGCCCTGGTGGGGCCCTTCCACTGTCCCCCACAAACCTCCGTGACATTCACCTTCGACATCGACGAGGACCCGCTCCCCTAGCGTGCCACTATCTCACTGCACCGCAAGTCTCCGTCCCGTGGCGGTGTGGCTGTGCCCGCCGCAGTGCAACCGGGGCCACTAACTCTGTGCAGCTCAAATCATGGCCCCAACCTGAGGGCATGTCGGATGGCCTCGGTTCCGATGGGGGGCCTCAACGCCATGTCTCTGTGGCCCTGCGCTGTCCGCTGCCTTCCGGACTCAACTGCGGTCCACCTGGGCTCACACAACAGATCGAGTACTGGCCTGCCTGGACGTCGCAGCACCGCAGGATGCACACGCCACCACCGCCAGGACCAACTCCAAACGACAGGTGCCAGAGTCGTAAATGTCTAACTGCCAGACTGTCAGAGTTGCTCACACCTGTCGTGGGTGCCATCATCAGCTTGATACCCTGCTCAGCCCTACAGGTGCCACTTACTCAGTGCACAACGAATCAAGGACCATTCTGCTTGCATGTTGGGTGAACACTGTACTCTCTCCGGCTACTCTCATGATGCTTCACAGTTGTTTCTGTTATGCTGGTGTATTATGTTTCTGCTTCAATTGTGATCACTGTTCCAGTTGTTGCCAGCACCAACGACTCCCTGAGGGCTGGCTGACACTCACCCAATAAAGCTGTCGGGCGCACATGCCCATGGCCAGTTCAAGAGCTCTATGATTGTGTACGTGTGCTCATGATGTATGCATTCGGGCCACGGCCCCACAAATCACATTGTGCCGTGTGCAGAGGACGCAGCCATGTCACCGCAGCCAGAGTGTGGGACATTGCACATGTAGCTTTGTCGTCCCCCACTCAATACGTAAGAGGAGTGGACTGGGCCGGCGTGCACCAGACCAGCGTGGGGGTGTGGATGATTATCCCGTGGCTCAGGGTGTGGTCACTCATGGAAATGTGCAGATGCGGGTGTCTCTGTCGCAGTGTTGGTCTCCTTTGGGGAGTGTATGGTCCATGATGGGACTTAGATGCCCACGTATGTGATCTAGTTCAGCTTCCATGAGGTGGGACCCCACCCGCACCTGTTCGGACACCCCCTTCTGGCAGTCTGACACCTGGCCTTGGAATGCGATGTGTGCTTGGGTGCGCTGCTGGGAGCCAGACGTGGTGGTGTGTGCGTCCAGCTGTGTTGTCTGTGCAGGGGGTGGGGTATCCTCGATGCAGCGGTGTTGCCCTGCTCCTGGAGGTCGATTGCCTAAGATGTCCATGGCTTGTTGTAGGGCGTCGGTGTCGAAAGTGTGGAGGTCCTCTTCAGCATCACTGTAGAGTTGTCTGGTCTGCTCTGCTGGAGGTGTTGTTTGTCCCTCTGCAATGTGAAGGGGAGATGCTTGTTGACATTGTGTTGGCATGTATGTTCACGCATTATTCAGGTTTACATACAGACTGCACGACAATGTACATTGTGACTGTTTGGGAGGAGCGGACTATTTGATGCGGGACAGTGGACATTTGGACTACATGATGTAGGTGAGGTTGTACACGTACATTTGCATCTCACAGTTCCCTGCTAGGTCAGATTTGATTGGCCATTTCCTACGCACAGGCAAACCCAGTTGTGTCCTCTGTTCTGCAGTGTAAGTGTTGCACTGTGTACCACATTGTCGTCCATGTGGATGTGCTGGCATTGCTATGTGTGTGTGCTGCATTTTGGGAGGGTTGCACCTGCAACTGTGATTTTGCTGCCCCTTATCCCTTGGAGGCGGTGTGCCTTTGACTTTTGGGCTTTTAAGTTGCTGTGATGTTGGTGACTTGGGTCATTTGTGCTCTTGGACGGTTTTTGTACTCTTGTCCATTGTTTGTCTGCAGATGTCTTGTTGCCGTCAGTGGTTGTTTGTGCAGGTGGATGTGTCAGAGTGTGACCTGCTCCTTTCCGGATGTGGTCCACACTCAGCCACCTCAGTCTCGTGGCGTGCACAATGTCATGGTGATTGTACTCCGGCCATGCTGCTCGTCATGTGGTGTCACTTGCATTGTCAGTGTGGCTCTCACATATGCATCTTTGCTGTCTTTCGCACGGGTGCATGTGTGTGTCGTGGACTTGGTGATGTGTGGGGTGTGACCCCTTTGGGCAAATGGTGGACGGGGGCCTACTTGATGTTTGTATGTGTGCTGCAGTGTGCCACGGGGATCAGGGACATGACCCAGGGTCGTTGTGGGTGTGCGGTGTGCTACACGTCGTTGTGCATGTGTGCCATTGTGCCCGTCCCCCCAGTCCCTGTTCATTACTCACCCTGTTAATGTTGTGTCCGGTCATGTCGTGCTGTATCAGGACTCCAGACTCCTTGCACCGTCTCCGCACTGATGACTGTGGCCGCCATTTGCTCCAGCTCCTCCTGTGGCGCTGGGCTCCTGTGAGAAGTTGGCCTGGTATATGCTGTCCACTAATTAAAGTGGGCACCTTGCACCAGTCCAAACGACCTTTATTGATGATTAGGTTAAAGACAACCTTTATAGAAAGCTGACCTAGTGGTAGCTGTGGAGCGCAGCCTTCAGGCTAAGTCTTGAAGGAATGTAAAGCAGCTTGTTTTACCAGTATATAACCTCCTGAATGACCAAGTGAAAGGAGAACCACACCAGGTGTATATAAAATATATGTATTTATCACTAAACACTCTCTACTAACCTCTTTATGAGATTAGAGAACAATACACACACTATTAAATCACTAGAATGACAGTAAATAGCACAATACACAGCGGGCTCCAGGGGGAGACTGAACCGTATACTAAGAAAGTGGTATAAGAACCACGACTTGACTAGACACAGTGCCTAGAGCACGTAGAATCGCTGGGACCCCAAGGAACCACCCAAGGTAGTGACAGAGGGGACCCACGGAGGACGGGTGCAGTGTGGGAACACAGACGCGAGCTCCGTACAACTTTATGGGAAAGTCGCAGTTGGACTTTTAAAGATTAAGGACACTTAGGAGAGGACTTCAAGCAAACCCAGCTAAACATAGAAAGTTCTAAGGCCAGCACCCTTGGGAGTACCGAGGTACCCGTGTTACCTATCCCAGAGGAGCCGGGTGCATAGAGGTCAAGTGGTGTCGGAAACCCTCATCGTTTTCAATGGCGTGATGCGAGAAAGTACTGCTGCCGTGGAGAAGAAAAGTGTCCGGGGTGATCCAAGCCTGGATCGGAGATGTGAAGAACCTGAAAGCAGAGGGGACAAAGTCTGGGTCACTTCACGTGACCAGGAGCAGAGCAATCGAATGCCCACCGATGTCGGGTGCTTCAGGTGCGAAGAGGTGAAGCTTGACTCTGCAGCGACGGGGACCAGGAGACATCTGCGACAACCACAGTCCGGATTCGAGCTGTCCCACAAAGGATGTCGAGTGCTGGGGTGTCACTGTCCGGATTGAATACCAACAAGCCTTGGCAACTGCAACCCACGTGGTCAGAGGAAAGATGCTTCTGTGAGGACCAGCAAGGTCCTGGGGACTCTCCAAGCAATGGAGAGTCAGGGCACGTCTGGAGCAACCAGGGAAGCCCACTGAAAGTTAAAGTTGCCTTCTCAGGGACCCACAGGCCAACGGACCAGGGATCGCAAAGGGACCTCAAGAGGAATCACAAAGTGCCAGCCCACGGAACACTCGTGGAGTGTAGGCTGAAAATCTTCGGTGGAATTACTGCTCGGGGTCAGGACTACAAGTAGCCCAAAGCACAGCTTCTGGGGTTGCCGAAAAGCATATGTTGCTGCAAATGTACAAGGTGCCCAGGGGTACGGGTTTCACGGTCCCCACAAGGGATACGGGCCTCAGAATTGCTGAGAGCGCAGATCAACCTCGGAGACTTTGGGAACCCACCCCCTGTGTTGCAGAAATCTTCAGAGTCCTTCGGGAGCTTCGTAGATGCAAACTGGTCAGATGCATTTAGGTGCCTTGTGTGAGAAAGTGCCATCTTTCTTACATGGTATGCCCCCACTTTTTGCTGAATGGCTGATGTACTTTGACTGAGTGTGCCCTGGGCTCCTGCCAACCAGGTACCCAGGGCCTGTGTTCCTTCCCTAAAATTGCATTGATACCTACACCCAATTGACATCCCTGGCCACAGGTCAGCCCCTGGTAATGGTACCATGGGTACCCAGGGCACTGTGACCAGGGAAGGCCCCTAAGGGCTGCAGCACTTGTTGTGCCACCCTTAGGGACCCTGCACCTTACACACACACACTGCCTTTGCAGGCTGCGTGTCTTGGTGCAGGACAAAAGTGAAGAGTCGACATGGCTCACATCCCTGTGTGCCATGCCTACAAGCCACTGCCCTGGCCTAGGTCAGCCACCCCTCTAGCTGGGTGCACTATGCCAGTGGTGAGGGCATAGAGGCATGAGCCCTGTGCCCCTACAGTGCCCAAGTCCATTCTTGGGCATTGTAAGTGCAGTGCTGCCATTAAGAGTATATGGTGCTGGGAGTCTGTCATTACGAACTCCACCGCACCATAATGGCCCCACTGAAGACTAAGAAGTTTGGTATCAAACTTCTCAGCACATTAAACCCCACTGATGCCAGTGTGGGATTTAATGTAAAACGCACTCCAGAGGGCATCTTAGAGATGCCCCCTGAAACCAACCCGACCTCCAGTGTCCGGACTGAGTGGCTGCCCAGGCTGCCACCACCAGACATGTTTCTGGACCCCTGGGTCGAGAGCCTCTGCTCTCAGGGGCCTGAAACAATGCACATCCCGGGACGAGGTGCCAAAGCCTCCTCCCCCAGGATGGGCAGGGGGAGCTTCAAAGGCCTGCCGCCTTTGGAGTTTCCCCAGACCATTTGCTGCTTCCAGCAAACTGGTCCCCACTGGTTCTACCCCCACTCCTGGCGGGAGAACCGGCGGGAAAACCAGAAGCAGGAAATGGGCTGTGCCCACCTCTGCCAACTCCACCCCTAAGGTGGGGGAGGCGAGGTGAAGCACAAACTCGAGTCCCCGCCATCTTGAGGATGGGGGACCTGGCCAACCAGGGACAGGCTCCTGCCCCCTCCCACTGGAGAGGAACAGAATAGGGGTGTACCCACCCCAGGGAAGGGACCCATTGGTCCCTGCCCTTACCTACCTGTAACCACCCCTAAATTTAGTATTTAGGGGCTCCCTGGACCTTCCTTCGGGAGTTCCCAAATCCGAAAACAAGAAGAGAAGACGAAGCAAGAAGACCAGCCGTGCAGCTGCTAAAAAGGAGGCGACAACAACTGACTTGGCCCCAGCCCTACCGGCCTGTCGACCTCTGAACCTGCTCCTGCGGAATCCCGGCCTCAGCAACCTCACAAACCCCGGAGGACCTGACTTCTGTGCTACAGCCTTCGACCCAGGGACTCCCACGAGCAGTGGTACTGCTCAAAAGAAAACCTACCAAAGACCCGGCCCTGGCACGGAGCCGCGAAACCTGCACACTCTGCACCCGCCGAGTCCAGCCTGTGCCTGAGTGACCAAAGACCTCGAGGACGTCCCCCGGCGATTCTGACCTGGAATCCAGTGGCCAAGGACCCTCCTCGACGACCCAGACGACGCCTGCAGCCTCAGGACAAGGGACCCCTCCAACCGCGACCAGCAGGGGGTAAGATTTCCCGACCTCAAAGACACCCCTGCACCCGGCGCCCCACGGCCCCCTGTGCCCAACTCCTGGGTGTCTACCTATCCTCCAAGACCCCAACTTACCTCCTGAAGTGTTGGTCGTCCCTGAAGAATCACCGTCCCCGAGCCTGCAGCCTTTCTTCACCTTTCACGACCTCTATTGTTTAACATTGAGCGCCCGACGGCTCAAAGCACCCTGCACCCAGCCGCCCGAGTGCCCCTGGAAGTGCAACCTCTATCCTAACCTACTTCCCTACTTGCCCTGAGCAAGTGACCAGGAGCCCAGCTCCCACAGTCGCGTGGCCTGCTTGCCAGCAGCCACCAACCCGGGGCCCCCGCCTGCCATAGGATAACATTGGGCCTTCTCACTCTGCACCCGGCCGCCCCTGTGCCGCTGAGGGTGTAAAAACTGTACTTACCTGATCCTGGGGGACCCCTGAGTCTTACCCAGAATCTTAACCCTGCCAGTCAAGTACTTACCCGAAATCCGATAACTCACTTTTCTTCCATAGGGTTCCATTGACTGGTTTTCTGCGAAATTTCTTCTAAGTGTGGAGTTCTGAAACTTTAGAATATTCACCAAAAATCAACCGAGTCACGAAAACGAAAATACTCACCTAGTATTAGGAGGGGCCTCAGTGCTGGACCCGAGTGCCCAACACTGGCCCTAAAAAGTAATCGCAACGTTACTTACCGTTAACTCACTTTTCTTTCATAGGGATCCATTGACTGGTTTTCTGTGAAATTTCTTCTAAGTGTCGATTTCTGTATTTTACAAATATTCTTTAAAAATCGAACAAACTACAAAAACGTAATTACTTACCTGTTTTAAGTAATGTCCCAGTGCTGAACCTAGGAGTCCAGCACTGGATTACAAAAGTAACGTAAACATACTTTGCTTGCACACTGTATTTCCTTTCATAGGATAACATTGGTAATTTTACCCAGAAAAGTTTCTAAGTGTCAGCTTTTGAAATATAGTAATATTCTTCAAAAATCACTACAATAACCAAAACGCTTTTTCTTACCTGTTTACAGGAAGTGTCCCAGGACTGAATCCAGGATCCAGTCCTGTGGTTAGAAAGGTGCTCTGCAAAGTAATCAATTGTAATTAAGTATAATTTTCCATTGAGCTCAATGTTGCATTGAATTTGACCCTGTGTTGCCTCTTGCACCAACTGTGATAACCACTATCAAAAAAGTCTACTGCCTATCTGTAAGGCGAATAACCAAAGCATCTCATACTGAGAAAGTATATTTTGATCCTATTGTTGGTTCTAAAATAAAACAAGCATATATTTTTTTATATACAAACCATTGGCCTAGAGTTCAGTTCTTGAGTGTGTGGCTTCATTTGCTGACTGAGTGTGTACAACAAATGCTTTACACTGTCCTCTGATACTGCCTTACTGCTCGACCAAGCTACCACTTTGGAGAGTAAGGTTATATCTAACTTTAGCCTCTGTCAACCCTCTGGGGACTGTGGACTCTGTACACCCTAAACCTTACTTGGGTACAGTATATACAGAGCCACTTTCCTACATTGGTGGATCAGCGGTGGGATACAAACTTGCATTTGTTGGACTACTTGGTTACCATCTGATCACACGACAGAACTCTTAAATTGCCTTTAGAATTCTGATTTTTTTAATTGGCATTTTTTTTTGCCAAATTACTAAAAGTCTTGTTAGGGCCTTGCTTAAGTCCCTGTAGCATCTTAGAAAATAAAAAGTCACTATAGCCAAGGTTAGAGGGGTTAGAATTTTTTTTAAAAAATGTCTCAAGACAAGAACCCAGCTACTAGTGAAGATAATAATGACATACAGGAACTGGTTGAGGAGCTCGACCTCACCCCTTATCTTCATTTGTCTTTCAAAGAGATAAGGTCCTTATGCAAACTTAAAGATATACCAATGGGCCAGCATCCAACCAAACAAGGGCTCCAGGAGCTCCTGGCTGAGTATGCTAAAGCCCACCCCTCTGAGCATGGTGATGACCCAACAGAGGAGGAAAGGAATGAGGAGGATGGGGATGGTAACCCACCTCCATCACTTCCTAGGGAAGATAGGGTCCCTGCACCCTTAACTCCAAGAATAGACCTCTGGGGACCTAGGGGCCACCTAGGTGGTCCTGGTCCCAGAGAGGACACTGAGGATACCCTCAGTGAGGAGGACAACTTGTTAGCCAGGTTGGCCAAACGACTGGACCTAGAGACCAGACTCCTGGCTCTAGAGAAGGAAAGACAGGAGATGGGTTTAGCACCCATCAATGGTGGCAGCAATACTAAAAATAAGGATAGGGAGGAAACTTCTGAACCTAAAATCCCCAAAGGGATTGTCCCTAAGTTTGAGGAAGGTGATGACATCACCAAATGGTTCACAGCCTTTGAGAGGGCTTGTGAAATAAGAAGAGTAAAGAAACCTCTGTGGGGGGCACTCCTGTGGGAACTGTTCTCTGGTAACTGCAGAGACAGGCTTCTGACCCTCTCTGGGCCAGATGCAGGGTCCTATGACCTCATGAAGAGTACTCTGATTGAGGGATTTGGGCTCACTACTGAGGAGTATAGAATTAGATTCAGGGGGCTCACAAAACCCAGACCCAGTCCTGGATTGACTTCGTGGACTACTCAGTAAAGACACTGGATGGCTGGTTAGCTGGACATAATGTGCATGATTTTTCTGGACTTTACAATTTGTTTATGAAGGAACACATACTAAGTAATTGCACAAATGAAAAGTTGCATCAGCATTTGGTAGACCTAGGTCTAATTTCTCCCCAAGAATTGGGAAAGAAGGCAGACCACTGGGTCAAGACTAGGGTGACAAGGACAACCACTGGGGGTGACCAAAAGAAGGTGGTCACCAAACCCCCCAGGGGAAAGGTGGTGAGAATCCCCAAGATAAAAAGTCTGAGTCTTCCAAAGGGCCCCAAAACCTGTTCAGGGGGTGGGTCCCAAACTACTCCCTATGTGCCTCAACCCTATAGGGGGAAGAACTTTGATCCCTTGAAGGCCTGGTGTAATAACTGTAAGAAGTCAGGACACCTCACTGTAGACAAAACTTGCCCCCACAACAAAGCCCCTAAGGCACCCAGTACAGCTACTCCTGGGGCCGCAAGTTTACAGATGGGATCAGAAGTGTACCCTGAGCAAATCTGGGAACCCACTGAGGCAAGTCTGGTCTCCCTAGGGGAAGTGGAATTTGCCACTGTAGCTGTGTGGCCACCCAACTTAAAGAAGTATTTGCAATACCCCTGGGTGAATGGAACTAGAGTAGAGGCTCTGAGGGATACAGGTGCCAGTGTCACTATGGTGAGGGACACACTGGTTTCCCCTGAGCAATACTTGATTGGGAAAACTTACCCAGTCACCAATGCTGACAGTGTCACCACTAGTCATCCCATGGCCCTGGTGACATTAGGCTGGGGGGTTACTGGCCTGAAGCAGGTAGTGGTCTCTCCGAAGTTACCAGCTGCATGTCTGCTAGGAAATGATCTGGAAACCTCAGCCTGGGCAGAGGTGGAGCTAAAGGCCCATGCAGCCATGCTGGGCATCCCTGAATTGGTGTGTGTAAAAACAAGAGCACAGAGCAAAAGGCAGGGTGAAGAAATAGTGTTGGAGCCTGGAATGATGGCCCAGCCTACCAAGAGAAAAGGAAAGAAGACTGGCGGACCAGCTTCTACACAGTCACAAGAGCAGGACCCCTCTCCTCAGGGAGAGAACCTGGAAGCCCCAGAGGGAACTGAGCCCCTAGAGCTTGACCCTTACCAGGTTGAACTCTTGGGCCCAGGGGACCCTCTAGGGAAGAGCTGTGCCAGGGACAGCAAGACTGTCCCACTCTTGAAAGCCTGAGGCAGCAAGCTGTTTCAGAAGCCAAGGGAGATGTCAGTGGTACCCACAGAGTCTATTGGGAAGAGGGATTACTGTACACTGAGGCAAAAGACCCCAACCCTGGAACCACCAGGAGAGTGGTAGTGCCCCAGAAGTACAGGGAGTTCCTCCTAACTTTGGCTCATGACATCCCCTAGCTGGACATCTGGGCCAAACCAAAACTTGGGAAAGGCTAGTTAGCCACTTCTACTGGCCCCAGATGCACCAAAAGGTGAAGGAGTTTGTCAGCTCCTGTGTTACCTGTCAAGCCAGTGGCAAGACAGGTGGCCATCCAAAGGCCCCCTGATACCACTACCTGTGGTGGGGGTTCCCTTTGAAAGGGTAGGTGTGGACATAGTGGGTCCACTGGAACCTCCCACAGCCTCAGGGAACAAATTCATACTGGTGGTAGTGGATCATGCCACTAGGTATCCTGAGGCTATTCCCCTTAGGACTACTACAGCTCCTGCAGTAGCCAAAGCCTTCATTGGTGTCTTCACCAGGGTAGGGTTTCCTAAGGAGGTGGTTTCAGACAGAGGTTCCAACTTCATGTCTGCTTACCTGACCCACATGTGGAAGGAGTGTGGGGTGCAGTACAAGTTTACTACACCCTACCATCCACAAACCAATGGCCTTGTTGAGAGGTTCAACAAGACATTGAAAGGCATGATCATGGGGCTCCCTGAAAAACTCAAAAGGAGATGGGATGTCCTACTACCATGCCTGCTTTTCGCTTACAGAGAAGTGCCACAGAAGGGGGTAGGTTTCTCACCCTTTGAACTTCTGTTTGGCCATCCTGTGAGGGGACCACTCTGTCTTGTAAAGGAGGGCTGGGAGAGACCTCTCCAAGAACCCAAACAAGATATAGTGGACTATGTGCTTGGCCTAAGGTCCAGAATGGCTGAGTACATGGAAAAGGCATCCAAGAACCTTGAGGCCAGCCAGGAGCTTCAGAAGCACTGGTATGACCAAAAAGCTGCACTGGTTGAATTCCAACCTGGGCAACAGGTATGGGTTTTGGAGCCAGTGGCACCAAGGGCCCTCCAGGACAGATGGAGTGGCCCTTACCCTATCCTAGAGAAAAGAGTGAGGTCACCTACCTGGTTGACCTGGGCACCAGCAGGACACCCAAAAGGGTTATCCATGTGAACCGCCTAAAACTCTACAATGACAGGGCTGACATCACCATGCTGATGGTGACAGATGAGGAACAGGAAGCTGAGAGTGAACCTCTCCCTGATCTCCTCTCCCACAGCCCAAAAGATGGGTCAGTAGATGGAGTTGTCTTTTCAGACACCCTCACTGCCCAACAGCAGACTGACTGCAAGCAAGTCTTGCAGCAGTATGCTGGGCTCTTTTCCTTGACCCCTGGTCTGACAAACTGGTGTACCCATGATGTGGACACTGGTGACAGTGCACCTGTCAAAAACAAGATCTATCGTCAGTCAGACCAAGTTAAGGAAAGCATCAGAGCTGAAGTCAGCAAGATGCTGGAGCTAGGGGTTATTGAGCCCTCTGAGAGCCCCTGGGCTAGCCCAGTGGTTCTGGTCCCCAAACCTCATCAAAAGGGTGAAAAGAGAGAGATGAGGTTTTGTGTGGACTATAGGGGTCTCAACTCTGTCACCAAGACAGATGCACACCCTATCCCAAGAGCTGATGAACTGATAGACAGATTGGGTGCAGCCAAATACCTGAGTACCTTTGACTTAACTGCAGGGTACTGGCAGATTGGCATGGCCCCAGGAGCCAAACAGAAAACAGCATTCTCCACACCTGATGGGCATTTTCAGTTCACTGTTATGCCCTTTGGTTTAAAGAATGCCCCTGCCACCTTCCAGAGGTTGGTGAATCAAGTCCTTGCTGGGTTGGAGTCCTTTAGTGCAGCTTATCTTGATGATATTGCTGTCTTCAGTTCCACCTGGCAGGATCACCTGGTCCACCTTGGGAAGGTTTTAAAGGCCCTGCAAACTGCAGGCCTAACTATCAAGGCATCCAAATGCCAGATAGGGCAGGGCACTGTGGTGTACTTGGGCCACCTGGTTGGTGGAGGCCAGGTACAACCCTTACAGCCCAAGATCCAGGCTATCCTGGACTGGGTAGCTCCAACAACTCAGACCCAAGTCAGGGCATTCCTTGGCTTGACTGGGTACTACAGGAGGTTTGTGAAGGGATATGGGTCCATTGTGACTCCCCTCACAGAACTCACCTCCAAGAAGATGCCAAAGAAAGTAAACTGGACAGTCTGTTGCCAAAAGGCTTTTGACACTCTGAAAGAAGCAATGTGCTCAGCACCAATTCTAAAAGCACCAGATTATGCCAAGCAGTTCATTGTGCAGACTGATGCCTCTGAGCTAGGGATAGGAGCGGTCCTATCCCAGACCAATGATGAAGGCCAAGACCAACCTGTTGCTTTTATAAGCAGAAGGCTTCTCCCCAGGGAGCAGCGGTGGAGTGCCATTGAGAGGGAGGCCTTTGCTGTGGTCTGGTCCCTGAAGAAGCTGAGGCCCTACCTGTTTGGAACTCACTTCCTAGTTCAAACTGACCACAGACCTCTCAGGTGGCTAATGCAAATGAAAGGAGAAAACCCAAAACTGTTGAGGTGGTCCATCTCCCTACAGGGAATGGACTTTGAAGTGGAACACAGACCTGGCACTGCCCATGCCAATGCAGATGGCCTTTCCAGGTTCTTCCACTTAGACAATGAAGACTCCATAGGGCAAGGTTAGTCTCATCATCTTTCGTTTGGGGGGAGTTGTGTGAGAAAGTGCCATCTTTCTTACATGGTATGCCCCCACTTTTTGCTGAATGGCTGATGTACTTTGACTGAGTGTGCCCTGGGCTCCTGCCAACCAGGTACCCAGGGCCTGTGTTCCTTCCCTAAAATTGCATTGATACCTACACCCAATTGACATCCCTGGCCACAGGTCAGCCCCTGGTAATGGTACCATGGGTACCCAGGGCACTGTGACCAGGGAAGGCCCCTAAGGGCTGCAGCACTTGTTGTGCCACCCTTAGGGACCCTGCACCTTACACACACACACTGCCTTTGCAGGCTGCGTGTCTTGGTGCAGGACAAAAGTGAAGAGTCGACATGGCTCACATCCCTGTGTGCCATGCCTACAAGCCACTGCCCTGGCCTAGGTCAGCCACCCCTCTAGCTGGGTGCACTATGCCAGTGGTGAGGGCATAGAGGCATGAGCCCTGTGCCCCTACAGTGCCCAAGTCCATTCTTGGGCATTGTAAGTGCAGTGCTGCCATTAAGAGTATATGGTGCTGGGAGTCTGTCATTACGAACTCCACCGCACCATAATGGCCCCACTGAAGACTAAGAAGTTTGGTATCAAACTTCTCAGCACATTAAACCCCCACTGATGCCAGTGTGGGATTTAATGTAAAACGCACTCCAGAGGGCATCTTAGAGATGCCCCCTGAAACCAACTTGACCTCCAGTGTCCGGACTGAGTGGCTGCCCAGGCTGCCACCACCAGACATGTTTCTGGACCCCTGGGTCGAGAGCCTCTGCTCTCAGGGGCCTGAAACAATGCACATCCCGGGACGAGGTGCCAAAGCCTCCTCCCCCAGGATGGGCAGGGGGAGCTTCAAAGGCCTGCCGCCTTTGGAGTTTCCCCAGACCATTTGCTGCTTCCAGCAAACTGGTCCCCACTGGTTCTACCCCCACTCCTGGCGGGAGAACCGGCGGGAAAACCAGAAGCAGGAAATGGGTTGTGCCCACCTCTGCCAACTCCACCCCTAAGGTGGGGGAGGCGAGGTGAAGCACAAACTCGAGTCCCCGCCATCTTGAGGATGGGGGACCTGGCCAACCAGGGACAGGCTCCTGCCCCCTCCCACTGGAGAGGAACAGAATAGGGGGTGTACCCACCCCAGGGAAGGGACCCATTGGTCCCTGCCCTTACCTACCTGTAACCACCCCTAAATTTAGTATTTAGGGGCTCCCTGAACCTTCCTTCGGGAGTTCCCAAATCCGAAAACAAGAAGAGAAGACGAAGCAAGAAGACCAGCCGTGCAGCTGCTAAAAAGGAGGCGACAACAACTGACTTGGCCCCAGCCCTACCGGCCTGTCGACCTCTGAACCTGCTCCTGCGGAATCCCGGCCTCAGCAACCTCACAAACCCCGGAGGACCTGACTTCTGTGCTACAGCCTTCGACCCAGGGACTCCCACGAGCAGTGGTACTGCTCAAAAGAAAACCTACCAAAGACCCGGCCCTGGCACGGAGCCGCGAAACCTGCACACTCTGCACCCGCCGAGTCCAGCCTGTGCCTGAGTGACCAAAGACCTCGAGGACGTCCCCCGGCGATTCTGACCTGGAATCCAGTGGCCAAGGACCCTCCTCGACGACCCAGACGACGCCTGCAGCCTCAGGACAAGGGACCCCTCCAACCGCGACCAGCAGGGGGTAAGATTTCCCGACCTCAAAAGACACCCCTGCACCCGGCGCCCCACGGCCCCCTGTGCCCAACTCCTGGGTGTCTACCTATCCTCCAAGACCCCAACTTACCTCCTGAAGTGTTGGTCGTCCCTGAAGAATCACCGTCCCCGAGCCTGCAGCCTTTCTTCACCTTTCACGACCTCTATTGTTTAACATTGAGCGCCCGACGGCTCAAAAGCACCCTGCACCCAGCCGCCCGAGTGCCCCTGGAAGTGCAACCTCTATCCTAACCTACTTCCCTACTTGCCCTGAGCAAGTGACCAGGAGCCCAGCTCCCACAGTCGCGTGGCCTGCTTGCCAGCAGCCACCAACCCGGGGCCCCCGCCTGCCATAGGATAACATTGGGCCTTCTCACTCTGCACCCGGCCGCCCCTGTGCCGCTGAGGGTGTAAAAACTGTACTTACCTGATCCTGGGGGACCCCTGAGTCTTACCCAGAACCTTAACCCTGCCAGTCAAGTACTTACCCGAAATCCGATAACTCACTTTTCTTCCATAGGGTTCCATTGACTGGTTTTCTGCGAAATTTCTTCTAAGTGTGGAGTTCTGAAACTTTAGAATATTCACCAAAAATCAACCGAGTCACGAAAACGAAAATACTCACCTAGTATTAGGAGGGGCCTCAGTGCTGGACCCGAGTGCCCAACACTGGCCCTAAAAGTAATCGCAACGTTACTTACCGTTAACTCACTTTTCTTTCATAGGGATCCATTGACTGGTTTTCTGTGAAATTTCTTCTAAGTGTCGATTTCTGTATTTTACAAATATTCTTTAAAAATCGAACAAACTACAAAAACGTAATTACTTACCTGTTTTAAGTAAATGTCCCAGTGCTGAACCTAGGAGTCCAGCACTGGATTACAAAAGTAACGTAAACATACTTTGCTTGCACACTGTATTTCCTTTCATAGGATAACATTGGTAATTTTACCCAGAAAAGTTTCTAAGTGTCAGCTTTTGAAATATAGTAATATTCTTCAAAAATCACTACAATAACCAAAACGCTTTTTCTTACCTGTTTACAGGAAGTGTCCCAGGACTGAATCCAGGATCCAGTCCTGTGGTTAGAAAGGTGCTCTGCAAAGTAATCAATTGTAATTAAGTATAATTTTCCATTGAGCTCAATGTTGCATTGAATTTGACCCTGTGTTGCCTCTTGCACCAACTGTGATAACCACTATCAAAAAGTCTACTGCCTATCTGTAAGGCGAATAACCAAAGCATCTCATACTGAGAAAGTATATTTTGATCCTATTGTTGGTTCTAAAATAAAACAAGCATATATTTTTTTATATACAAACCATTGGCCTAGAGTTCAGTTCTTGAGTGTGTGGCTTCATTTGCTGACTGAGTGTGTACAACAAATGCTTTACACTGTCCTCTGATACTGCCTTACTGCTCGACCAAGCTACCACTTTGGAGAGTAAGGTTATATCTAACTTTAGCCTCTGTCAACCCTCTGGGGACTGTGGACTCTGTACACCCTAAACCTTACTTGGGTACAGTATATACAGAGCCACTTTCCTACACCTGCTCAGCAGGGGAGTAACTCCTTTACTCCAAGGGAGATTCTTCAGTCGTCCAGCAAAGCATAGATCGTCGAAGGTTACTTGGTTTCTGTAGCAGAGTTTAGTCCAGGTAATATCTAAAGTCCTGTAGCCAGGGGTTCCTACTTTATACCCAAGGAAGGGGTGGGACAAACTCTGGGGACCCACCTATGGGAGGGTCAGGACAGAGGGGTGGCTACAACCATGTCCTTTGTCCAGTTTCGTGCCAGAGCAGGGGCTATCGGTTTGAGCTGGACTATGCACGAGGACATCAAAGGTGCCCCCAGTGCAGACATCAAAGCACTCTGAGAGTGCACCCACCCAGCCCCAATACACTAAAGCCTGTCTGGGAGGTGGTCACACCTCCCTGTGACAGGAAACCTATTGTCCAGCCTCCCCTGCCGGAGTTTCGTCCAGCAGCAGGAGGGCAGACTCGTGTCTGTGGCTGGTAGCATCCATTTTGTGATGCCAGGGTTCTGTGAAGCTGGTACCGGGTGTACCGGTGTTGTCATATTTCTCCCTCTAGGAGGGTGGAATCATACCTCCCACACCAGTTACTGGTGTGGAGGTATGATTCCAAGGTGTTTGACACCAAACACGACATGTTTCAATGCAGCCATTTTAAATTTAGCATTTACCGCGAGGTTATAATGCACTTAAGTATATATGGTTGGTTGCATCACAAACAACCCCAGAGAATAGGTTCCGAAGGCTGCAGAGGGGCTCTGCTCATGCATGGGCACCCTCTCACATAAAACCCAGCACCCTGCCTTCAGGATTGATAAGGCCTGCTATAGGGGCGACTGATAGGTTTATATGTGCAGTGATTAGGATAGATATAGTGAACCTATATCTAAGTAAGTGGTGCATGCACCACCTTACACAGGCTGCAGTAGCAGACCGGTGGTGTCATTTTAAATGGTCTCTCAGGGGTGGCATAATACATGCTGCAGCCCCTGGGAGGCCTCTGGGGTACCTATGCCCTGGGTACATAGTATACCATATACTAGGGACTTTTAAGGGTACCCCAGAATCCAATCTGGAGTGTACCTAAAGTACATGCAATCAATTTAGAGGAGAAAGCAGCTAGACTGGGGTCCTGAATAGCAGGGTCCCAGTCAGACTAAGTCGAAAACAGTGAAACATCAGCAAAAAGTGGGGGTAACTATAAGAAGCAGATCCTACTCTCCCACACAACCCCCCCCCCCAACGTCAGGACATTAAACTAACCTTGACCAGTTGAATCTTCATGTTCTAAGTGGAAATATCTGGAGAGTCCATCTGCATTGGCATGGTTACTCCCAGGTCTATGTTCCACTGTATAGTCCATCCCCTGTAGTGAAATGGACCACCTCAAAAGTTTGGGGTTTTCACCCTTCATCTGTTTTAGCCATAAGAGGGGCTTATGGTCTGTCTGAACAATGAAGTGAGTGCCAAACAAGTATGGCCTCAGCTTCTTCAGAGCCCAAACCACAGCAAAGGCCTCCCTCTCAATGGCTGACCAACGTTTCTCTCTGGGGGTCAGCCTTCTGCTAATAAAAGCTACTGGCTGATCCTGACCTTCATCATTCAATTGTGATAACACAGCCCCTACCC
Organism: Calotriton arnoldi; assembly: GCA_963921515.1. Lineage (NCBI taxonomy): Eukaryota > Metazoa > Chordata > Amphibia > Caudata > Salamandridae > Calotriton > Calotriton arnoldi. The sequence goes on from CAWUFW010000965.1 coordinate 605,055, forward strand.
CCAACTCAGATGCATCTGTTTGGACAATGAATTGTTTGGAGTAGTCAGGACTTTGCAGAATGGGAGCAAGGCACTTGGCCTGCTTCAGGTCATCAAATGCCTTTTGACAGCTGACTGTCCACTGAACTTTCTTTGGCATTCTCTTGGAAGTTAAGTCATTCAAAGGGGTCACTATGGAACCATATCCTTTGACAAACCTCCTATAGTACCCAGTCAGGCCCAAGAAAGCTCTGACCTCAGTCTGGGTGGTTGGAGCAACCCAGTCCATGATGGTCTGGATTTTGCTCTGCAAGGGTTGAACCTGGCCTCCACCCACAAGGTGGCCCAGGTATACATCTTGACTCTGCCCTATCTGGCACTTGGTGGCCTTGATAGTGAGGCCTACTTTCTGCAGGGCCTCCAAAACATTTCGCAGGTGGACCAGGTGATCCTCCCAGGTGGAGCTAACAACAGCAATATCATCTAGATATGCTGCACTATAGGCTTCCAGGCCTGTAAGGACTTTGTTTACCAACCTTTGAAAAGTGGCAGGTGCATTCTTCAAACCAAAGGGCATCACCACAAATTGGTAGTGGCCACTAGGGGTTGAGAATGCTGTTTTGGCTTTTGCATCCTCAGCTAGTCTGATCTGCCAGTAGCCAGCTGTCAGGTCAAATGTGCTCAGAAACTTGGCTGAGGCCATAGTATCTATAAGCTCATGTGCCCTAGGGATTGGATGGGCATCAGTCCTAGTGACTGCATTGAGACCTCTGTAGTCCACACAAAACCTCATCTCTCTCTTACCACCCTGGGTGTGAGGTTTAGGTACCAAGACTACTGGACTAGCCCAAGGGCTATCTGAGGGCTCAATCACACCCAAATCCAACATCTTCTGGACTTCAGTCCTGATGCAGTCCCTGACATGGTCAGGTTGCCTGTAAATCTTATTTTTAACAGGCAGACTGTCCCCAGTGTCCACTTCATGAGTGCACCAGGTAGTCTGACTTGGAGTCAGTGAGAACATATGTCTAAACTGGTTGAGAACTTTTCTGCAATCAGTTTGCTGCTGGTCAGTGAGGCTGCCTGCCAAGGCTACACCATCTACTGAACCATCATCAGGGTTCTGTGAGAGCAGGTCAGGGAGTGGATCACTCTCTTCCTCCTGTCCCTCATCAGTAGCCATGAGCAAGCCCATGTCTGCCCTGTCAACATATGGTTTGAGCCTGTTGACATGGAGCACCCTATGGGGGCTCCTGGGAGTTCCAAGGTCCACCAGGTAGGTAACCTCTCCCTTTTGCTCAATTATGGTATGGGGGCCACTACACTTGTCTTGGAGGGCTGCTGGGGCCACTGGCTCCAACACCCATACTTTCTGTCCTGGCAGATAAACAGTCAACACAGCCTTTTGGTCATGCCAGGCCTTTTGCAGTTCCTGGCTAGCCTTAAGGTTTTTAGTTGCCTTCTTCATGTACTCAGCCATCCGGGAGCGGAGACCAAGTACATAGTCCACAATATCCTGTTTAGGGGGTTTGAGAGGTAACTCCCATCCCTCCTTCACTAGACACAATGGACCCCTAACTGGATGTCCAAACAGAAGCTCATATGGGCTGTAACCAACCCCCTTCTGAGGAACCTCTCTGTAGGCAAAGAGAAGGCAGGGCAAAAGTATGTCCCATCTGCGCCTAAGCTTTTCTGGGAGACCTTTAATCATGCCCTTTAAGGTTTTGTTGAACCTCTCAACTAAACCATTGCATTGTGGGTGATAAGGGGTGGTAAATTTGTAATTTACACCACACTCCTTCCACATAGCAGTTAAGTAACTAGACATGAAGTTTGCAGCTCTGTCTGATACTACCTCCTTAGGAAAACCCACCCTGGAAAAGATTCCCAGGAGGGCCCTTGCCACCACAGGCACTGTGGTGGTCCTAAGGGGAATTGCCTCTGGATACCTAGTGGCATGGTCCACCACCACCAGTATAAATCTGTGCCCAGATGCAGTTTGAGGATCCAGGGGACCAACAATGTCAATCCCTACCCTCTCAAAGGAAACCCCCACCACAGGTAGTGGTATCAGGGGGGCCTTTGTAGTGCCACCTGCCTTATCACTGGCTTGACAGGTGACACAGGAGCGACAAAACTCCTTGGTGTCTTCAGACATATGAGGCCAATGAAAGTGAGGGACAATTCTGTCCCAAGTCTTGTTTTGGCCTAGGTGACCTGCTAATGGGATATCATGTGCTAGTGTCAATAGGAAGCTCCTAAACTTCAGGGGTATAACCAACCTCCTGGTGGCTCCAGGCTTGGGGTCTCTACACTCTGAGTAAAGGAGTCCATCATCCCAATAGATCCTATGGGACCCACTAGCACTCCCAGCAGCCTCAGCAGCAGCTTGCTGTCTGAGGGGTTCAAGAGAGGGGCAGCTCAGTTGCTCCTGGCTCAGATCTGCCCTGGAAGGGCCCCCTGTCCCCAAGAACTCAACCTGATCAGGTTCAAGCTCATCTGGGACAGTTCCTTCTTCAGGCAGGCTGTGAAGCTGTGCTTTAACCCAGAGGAGACCCAACTAAACTGCCGACTAACAAAGTACTTCGATATAGTGGCTAGAAGACTTAAGACCTAGCAAAAGGTGCAAGGAAGAACAGCAAGCAGTTATAGCACTTAACCAAGTACAGCGACAGCCTTTCTAGAATCAGGCCTTGTAAAAATTGTGTCTTGTACCCAGAAGCACAAGCACTTTATTGTCCTCGAAATGGACTGCACTGATAATAAACTGTGACAGCTTGTCCAGAACCAGGCCTTGTTAAAACTGTGTCCTGTACTCCGAAGCACAAGCACTTTATCACCCTGGAAAAGGACAGCATAGATAATGAAACTGAGATTGATATGACCTTTATTTGAGAGAAAATTTTTAAATGTAACAGTACAAGATAATGCCGAACATAATTTTATCATTGAATGTTTTTATATTGTGAGTTTTAATTAACTGTACAATAAATTATTATTATTATTATTATTATTATTATTCTTCAGGACTAAGATCAGCTCCCTCAAGAGACTGATCTGGATTCTGAGGCAGGGGGGAAGACACTGCCTTAACCCTACTGCTCCTTCTCTTGGAAGGCGCCTGGTCCATTTTTCCAGGATCCAGGGCCTGTTCAGTGTTAGACATTTTTGCCTGTGACCTGGTCATAGCAAACACATCTGCAGGGATACCCAACATTTCTACATGAGTCCTGAGTTCCACTTCAGCCCTAGCTGAAGTTTCTAAATCATTGCCCAACAAGCATTCAACAGGGAGGTCTGCACTTACCACAACCTTCTTAGGGTCAGTTACCCCTCCCCAGGTGAAATTAACAACTGCCAGGGAATGGTCTGTCCTGACATTGCTAGCATTGGTCACTTGGTACATCTCACCAAGTATGATTTGCTCAGGAGCCACAAGATCTTTTGTCACCATGGTGACACTTGCTCCTGTGTCCCTGAATGCCAAGGCCTCTTTTCCATTTATTATAGGCTGTTGTCTGTATTTGCCCAGATTACTGGGGCTTATAAATAAGGAGGCCATATCCATGCCTCCATCACAGATCAACGTAGCCTGAGTTGGAACTCTGACTAGGCCAGAGTCCATCTCAGATCCCAGGGTTAACCCTACTACACCCTTATTTGGAGCACCACCACTTGGAGCTGAACTGGGGGGAACAGTTGCCTTAGGGGCAGTGGTGGTTGGAGTTGAGTCCTTGGACTTGGTACAATCACTTGTCCAATGGGACTTCTGTTTACAGATTTGACACCATGGCTTCTTCTTGCCTTTTCCTTTGTTTGATTGTGACTCCCCACCAGATGCAGATTTTTGGGGCCCTTGAGAAGACTTCTGGTCTTTACCCTTCTCCCCACCCTTATCAGAGTTTTTAGAATCTTGCTTCTTAGAGTCACCACCTTGGTTCTGAACCTTCTGCCTCACCCTGGTTCTGACCCATTTGTCTGCCTTCTGGCCCAATTCTTGGGGAGAGGTCAGATCAGAGTCCACCAGGTACTGATGCAACAGTTGATTTTGACAGTTATTAAGGATCTGCTCTCTCATGATTAAATTATACAATCCTTTGAAATCACACACCTTACTGCCAAGTAACCAGCCTTCCAGAGCCTTAATAGCACAATCTACAAAGTCAACCCAGTCCTGAGTCTGTGCCTTTTGGGTGTCTCTGAACTTTAACCTGTATTGTTCAGTGGTTAGGCCAAACCCATCAATCAGAGCACTCTTCAGAACTTTGTAATTATCAGCATCCTCTTCTCTTACAGTGAGGAGCTTGTCTCTACCTTTGTCTGCAAAGGAGAGCCACAAGATTGCTGCCCACTGCTCCTGAGGGACCCTCTGTACCTTACAGGCCCTCTCCAGTGCAGTTATCCATTTGTGGATGTCATCCCCACTCTGGTAGGGAGGGACAATCTTGTTCAGGTTCCTATGGTCATGAATATGTTCTCTACTCCTAGGGACACTGTAGCTGCCACCATGAGGCTCTAGCCCCTACTTCTGAGAAGCTCTCTGAAGCTCCAGGGATTCCCTATCTAAGGCCAATTGCTCTCTCTTGATTCTGAGCTTAGCTCTCTCAAACTCAAGCAGTTGGCACTTCTTCTCATAAGAGGACTCCCTTTTATGAGAAGCAGAGCTCCCTACAGATGTACCAGAATGATCAGATTCCTGAGAAGGAGATCTGGATCTTCTTGGTAAACTGTTAACCCTTCCAGGTGGGGTAAAGAGAGGTCCACTTAGGCCTCCTTCCTCACCTTCAGGAAGAATTGGATTGTCCAGGTTAGAATCATTTTGATCCTCCTGGCCAGCATCAGAGTCCAGGTCATTGAAGTTCTCACTTCCTGTCCTTTCCTCTTCTGCTGTCCCACCTCCTTTTCCTACCTCATCAGACCCTGGAGTCTTTCTGAGGTCATCTAAAAGCAAAGTCTCTATGAGACGTTGGGTGTTTGGATTTTTCCCTGACTTTAGTTTCCTGGATGTACAAATGGCTCTCAATTCCTGGAATAGGAGATGGTCATGCTTAGTTGGCAAGGAGCCACTGGCTTCAGGCTTAGAAGACATGCTAGTGTGGTGTGGTGTATGCACCTACCTACTCTAGTGGGAACTGAACTCTCTTGAGTTGGGGAAAGGGTGTGCTAGGCCCTTGACTTACCCAACTCTAAGTTCAGTAGAACTTACTTTATTCTAGACTTGATTTATATGTACCTAAGTATCTTTAGTGGTTTTCAGTTAGTCACTCAATGAGATTATCTGGTAAAACAATAGCAAGCTTGAATCCCAACCGCTGCACACCAATGTGAGAAGTTGGCCTGGTATATGCTGTCCACTAATTAAAGTGGGCACCTTGCACCAGTCCAAACGACCTTTATTGATGATTAGGTTAAAGACAACCTTTATAGAAAGCTATCCTAGTGGTAGCTGTGGAGAGCAGCCTTTAGGATAAGTCTTGAAGGAATGTAAAGCAGCTTGTTTTACCAGTATATAACCTCCTGAATGACCAAATGAAAGGAGAACCACACCAGGTGTATATAAAATATATGTATTTATTACTAAACACTCTCTACTAACCTCTTTATGAGATTAGAGAACAATACACACAATATTAAATCACTAGAACGACAGTAAATAGCACAATACACAGCGGGCTCCAGGGGGGGAGACCGAACCATATACTAAGAAAGTGGTATAAGAACCACGACTTGACTAGACACAGTGCCTAGAGCACGTAGAATCACTGGGACCCCAAGGAACCACCCAAGGTAGTGACACAGGGGACCCACGGAGGACGGGTGCAGTGTGGGAACACAGACGCGATCTCCGTACAACTCTATGGGAAAGTCGCGGTGGGAATTTTAAAGATTAAGGACACTTAGGAGAGGACTTCAAGCAAACCCAGCTAAACATAGAAGGTTCTAAGGCCAGCACCCTTGAGAGTACCGAGGTACCCGTGTTACCTATCCCAGAGGAGCCGGGTGCATAGGGGTCAAGTGGTGTCGGAAACCCTCATCGTTTTCAATGGCATGATGCGAGAAAGTACTGCTGCCGTGGAGAAGAAAAGTGTCCGGGGTGATCCAAGCCTGGATCGGAGATGTGAAGAACCTGAAAGCAGAGGGGACAAAGTCTGGGTCACTTCACGTGACCAGGAGCGGAGCAATCGAATGCCCACCGATGTCGGGTGCTTCAGGTGTGAAGAGGCGAAGCTTGACTCTGCAGCCACGGGGACCAGGAGACATCTGCGACAACCACAGTCCAGATTTGAGCTGTCCCACAAAGGATGTCGAGTGCTGGGGGGGTCAGTGTCCGGATTGAACAACAACAAGCCTTGGCAACTGCAACCCACGCGGTCAGAGGAAAGATGCTTCTGTGAGGACCAGCAAGGTCCTGGGGACTCCCCAAGCAATAGAGAGTCAGGGCACGTCTGGAGCAACCAGGGAAGCCCACTGAAAGTTAAAGTTGCCTTCTCAGGGACCCACAGGCCAACGGACCAGGGATCCCGAAGGGACCTCAAGAGGAATCACAAAGTGCCAGCCCACGGAACACTCGTGGAGTGTAGGCCAGAAATCTTCAGTGGAATTACTGCTTGGGGTCAGGACTACAAGTAGCCCAAAGCACAGCATCAGGGGTTGCCGAAAAGCATATGCTGCTGCAAATGTACACGGTGCCCAGGGGTACGGGTTTCACGTTCCCCACGAGGTTTACGGGCCTCAGAATTGCTGAGAGCGCAGATCAACCTCGGAGACCTCGGGAACCCACCTCATGTGTTGCAGAAATCTTCGGAGTCCTTCGGGAGCTTCGTAGATGCAAACTGGTCAGATGCGTTTAGGTGCCTGCTCAGAAGGGGAGTAACTCCTTTACTCCAAGGGAGATTCTTCAGTCGTCCAGCAAAGCGTAGATCATCGAAGGTTACTTGGTTTCTGTAGCAGAGTTTAGTCCAGGTAATATCTAAAGTCCTGTAGCCAGGGGTTCCTACTTTATACCCAAGGAAGGGGTGGGACAAACTCTGGGGACCCACCTATGGGAGGGTCAGGACAGAGGGGTGGCTACACCCATGTCCTTTGTCCAGTTTTGTGCCAGAGCAGGGGCTGATAGCCCCTGCAACCGGTTTGAGCTGGATTATGCACGAGGACACCAAATGTGCCCCCAGTGCAGACATCAAAGCACTCTGAGAGTGCACCCACCTAGCCCCAATACACTAAAGCCTGTCTGGGAGTTGGTCACACCTCCCTGTGACAGGAAACCTATTGTCCAGCCTCCCCTGCCGGAGTTTCTTCCAGCAGCAGGAGAGCAGACTCGTGTCTGTGGCTGGCACCATCCATTTTGTGATGCCAGGGTTCTGTGAAGCTGGTACCGTGTGTACCGGTGTTGTCATATTTCTCCCTCCAGGAGGGTGGAATCATACCTCCCACACCAGTTACTGGTGTGGAGATATGATTCCAAGGTGTTTGACACCAAACACGACATGTTTCCATGCAGCCATTTTAAAGTTAGCATTTACCGCGAGGTTATAATGCACTTAAGTATATATGGTTGGCTGCATCACAAACAACCCCGGAGAATAGGTTCCGAAGGCTGCAGAGGGGCTCTGCTCATGCATGGGCACCCTCTCACATAAAACCCAGCACCCTGCCTTCAGGATTGATAAGGCCTGCTATAGGGGCGACTGATAGGTTTATATGTGCAGTGATTAGGATAGATATAGTGAACCTATATCTAAGTAAGGGGTGCATGCACCACCTTACACAGGCTGCAGTAGCAGACCTGTGGTGTCATTTTAAATGGTCTCTCAGGGGTGGCATAATACATGCTGCAGCCCCTGGGAGGCTTCTGGGGTACCTATGCCCTGGGTACATAGTATACCATATACTAGGGACTTATAAGGGTACCCCAGAATCCAATCTGGAGTGTACCTAAAGTACATGCAATCAATTTAGAGGAGAAAGTAGCTAGACTGGGGTCCTGAATAGCAGGATCCCAGTCAGACTAAGTCGAAAACAGTGAAACATCAGCAAAAAGTGGGGGTAACTATAAGAAGCAGATCCTACTCTCCTACAGCTCCCACCTCCATTCGCTGTTGCTGCCTTCCTGTTGGCAGCGGGTTTCTGCATGGTTTGGCTTTTCACATCGTGCCAGCGCATCTTGGCCTCATCGACGCTCCGACTGCATTCAAGATGGAATGCCATTTGTCCCTCTGTGTTGCCAATCACACGGTGGAGGTGACAGACAGTTGTTGGTGCTCTGTCACCTCCGTGAGGATGATCAGGTTGTCATGCGGACTGTGCCCCGTCTTCCTCTTCCTCTTCTCCTTGGCCTTTCCCGACCCCGAGGTTCCTTGCTGGTGGTCTGTGGGGCTTGTGGGGTTCGCGTTGACCTGGGCACTGGTACCGGGTGCATCCATGTTGCTACGCAGTTTATTTTGTTTTTGTTGTTTTTTTTTCTTGTTCTGCTTTTATTGTGCATTTTCCCTCATGACGCGTGGGTATTGCAGCCCTGTCACTGGTTATCGCTGATTTTTTTATCGCGGTTGGCCTCATCGCGACTTTATTTGCGTTAGTGTTTTGCATTTTTGCGGCGTCGCGTAGATTTTAACGCGTACATTTGACGCGTTATCGTGGGACTATCGCATGATGCCGCCAGGTTGAGAATGCTACGTTAACACGGCGTTGTTTTCCCGCGATGGACTGCGATATGCAAAGTTGCGTTAAGCTAAATTTGCGATGGTTATCACACGTTCTTGTTAATATGCCCCTATAAGTACATAGGTCACTTCGCGAACTGCGATAATGTCTGCAAACAGATTTTTCACAAATTGCAACAGTCTTTTATGACTAGAACATCTGAACCTTAATAACAAATAAACAGTTTCAGCATTAGACTTCAATTCAGTTAATCGAACAGGCACATTTTAAGGGCCTTTATAAGGAGTGTTATAGTTGGGCAGATATTGGTGTGCTTAGATAACTTACTCCTACAGACAGCAAACCTATGTCTCCAAAACAGTTGCATCTGGCCTTCGTGACCCGTAATTGTGCTTATGTTGTGCAGACTGTTAACTGACAGAAAATGAACTGTAAATTTAATGTGCTTTTACAACAGAATTCTTTGTTACTCTCTCATCAGCGGGAATTCAGGTTCTCTTCCGGCTAAAGAGGCGTGGGGTGCTTTGTTTTGCACACTCTGCAAGCATCTGATATATAAACTGGCTGCGTTAGAGAAAGGAAATTTGCATAATTGAGATCTGTGTTTATTAAGGCTCCAAAAATTACATTTTGTAAATACCAGAGCAAATTGTTCATTTTTCAAACACTTTGGCTTGGTAGATTTGCTAAAAAAGGATTAGAATTTAGTTACAAACGTCTGCTATAAAGAGTGAAATAGTGCTTTCTTAAATAGCCTAGTATTTTTGAAAAGCAATTTCATGGCCAAGAAAAGCTCATAGGTCGTTTCTGCATTAGCTTGAAGCTGTTCCACATTATAAACTGGCAATGGGAATAAAAAAATATATCGGCCATTTATGCACAATACAAAACATACTGGCAGCAGGAATATTCACCCTGTGAGCTATTGTACCTGCACTGCAAACTCTGACCTGCTGTTTAAAGCAGATCTATGGAGCTGGAGTGACACATCCTGAACCTCCATGGCAGCAATCCGATTAATGCAGTTAGAAAGAAATTACTCTAGCTAATGACAGCAAAGAGCATCCTTTTATTTGCTTATAACCCGTTGGATTTGTTTGCATGGTGTGATTGATTCCTGGCCGTAGCAGCTAAGCCACTTCCTTCAGATCACATGAATACTGGTAGAACACATCAACGACCTGCCAGCTGTGTATCAAATAATATTTCGTATTAGCTGTACAAACTAATGACCAAAAGGAAACCAGATTTTGGACAACAGTCTTTCGGCAGAAGATCATTTAGTGAATCTGCATTATCAGTAGCTCAGTGGGATGAGTAACTCCGTATCAAATGGGTCTCTGGATTAAAATGCCTGGGGCGGTAATAACAAATGTCTAATATTATCAGTGTTTCACTAATGGCAGTATTTCAGTATCAGAGTGTGAGGGAGATTTTCGCTTGGTCTGCTGATTGATAAATAAATCAGTTGGCACCGTTTTGCACTAACTATAGTATATGTATGTGTTTTTAAGAAAAACACAAAACACTGAATTTTTCCCCATTTTTACTGTTATGGCTCCCTGTGGTGGCAAGCAGCATAAGTACAACCCTTCCCTCTAAGCACTTTTCTATGAGGGATGCTGCCATTATAAACCGCCCAGGCCACGGTAATCCCCTTAATGTACCCTGGTGACCATCCACAAGGTCTTAAGACCCCCTGGACCTACTTCCACGCCTCTGTTGGGAGCATCGCTCACCTCATATGGCTTCAGCTCAGTTTACCATATGCTGCTCTGTAGTGGGCAGAAGGCTCACAGCTGAACTCAGAGTGGTGTCTCACTTCAGGGCAAGTGGCACTTCTTTGGTGTCATCTTTATTCACTGAGAGCTGGACAGAGCTTTGCTTTCTGAGAGCTCAGGTTTCGGGGTTTTGGCAACAAGGATCACTGTGCACACATATGCTCCAGAATCAATGTCCCCTCATAAAACACTTCAGCAAACACTACTATTGTTGGGTTTTACATTGTGCAGGTCTGAAAAACATGCCTATAAGAACCACATCCCCTCATGCAAAAGTATCAGAAGCCATATCATGTATTTACTCATACTCATGCACAGGCTCCAAAGGAGCCCATGCACTGGTTTTAGTGAAACGTTGCTGCTTTTAATTCATACATTCACTCAGAAAATTATGAGTTGGTATATGAGATGTACAAAGTACAGCTCAGAAATATGAATAGGCACCGCTGCTCTGTTTTTATAGTACATACTGCAGACAGCACAGTTGGAGCACAGACACGTTGCTTGAACCCATTCTGACCCTGTGTATTACGTAGGATGTGTTAATGATATAGCCCCTGGATCACCAGCTTCAACTTTCATTCCTAATGCCTGCATAATAAACTGAAGCTTGAAACCTGTGTTGCAGAAATAAGGCTTGACACTGCACCCCATAAGCCATACAAGCCACGGTTTGGACTGCGTTCAATAGCAACATATTGAGCTGCGATCATTCATTCCTTCACTATAACAGTGCACACTGCACTGTACACAAAGTTAAAGTGCACTGTACAATTGTCACACCTTTCCTGCAGGAAGGCAGTCACCATACTCTTTGCAAATAAACAATGGCCCTCCCATATGCTCCGATGCCTAACATGCCCATGTATACAGCCCACAAATGTAAAATCCATTTTACTCACTGTGTGAATTGCACAAGCAAATGACAATAGGCATCGTTGGTCATACAGTTCCTTTACTTCTAGTTGCTTCTTCGTGAAGCAGCACCGTTTGCTGTCACCTAAGGCCCTATAGCAAACAACATGCACATTAATTCCTTAGTATACTTAGTAGACTTCTCCATTATGACTACGTAGAGTCAGAATAGACAATGATCAGACACTGATATTACATTTATTAGTCCAGTTATTTCTTGGTGTCTTGAGGCAAAGGACAGGATAGCGTGACATTGACTTACAGTAGCTGAGCACTCCACAATATATATCTCATCTACCGAAGTAGGACATCTTTATTCAGGAGATCTTTGCTGCCATTTGTCTGAACAACACAGTATAAGAAGGTATGATAAATGCCCACAATAAACCTTTTAACTGATAGAATCAAATCTTAATGAGGTGCAAACATATCTCTATCCATGCCTATCCTTGACACTGATTGGGACTGGACCTTCAGAAGGAGCAATTTGAGTGCTATAAATTTAGACAAACAGGAATGAGAGACAACTAATGAAATGTTACTTGAAAGAACAAATTCAGTTAAAGGGTTTGAAGAGCAGAGTAAGGAACAAGAAAGAAAGGAGGAATAATTGACAAAAGGAATGAATGAGGTAAAGAGGTAAGTATATTTCTTTAGACGCATTTGAAAAACACCATCCCTGTGCTTTTGTACAGAGCAAAAAAGACTAAACACTGATAACTATTGATTTTTACAGGTTTTGTTTTTAAAACATTGGAAAACACTGAAAAAAGCACATTGGAATTAGCAAGAAATGGAAATTGAAAACAGTAAAGCATATTCATAGAGAATTCGTGCTCCTTTATCCCCCTCCATCAGTGTCTATTTTGCATCCAGGACTGAATGCAGGCTAATTCCCTCCACTTAAAAAATAGTAAATATAACCCTTTCTTGTTTGTGGGTAGCCTCCACAGGAACCTTACAGATAACCCCCTCCTTCACGTTTTAACATACATCTCTCCTTTGTCACCAAGTTAAACAATCTGGTTCTGGAAGTTAAGATGCCTTTGTTTCTCCAGGGAAGTGCCATAATGAAAAGAAAATTAAGACATCTTTTCTCTTCATGCTCCCTCTAATCAAGAGTGGATCTGGGTGATCCTACAGACATTCAAAAGGGCCCAGGCTTTGTCTTTCATTTTATTAAGCTCTATTTAAAAAAGAATGTGTTTATGGACTTGTAACCTTGGCAGGGTGTCAGGAACAACTCTTCTGGATTTACGAGAAGTATGCCTCTTCAAATGGAATGGACAATTTTGAAAAACTGTTGAATTTAAGGTACAAGGGAGCAAGGGTATTAAAGTGGTGAGTAGTGATTCCTTTAAACTCAATACCTAAAAATAAAGCATCTATTGATGCGTTTTTCATAAAACACACAGCATAATCACCCAACCAGGGATTGAGCCCAAAATATGCTATAAACAACTGTGTGTGTTTGTCAAACACAAACTCTGGAAAGCAACTTTGACTGAATTTACAGCTTTCAAGTATCTACCAATAACCTAACTTGAGAACCCCGTTGCCTTATGTAAGCCTAGCACGTTCTAGCACGAGACGCAAGTCAGCACAGAATTAGTCTTTTGACTGTCAAAAGAAAATTAGAATGTACTTAGTCATGTAGTAGGTTTAGAGAGCTTAAAAAGCAAAACGTGGTAACAATGAATCATGATATCTCAAGTCCTTACATATATATGGGAAAAGGTATCCCTTTCTGAACATTATAAGTAACTGAGGATTTCTCTGACCATATAGTGGAATGAAACTGAGTACTTTTATAAGGTCATGGAACTCTGAGTTGACTTGTGATATCTTTTTAACATATCGCAGATGACATTCCGGCCTGATGTACAAAATTTCCATTTGCGTGAAGTGTTTGCAAATTCTGCACCATCCTTTTGTGAATGGAAAATAATTTTGTGAACCGACCTATGTGCTAATAGGTTGGTTAAAAAAAATCCAAATCGTTGTGGTTCTCAATTCAATCTATTTCATCAGTATTCATGAGGTAGGATGAAAATTGCAACTCACCATGATTGGGTGCTATCACAGGGATGTGGCCTGCTGGGTTAGCAGAGCACATCTGTGATTTCAAAGGAAACAGGATTGCATTTAAAAGAAATGTCCATTATTTTTTTTTAAAAGTTTGTTTGAAAGTTGGCAGTGGTTCTCTGAGGGACAGCGAAGTTAGAAATTAAGGGCCCGATTCCTATCTCGCTAGGAAAGCCCTCCGTACGACTCGGATCTGGAGGGCTTTCCGACCGAGACATGCTCCGGGAGTCCGAACGAGCGAGTACGATGCTGCTGTAAGCCTACGGACTCGGTTCACTCAGTCTCCAATGGAACTCTATGGGAGCCCGTGTACAGACGCGTACACAGGCTCCCATAGCAGAAAAGGGGTGGGTGGGGAAAAGCGTACACCCTGTGGCGGGCACCCCATGGTGCCCGACACACTGTGCATGCTTGGATCAGGGGGACCCATGGGCACCCCCGTGATAGATTCGGAGGGCCCCGGGGGAAGGGGGGCCTTGTATGGCCCCCCGAATTACGCTTCTGACAGCCATTTTGTCTCACTGAGACCGAGGCGAAGCGGCTGTCCGAATCGTGCATCGTACTCGCTCGGTCGGAAATCGGCTCCATTGCGCGGCACGGTTCGTCTACAAACGAGGAGTGCGGAGCGGTTCGGGTCCAGAAACGATTCGGTCGGCGCTTACGCGATCTTCGCATCATACTTGGTCGTTCGGACTTGTGTACGATTCGGTCGTAAACAAGGGCTACGAATCGGATCCGGTAAAGCCAAATCCAATTCGGAGGCCTTCCGAACGACATTGGAATTGGGCCCTAAGTGTGTAATTCCAAAAACCCATGATATTCCCTGAAAAACAAAATAGTTATAAGCTAAGCTATGTTTCTCGTTCAAACACTCAAAACCACTGAAATTCACCAGATATCGCCTGTAATGCACACAACCCTGACAATAATTGACGTTGTCTGTTCTGCCTACAACATCTATACACAAATAGCATTGTTAAAATAGACAGTCTAGCAAGGGTTAAACATGGTGACTTGTGCACTGCATTGCACTGGATATCATAACATATATAGAGCAATAGTACCATTGTAGTGATGATTCAGTCAGAGTTTCCATAGGAAAGGCATTTTTTGCTTTCCTAATCCTTCCAAAAATCAAGTATATACATTTTGTGTTGTTCATAGCATGTTTTGTGTAGATCCATTATGGGAAGGCCAAGAAAAAGGATGTGGAATCCCAAAAGTGACATTTCCCATATTTATTCCCATAGGAATCTTAGCTCTCCATCACAGAAAAAAATGACTGAACGGAATTACATCAAATTTGGCATGAAGGGAAAGGCTGCAGAACAGGCCTTGTGCCTATTTGTTTCTACTTCTGGGATTAAAGGCGCCTTACATTGTTTTTTGTTATTATTTTGGAGGATCTGTGGATCAGACAAGAAAGAAATGTGAAAACCATGAGGCAAAATGGGGTTTTATTTTGGACTGCAGAGGACCTACGGACACACTTAAATTAAAAAATGTTTTTTTAAAACTGAATGCTTTTATAAATTAAAAATGGATTTGAAACAACATTTTGTGTTCATTCATTGTGTGTTTTGTGCCCACTTATAGATAGAATAGGATACATTTTTTTGGTTGCTAAGGGAGATTAATTTCCCTTCTACAATGAAATGCACTCCATCTCTTCAGAAAATTGCAGGCATGTCGAACTGGATGTTATTATATTAGATGGACACCATGACATAGTCCTGGAGGTATGCAGAAATAACTTTGTTGACATGTTTCTGTGAATTGTGTATTTGTGAACAAAACTTGTCCAACCACTTCCACGTCTGCCTTAGACAGATGCAGGAATAGGAAAAGGTTGTGTGAGGGAAAAAGGCATTAACTTTCCAAAAACTTGTTGCATTTTGCATGATGAAGCACTGTCAATTACTGTGCCTAATGTATTCTCTCTACAATGCACAATCATTACATCTCATTGCTCACATGTTGAAATGCTTTCCACCAAATAAAGAAGTTTATTCCATTTCATTCCATGGATACCAATCCATGTAGAGTCCACATTAGGCAACCCCATATTCTTGTCAATGCCGCAAGATCTTGCATACTCATGAGCCCAGCCGACAAAGGAGTGACAAACTGTCCACTAATGAACCATGATCCTTAAGTCACTGTGAACCTCAGAGATGGAGCTTCAGCATTAGACATTCTTGCCAAAAAAAAGTGACTTGAATAGGTAAAAAAAAGTGATTTCTTAGGTAATTATATTCTGATTGGCTGCTGTCTCTGCAGTAGAGCAACTTGTTAAGATACACATAATGGTACAATGAGAGGTAACCAATGGACTGAAGTTGGGCCTTGCAGAAATAAATAGCTTTCCCTTCTCAGCTTTGTAATTGGACACCATGCACTGCAAAACATGATCTTTACAGTAATTGTATTAAACACATTGAGTGATGCCAAGAACTAACAATGGTTTTGAAGTTGCAGTATACTGATGAACGGGATACACACAGCGAACTTACTACCTGACAAGAAATTGGGAACATGGGTCGATCTAGTAACCTTGATGTGCTTTCAAGGTTTTCATAAGATTAGTTCCAGGACTTTCTAAAAAGTTTTAGAAAATCTGTGCTTTGAGAACTACTGGTGTTTTGTGTAAGTGATTCATTTTACTCTCTAAGATACTTGATGTATGGTTAAGGTTAAATATATTTAAGTGACAAGTTAATGAGATAATCAAAGATGAAAGGTAGTTAAAGGGAAAATGAAAGATACATATTTACAGTAAAATCTGTAGCGCTGACCATTGCTAAATTGCAAAAGTGAGGAATTGAGTAGCAGGTTCATTAACCACACAACTACATGTTTTATGAAGAATATCAAGAAATATTTGGCACATGCAAGTTTCAGGAGGATTCATTATGGTGTTCAAAAAACCAAATGCTGATCAGATGTGATTTTGCAAAGGTCTACTACAAGCACATTACCGATGCCAAGGTAAGTTCCACACATAGAGTGCTAGATTTTCTTGGGGCTTGCGGCAATGCAATGCCATTAAAAGTGACAAAAGAGGTGCTAAGTGTTGCAAGGATATTTACTTTCCAGTGCAAAAGGTATTTTGTGCTGGAAAGATGCCCTTCCCTTTGTGTAGATAGTTATTTGTGCTAGTTTATGTCAACCAACATGCACTGTGGATTGGCTACTGTTTGTGTAGAGCGCAGCCAAGTGGCCCACCAAAGCAACCCACAAGGTTGTTGGATGCCCAGGGAGGGTGTATAGCTTTGGTGGAGGCCAGGCCATACACCTAACACCAGCGGTGTGGGCCTACACCCCCAACCTTGGAATCTGGCCGGATCCTTGCGATCGGTGTGGCACAGCTCCAGGCCATCAGTGACGTCATCAACAATGTCACTTGAGATGTTATTAGTGATGTCATTAATGATATCATTATCATGTCATGAGTGAGTAATATGTAGGGTCATAATCAGTGAACGAGTGGGATGTAAGTTATGGCTAGTTTGCAAAACCACAACTGGTGAGTTTCAGTTGTTTTTAGGTTTTGTTTTGTAAACATAACCAACAAGGAATAACAGACACAGTCAAAAGCGAAACAGGTGACAAATCTCACTGTTGTTAATCTTTCCAATAGACAATTGACTGAAATTGAAGTATCAGTACTATTCTTGGGACTGACGTGTTGCCCTACAGAAGACTTTGATAATGTGCAAAGTAGAATTGATCTATTCAGGTTTATTCATAAATTGAAAGTAATGAAGGCACATCAAATGTTAAAAAGGAAACACAAAGTGATGGGAAAAGAGTTGTACCTACTTATGAATTTAATCTTGCAGCAAGTTATAAAGAAATTCACTTTACTCTAGTAAATCATGAGAATGAATATGGCACCCTATTTGACAGATAGATTGATATTCCTGGGAATCTGGTGAAGATGGGAGTTACTGTAGATGTCTGTAGTACTGCTACTTTTAAGTGCAAATTGAAATTCACATACACTTCAGCTTCATCCTAAAAAAGGAAGTAGAGTGAGTGAAATTTAAATCTAAGAGTGGATTTACTGTTTAGCGCCAATGTGGAAAACAATTAAGAGTGCTGAGAAATAATATTTGATTTGTCACGACCTTCAACAAATGAGAAGGTAAAGTATGCAGGATTATGTCTAAAAATTGGGATATCCTCAGAGAGGATACAGTCATTGTCAAGGCAATAACCTCACATCCCAGAGTAACATACAGGAAAATTAGTTCTCTCCCAGAAAAGTTACTTGGAAGTAAAATGGAAGTGTCTGGTGGAAGGAAGAAGAACAATCTAACTGACTGTTTCATCTGTTGTAATTGTAAGATATGCAGATTTAGTAAGAAGACGAAGCATTATAAGGTGCCATACATAGATAAATAGAGAAAACAATCAGAAAATTCATTACATGTATCTCTGATCATAAGCTATAGTCCTATTCTCTCCCTGCAAGAAAAAGTTAGTGAGTAGTACCAACAAGCCAGTTGAAATATGCATTTTGGAGCACATGTGAGGCATAAGGCACAATGGCAAGCATTATCCGGAGGCAAGGCATTACAGTGAGTATCATGTTGACAGACTGGAAGGAAGCTGTAGACTTAGTACTGGTTCGTAGGCGAAGGAGCAATTAGGAACAAGCCCTAAGACAATTTGAATCCAAATACATTGCTGATCTGGAAACAAAGTTTCCAGTAGGATTAAACAAGGAGAAGAGATGAAGGTGCACTTGTAAATAATGTAGTGCAGACTCTGCTTGTATATATTTATTTTCTTTCTTGAAAATAACATGGTCAAATGTTTTTTTATCTGTGGTATTTTATTTACATGTTGTTTACAGATCTACTATGATAACTTATAGGGGGTACTGAATTATGAGACCAAGAGAAAATCTTGCCAGATTATGCGATAAGGCACTGTATTGTCATTTTGTGGGCACAGTGACGTTTTGAGGAATCTTTTGTGTTTTCTGTTTTGAGAGGCCCATTACAAAATTACACATTCCTGGTGTTCAATTTATGAACTTAGAACAGTATACTCTCCATGTGCCGGTTGCTTGGGACAACCTGATGATTTATACAAATGAGTCAGAGCTATCTCATTCGTATAATTATTCTTAATGCGTATTTAGTACGCTGTAACCTGTTAGAGACATTCATTTGAAACACTAACATAAAACTGCGAACTATTACTTATTGTGGGTGCTGAGACAGAATATCGACTTGGAAATGTTGACTTACACAAATATCGAGTTGGTAATATCGTGATTCAGAAATATCGACAGCAAGAATATCGGGGTCAAGGATATCGAATTTAAGGTAAGAAATACAGTTTTTAAAAATACAGAAGTCATTAATATTGTTTCAAAAAATATAAATGTTTAAAATATCGATTTTTTTTATTAGTGTTATGTATTTTAGCTTATATTTTAAATGTATGTTTTTTTTGTATGAGTATTGTTTATGTTTTTTAATATATGTATAAAATGTTTAGTAGTTATGAATTTTATTTTAATTAAATTTTGCATTTTTTAGTTTTTGTAGCGGTTGTGGGTTTATAGGGGAATAGGGTGGGAAGTAATTTAATTATAACAAATTAATGATTCCCTACTGTTGCACTCACTGGAGTGGGAATAGTAATTTTTACCGCTCCGCTATCCAACACTTTCCTTACTGTTGCACTGACTAGAGTGGAAATAGTAATTTTTACCCCTCCGCTATCCAACACTTTCCCTACTGTTGCACTCACTGGAGTGGGAATAGTATTTTTTACCCCTCCGCTATCCAACCCTTCCCCTACTGTTGCACTCACTGGAGTTTGAATAGTAATTTTTACCCCTCCGCTATCCAACACTTTCCCTACTGTTGCACTCACTGGAGTGGAAATAGTAATTTTTACCCCTCCGCTATCCAAAACTTTCCCTACTGTTGCACTCACTGGAGTGGGAATAGTAATTTTTACCCCTCCGCTATCACACACTTTCTCTAATGTTGCACTCACTGGAGTGTGAAATTTAAGTTTGAAGATTTTTAAATAGTTTAATGTTGGGGTGATTCGCCAAGTGGGGGCCGAGAAAAAAGGGGGGTCCCAAAACGCATTTTCCCCATGTTATATTCCATAGGAAACTTTAGACAAAGCTACAGCCCGAACTGCAGAACGGAATTACACCAAATTTGGCAAAAAGGTAGGTCTTGGGTCAGAAAGAGTCCTTTTTGTTAAATGGTGTAAATCCGTTCAGTAGTTTTTGAAATATTAAATGAAAAAGTAAAAAGAAATATCGATATCTGGGCGGAGCCTAACCACACATGTCATCGTGAAATCTGATTGGCTGTCAGCACTTCATCCAGGAAATGCTGGCAGCCATCTTGGGACTAGGTTGAACCAGAGTCATAAGAAAACAGTTAAACAAAGATGAAAAACAAGAAAAGGGGGCAGGGTAGGAGCACCCTGACCCCCTAGGCCTGCTCAGGGGGTCCCACAAGGACCCCCAGCCCAAAAACATTTTAAGAAATGTCCGAATTCGCGCTGGGTGCGCGAATACGGAAGAAAAAATAAAAACAAGCATTGGCATCGCCAATAGGTCTCGCCGTTGGGACCTTATAAGTGTTTAGCCAGAGATATTGGCAATGTTTCTAAGGTATGTTGTAGAGAGAGAGAGAGAGAGACTGACTGACTGAGAGAGAGACTGACTGACAAAGAGAGACTGACTGACAGAGAGAGACTGACAGAGAGAGAGAGAGACTGACTGAGAGAGAGAGACTGACTGAGAGAGAGACTGAACGACAGAGAGAGGCTGACTAACAGAGAGACTGACTGACTGAGAGAGAGAATGACAGAGAGAGAGAAACTGACAGAGAGAGAGAGACTGACTGAGAGAGAGAGACTGACTGACTGAGAGAGAGACTGACTGACTGAGAGAGAGACTGACTGACAGAGAGAGACTGACAGAGAGAGAGATACTGACAGACAGAGAGAGACTGACTGACTGAGAGAGAGATACTGACTGACTGAGGTAGAGAGAGACTGACTGACTGAGAGAGACTGACTGACTGAGAGAGGCTGACTGACTGAGAGAGACTGACTGACAGAGAGACTGACTGACTGAGAGAGAGAGACTGACTGAGAAAGAGAGACTGACTGAGAGAGAGACTGACTGACAGAGAGACTGTCTGACTGAGAGAGAGACTGACTGACAGAGAGAGACTGACTGACAGAGAGAGAGACTGACTGAGAGAGAGACTGACAGAGAGAGACTGACTGACTGAGAGAAACTGATGGACTGAGAGAGACTGACTGACTGAGAGAGAGACTGACTGACTGAGAGAGAGACTGACTGACAGAGAGAGAGACTGACTGAGAGAGTGACTGACTGAGAGAGTGACTGACTGAGAGAGAGAGACTGACTGAGAGAGAGACTAACTGAGACAGACTGACTGACTAAGAGACTGACTGACTGAGACTGACAGAGAGAGAGAGAGACTGACTGACAGAGAGACTGACTGAATGAGAGAGAGACTGACTGACAGAGAGAGACTGACTGACTGAGAGAGAGAGAGAGACTGACTGAGAGAGAGAGAGACTGACGGAGAGAGAGAGACTGACTGAGAGAGACTGACTGACTGAGAGAGACTGACTGACTGAGAGAGACTGACTGAGAGAGACTGACAGAGAGAGAGACTGACTGACAGAGAGAGACACTGACTGACTGAGAGTGACAGAGAGACTGACTGACTGAGAGAGAGAGACTGACTGACTGCGAGAGAGACTGACTGACTGACAGAGAGACTGACTGACTGACTGAGACTGACAGAGAGAGAGAGAGAGACACTGACTGACAGAGAGAGAGAGACTGACTGAGAGAGAGACTGACTGACTGAGAGAGAGACTGACTGAGAGAGAGACTGACTGAATGAGAGAGAGACTGACTGACTGAGAGAGACTGACTGACTCAGAGAGACTGACTGACTCAGAGAGACTGACTGACTCAGAGAGAGACTGACTAACAGAGAGAGAGACTGACTGACTGAAAGAGAGACGGGCTGACAGAGAGAGAGACTGACTGACTGAGAGAGACTGACTGACTGAGAGAGACTGACTGACTGAGAGAGACTGACTAAGAGAGAGACTGACTGACTGAGAGAGTGACTGACTGACAGAGAGAGAGACTGACTGAGAGAGAGACTGACTAGGAGATAGACTGACTAACTGAGAGAGGCTGACTGACTGAGAGAGACTGACTGACTGAGAGAGACTGACTGACTGACTCATAGAGACTGACTGACAGAGAGAGACTGACTGACTGAGAGAGAGACTGACTGACAGAGAGAGAGACTGACTGACTGAGAGAGACTGACTGACAGAGAGAGAGAGACTGACAGAGAGAGAGACTGACTGACAGAGAGAGAGACTGACTGAGAGAGACTGACTGAGAGAGACTGACTGGGAGAGAGACTGACTGACTGAGTGAGAGACTGACTGACAGATAGAGAGACTGACTGACTGAGAGAGAGACTGACTGACAGAGAGAGAGACTGACTGACTGAGAGAGACTGACTGACAGAGAGAGAGACTGACAGAGAGAGAGACTGACTGACAGAGAGAGACTGACTGACAGAGAGAGAGACTGACAGAGAGAGAGACTGACTGACTGAGAGAGAGACTGACTGACAGAGAGAGACTAACTGACAGAGAGACTGACTGAGAGAGAGAGACAGAGACTGACAGAGAGAGAGAGACTGACAGAGAGAGACTGAAAGAGAGAGACTGACTGACAGAGAGAGACTGACTGACAGAGAGAGACTGACTGACAGAGAGAGATTGACACAGAGAGAGAGACTGACAGAGAGAGAGAGAGACTGACTGACTGAGAGAGTCTGACTGACTGAGAGAGACTGACTGAGAGAGAGACTGACTGACAGAGAGAGACTGACTGACAGAGAGATACTGACTGACTGAGAGAGACTGACTGACTAAGAGAGACTGACTGACAGAGAGAGAGACTGACAGAGAGAGAGAGACTGACTGACTGAGTGAGACTGACTGACTGAGAGAGACTGACAGAGAGAGAGAGAAACTGACTGACAGAGAGAGAGAGAGACTGACTGACTGAGAGAGAGACTGACTGACAGAGAGAGACTGACTGACTAAGAGAGAGACTGACTGAGAGAGAGACTGACTGAATGAGAGAGAGACTGACTGACTGAGAGAGACTGACTGACTCAGAGAGACTGACTGACTCAGAGAGACTGACTGACTCAGAGAGAGACTGACTAACAGAGAGAGAGACTGACTGACCAAAAGAGAGACGGCCTGACAGAGAGAGAGACTGACTGACTGAGAGAGACTGACTGACTGAGAGAGACTGACTGACTGAGAGAGACTGACTAAGAGAGAGACTGACTGACTGAGAGTGTGACTGACTGACAGAGAGAGAGACTGACTGACTGAGAGAGAGACTGACTAGGAGATAGACTGACTAACTGAGAGAGGCTGACTGACTGAGAGAGACTGACTGACTGAGAGAGACTGACTGACTGACTCATAGAGACTGACTGACAGAGAGAGACTGACTGACAGAGAGAGAGACTGACTGACAGAGAGAGAGACTGACTGAGAGAGACTGACTGAGAGAGACTGACTGGGAGAGAGACTGACTGACTGAGTGAGAGACTGACTGACAGATAGAGAGACTGACTGACTGAGAGAGAGACTGACTGACAGAGAGAGAGACTGACTGACTGAGAGAGACTGACTGACAGAGAGAGAGAGAGACTGACAGAGAGAGAGACTGACTGACAGAGAGAGACTGACTGACAGAGAGAGAGAGACTGACAGAGAGAGAGACTGACTGACTGAGAGAGAGACTGACTGACAGAGAGAGACTAACTGACAGAGAGACTGACAGAGAGAGAGACAGAGACTGACAGAGAGATACTGACTGACTGAGAGAGACTGACTGACTAAGAGAGACTGACTGACAGAGAGAGAGACTGACAGAGAGAGAGAGACTGACTGACTGAGTGAGACTGACTGACTGAGAGAGACTGACAGAGAGAGAGAGAAACTGACTGACAGAGAGAGAGAGAGACTGACTGACTGAGAGAGAGACTGACTGACAGAGAGAGACTGACTGACAGACTGAATGACAGAGAGAGAGACTGACTAAGAGAGAGATACTGACTGACTGAGAGAGATACTGACAGAGAGAGAGGAAAACCTGCTCTCGCTACAATGAAGCAAAGCAGGATTGCATGTCAGCAGCTCCCCTTGCTCAAAAGCAATGCCGGCTCCCGCAGGAGGCTGGCTGCAGGCGGTACCGTGGGGGCACTGGGGCTCCCCCCACGGTCCCCAACACAAAGGGCCATCCCTGGGGGATGGGGTCCCCGGGGCCAGAAGTGGCCCAGGAGGGGGGCCACGTGGCTCCCCTTCAATATTAAAATTAAAAATAAATAAATAAATAAAGAGGCACAGCCCCGGGGGATGGGGTCCCTGGGGCCAATAGAGGCCTAAGGAGGGGGGCCACGCAGCCCCCTCCTTAAAAAATAAAAAACAAACAAAAAAAAATGTGTCCTCGGGAGGGGGGCCGCGCGGCCCCCTTTCCGTTTTTTTTTTTTAAATGTAAAAAAAAGAGCAGGCACAGGGGGATGGGGTCCCCAGGCCCCAAATAATGTAAAAGAAGGGGGGGTCACACAGCCCCCCTTGCAAAAAAAAAAAAAAGCCGGCATCGCGCCGGAGGCCCCGCCCCCTCCCTGCAGCACTCAGCAAACGCGCCCCCTGGCGCGTTGTAAGTTGGGGAATTAATTCCCCTTGAATACTGAGGGCTAGTTGGCCCCCAGGGACCCTCAGGACTCAAGGGGAATTAATCCCCCAATTTACAAAGTGCCAGGGGGCGCATTTGCACAGTGGTGCAGGGAGGGGCAGGGCCTGACATAGCAAGTGTGCAAACGCGCCCCTGGCACATTGTAAATTGGGGGATTAAGTCCCCTTCAATCCTGAGGGTCCCTGGGGCCAACTAGCCCACTAGGTACCTCCAGTAAGCGCCACAGAGCTGCGTTGCAGAGAGGTGGTCTGAGGCCACGCCCCTTTTTACACCTCTCTGCAACGCAGCTCTGTGGCGCTTACTGGAGGTACCTGGTGGGCTAGTTGGCCCCCAGGGACCCTCAGGATTCAAGGGGACTTAATCCCCCAACTTACAATGCGCCAGGGGGCGTGTTTGCACAGTGGTGCAGGGAGGGGGCGGGGCCTGACATAACAAGTGTGCTAACGCGCCCCCTGGCGCGTTGTAAATTGGGGGATTAAGTCCTCTTCAATGCTGAGGGTCACTGGGGGCCAACTAGCCCACCATGTACCTCCAGTAAGTGCCACAGAGCTGCGTTGCAGAGAGGTGGTCTGAGGCTACGCCCCTTTTTACACCTCTCTCCAATGCAGCTCAGTGGTGCTTAATGGAGGTACCTGGTGGCCTATTTGGCCCCCAGGGACCCTCAGGATTCAAGGGGACTTAATCCCCCAACTTAGAACATGCCAGGGGGCGCGTTTGCAGAGTGCTGCAGGGAGGGGGTGGGGCCTGATATAACAAGTTAGCAATCCTGCTGTGTGGGACTTACTGGAGGTAATAAAAGGGGTAGTTGGCCCCCAAGGTTGACATTGGGGGCTAACTATCCCTCCTGTTACTTCCGCTAAATCCCACACAGTGGGATTGCTAAAAGGTGTTTGAAGGCCACGCTCACCTTTCTCCACCACTCTGCAAACGCGACTGCTATGTTATAGTTAGAAATTAGCATTTAAAAAACCTTTGAAATTTACTGAAAAAACCATAGGTTTCAGGGACGTTATAGTTAGAAATTAGCATTTAAAAAACCATTGAAATTCACTGAAAAAACCATAGATTTCAGGCACGTTATAGTTAGAAATTAGCATTTAAAAAACCTTAGAAATTCACTGAAAAAACCATAGGTTTCAGGGACGTTATAGTTAGTTGGACATTTCACTCGTACAAAACCATAGAATTCTACCGTTATAGTTAGTTCAGCTAACTATAACTCGCGCCCCCGCAATGCACTGCTGATGACGTCACATATTACATCATTCATGACATGGTCAGTGACATCACTGATGACATCACTGATGACATCTCAAATGACATCACTGATGACATCACTGATGTCATCCTCCACGTGAAAATCTGTTGCACCTCCTCACACTCTAATATAACCTTTGATACACCCACTGTAAAATACAGACTACCATTTTCGAAACCATCGACACACCAATACCAGTTATTACATACGCACTCACTGATTCCTAGGTCTACACACACATCCACTCATTCACCCATACAATCACTCATACATGCAGTCACTCATCAATACAACACTATCATATGCACTCATACACCTATACAGACACTCACACACCACCACTCATCCAGAGTTACTCACACACCTAGTCAGTCATGCAAAGAATCAATCACACTTCCATTTACTGACCTATACAGTTATACACACACCACATCACTTATTCAAACAGAAACAAATGCATACTTACTCTCTTATACAATCACTGATACAAGTACACACTCATACATACAGCCACTCTCACAATCACTGACTCTCACATATAGTCATTTATATACTCCAACTCTCACATACACTGCCTTTTACATATGTAGTTACTTGGACATGTACCACTGAGACATCCATTCACTCACCAACACATCCATACACACACTCACCCACCCATACAGCTGTTTCCACATGCACTCTTGAGCCCATACACCCAGTGAATCAACCACTCAAACATCTATGTACAGTCACACACCTCCCACCCACCCACACACACACTCAGGCACCCATACAAATACTCAGGCAACCAATCGATAACCCATATAGACACTCATGTAGCTACTGACCAACCCATGCAGCAGCTTATACAACAACAGACTGACTGATACAGACATTCACACAGTTTAGTCACTAACCCATGCTTTCAGTAAGACACATGTAATCACTCACTTAAACAGTTAGTCACCCACCTACTAAATCCTCCATCCAGACACTTATACACCCACTCATTCTTCAATACACCTTGGCATATATATAATACATATTTAAACTTTAAAGAAACACACAGTGACTGGATGATGTCATCAGTGATGTCATCAGTGATGTCATTTGAGATGTCATCAGTGATGTCATCAGTGATGTCACTGACCATGTCATGAATGATGTAATATGTGACATCATCAGCAGTGCATTGCGGGGGCACGAGTTATAGTTAGCTCAACTAACTATAACGGCTGAATTTCTCTGGTTTTGTACGAGTGAAATGTCGAACTAACTATAACGTCCCTGAAACCTATGGTTTTTTACAGTGAATTTCTGAGGTTTTTTAAATGCTAATTTCTAATTATAACGTCCCTGAAACCTCTGTTATTTTCAGTGAAAATATATATATATATATATATATATATATATCAATCCAATGGCGCCCTCAGTTTGACGAGGATGAGAAGAAATATCTGATAGTTGCACACCCAGTAGAAGCCACTATTTATTTCCTGCCAAAAGTGCATAAACGTCTATGTAAACCACCAGGCAGACCAATTGTATCTGCAAATGGGTCAATAATGGAACCGATGTCAAATTATATTGATCATTTTCTGGCACCCATGGTAAAAGACCTCACTTCTTATTTACGAGACACAACAGATTTACTTCAAAAACTTGAAGGGATACCATGGCATCAAAGATATAAATTAATATCAATGGATGTAGTCTCGTTGTATACAAATATAGAACATCAAATCGGTCTGAAAGCATGCAGTTTCTTTTTGGGGAAAAGGAATATCCAGTTCAAACAACACAACACCATGTTACTTGAAATGATATCCCTGTGTCTACGCAATAATATCTTCACTTTCAATAAAAAACATTATCAACAATTGAAAGGTACAGCCATGGGCTTTTCTTTTTCTCCTAATCTTGCAAATCTTGTGATGGGTTGGTATGAGCAAAAAATAGCTTGGAACTGTGATAATGATAAACATGTACAAAAGATCGTTGCATGGTGGCGTTTCATTGACGACTTATTTGTTATATGGGATGGATCTGAAGAAGACTTTGCTGAATATTTTCAAATTTTAAATAACAACGAGGCCAAACTGCAATTTACATATGAAATTAGTTCAAACAAAATATCATTTTTGGACATTGAAGTATATGTGAAAGATAACACTCTGCAAACTACACTCTTCAGGAAAACAACAGCCACCAATGCAGTTCTTCATGGAAATAGTTTCCACCCAACAACCCAAAAGTGGAATATACCATATGGTGAATTCCTAAGGATACGCAGGAATTGCTCAGCAGAAAATGAGTTTAAAACCCATAGCGAAGCAATGCAAATCAGGTTTGAAAAAAGAAATTACCCTATCAAAGTGGTCAGGAAAAGCCTCAAGAAGGCAAAACTAAAAAACAGAACAGAAATGCTCAAGAAACAAGAGAGATTAAACAAAGAGGACCTCACAAAAATAAGACTAATAACAACCTATTCAACCGAAACAACTGATTTGACTCGAATACTTAAAAAACACTGGGGAATTTTGAAACTGGACACCACTCTTGCTGAATTTATAGGGGATCATCCTAATGTCACTTACAGGAGAGCCCCGAACTTGGGGGACAAATTAACCCACAGCCACTTCAAACTAAAACAACAGAAGATCTGGACGGAAATTGAAGGTTTTTGGCCTTGTAAAAATTGCAAAGCTTGCAAAATAGCAATCACAAAAAAAGAGGTGGAAATCAAGAAGGGTGTCAAGTGGAAAATAAAACAACACATCACTTGCAAGAGTAAATACGTTGTGTATATTGTGGAATGCCCATGTAAACTGAAATACATAGGGAGTACCATCTGTGAGATTAAAAAACGCATCCTCGAGCATATAAGAGCTACTGTAAACAAGGACCGCTCGAATGCCATCGCAAAGCACATGGAAAAAATGCATGAGAGCAAATGGGAATTGCTGAGATTCTATGCAATAGAACAAATACCGAACCCAGAACGAGGAGGAAATTGTGAGAAACATCTACGACAAAGGGAATCAAAACATATTGTTTCATTCAGGACTTTGACCCCACAGGGGTTAAATCAGGATGAAGAATTATTTGTACATCATTAAATTTGGAAGGGACATTTTGATTTGAATTGACATTATTTCAAAATGTATTTCACCTAATGAACAATCACCCTGAACATAACAGTAATTATGATGATTTTAAAATTAATATTGGAAATGTTATGCTTTATTCTTGTTGAAAGCAAATATAATCAAGCATATGAATTAAAAGAGTATAATTTTGATAAATTGCTTAATAGAAAATATGAGAAATAACAAGAATAAGAGTAAACACCCACTAGAGGAAAGATAGATATATAAAAAATTGAGTGGTCATCACTGATAGCCTTTTACAATAGTGGCTGTATCTCTGACTAATCAGAGTACCATTATAATGTTGGGGTATCTATTAAAAGTAAAATTTGGTTTTTGCTCATATCGTGAAAGGAAAAGGAAAGAAAGAAAAAAAGGAGATATATAATGTAAAATAAAGGGCTTTAAGAGCAGACCCACTAGAGGGTAAGAACATGTTCAAATTTCGAAAAAGCAAACAAGCTAAATATTCGTTTGGCTGAACTGCAATACTAAATGATATTGTTTTAACAATCACATCACTGAGCACTATGTTTTGCACATATTTTTGTAAATAGCACTTGTTTAAATATAGGACTTATATATGTATTTTTATATAAAAAATCACATAAAAGACACGAACAAATAATTTGTGCACTACTATGACCAGAATGCTTTGCAACCACACAAATAGGAAGTTGATGTGGTAGTAGAAATAAATAATGCCTGGTCTTGCCCAGTTGTAAAAATCTACCCGTGATCAAGGTTCACGTGAAGAACCGAAACGCGTTGGGCATAGCGATGTTTGCTAATATGCAATAAAAGCAACTTGAAAAGCAGCGGATTCCGAGTGAGTGCGTTTTTCAATTGATCCCTGGGCTCAGGGGTCACCTTGTTCATATATATATATATATATATATATATATATATATATATATATATATATATATATATATATATATATATAAAGACTGCCATCTCTCCATCTAGAAAAGGCCTGCACTCGAATCTTTGGAGTATTCCATTTTATTTCAAAGACAGCACTTGTAAAAAACTGGAAGGCATTTCAGCTGTTAACTCAGCCTTTGACAACCATAAAGTGCATTGAGTGTTAGTTTCATTTAAATCTTCTCAACAGGTCTTCTGTTCTAGCAGAATGTAAACACAATTTGCTTGGTGTTGCGAATTACACAAACATGAAAGAGTTTACTATTGTGCTCCATTATCTTTCAAGTTTTTAAAATCTCAATATTGTCATTTGGCTATCACCTATAGAAAATTGTACTTAAAAAGTATTCTCTTCGGTTCTAGCAGAATGTAAAAACCAAGCGAATGGTTTTTACATTCTGCTAGAACCGAAGAGAATACGTTTTATATATATATTTGCCCCCAGCTTCGCAAATCTCGTGATGGGCTGGTTGGAGGAGCAGGTGGCCTCGGCGGGGGCAACCAAGAGCACATGCAGGTTGTTTTGATATGAACTTGCTATATCGATGAATTATTTTTGCTGTGGAATTGCCCCTGGGGGAAGGTGAGCACTTTCTTAGATGAACGTAATGACAATCCTTACAATTTGAGGTTTACCACAACCATGAGTACAAAGGAAATAGATTTTTTAGATGCCAGATTGTGGGTGAAAAATGAGGGAGTACACACGACTATGCATTGCAAGGAAACTATCCCCTATGGGAAAATGTTACAACCGAAAAGGGTCTTTAGCATGGACACAGTTCAGGAAACAATCGCTATACATGAAGAAAAGATTTTGGAACAGGGAATATACATCTAAAGTACTATGTCTAGCTGAAAAGAAGGCAGCTCTTCTTACAAGGAACCAATTATTTTATCCCAATGAGGACAGAAACCCCAAAGATAAAAGTATATGTTTCATTACTACATACAATTCCTTTTCGAACAGGATCAGAAATCTGATGAGTAAACATTGGGACATATTAAAAAATGATACAGTGATAGGTCAGGAATTGCCACTCAAACCCTTCATCACATATAGAAGAAGGAAGACCCTTGGGGATTGTCTTACACACAGTTACCACATGAGGACCCACACTGCGTCAACCTAGTTGTCCAAACATAATGGATTTTATAAGTGTGGTCATTGCAAAGCCTGCAGATATGTATCTAACATTGCAGGATTTCTATCATCTGGGGAACACAAAAGGGAAATCAGGCAATTTCTAAACTGTGCATCTGAGTTCTGTATTTTCATTTTTCAGTGTCCCTGTTGTTAAATAACTTTATTCGGTTATTACAACCGTCAAAGCATCAACCAACAGCCCAAACATAAAAATGACAATAACAATACACAGATATATATACAATAGTAGCAGTAAAAATGTCCATGTTTAAAGTGCACAATGCTTCAGAATTAGATACAATAATAGCAGCAATATATGATATCTACTCTCAACGGTAAAAGACCCTGATGTAAAGTGCCGGATGGTTTAAAACTATATATAAAACTAGGCTACAAACAGTACCATAAAATCACACACCAAATAAAACAATACAAGGTAAAACAGTTCGTTAATATAAGTAAACGATAAAATGCAATTCATGATCTTTACACTGGTCAAATTTTTAAAATTGCATTGCGCTTGTACCAAACTGCCTCTAAAAATTTACTAACAGCTACAACAATTCTAGGGGAGAGGTCAGTTTTTAAAATCCTTAGTGCTATTTGGTATTGTGCAATCCCCAGTTCGCGACAAATTGGAATAATCCACCTCCTACGAGGGGAGGAATACTCCGGACAGAAAAATAGCAAATGTGATTCATTTTCGTCAGACTGATTACACATTGGGCAGGTCAGTACTGGCTGTGCTTGGTTCCATTTGTGGGTAAATGATCTTATAGGTAGTGTCCCCAAACAAAACCGTATAAAGAGACTTTTAGGGAAAGCAGAAGGTATAAAATCCATGTAATCCTCTAGTAGTGGAATAGATTTAAAATCAAGAAATTTATTAGTCAAAGATCCTACAGAACTTTTTCTTAATATACATTCATTAATAAAGTTCCAATAGGTAGTTTTGAGAAGGTGTATATCAATTTTCTTTAATTTAGTAGGATCAGCCCAAAATCTGTTTAGGCCTAACTTTCCTAACCACGAGGACACGTGTTTAATCCATGGAAGTGATCTGGCACCTGGTATATTTAGAACATCACACAGGGAATCCCTATAATCAGCAAGCTCCGGTGTACACCAGAGACGAACCCAATAAGTCAATACTTTCAGGGCCACTAGATCTGTTACTCTTTTTAATCCCAATTCTAAATACAGTGGAATAAGGGGTGTACTATGGGGAAGGCATAACATTTTCCTAACAAAACTATTTTCTGCCAGTGCCAGGGGCTGGACATCAACATGACCCCAGACTTCAGCCCCGTAAAGGGCAGCCCCTTGCGCCTTAGCACGGTAAATCTCCATGACGGGGGATACTACATGAGATACCGTCCTTTTTGCGTTCTCAAAATAGCATTAGACCTGTGCTCAATAAGGAGTTTACTTTTCGTGATCTGATCTAGCCATTTAAAACTATCCATAAATCGTACTCCTAAGTAGTCAAAGTTATCAACCCTCTCGAGGACGTCTTTGCCAACCCGAATAGTCGTTTTACCTTTCTTGGTCCCCTTGCCTAAAATCATGAATTTTGTTTTGTTAACATTTAGCTCGAGTCCCCTCTCATTGCAAAAGCCTAGAAATGTATTAACCAGGGTCTGGAGACCCTTGGGAGACTTTGAAATGAGTAGGGAGTCGTCCGCGAAAAGTAGGATTGGTACCTTCCTGTTATTTAGCATTGGAGAGTCATTTGCACAATTTTCCAAAACCTTGACCACATCGTTTAAATAAAGAGAAAACAAAGTGGGGTCAAGCACACAGCCTTGCCTGACACCCTGTTCAATTGGAATACGATTAGTCAGTTCTCCACTTGGTCCCCAACGTACTTGGGCATAATTATTCTCATGTAATTTACTCAATAGATGTACAAGATTACTAGGAACACCTATATTAAAAAGAACCTGCCACAAGTTGGAACGGGGGATAAGATCAAAAGCAGCTCTAAGGTCAATAAATGCTACGTACAACATACCCTTACGTAAAAGCACAGTTTTCCAATACAATAGTATAAATCTAAAAATCTGATCTATGGTGCTAATTTTAGTTCTGAAGCCTGCTTGAAAATGAGAAAGTATTTGTTTTTCTTCCATCCATTCTGTTAGTTTGTTCAGAATTTGGCGACTAAAAACTTTTTGAGCATTGTCTAACAGGCTAATTGGCCTGTAATTAGCTGGGTTGTTAGCATCACCCTTTTTAAAAATAGTTATAATCTCGGCCCCCTCCATGAGTCAGGGATCGCTCCCCCGGCCGAGATAGCATTCGATAAAAGGTTAAAATAAGTTGACCAGATAAGTGGCTCTGACTTAAAAAGGTCACCTGGAATTTTATCAGGCCCCGGTGCTTTGGCTAGTTTAAGCGACTGTATTGCACTATTTGTCTCTTCAAGACTGAACTTAACAGGACAGATATACAGCTCTTGCACTGTGGATGGTAAAGTAGCATCCTCTACTATATTAGTCACACTATCAATGTCATCTGGCTTCCTTAGCGAGTAAAGTGATGAGAAATGGGCCACCCAATTTTCGGGTGATATATTAAAACTCGGGTACTTGGCTCTTTCAAGGTGGTTTTGTGCTACTAATTTCCAGAATGATCTACTGTCCTTGATTTTGCTGGCTATAAGTAGGTCCTGCCAAACTTGTCTTCCCAATCTCTTCTAGCCTGTCTAAGTTGAGATTTGTAGATTCCTCTGGCAATGCGAATTTCACCTCTATCACCCTCAGCAATAGCAGACTTTAATGAACTCTTAGCTACTTTGCAAGCGGAGTCAAACCAGACATGATCCCTAGAATGCACCGTATTCGTAATAGTCACCTCTTTATAAAATATCTTTTGAAGGCCATCAAACAACTGAGTGTGGACTGATAAAATAGGTATTCTTGCTGGATCTATCCCCTCATATTGGTCAAAAGAGGTAACGAACTGTTTGTAAAGTTTTGAATAAACCTCTGGATTTGCCATAACTTTAGGCCATTTAACGGCTCGACGATTATTGGTTACTACTGCTACAGGGACATTCGTGTTCATGGCAGCACACCCATGTGCCAGAGGTTCTCCAACAAGTGTCACCTCGAGAGAGTTATGATCACTATCAGACCTTACATTAATTTTCATATCGGCAAGTAGGGGCCACATTCTCACATCAATTAATACATAATCAATTATACTGGCACACATACCTCTCTTAAATGTTGGTGCACACAGAGGGTCAGAGATAGTACGACCATTGAGGGCTCTAAGACCTCTGCCAATAACCAATGAGACTATTTGTAATGCACATGATGTAAGGTTTTTCCTTGGGGGCACGAACAATTTAGGAATTCCCCACTGCTCGTCTTCCTCCACAGTGATCTCAGTTAAAAGAGAGCAAGGTTCAAAGGGGGTGTTAAAATCTCCCGCCACTATAATTCTTGTATCTGGGGATAAGTTATCCAATATAGTGTCTAATAGAGCTAAAGTCGTAGACGTGTCATTAAACCGAGTAGACCTAACATAAATATTAAATATTGCCAGAGAAAGACCAGAGGGTAGGGTAACTAAAGTTCCCATTAAATCTAAACAATCTATTTCTATAGTGGTAAAGGTGCTGAAGCGACCATTCTTAATCAGAGTTAGGAGCCCTCCACTAGCTCTACCAAAGTGAAGTGCTGGTCCCTGTTCACTCATGTATGTGAATAGTACTATCTTTCCCTTGAGGAAATGTATACTAGAACAACAGCGTGCAATTATAAATTTAGATTTTTCTTATCCTGTGGTGAGACATTTCTCACAGTCACATAACAGTGACATGTTCAAATAGTTTTTTTTTTGCCATTGATCGGGTAGAGAAGAACATACAGGGTGGAGATAGAGTCGAGGTACATATTGGACTTGCACACAAAATTCCCTTATGGATTAAATAAGGATGAGGAATTGGAAGTGCACGTGCAGCAAATACCTTGTATCCTTATCCTGTCCTCACTCTTTTGGGTCCTTATTTTACTCTGTTCTTTAACTATCCATGGTTCCTCATGTTTTTGAATCAGGAATAAATCATGATCCTATGAATTGTATTGTCTGATTTTATGGGGTATTGGGAATGTGCTGATCACACCAATAGTTTGTACCTGCAAATAGAGAAAGACCTACATGGTGTATTTGAAATTGGGATAATGTTCATATGTGTCTTCCCCATTATTCTGTATAATCATATTCAGATCTGGATATGCGGATGCAACATTTATGTTTGCAAGTGAGGAGATAAGGGCACTTGCCCGGTATTCTGACATCTTCTTATTATTGAAATATATGGATGAATTTATGTATCGGAGACAATTTGAGCCTCTGAATGTTATACAGTATAAACCGATATGTTTTGTATAGTAAAACTTACATGATTGTTGTGACACTGAAGATGAAATATACGCATTTTACTCATGAAAATTGAATGCCATGGGCCTGAACCAGAAAGCCCTTTAATGTGGAAGCACGGTCAACTTTTTCATTTGTGAAGTTTTTTCTATGTTAATGTCCTTTTTTTAAACAAATGAAGCAATTACGATGTTTAATTGCGAATATGAATTAATACACTGGAATCATGTTTGGATTGTATAAAATTAATTTGGGTGAGTTACTGGTTTTTGTGCACTGAGGTTGATGTAGCTGTATCGACTCATCGAGACACATAGTATTTTCTCAGTGCCCATTACTTGTGATTGTTTATTTTCCAAGGGAAATGGGGCTTGTTCACCTTGGCAAAGGCTGTTTACAGCCGAAATGAGTCGGAGCTGTTGAATTCCGTGTTATTAATAAATAAGATATCTTTGCTCACGCATCCTGGAGTGCCCACTTTTCTTATGGTGTCAGCAGGACTTGGGGAGAAATATAAATATATACATATATATATTTAAACGCCAGCAAGCAACCACAGACATAAAACGATTAATTGTGACACTGGCTGCGAGAATACGCTATTAAGCTGAATGGGATAGCGGCCAGGTCATACTGTTTATTTTAAAAAATTGATGCATTCTGGGGCTGGTGGTCGGAAAAACGGACCAGATGACCACTTGGACTACATATAAAATAGTGCACTCACCTGTGAGCAAGGCTTAAGGCTGAAACGCGTAAGGATTACGAGTGTGTTTGTCCTCTACATTTCATGACGAATAAACGTCAGCCTGTCAGCAAGTCGGTGTTGGGCTCCTCTTTTTTCGTGGCAGAACCGCAGTTCCCAGGATCTCCATTCCTGGCTCTGGAGCCCGCCTTGCAAGATTGGGGGCCCCCGGCAAAAGGGAGCCTTGTGTTGAACATTAAATGGAGGGGGCATGATCCGCTCTCAGAGGCACACCAGCACGAAGGATTTCCGTGGCAATGTGGCGGCACTTTGATTGAGAAAGGGAGAGGAGAGAGGTGTTCCTTTCTCCAAGAAACACCGCATGACAAGCAGCAATTACAGAAATGTGGAGGATTGGGGGCCCCGGCAAAATGGAGCCTTGTGTTGAACATATATATATATATATATATATATATATATATATATATATATATATATATAGTGACCCAGTAGAAGGCAAACCGCCGAAACGCGTCGCTCCGTTCCAGTATGGAGCGAGAAATTGTATAACTCCTTGCAAATGGTGAATATGAAAAATAAAGAACTGAGAATTTAATTTGGACATGGACGTTGTCGTCATTTGACTGTGCCACTGCGTGAGGTGCTCATGGAATAGGACACCCAGGGAGACATATATATATATTCACTGAAAAAAACATAGGTTTCCGGTACGTTATAGTTAGGAATTAGCATTTGAAAAACCTTAGAAATTCACTGAAAAAAACACAGGTTTCATAGACGTTATAGTTAGGCTGACATTTCACTCATACAAAACCAGAGAAATTCGGCTGTTATAGTTAGTTGAGCTAACTATAACTCGTGCCCCCGCAATGCACTGCTGATGACATCACATATTACATCACTCATGACATGGTCAGTGACATCACTGATTACATCACTGATGACATCGCAAATGACATCACTGATGACATCATCCAGTGACTGAGTGATTCGCAAAAGTTTAAATATCTTTTATATATATATGCCAAGGTGTATTGAAGAATGAGTGGGTGTATGAGTGTCTGTATGGGTGATTTAGTAGGTGCGTGACTGACTGCATAAGTGAGTGATTAAACGTCTCTTACTGAATGCATGGGTTAGTGACTAAACTGTGTGAATGTCTGTATCAGTCTGTCAGTTGGTGTGTAAGCGGTTCCATGGGTTGGTGAGTAGCTACATGAGTGTCTATATGGGTTATTGATTTGTTGTCTGAGTATCTGTATGGGTGTCTGAGTGTCTGTGTGGGTGGGTGGGGGGTGTGTGACTCCATGCATAGATGTGTGAGTGGGTGATTCACTGGGTGTATGGGTTCAAGAGTGCTTCTGTGAAGGGAAGTATGGGTGGGTGAGTGTGTGTACAGGTGTATTGGTGAGTGTTTAGATGTCTCACTGGTACATGTGTGAGTAACTACATATGTGAAAGGCAGTATATGTGAGTGTTGGACTATATAAATGACTATATGTGAGAGTGAGTGATTGTGAGAGTGGCTGTATGGATGAGTGTGTGCTTGTGTCACTGATTGTATAAGAGAGTAAGTATGTGTTACTATCCGTATGAATAAGTGAGGTGGTGTGTGTATAACTGTATAGGTGAGTAAATGGCAGTGGGATTGATTCTTTGAATGACTGACTATGTGTGTGAGTAACTCTATGGGTGAGTGGCAGTGTGTGAGTGTCTGTATAGCTGTATGAGTGTAGATGATAGTGCTGTATTGATGAGTGACTGCATGTATGAGTGACTGTATGGGTGAATGAGTGGATGTGTGTGTAGATCTAGGAATCAGTGAGTGGGTATGTAGTAACTGGTATTGGTGTGTCTTTGGTTTCAAAAATGGTAGTCTGTATTTTAGAGTGGGTGTATCAAATGTTATAGTATGGTGTGAGGAGGTGCATCAGTTTATCACATGGATGATGTCATCAGTGATGTCATTTGAGATGTCATCAGTGGTGTCACTGACCATGTCATGAGTGATGTAATATGTGATGTCATCAGCAGTGCGTTGCGGGGGCACAAGTTATAGTTAGCTCAACTACTATAACAGCTGAATTTCTCTGGTTTTGTATTAGTGAAATGTCAGCCTAATTATAACGTCCCTGAAACCTGTGGGTTTTTCAGTGAATTTCTAAGGTTTTTCAAATGCTAATTCCTAACTATAACGTCTCTGAAACCTATGGTTTTTTCAGTGAATTTCAAAGGTTTTTCAAATGCTAATTTCTAACTATAACATCCCTGAAACCTATGTTTTTTTCAGTGAATTTCAAAGGTTTTTCAAATGCTAATTTCAAACTATAACGTCCCTGAAACCTATGTTTTTTTCATTGAATTTTTAAGGTTTTTTAAATGCTAAATCTTAAGTATAAAATTATTTTAATCTTACCTTTTTTATGATATTTGTAAGTGTTTTATAGAATTCCTTTTATTTAAAAATGATTGGAAGTATATTTTTGAACTTTTCTTTTTTAAATTA
Organism: Calotriton arnoldi; assembly: GCA_963921515.1. Classification (NCBI taxonomy): domain Eukaryota; kingdom Metazoa; phylum Chordata; class Amphibia; order Caudata; family Salamandridae; genus Calotriton; species Calotriton arnoldi. The sequence goes on from CAWUFW010000965.1 coordinate 643,386, forward strand.
TACTTAGTTTCTCTAAAATCTTATTCAACAATTAAAATCACTATTTTAAAATACATATATCATACACTAATAAAAATATACTTTTATTTATATATACAACTTAAATTTATATTTACTTGAAATAATACTTTTAATACTTTGAAAGTTGTTTTATTGTATTGTTATGCTTGCTTTTCTTTTTACAAAGGAGTCACGCACCCTACGCGAACCTAAACGATGGGTGCACGGATTCAGGGTGCGCAACCCGGCTGGCGCGCAATTCCAGAGTCGCGCTGGAGTCGCGACTCCGGTGTAATTTCAAAAGTATGAAATATCATTGTAAAAATTATAAATATCAGTTTTGGTTAAAGACTTTCACTAATATAATTTAGAAAAGAATTTATAAACAGGAATTTATACTAGCCGGCACATATTTCTGGGGTCACGCTGGGGTCGCGACTCCGGCATAATTTTCAAAGGGTGAAATATCGCTGTACAAAGTTTAAATATCAGTTTTGCTTAAACACTTTCACTAATATGCTTTTAAAATATCTTGTAAACACATGTTTATGCTTTATAATTATGTATACAAAATTTTACGGGTGCGCGACTTATCCGCGACTGGTGCGCGCACCCTACGCGACTCCATGTGACCTAAAAAGAAAGCTTCTGATTGGTTTGAAACCTTTTCATTCTGTTAGAGGGAGGATCTAACACCTATTTTATTTCTCTTATTATTTGTCTGTCTTCCTGGCAAGACCTGTTTATTGTAGCTTCTTGCAATTTCTTTTTTGAGTGTGTTTCTTGACTTTTTTGGGGAAAAAATGGCATCCAGTCATCCAGAACAAGATCTCTTGGAAGAGGTAGATGATGTGGAGGAGCCTGTGAATAGAAGAAAAGATAGTGTGGTTTGGGCTTTCTTTACAGTGCCAGAGGGTGAGAAAAAGGTGAATGCAAGGAAGGTTACTTGCAAGTTATGCAAAAGAGTACTATCGAGAGGATCCGAAAAAAAGTACTCCTGTGGAACGTCGTCCATGAAGAAACACTTGGAGACTATTCACCCAGTGCATTTGGCCAAAGAAATCTCACAGGAGAGAGAAATGAACAAGTTGCGCAGGTTGACCCAAATGCTCCATCTACTTCATCAGCAGAAGTTCCACCTTCGCCTCTGCCACACATTTTCCCTGAGCTTCTGCATGCCACAATTAACTGTAAAAAGTGCGATGCAAAATTCTACATTGGAGAGCAATGCATTGATGTGGTAATTTTTTTTTTTATCTGCTCCCAAATTTTCTTTTCCTTTTTTTTTTCCAAATAGTTATAATGGACTCTTCAATTTAGTTTTGTTTCAAAAAAAGTCAAAAACACCAAAAAAAAAGAAAACATTGTTAGAAAATACAAATTTTTTTTAATTTGTTAAACAAAAACGGTTCTTACGGAACCACATATACTGGTTGAAAATAGAAAAATTGCTTGAGTGATTGCATGAGTGCAAGAATACTGCCTGAGTGATTGCAGGAGTACTTGTATAGTGCCTGGGTGATTGCATGAGTGCATGGGTAGTGCCTGGGTGATTGCATGAGTACATGGTTACTGCCTGGGTGATTGGAGGAGTGCATGTGTATTGTCTGACTGATTACAAGAATGCAGGGGTAGTGCCTGAGTGTATTGATGAATGCATGGATAGAACCTGAGTGATTGCATGAGGGCATGGGTAGTGCCCGAGTGATTGAAGGAGTACATGGGTAGTGTTTGTATGATTTCATGAGTGCAGGGGTAGCGCCTGAGGGCATGGCTGAGTGCATTAGTAGAGTTTGAGAGAATGGATGAGTGCATGGGTAGTGCCTGGGTAATTGGAGGAGTGTATGTGTACTGCCTGAGTGATTGCAAGAGTGCAGGGGTAGTGCCTAAGTGCATGGATGAGTGCATAGGTAGTGTCTGGCTGTTTGCATGAGTGCATGGGTAGTGCCTGGTTGATTGGAGGAGTGCATGGGTAGTGCTTGGGTGATTGAAGGAGTGCATGGGTAGTGTCTGGGCGATTGAAGGAGTGCATGGGTAGTGCTTGTGTGATTGGATGAGTGCAGGGGAAGTGCCTCAGGGCATGGATAGTGCATGGGTAGTATTTGAGAGAATGGATGAGTGCATGGGTAGTGCCTGGTTGATTGCCTCTGAGATTGCATGAGTGCATGCATACTGACTTAGTGCATGGATTACTGAATGGGTACTGCGTGGGTGATTGCATCAGTGCATGGGTAGTGTCTGGGTGATTGGAGGAGTGCATGAGTACTGCTTGGATGATTGCATGAGTGCAGGGATAGTGCCTGAGTGCATGGATAGTGCATGGGTAGTATTTGAGAGAATGGATGAGTGCATGGGTAGTGCCTGGGTGATTGCCTCTGAGATTGCATGAGTGCATGCATACTGACTTAGTGCATGGATCACTGCATGGGTACTGCGTGGGTGATTGCATCAGTGCATGGGTAGTGTCTGGGTGATTGGAGGAGTGCATGGGTAGTGTCTGGATGATTGAATGAGTGCAGGAGTAGTACCTTAGGGCATGGATGAGTGCCTGGGTGATTGCATGAGTACATGGCCACTACCTGGGTGATTAGAGAAGTGCATGTGTACTGCCTGAGTGAATGCAAGAGTGCAAGGGTAGTGCCTGAGTGCATAGATGAGTGCATGGGTAGTGCCTAGGTGATTGCATGAGTGCATGGGTAGTGCCTGTGTGATTGCATGAGTACAGGGGTAGCACCTGAGGGCATGCATGAGTGCATGGGTTGTATTTGACAGAATGGATGAGTGCAAGGGTAGTGCCTGGGTGATTGCATGAGTGCAGGGGTAAAGCCTGGGTGATTGGAGGAGTGCATGTGTACTGCCTGAGTGAATACCTAAGTGCAAGGGTAGTGCCTGAGTACACAGATAAGTGCATGTGTAGTGCCTGGGTGATTGCATGACTGCATGGGTAGTGCCTGAGGGATTGACGGAGTGCATGGGTAGTGCCTGTGTGATTGCATCAGTGCAGGGGTAGCACCTGTGGGTGTGCATGAGTGCATGGGTAGTATTTGACAGAATGGATGAGTGCATGGGTAGTGCCTTGGTGATGGCATGAGTGCATGGCTACTGCCTGGGTGATTGGAGGAGTGCATGTGCACTGCTTGAGTGAATGCAAGAGTGCAAGGGTAGTGCCTGAGTGCACAGATGAGTGCATGGGTAGTGCCTGGGTGATTGCATGAGTGCATGGGTAGTGCCTGGGTGATTGAAGGAGTGCCTGTGTGATTGCATTAGTACAGGGGTAGCACCTGAGGGCATGCATGAGTGCATGGGTAGTATTTGACAGTATGGATGAGTGCAAGGGTAGTGCCTGGGTGATTGCATGAGTGCAGGGGTAATGCCTGGGTGATTGGAGGAGTGCATGTGTACTGCCTGAGTGAATACCTGAGTGCAAGGGTAGTGCCTGAGTGCATGGATGAGTGCATGGGTAATGTCTGGTTTATTGCATGAGTGCATGGGTAGTACCTGGGCGATTGAAGGAATGCATGGGTAGTGCCTGTGTGATTGCATGAGTGCAGGGGTAGTGTCTGAGGGCATGGATGAGTGCATGGGTAGTATGTCAGAGAATGGATGAATGCATGGGTACTGCCTGGGTGATTACATCAGTGCATGGCTACTGCCTAAGTGATTGGAGGAGTGCATATGTACTGCCTGAGTGATTGCAAGAGTGCAGGGGTAGTGCCTGAGTGCATGGATGAGTACATGAGAAGTGCCTGAGAGATTTTATGAGTGTATGGGTAGTGGCTGGGTGTTTGGAGGAGTGCATGTGTACTGCCTGAGTGATTGGAGGAGTGCATGGGTAGTGCCTGTGAGATTGCATGAGTGTATATGTAGTGCCTGGGTGCATGGATGAGCGCATGGGTAGTGCCTGGGTGTTTCCATGAGTGCATGGGTAGTGCCTGGGTGATTGCATGACTGCATGGCTAGTGCTTGGGTGATTGAAGGAGTACATGGGTAGTGCCTGTGTGATTGCATGAGTACAGGGGTAGCACCTGAGGGCATGCATGGGTGCATGTGTACTATTTGACAGAATGAATGAGTGCATGGGTAGTGCCTGGGTGATTGCATGAGTGGGCAGGTCGCTCCCCACAGGCTCCTCGCAGGCAGGTCGCTCCCCACGCTGCTGCACGGCTCTGACTTGCATTGTTTTTGCCTAATCCTGTATTTTTCCCCTGTGCCTAACTTGCTTTCTTGCCCAGACTTGTTTTTATTCCCCTGTGCCTACCTTGCTTTCTTGCCCAGACTTGTTTTTATTCCCCTGTGCCTAACTTGCTTTCTTGCCCAGACTTGTTTTTATTCCCCTATGCCTAACTTGCTTTCTTGCCCAGACTTGTTTTTATTCCCCTGTGCCTAACTTGCTTTCTTGCCCAGACTTGTTTTTATTCCTCTGTTCTACACAAAAAGGAGCTGCAGAGGGAAAAACAGATTGGGTCGCACTCCACTCAAAATCATAAATAACAACAAAGACCCAATCTGCTCGGGCCAACGAATTCTATTCACTTACTGAGAGGGAATGGAAGTTTATTTTCTTCTTTTACAACAACCCTTCATATTTTATAGGTATTGTCCCAACTCAGACTCGCCCTATTTATAAAAGAACCCACCCATGAGTCCAAAGTCACTGCGTTCACACAATATATCCTGTACTTTAACAGGTATACATAACACATAAATGTGAAAAAATGGGAAAATGTGAAAATGCGAGGTAGCACCTCACGTGCGCACCACCAAGGGAGCTTACTGGTTAATTATCACCAGTCATGCCCACGTTTCTCATCATTGGTTGCTGAATGAGACGAGGCTCGTCGGGTGAAAGACGCGAATACGGACAACATATGTGTCCTTTTATACGAAACAGGGCTAATAATAATAATAATAATATTTAGTCCCTTTGTGACATGGTGGCTAGCTGGTAAGAGAGGCCTTGGCTGCTACTAGTCACTGCGTGTTCACAATAAGGGTCCAGAAAAGGTGGACAAAGTCCTCGTGCCCTGAAGAAATTGCCATTACAATTTACAGGCAATGAAACATGTCGGCCCAACATTACATGGTCTGCAAACATGCAGTATGTTTTTAATTTGAATAAGCCCTCGAGTTGAGAATAAAAGTGGCTCCCTGGCAATTGAGTTGGCTTATTTCAATTTTACTCACACGGGGTTGATTTGTGTTATTGTACACACATATTCACTGGTTTTCACTGGGTTTCTGGACACCGAATTTGTTTATCTTTGTTTGCGAGGTAGCAACCAATGATGAGAAACGTGGGCATGACTGGTGATAATTAACCAGTAAGCTCCCTTGGTGGTGCGCACGTGAGGTGCTACCTCGCATTTTCACATTTTCCCATTTTTCCACATTTATGTGTTATGTATACCTGTTAAAGTACAGGATATATTGTTTGAACGCAGTGACTTTGGACTCATGGGTGGGTTCTTTTATAAATAGGGCGAGTCTGAGTTGGGACAATACCTATAAAATATGAAGGGTTGTTGTAAAAGAAGAAAATAAACTTCCATTCCCTCTCAGTAAGTGAATAGAATTCGTTGGCCCGAGCAGATTGGGTCTTTGTTGTTATTTATTATTTTTATTCCTCTCTGCCTGTACTTGTTTTCTTGCCTCAACTTGTTTTTCCTTCCTGTGCCCAGTTCTCCCGTGGCCCCGCCCGTTTTTCCCACCGCTGCGTCCCTGCGGCCCCGCCACCCTGCAATCCCATTCACCGCCCCGCTCCCGCCTCCCAGCTGCTCCTCCCTCCCACATCCCCTCATCTGGAGGCCGCGCAGCGGGCGCACGCAGCGGGCGCACCTAAGGCAAGCCCGTCTGAGCCCGTCCACGCCTGGACTGCGCCCAGCGCCAGGACCCCTGGACCCCGCGAACGCCACGACGCCTGACACCGCTACGATGCCAGAACCCTCCACGCACTCAACACCGGACGATCACACACCTGCTTCCTGGCCGCCCCGAAGCGCACCCACGGAGCTTTCACCTGCCGGAACTGCAGCTTCACAAGCATCCGCCCCACCATGCTGCCGACCAGGAAAGAACCCAACCACCTCAGATGCATCCTTCTCAACACCCGCTCCGCCCGCAAACACGCCATTGAACTCTGGGACCTACTCGACTCAACCTCCCCAGACGTCGCCTTCCTGACGGAGACCTGGCTGAACCCCGCCTCGGCACCCGACATAGCCATAGCCGTCCCGGAAGGCTACAAGATCACCCGCAGGGACCGCACCAACGGAGCAGGAGGAGGAATCGCCATCGTCCACAGGAACACTCTCAGAGTCTCGACCAACACCGACGACACCCTCAGCACCGCCGAACACCTGCACTTCCAGATCCACACCGATCCCAACACGACCCTCAGAGGTACCCTCGTCTACAGACCCCCCGGACCCCGACCACAGTTCAGCGACTCCATCGCCGACTTCGTCAGCACACACGCCCTCGCCTCCACGGACTACATCCTCCTCGGGGACCTGAACTTCCACCTCGAGAACAACAACGACACCAACTCCACCACCCTGATCGACAACCTAGCCAACCTCGGACTCAGACAACTCGTCACAACACCCACCCACTCCGCCGGTCACACGCTTGACCCCATCTTCTCCGCAATCCCCCACGTCTCCTTCAACCACACCACCGAACTCCACTGGACCGACCATCGCTGCATCCACTTCACCTTCAAGAAACCCACCACGCACCACCGCACCCAACAGATGCCCCGCCGCTGCTGGAGCAAAGTCACCGAAGACCAGCTAACCACCACCCTCGCCCAGAGCCCACCCGCCGACCCCACCGACCCCGACACCGCCGCCCGCAACTTCAGACAGTGGATCAATGACTGTGCCAACACCCTCGCCCCGATCAAGAAACCCTCCAACAGTCACACCAACAAGAAAGCCAGCTGGTTCACTGAAGACCTCCGGGCCTCCAAGCAAACCTGCCGAAAGCTGGAGAAGATCTGGCTCCGTGAACGAACACCGCACAGCCACGCAGCCCACAAGAACGCCACCCGCAGACACCATCACCTCATGAGATCTGCCAAAAGGGCCTCCTTCAAAGACCGCCTAGACAACAACGCGCACAACAGCAAAGAGCTCTTCAACATCGTGAAGGAACTCTCCAACCCCAGCTCCAACGACGTCCCACCCTCGCAAGACCTGTGCGACTCGCTGGCCACCTTCTTCCACCGCAAGATCGCAGACATCCACGACAGCTTCAACGCCACAACCGCCCCGGCAACCACTGAGACCTCCGCCCCCATGACCACCATCCGCACCAACCGCCTGCTCTCCTGGACCAACATCAACGACGACGACACCATCAAGATCATGAACACCATCCACTCCGGATCTCCGTCAGACCCATGCCCACACCACATCTTCAACAAAGCCAGCACAGCCATCGCACCCCATCTCCGGAAAGTCATCAACACCTCCTTCGAGACAGCAACCTTCCCGGAGAGCTGGAAGCACGCCGAGATCAACGCCTTACTCAAGAAACCCAGGGCGGACCCCAAGGACCTCGAGAACTTCCGGCCCATCTCCCTGCTCCCGTTCCCGGCAAAGGTCATCGAGAAGACCGTCAACAAACAACTGACCCGCTACCTCGAGGAGAACAACATCCTGGACCCTTCCCAGTCTGGGTTCCGCAGCAACCACAGCACCGAGACTGCCCTCATCGCCGCCACCAATGACATCAAGTCCCTGCTGGACAACGGAGAAACAGCGGCCCTCATCCTCCTGGACCTGTCAGCCGCCTTCGACACGGTCTGCCACCACACACTACGAACACGTCTCCACAACGCCGGGATCCAAGAGAAGGCCCTGGACTGGACCACCTCCTTCCTCTGCGGCAGAACACAGAGCGTCCGCCTTCCCCCCTTCCGCTCCGAAGCCACCGAGATCATCTGCGGCGTACCCCAGGGCTCTTCCCTCAGCCCAACTCTGTTTAACATCTACATGGCACCGCTCGCCCACGTCGCCCATCGGCACAACCTCAACATCATCTCCTACGCCGATGACACCCAGCTGATCCTCTCCCTCACCAAGGACCCCCACACCGCCAAAACCAACTTTCACGAAGGAATGAAGGCCGTGGCTGAATGGATGAGGAACAGCCGACTGAAGCTGAACTCGGACAAGATGGAGGTCCTCATCCTCGGACCCACCCCTTCGGCCTGGGACGACTCCTGGTGGCCGACCGCACTGGGAACCGCCCCAACACCCACCGACCACGCACGCAACCTAGGGGTCATCCTCGACTCCACCCTCTCCATGACTAAACAGGTCAACGCCGTTTCCTCCGCCTGCTTCAACACCCTCCGCATGCTCCGCAGGATCTACAAGTGGATTCCCACTGAAACGAGAAGAACGGTCAACCAGGCCCTCGTAAGCAGCAGGTTGGACTACGGAAACGCCCTCTACGCAGGAGCCTCGGCCAAACTCCTAAGACGGCTCCAACGCATCCAGAACGCCTCTGCACGCCTGATCCTCGACATCCCTCGCCGCAGCCACATCACACCCCACCTGAGAGACCTGCACTGGCTCCCGGTCAACAAGAGGATAACCTTCAAACTCCTCACCCACGCACACAAGGCACTCCACAACACCGGACCAACGTACCTCAACAGACGACTCAGCTTCTACACCCACACCCGCCAGCTCCGCTCCGCCGACCTCGCCCTCGCCACTGTCCCCCGCTTCCAAAGAGCGACCTCCGGTGGCAGATCGTTCTCCCACCTCGCCGCCAAGACCTGGTACACCCTCCCCATCCACCTACGGCAGACCCAAGACCTGCTGACCTTCATAAAACTCCTCAAGACCTGGCTTTTCGAGCAGTAGCAGCATTCCCCACCCCAGCGCCTTGAGACCCTCACGGGTGAGTAGTGCGCTTTACAAATGATATGATTGATTGATACCTACTGCCTGGGTGATTGGACGAGTGATTGTGTAATGCCTGAGTAAATGCAAGAATGCAAGAGTAGTGCCTGAGTACATGGATGAGTGCATGGGTAGTGCCTGGGTGATTGCATGAGTGCAGAGGTACTGCCTGAGGGAATGGATAAGTACATGGATAGTGTGTGTGTGATTGCATGAGTGCATCGGTAGTACCTGGGTGATTGTATCAGTACATGGGTAGTGCCTTGGTAAAAGGAATGAGTGTGGGAACATTATTTCACATTATCCTGCATATTGCATTATTTCTTCTTACCTTTTTTACTAATGTAGATACCAAACTCAGTGGAACTATTTTACAGTAGTTTTATCGTAAACTGAATTTTAAATCTTTTCAAACTTCACCATTACCTTCTGTAAAAAGAAGAAGAAAAACTGTTATTGATTAGAGTATTATACTTTTAAGAACACAACATAATTTTAGAATTACATAACATTTTCAGTTTCCCTTTCTTGCTGTTCTCAGATTCTACTGAATTTCACCATACACAGTGATTTCAATGTAGTATCATCATATGACAGCGGGGAAAAAAACCAATCAACGAGATTGTTAAAAAAAAAAAAATCAGCTTTGAGCATTATTTAGAACATGTGTAACTATGTGTTTACCTATCTATAGTTTCTTAATTACATTCTTCAACTACATTAAGTCTTTTATTTCTCTCAACTACATTTTGTAAAATGTACACTCTCATTTACATCTCATGTAATATAGACAACAAATATATAAACTACTTGTTTCTAAACCCAATTTTCCAAATGCAATATGAATTAGCACAAACAATAATCCATACACTAATTGTTCACATCTTCCCAATAGGCCAAATAATGTTTCCGAAACTTTTGCATTGAAAATATCCAAAATAAATAAACATCTTCCCAATAGGCTGAATGATGTTGTCAAAACTTTGGCATCAAAAATATCAGATATGAATTTGGTAATTCGTAAGGCAACCTACATGTGAATTCCAAATGGGCATCATTGCAATGTGTCCATCCTTTATTGCATTTTAAATACACAGTATAGTGTCCAGATGTTGTAGTAGGTCCATCATGGAAAATAATAGCCACTGCTTTAAAAGTTCTTCCTGAAATTGATACTTGACTTGCCACAAATTTTTAATTTTGGTTTCCAATTTTCTTCCATTTGCTCTACAACGTTGTAGCATTAAAATGACATATTTTCCAAATCTTTCTATATATAATTTTGACAACATTTCTGATTTACAATGAGAACAATTCATATCTTGATTAGCTGTTTTTACTAATTTGTTAAAAGATACTGATTTGCAATCTGGTATCGTCAAGTATATGAATCGTTCAGTGTCTATTTCAGTGGTAGAAGAAAATGAACACTCTTCACATTTATGATCGCATCTGTAACAGTCCAAATAAATTTTCAATTTCTATTCCATCATCTTCCAATACTCCAAGCATAAACAGAAGAAATTCTTGTGCATCTTGTTGTATATTGAGTAAATTTCAATGAACCAGTACATATATCCAATAGAAGCTGAATGCCAGAAGCAGTATGGATTTTACTTCTGTCAGTTACCAACTTTTGAAAAATATAATGTAGTAAAGAACAGAATCTTTTTTCTCGATTTTCCATAATTTCATGATGAAGATCTTCTAGATAAAACAACCCATTCACAATTACATTAGCATAGCAGTTGATACCTGACTATTTTCTAAGTGGTATCCTACAATATCATCTACAGTGTCCATTTTCATTTTCTTGCACCTTCGTGATTCTCTTGAATTGTTTTCTTTTTTTAAATCTTAGTAGAATGTTTGTCATATTTACGTTTTGGACACACTACACACTACACATTTCTCATATACAGGATATTCACCTAAGTTAGGAGCATAAAGTCTTCTTAACCGTTTGTACTCTCTTACACAATTTCCACTAATCTTTTTCTCATCAAAATCAATCAAATACAAACCAGATAATGTTCTTACTCGAGACAATGCAATGTATGCCATGCCCTCTTTAAACACTATACTTCCAATATTTACCAAAGCACTGTCTACACTTAAACCTTGAGATTTATGAATGGTTACTGCATATGCTAAATAAAGAGGAAACTGTTTTCTACGAACATACAAGTCTTTTACAAGCAAAAAATGAACAGCACAACATCCAATCTGTTTTACCTCTTCAATCTGATCAAATTTAATCTTCAAAAATTGAATTCCAGCTCTGTTCTGAAAATTTACAAAATCAACAACTTTTCCCATTGCTTTATTTACTAAACCTTCTTCTACATTCAAATTACGCCGTACAATTACCCGACAGTATACACATACATATAACGTCTTTTCTAAACCTGCAGTCTTAGATACAGACTTTTCCAAATAATCCAATTTTGACTGTAATTTCTCTGAGAGAAGAATAGTAACTCCTTCGTGTTCCATTCATCAATAGCTTCCATTTTCACTATTGGTTGTTTTTCCAATTTCAAAAGTTCTTGATTGAATGTAGAACACTCTTGCAGTGTAGGCATTAGGCAAACTATAAACTTCTTTTCTCCAATTGTTTTGTACATTATTTCAGGTGCTATGTTTTCGTTTGTAATCAAGTTCCTTAGTAGCCGACTTTGTATAGCTTGTTTACCATGTTTTGTCAAAACACCAATTCTTATATCTTGAAGAATGTTTCCATAATGTTCATCACTTGCTTGTCGCATATTCTTAATAAGTTCTTTATATTCAAAATGTGACCAAATGTTCACTTTTCCAATACTTCCCAAAGATTTCCTAGTGTCTTCATGGACAAGTATTTTAAAAACTGGTTGCCCTTTCACAGGAGTAAGTTGTTGTAGATCGCTGAGTACAATTACATGTTTTCCTCCAAACAGAACATCATAATCTGTTTTTAAAATCTGTTGCATTCTTAAATGTACAAAGGCAAGCATTAAGTTTGAGACCATGCTCACCTCATCAATGATTAGAAGTTTCATTTTCTTCAATACTCTTGAAACTTCATAACAAGCTTTTTGATATAGCTTCTGATATTCCAATTTATTTTCATGTTCAACTGGTAGCATGAGTAATCGATGTAAAGTAATCCCTTTAATGTTGTGTGCTGCTAATCCAGTTGGAGCTGTTAGAACACAAGATACATGTGATTCAGTAGTCTTATGTAGATAACTGGTCAAAACTTTAATTAACCCCTTCCCTGCACCACGAATTCCACCACGGCGCAGGGGGGTTAGGGGGTGGGCGTGGCGCTTCGGTGCTCATGACGGCTCCACGCCGTCATGAGTCACGTGCGGCATGTGCTCATGACAGCGTGGTGCCGTCATGACCCCGCCCACTCATTAATTCACCCGCACAGGCGGGGAATTAGTCACGCGTGGGCGGAGCGGCAGCGGCATGACGGCTCCACGCCGTCATGAGCACATGCCTACCGTGACTCATGACGGCTTGGAGCCGTCATGAGCACCCAAGGGGTTAAGAAACTTTTCCCTGTTCCAGCTTGACCACTGATGTATATTTGAATAGGTTTAAATGATGTGCATTGGCATTCTTTTTTTTCATGCAGCAAACCATGTTGTATCTGTTCTGTCACTTGTTGATATATTTCTTTTTGTTCAATGTTTAGTTGTTCTTCTAACTTTTCCAACTGAATAATATCCTGTTGTGCTTGTTGCAATGCCGTTTCTACTTCATTCATGGCTATTGCAGCTTCATTTTCAATAATTGGGTGTCCTAGTGGATCTTGACTTAGTGGAGCAGAACTTTGACTATCTTGAGAACTGTCTCTAGCTATTTCAGCTGCAATAGGAGTTTCTTGTTCAATCTCTTCATTTAACATTTGTAGATAAGTAGGGAAAATTGTGCATTGAATGTTATCTTTACATGCATTAAAAGAATCTTCATAGCAGTCACAATCTCCAAGTAATTCCATTTCCCTACGCCAAGGCTTGAAGAGTTGCAGAAGTGCTAAATAGAAAAATTCCCTTTTATCTGGCGTTTCGCAACTGAGTTTTCTGTGGTTAATAAGATTTCCTTTGGCATGTTTTACCAAATATCCATCACATCCAATTACTGCATATTTTTCTTCATTTATATTTTCTGTAACATTTCATTTAAAGCTGTAATGTTGCAGTACTTCATAGAGACATAGGTTTTCCAGATATGGACTCCTTTTGGATAGTACGTATCCAACATATTAGTTTTAACAATATCTTTACTTTCCGGTTCATTCAATGCTAAGTATTCAATTTCTTGTAGAGATTTCAACACCCTATTTCGTGTGGCGGCAAGACCTAGACTTACCCAAATGATTTCTCTTGACTTTGAATATAAACTGGCAGAGCTCAACTGATCTGAACATTCATAGGATCCAATTTCTCAATGACAAAGCATTTTCAAGCTAAAGCTGTACAATTTGTTACTAAGACTCTTCTCTTGTGAAATTTCTCCCCACATTTGTTTCAACTCTGTCTTTTCAGGTGTGGTTAATATGACGTAACATAGCGAGCAACAGCAATTGAATTATCTGCAACATACTGGATATCCATGTTTGCATTCCACATTGTAAAAATCACTGGATTGTAGTCATTAATATACTTTGAATCTTCAGTTCTTTTTATGTTGTATGTATTCTTCTGAGATTTTCGAGTTATAGTATGTCTTACTGCTGACATAAAACTATTGACTCTTCCTTTTGAAATTATTGGACGTGGGAATCCAAAACGACATTTTGTATAAAATGTTTCCTTTGACTTGTATTTTCGTCGACAATATTTTCCACATTGATCACTTTGAAAACGTAAAACTTGTTGTCTCAAGCTCTTTTCTCCTCCTTTTTTTGGAATGGCACAGGTAACATACTCTTCGATGAAAGACAAAACACTTTCATCAGAATCGGTTCCAAATTTTGGTGCATTCTTGATCCATAATAGCATGTGGATATGAGGAGCACCTCTGGCTTGGTACTCCTTTCTCCAAAAGAAATCAGTAACTTCTCCAAGAGGTGGATTATTTTTATTGCAGATAAAAGACATCATAGCTTGAAACCTATGATTAAAATATCTGCACACATTCACAGGATCCAAGGAACAAAGTTCTCCAGCTGTCTTCAATTCAATGTTTTTTACATTTGAATTTGCTTGTCGTAGAAATTCAAGTAAATCGTCCCACGCATATTCAGCACAGCTAAGTGTTAGAAACCACATAGGGGTACCTAAGTTTCTTAACATACATTTAAGTTCGCAGTGACGACAATACCAATTCTCATTAGTACCACCATCAAATTAATTAACTGAGATTCTAAATGATCGTCTCTTTGTTGAACTTTGTCCATAAATTCCTTTGCAGAAACATGTGTAAGATGAACTCCTGTTTTTAATATGTGGCTCACTGCATATGAAAGTCCAGACAAGTCACTTTCAATTAGAAGATGTAATATATATGGAATGCACTGTCGACATCTTGAATCTTCTCAGTACAATCTTGGCGAGCGGTATTCTGAAGCTGGAATCTGTAGTGCTCGTTCATCATATCGTCCACCTTCTCCAGTGGGGAACAACTGTGGAAAAAAACGAGCTTCTAAACTTTTTTCCCATACACTCATGGGAGTTCCCTTTGCTTTCTTCATTTGAAATAATTCAATAGTGTTTCCAATCACTTCTTTTGAATGTAGAGGATGTATACTGTAATGTTCCTAAATCTCTTCACTCCTGGACTTGTCCACTTTTTCTATTTGGCCAGTTGAAATTTCTGTATCATCTTCTAAACATATTTCCTGTTCTTCCACATTTACAGTTTTATAATAAATATTGTTCTGTACAAGATATAATGTAGCCTTTTGAAGTTTGGTGACATCTACTAACTCTTGCCATATTTTCCGACTCTTTGTTGGTACACCATTAACTAGAATAACTACAGGCTCACTTTCCTCTCTCTCTATACCAACAGTTTCAATATTTTTCTTAAAATCTAAAGGTAAGTACACAACTCTTCCTTTCAGAGCTCTTTGTAAATCTGTTGGAGGCAGCTTACCTGTTTTAGGCTCCATACGAACTATAGCCTGAAACGGGTGCACAGATTGAATAAGAATGGACTCATATGTATTTGAATCTGCCAGTTCCGGAGGAATAGCTACCAACTCTAAGTTGTTATGTACTGCTCTAGCTGGCATTTTGTTCTCTTCTAATTTGTTGTAACAATATTTACAAATACGTTGATCAGTACCCAACTCAAAACGACCTTCCACCAACAAATAAGCACCAAATTGCTCCCACTTATCATTGTTTTCCTTTTCACTTTTTAAATACACATCAACATTCCTAGTTTGACTTCTATAGTGAGTACGTCGGCAACAAATACAAACATAGTTTGGTTTTTCACATGAAAGTATCTCAAACTTTGTAATTGCTTCTGCAGACTTCTCAGTACCAATATCTTCTACCTGTTCTTCAACACCTATACTTATCAAGCTCTCACTTTCTCTACACTCCTCTTGTGAACCAAAGAAACGAAACTGAATATCATCATAAACGTTTTTTACATCCGATACTGAACCACGCAAAAGAGCTGTATTCATTTGACTTAAAGATAATGCAGGAATTTTTACGTAGTACAATCTCCTTACTAACTTCCGCATTTCTGAGTGATGTACTGCTAACATTCTTAAATGATGAAAAGTACTTTTACACACTTTTCTAGAAAGACAAGTCAGAGAATGACCCTGCAACTTAGTATATTTTCTTGCTTTACATGGATCTAGTCCTTGCAACATCTTAATCTTCTGTTTAACACTTTTTGTGGCATATTGTCGTAAGAAAACTTGTAATATATCAATAGATTCCTGTTGAATACTACAAATACTACTACAATCCCACTTATACACTGGAGCCTGTGCACGTCTCCCTTGAACTTCTTCAGCTATTACTTCTTCCACATTTCTAGGAACCATCTTTTCTTTTTCAATTGGACAACCATCTTTTATCTCATAACAACGACCACTGGTATCAACTGCATGAACTAATGTATTTTGTTGAAAATAGCTTTCTTCATTAAAAAAAGGCTCAGTACTAGAAGTGTGCTTCCATTCACCAGAAAAAGCTTTGCAAAAGTTACTTCTATTAACCAGTCTTTTTCTTTTGCTTTTCTCCTTCATAAAGTGCATTGTTTTATTCAATGTTTTCATTCTCTTCAATACCAATATAAATAATTTTCGTTTCAATTCAAAAGCAGTATCTACTACACTTTCAATCTGTTGCTTCTTCTTATATGCTGCTGATCTTTTTTTATACTTTTTACAATCTTTTAATACATTTTGAATTACTCTATTACGAAACATACGTAGACGTATGTCTTTAAATTGTTTCTGTCTTTTTGTCACATGTGTTTCTTTTCCATTGTGTTTCTTTATTTGCTTCTCCTTTGTTCTAAAAATTTCTTTCCTCCTTTGATTAGTATTTTGATCGTTCAATCTCTCCACAACTTTTTTAATAAATTGTTTAGTTCTCTTACCAGAAGCCACTTTATCCTCAGCATCCTTTTGGTGCTTTTCTACTCCACTCTTTTTAGTTTTCATTAAGTACTTCTGTTTCCTTTGTTCTCTTCTCTTTTCATGTTTTCTTGCCATCTTTTATTTATAATCCAATCAAAATATCTTCCTAAGAAACAAATAATAGTTTAATTATTTTGGTACATCAATTAAATTGTTAAAATTAATAACATTTCATTTTTGAAAATAACAACCAAGCACAAAATTACAATTAAATTCCTATTGCATTTATAACACATACAAAGAGAGAAGTATAAAAACGAGCAAAACAACTGCAAAAACAGAAAAAAAGGTGGTCACATAGCCAAAAGGAGAAAGGAAAAAAAACAAAAGGTTTACAAACAGCAACATGAAATACTCAAACAACACAGATACTGAAAAATGTAAGAAGTGCAGAAAGAAGCAACAGATGTACAGAAAGAGGCAAGAGAGGTGCAGAAAGAGGCAAAAGAAGTACAGAAAGAGGAAAAAGTTGTAGAAAAATGCAAGTAAGGTACAGAACCAAATAAAAGGGGTGCAGAAAGAGGCAAAAGGAGTTGAAAAAGAAGTAAGAGAGGTACAGAAAGAAGGAAGAGAAGTGCAGAAAGAAGCAACAGAGGTGCACAAAGAGGCAAGAGAAGTGCAGAAAGAGGCAAAGAGGTACAGAAAGAGACAACAGAGGTGCACAAAGAGACAAGAGAGGTGCAGAAACAAGGAAGACGAGTGCAGAAAAGGCAACAGGGGTACAGAAAGAAGCAAGAGAGGAGCAGAAAGAAGCTAGAGAAGTGCAGAAAGAAGCAACAGAGGTGCAGCAAAGAGGCAAGATGGTTGGAGAAAGAGGCAAGAAAAGTCCAGAAAGAAGCAAGAGAGATGTAGAAAGAAGAAAGAGAAGTGCAGAAAAAGGCAAGAGAAGTGCAGAAAGAAACAAGAGACGTGCATAAAGAGGCAACAGAAATGCAGAAAGATGCATGTGAATTGCAGAAACAGGCAAAAGATGCACAGAAAAAGGCAAGAGATGTGCAGAAAGAGGCAAGAGAGGTGCAGAAAGAGGAAAGAGGGGTGCAATAAGAAGGAAGAGAGGTACAGAAACAGGGAAGAGGGGTGCAGAAAGAGGCAAGAGGGGTGCAGAAAGAAGCAAGTGAGGTGCAGAAAGAGGCAAGACAAGTGTAGAAAGAAGCAACAGACGTGCGCAATGAGGCAAGAGGAGTGCAGAAAGAGGCAAGAGAAGTACAGAAAGAAGCAACAGAGGTACAGAAAAAGGCAAGAGAGGTGCAGAAAGAGGCAGGAAAGGTGCAGAAAGAGGGAACAGGGGTGCAGAAAGAGGCAAGTGAGGTACAAAAACATGCAATAGTGCTGCAGAAAGAGGCAGGAGAGGAGCAGAAAGAGGCAAGAGAGGTGCAGAAAGAGGTAATTTAGGTGCAGAAAGAGGGAAACAGAGTGCAGAAAGAGGGAAAATGAGTGGAGAAAGAAGCAAGAGAAGTGCAGAAAGAAGCAACAGAGGTGCAAACAGAGGCAAGAGGGGTGCAGAAAGAATCAACAGAGGTGCAGAAAGAGGTAAGAGAACTGCAGAAATAGGCTAGAGAGGTGTAGAAACAGCCAGGAGAGGTGCAGAAAGAGGTAGCAGGGGTGCAGAAAGAGGCAAGAGGGGTGCAGAAAGAGGTAAGAAGGGTGCAGAAAGAAGCAGGAGAAGTGCAGAAAGAAACAACAGAGATGCAGAAAGAGGCAATAGAATGAGGCAAGAGAGTTGCAGAAACAGGCAACTGAGGTGCAGAAAGATGGAAGAGGGGTGCAGAAAGAGGCAATAGAGGTACAGAAAGAGAGAAGAGGGGTGTAAAACGACACAAGAGGGATGCAGAAAGAAGCAAGTGAGGTGCAGAAAGAGGCAACAGAGGTGCAGAAAAAGTAACAGAGGTGCAGAAACAGGCAAGAGAAGTGCAGAAAGACGCAACAGAGGTGCATAAAGAGGCAAGAGAAGTGCAGAAAGAGGCAAGAAAGGTGTAAAAAAGAGACAAGAGAACTGCAGAAAGAAGCAAGACAGGTATTGAAAGAGGCATAGTATGTGTATAGGTAGTTTATCTTTAACTGTATGACTGCATGGTAGTGCCTGAGTAAAAGGATGAATGTAAGAGTAATAGTAGGATCATTGGATGAGTGCATATGTACTGCCTAACAAAATGGATCTCTAAATGACTGTTCCCTAAGTCAATAGTTCAGTCCTAGAGTAGTGCCTGGATAATTGAATGAGTGCAGCAATACTGCCTGGGTGATTGCATCAGTGCATGAAAAATACCTGAGAGAAACTATGAGTACAAGCCTAAAGCATGGTTTATTGCATGAGTGTATGGGTAGGGCTTGAGATAATGCATGAGTGCACGCATACTGCCTGTGTGATTCTATCACTGCAGAGGTACTACCTGGATGAATGTATGAATGTACGGGAAATACGTCTGAGAATGTATGAGTATTAAGGTAATGCTTGGACCATTGCATAAGTGCATCAGTAGTGTCTCAGTGACTACATGAGTGCATAGGTACTAGCTAAGTAAATGTTTGAATGGAATAGTAGTGACTAGGTGATTATATGAATGCATGGTTAATGTCTAAGTGATTAAAACTGTGTATAAGTAGTGCCTCCTTGATTGCATAACTGAATAAGAATGCCTAAGTGAATTCATGAGTCAAACGAGAGATATGAGCCACTTTTCATCAGTGCACACCTAGTGCTTGAGTATATAGATGTAATTCTCACTATATTCCTCAACAACAAGCATGCATATGTATGTACCTTTTCCTAGTGACACCATATGTAAAAGAAACATACAAATACATATATGCCAGTGTTTTATAGCTCTATCATCTCTATAGAAATAACACATGTGAGAATATATGTGCAAGTTGACACATACTTGAGTCATAAGACAACAAAGTCCCTTAACCTTGACAGACTGCACTTTCCATTTTAAAGAGACACCTAAAATTATGCAGCATATTTGAAGTATGCATTTCCATAGACCAATATGAACTAACCTAATCACTAATCCTTCTATCAACAAGTCTTAAACCTCACTTTTGGGCTGCAGCTTCACTATTCAGCAACTACTCAGAGTGTTGGGCCTAGCCAAATACAAAGCAGCAACCTTTTCAATGTGTCGGTTAAAAGACTCACAATGTTCCAGAGAGCATGCATGCATGTGTCTGTACCTTTTAAAAGTGGCATATATATCAAAGAAACATACAAACAGATGGGTAGTGGGTAGTGCCTGAGAGAATGGATGACTGGATGGGTAGCGCCTGAGTGAATACTTCAGTGCAAGAGTACTGCCTGGGTCATTGCATGGCAGCAGCAGAACTGAATGGGTGCTAAGATCAGTGCAGGGGAAATACCTTTGCACAAATCATGAGTGCAACGTCTAACACATGGATTGAAGACAAGTGTGTATGAGTAGTTCTTGAAAGAATTATAATAGTGCATGGGTACTGCCTGAGTAATTCTATGACTGCAGTAGTAGTAACTGGATGATTGTATGACTGTATGTGAAAGCACCTGAGAGAAAATATGAGTGTAAGAGTAATGCTTGGGACCATTCTATGAGTGCATCAGTAGTACCAGAGTGAGTAGATAAGAGGCATGGGTAGTGCCTGACTGAATCTTTGACTGGGATAGTAGTGCCTGGGTGATTGCATGAATCTATGGTTAATGTCTGAGAGGATTACATGGCATGCATGTGTCTGTGCCTTTTCCTAGTGTCATCATATATAAAACAAACATGCAGATACATGTATACCAAAGTTTTATACCTCTACCATCTGTTTAGACATAACACGTGAGAGAATACATGTGCACGCATACACATACCTCACTCATAAGACTAAAAGGTCCCTTAAAGTTGACAGACTGCACTTCCCATTTTAAAGAGACACCTAAAATTATGCGGCATACTTGAAGTATACATCTCCACAGACCAATACGAGCTAACCAATACGAGTGTTGGGCCTAGCCAAATACAAAGCAGCAACTTTTTCAATCTATCTGTTAAAAGTCTCACAATATTCCAGAAAGCATGCATGCATGTGTCTGTACCTTTTAAAAGTGGCATCATATATCAAAGAAACATACAACTAAATGAGTAGTCGGTAGTGCCTGAGACAATGCATGACTGGATGAGCAGTGCCCCAGTGAAAAGTTCAGTACAAGAGTACTGCCTGGGTAATTCCAGAAGGCAAACACTAATCCTTCTACCATGTTACTATCTACAAACAATTTCAAAAATCATTTCATTACAATAATACAAAGTACAATAGAGAGCTGTACATTTCATAACATATTTCATACATCACATTTGTATTACAATTTCCACACTTTGATTTTTTTTTTTTAAAGTAAAAATATCACTAGAAACAATAAAGCAGTGCTGAATAATATATAATACACCTTACAAATTGGTTACTCATGTTTAAGGGAGTATTACAGAATACCAAATATCAGAAACTCTTAAAAGATTTTCTTTTCCACACAAGAAATATAATGCACCTCTCTCAGAAAGGTGAAACCAGAAATGGCAAACCTTCCCTCTCTTTTTGCACTCAAATAAATGTAAGGATCAAATCGCATTGCTTCCATCATTATTTTACATTGTAAAACACATTTCTATTAGTTAGACATATTAACCCTTTCTAACTCTCTTCAAAATGATGCCCAAACTGGTTCTGTAATTTTCTGGAGTCGCGACTCCACCGCAAAGAAGCCGCGGAGTTCAAAAACCTATTTTTAATATTACTAGTATAGTTTTACAACCACACACTACTTCTACACATACTACTGTCTTAGAAAACCTTAATTCACTAACTTATATTTAAGTATCCATTTCACATTTTAAGTCCACAGTTAAGTTTCAACCCTTCCCCCATTCTACTTAATGCCAGTTTCCATAGTAACAGTTCATGCAACATTCAACTGTACTGGCAAGTCACAATTTCACCGTAGTTTCAAGGTCAGCACACAAGCTTACTAATGAAAACAGCAGGTGTGGTTGACTTTTGCAAAATAGTACCTTATGGTATCTACTGTACCTTTCAAACATTTTCTAATAACGAATCACAAACATGATATCTCAGCAAACTAACATGCATCCTATTTTTGAGTGCACAATCTTGATGAATAGCCAATCACTTATCAGCTTTTTAAAAAACAACATGTTCTCCACCATTTTAGATACCTCTCATTATACCAACTGACTACCTCAGCTACAGACATCTTTTCATTCCTTCCAGACATCCCTTCAAGATGCTCACAGTGTGGATTGTATGGTACAGCTATGTTTTCTGGTGCAAAAGGTATGCTGAACAGAGAGGTATTGACAAAAACCTAGGTTTGCGAAATGTGGACATTAAATGGATTGCAAAGAGAGGATTAAAGTGGCACAAATTGTTGCCTTTGGTTAAAACCTTTTTGCATCTCCAACCCCCTGACCTCATGATTGTGCACTGTGGTGGCAATGACCTTGGCAAATTGATTGGGGTAGGTCTGGAAATGCTAATAAAGGATACCTTTGCAGAATTGATGTTGCTTTTGCCTCAAACTGTCTTTGTATTCTCTAATATATGTCAAAGACAGAAATGGAAGTGGTCAAATCAATTCTGTCCACAGTTTGAGAAAGCTAGGAAGAATGTCAATAAAGCTGTTTCTGCATACCTCAGAGATCATAGAATGGGGTCCATCTATAACAACAATCTACGTTTTGATATAGACGACATCTACAGAAGTGATGGAGTTCACTTCACAGATCAAGGAAACACAGTCTTCCTCAACAACCTAAAGCTGTGCATCCGCACTTACATGTAGCTACAACAAACTCATAATGAAAACAAGGGCTCTTTTTAGAGCCACCCTATACCCAACAGTCAATCTTACTTTTTAAAAAACATACATACTCTTTTTTAATTTTGCCTGGAGTTGCGAACCCATCGCGGTTACACGGGGGGCTGCACTGAGAGCCGTGATGGAGTCACGACTCCAGGCACGCGAGAAAAAAAATAATGCCACCGTTCTCATTACTCAAACTCTACCTCAGGGACCCCATCCCCAAGGCCCAGCCATTTTGAAAAAAAAAAAAAAACATTTATCGCCCCCAAGGGCTTTTTTTTTTTTTGCCCCAGTGACCCCATCCCCCGTGGCATGCCCTCACGTTGGGGACCGTGGGGGAGCCCCAATGCCCCCACGGTCCCAGCTGGCTCCCTGCCTCCTGCGGGAGCTGGCATTGCTTTTGGACAAGGGGAGCTGCTGACATGCGGCTCCCTTTGCCCAAAAGCAAATCTGCTTTGCTTTATGGAAGCGAGAGCAGGTTTCCTGCTCTCGCTTCCATGAAGCAAAGCAGAGCTTGCAATGGTAGGGCGGGAGCAGTGCTCCCGCCCTGTCATTGTAAACTGCAATGTCCATGGGGTGGGCACCCCGGGACATTGCTGGAGCCGGCCCTGGGGGGTGGTGGTCCCCACTGCCATAGAGGGCTCCCGGAGGGGGGCTGCATGGCCCCCCTCCCAACATTTACATAGCCCCGGGGAGGTGGTGGTCCCCAGGGCTGGGGGTCCACAACAGACCCCCGTATTATAATAATTAGTGCCCCAGGGAGGTGGTGGTCCCCGGGGCAGTGTGGGGGGGCTTGAGCCCCCCACACTTATTTATTACAATAGCCCTGGGGTGGTGGCAGTCTCTGGGGCTGGAGGGGCCCACGAGGCCCCCCCATAATTAAGTAAAGCCCCGGGGAGGTGGCGGTCCCCGAGGCTTGGGAGGGCCTGCGAGGCCCCCCTAAATAAGTAAAAGCCCCTGGGAGGTGGTGGTCCCCGGGGCTTGGGGGGCCTGCGAGGCCCCTCGCGAATAATTAAGTAAAGCCCCAGGGAGGTGGCGGTCCCCGGGGCTTGGGGTGGCCTGTGAGGCCCCCGCCCATAATTATGAAAGCCCCAGGGAGGTGGCGGTCCCCGGGGCTGCGGGGGGCCGCCTGCCCCCGTGCATAATTAATAAAGCCCCGGGGAAGTGGCAGTCCCCAGGGCTGTGGGGGCCCGTGCGGCCCCTGCATATATTTTGCATATTGCCCCTGGGGACTGGCCCACCCGGGGGCTCATTAAAACAAAGCATGGGATACCACACTTCATTTTTTTTTTTTTTTTTTGGCGGGATTCACACACCCAGCGTGAATCCAACAAAAAAAATTAAAATTAAAATACTTTTTTGGCTCTGTGGAGTCCCTCGCGGACCCCTGACCATGGCCTAGGGGGTCAGGGTGTTTCTACCCTGCCCCCTTTTCTTTTTTTTAATCATTTTATTTCCGTTTTTCTTGTGACTCGGTTTTACCTAGTCAGAAGATGGCTGCCAACACTTCTTGGTTTGGAGTGTTGACAGCCAATCAGGATGAAGCTCATGCTCGGGAGGGTTCGCGGATCCACCGTGGTCACCAGATATCGATATTTTTTATTTTTAAATTTCCCAGGAACTACTGAATGGATTTACACCATTTAAAGCAAAGAGTGCACGCTGGAACAACAGCTATCTCTCTGCCAAATTTGGTGTAATTCCGTTCAGCAGTTCGGGCTGTAGCCGCAACAAAAGTTCCTATGGAAATTAACATGGAGAAAAAGCGTTTTGAGACCCCCCTTTTTTCTCAGCCCCTGCTTGACCAATCACCCCAAAACTGTCAAGACAGGAGCTGACCGAAGCGGGCCATTAGTTTTGAAAATTTCGCGAAGATTCGTCAAACGACGCCAAAGATATTGGCAAATAAAAAAATGCTTTTCCTATGAAAACTAGGTCCTAAATATAACTACCTACTGGCGACCGCTATATAGATAGATAGATAGATAGATAGATAGATAGATAGATAGATAGATAGATAGATAGATAGATAGATATATAGATATATATAGATATATAGATATATGGATATATATATATAGTAGGTAGTTAAAGTTAAGACCTAGCTTCCATAGACAAAGGGCCAGATGTACGACCATACTAATTTAGTATGTACAACAGTGTCAGAGACACTGATTGCGATTCCCAATGAGGTCGCAAAATGCGAGGCTCATTAATATTAATGAGGCACTCGCATTTTGCGACCTTATTGGGAATGGCTGGTCCTCCCAGGGATGGTGGCCTCCTGGGCTCAGCAGACCACCATGTCTAGGACTGCTTTTAAATAAAGCAGCTTTTTTAAAAAATGCAGCCCGTTTTCCTTAAAGGAAAACAGGATGCATTTAAAAAACTAAAAAGGAAACGTTTTCATTTCAATTTTTAAGGGCAGGCATATTTTTGCATGCCTTTGCAAAAGGGGACCCCTTCCCATTTGCGTATGCATTCCAACCTACTTGAAGTAGGTGGTAATTGTAAGTGTTTTGTAACCGCAATTGCAGTTGCAAAACATTAGTACATGGGTTAGAGAGTCGCTATTTGGAAGGGAATGCCCCTTCCAAATAGCGAGTCTCTAAACACTTTTTTGCGAGTCGCAATTCATTTGCGACTCGCAAAATTGTGTTAGTACATGGCCATACCAATTTTAGCATGCACGAACGGGTTGCTAACCCGTTTGCACATGCTAAAATTGGTCGTACATCTGACCCAAAGTGTTTTGCTAATAACTTTGGCACTTTTTGACAAACCTTCACGATATTTTCAAAACTAGTGTACAACTCACATCAGATCCAAAATGCATTTTCCCATGCAATTTCACAATAGGGCTTTTAGACACAACTACAGCTGGAACCGCTGACCAGAATTACACCAAATTTGGCACAAAGTGCCCTTTTTGTAATTTTGTGTAAATCCATTCAGTAGTTTTGAAGTTATTAAAGAAAAAAGATTTATATATATCTAGGGATGCAAATCCTCAGCGGATCCGACAGATCTCAAAATGAGATCTGCTGGCTGCCAACACCAGGAAGTGTTGGCAGCCATCTTGGGACTTGGACTCAGCCGAGTCCCCCCCCAAAAAAAACAGATTGGGGCAGGGTAGGAATCCCAGGCCTGGTGGTGGACAGGAACTCCACTGGGGGCCAAAAACATTATTTTTAAAAATGTTGTTGAAAAATCATTGTAAATCCATGAATCCGCAGGTGGGCACTGTCCTGGTGGTGTATTATTAATATAATTGGGGTTGGGGTGCACGTGGCCCCCTCCCCAGGCTGATTTTGGCCCCAGGGACCCCTTCCCCTAGGGCCTAGCCAAAATACAATAGGGGGAGGGGGGCTGCAAGGCACCCCACCCAGGAAGATTTCAGACCCAGGACCCCCATCCCTACTGCCTGGCCAATATGCAGAATGGGGAGGGGGTCACATGACCCCTCATCAAGGATGGATTTTGGCCCTGGGGACCACATCCTGAGGGGTCAGGCCATTAAAAAAAATGGGAAGTGGGCCACGCGGCCACATTCAGCCTCGGGGTCCCCATCCCCTGAGGACTGGCCGTGCAATCCAAAGGAAGGAGGGCTGCGCATCCCCCCACCCAGTGCCATTAATGGCCATGGAGACCCCAGGGCCGGGCTCCTGCTTTGTCCCACAGTGCGTACCCCTAGGACATGACGTGTTTGGTCTTGCCTGGTGGGAGCAATTTTAAAGCTCCTGCCAAGCGAGAACACACAATAAGTCCATTCCCAGTGACTTGGAACATTAAAAAATCTCCTGCCCACTGGGAGTGGACTTTTCATCTGTTTACATGCCCGCTGTGAAGCGGGCAGGGAAACAGAGGAAAAAATTGCTCATGCATGGAGGGAACAGCATTTTTTGCTGCTCGCTGTGTGCCTGAGAAATGCTGACTCCCACTTAAGGCGGGGAGCCAGTTGCAACTGCAGGGCTATTGGGGTCTCTCTCCGCGGCCCCCAACAACCAGACACTGGGAGCCGTGGTGGGCTCTGGGCACCCACAAATTGCTTGCCAGGCCCTGAGGTTTGGGCTCCCTAGGGCCATAATCGACCTGGGGATGGGGACTGTGAGGTGCCCCTCCCATTGCAGTAATTGGCCAGGCTCAGAGGGATGGTGTCCCCGGAGCAAAAATCGGCATGGGAGGGGGGCTGCGCGGCCCCTTCTGATTTAGAATATGGCTGGGTCCTGAGGTTTGGGTTCCCAGGGGCTGAATTGGCCCAAGGGGGCTGCATGCCCCCATCCAAATTTGAACAGATACAAAGCCCCAGGGGGTGGGGTTTACAGGGCCAAATTGGCCTGAGGAGAGGGGCCACATGTCCACCTCATTTCTAACAGCCAGGATCCAGGAGATGTCCTGGGTCCAACAGCGGCCGGGGAGGGGGACTCTCATTTAGGCTCTCATTTAGGCTGTGTGCCTACCTCCCCATTTACTATATGGATGGGCCCTGGGAGATAGGGTCCCTGGGGCCGTAATCAGCCCAGGGAGGGGGGCAAAACAATTTGCAGGGGCCGCACGGACCCTCCGGGTACCACCACCTCATAGGGGCCAAATTCATATTAAACAATGGGAGGGGGCTGTGCAGCTCCCCTCCTGGGCCATACACGGCTCCAGGCACCACCACCTCCCCAGGGCCAGTGCATCAATACAGAAGGAGGGGGGTCACGTGGCCCCTCTCCTGGATCCATTAATGGCCCTGTGGACCTCCACCACCCAGGGATGGCTCCTTCTATGTCTTGTGGTGCCCACCCCTAGACATAGCTGTTCACTCTGACTTGGCGTAAGCTGTGACAACTCCCGCCAAGTCAGAGCAAATACTAAATCTGCACCCATCAAGCGGGTGCTGTGAAACTGCTCCCGCTTACTGGGTGTGGAGTTTTCATCTGTTTCCCTGCCCGCTGTCAACCGGACAGGGAAACAGATGAAAGGATTGCTCTCACACACAGGGAGCTGCCCTGTTCATAAGAACAATGCCGGCTCCTGCAGGAGGTTAGGGAGCTGGCAGGGACTGCGGGGGCATTCAGGCTCCCCCCCATGGTCCCCAACGGTGCTGACTGGGTGCTCTGGGTGGGCTCCAGGGCACCCAACATTTGAAGGCTGGGCGCCAGGGGATGGGGTCCCCAGGGCTGAAATCGGCTGAGGGAAGGGTACCATGTGCCCCCATTGAAGTTTATCTGGACCCCGGGGGTTGGGGTCCCAGGGCCAAATCGGCCAAGGAAGCAGGGGCCATGCAACCTCTTCCCCATTCAGTTAAAGCAGGCCCCAGGCAATGGGATCCCCGGGACCGAATTCAGCCCAAAGAGGGGGGGACGTTCAGCCCCACTCCTCCATTCAGTTTTGACCAGGCCCGAGGGATGGGGTCTCCGGAGCAGAAAAACAAGCAGGAAAGGCAAAACGCAGGGCAGCAATGGCAAAATAGAGAGCCGAAAAAAAGAGGAGAAAAGGCAAAACAAGAAAACCGAGCAAAAAAATCCATTAATTTCATATTTAGCCCCGGGAAGGTGACGGTCCCTGGTATGCAGGGGGGCCAAGCGGGCCCATCTGTATACATTATAAGTAGGCCTGGGTGAAGTTTGCGGAGTTGTACTATTTAGAACTCTGCAGAGTGGCTAAAAAAAACTCCACTGCGCTCTGCAGAGTTCCGCGGGCAGGCTCAGTTTGCTGGCGCACCAGTTCGCATTGCGATGTGCAATGCGGAGTGCGTCCTCGCTTCCAAATTGCACGCGACCGGAACCATGCGGTTCTCATCTGCATCCTTACGCTCTAAAACACTCGCAAACATCACCACGCGGTTCGCATGGGTGCGGCCATATTGTATTTCTACCTTGTTATATATGGTGCTGGGCCTAATTTTCAATCCCTCTTTAATCCTCCCCCTATCAAACTTATCTACCCCTCATTTTTATTGGTTATATCAGTGTGTGTCTTTGTGTTTTTGCATTTTATGTTTTATTGTTATTTTGTTGCTGTTTTTAATGACTTTTTGTATTTTGTTTATTTTTTCCCTTACTTCCTTATTTCTTCTTTCCTTTCTTTCCTTCCTTTTTCTTTCTTTTCTAATCTTTCCTTACCCCACTCAGCACCATGGCAGAGGGTCGCATACCTTGCAGGCGGAGCCGCCGCCCAGGTGAGCAGCCCTGGGCGATCTTCAGCGAGGACTAAGCTTTTTTGTCCAGCACCACTTCCCCTCCATTCTGGCAGCAGGCCCGGAAGTTGATGCCCACTGCAGGGGCGTCAACTGCGCTGGGGGAGGGTGCGCCGGTGCAAGTGGCACACCAGCCAGGTTCGGCAAACCATCCAGAAGCTGATGGACTGCTTGGCTGATAATATTGACCGGGAGCAGGACCTGCTCGACCTGCTTGGTGTCGAGATTCCGGGGCTCGGTGAGTATTAATTTAATTGTATTTCTACAATGCTCAAATTTTTCCGAATAGCAGCTCGCTCTTAGAGGTAAGTTATGTTTAGTTTACGTTAAGAATACCATTATTATGTGATTCAGTTTCCAGTTTCTGCTAGGCAGGTGCGCAACGCTACCTAATCGTACTCATCATTGGCGCTCGCTTTGGCTGATTAATTAGGAAGTCATTGGAGACTGTTCTCCTGTCACCATAGTGAATCAGTGATAGCACTGAATTAGTGTTCTCTCTGTGACTTTGTTTATGTAGCTCGTACAGTTCCAAGCTATTTCATAGCAATGTGTAGTATGCATCTATGCATTGCAAAAAAGGGAGACTGAGTTGGTCCATCAAAAAGATTTAGAAATGATAATACAATCAAAGATCATTCACTGCAATCCATTAGTTCCAAATGTAGTTTTTGTTAAAGTACATTTGGAATAGGGATTTTAGGATAGGTATGGGCAACTCAACATGAGTCGATAGACTCGAAACTTGTACTATAGGCGATCTGTTTTAGAAAAGTACAATTATGTGACTGTGTTTGCCTGTCATAATAATTTTGTGGAGATTAACTGAATCACTAATCTATTTGTTTTTATTTTCTTAGTTTCTTACATCAGCACCCGAGGGCAAGAAGAGGGACACTGCAGAGGGTCCGGGAGTAGTTGGGCAGCAGGATGCGCGGACCAACAGCCCGGCTGCCGAGGGCTCTGCTAACCACAATAAGTCCTATTATTTATTAATATTATTTCCCTAAGGTTGGTTTTTATGATTGTTGTGAGCTTAGGGTAGAATCTTGGGGTATTGGAATGTTGGTGCTGGGTTCCAGGATGGGACTTGCTGCCTGGAGACTAGTGTTGCTGGTGAGAAATAAAGTTGCTCTGACACCCTTACATGCTATCTTCATTCTACGTGGCGATGAGGATGGGATACAAACCCCTCATGCAAAGCACAATGGATTCAATTTTTGTTTCATTTCTGTTATCCCTGCAAGATATATTTTTCTTATATTACATGGTTTTCTTTTTTGGTAGCTCACTCTTTCTGGTCTCTAGTCTCTAGTTCACTTATCTTCTGCTTTGTTGGTAATCTTACCCTCTCTCCTATATATCTTGTGGTACTGTAAGAGTAAGACTAAGAAGAACACATGTGTGGTACTCTACTGTCTACCATAAAGATAACAGGCCGAAGTAAGCTAGTATTATAAATAATATTCACCATGTATAATTGTTGAGAAGGCTTTCTTTTTCATGCTCATGCTCTAACAGTGAGTTGAGTTCACGAGACAGTGGCCATGGTCATGGATCAGCCTCCCCCACCCACCAATGATGTGTGCTGTGCAATTTATTTATACAGTATTCTAGCAGTTTCCATGAGAGTGCAGCATGGCTTGAAAAAACAAAGTATGAGGTCCCACTGCATTTGCCAACCAACACCATATGTCTTTCATTGATCATTACTCCACCCCTTCATTGTGCTTTAATTACACTGAATCATCATGATTCATGATCATCATAGGTTATAGCTTTGCTCCTCTATTACAAAAAGTTCTTATGGTTGGCTTCACTACCTGGCTTGTATAACTTTGTCAACCAACCAAATGCCCAGAGTAATATTTTTGTTAGAAGATACTACAGTGATAACTGAACTGTAATGATGTATTGCGGTTGTATTCTTTTGAATAAAAAAATTAAGGGGAGGCTTATCTGTCATCTAAGATATTATTTATAATGTTTTATTCTAGCCACACAGACCACCAGTGATGACGGCTCAAGTAGTGCCGCTGCAGGAGGAGAGTTATTTGGAGGGGGAGAAGCGGCTGCAGGGATGGACACTGTTAGGTCACATAATTTCTTGCTTATTGACAATTACTATTATACTAACTAGCTAGTACCAGGGCGTCATCAGCTCATGACTGTGAACCCCCCAGCTTTACCAGCTGTAGCAGTGGTTGAGGTATTATGGCCTCTTCTATTTTCAACTCACCAAAAGCTCACATAATGAGCGTTGATGGCTTGAGGGAAACGTGAAAGAACGGGAGGTTAAAAGAAAGGAAAATGGCAATTGAGTGAAAGAGTGGGTGGGCAAAAGGCTCCGTGGGTGGGTAAAGGGATGATTGGGTGAAAAGACGGTTGGAAGAAAAGGTAGATATTTAATGGATGGATAACAGATTGGAAATTTTGGTGAAAGACTGGATGAGAGAAAGTAAAACTTAAACATGGTGTCTATGGTTGAATTAGAATGAAAGGATGAATGAATATTGGATTGCTTGGATGAATAAGCATCATGGAGAGGTGCATGCTGCTCACCTACTTTGCTTAATTTGTTTATGTATGGATATCAGAGCTATGGTTCAAAGTGAGGGATATTTTTAAAGTTTTTGTTATACTCCCTTGACTCACTGAATTTGTTAAGCGAAGCAGATTTATCCCACCCATCATTCACACCCCCTCCTCACCCATGGCATTTTGCCAACTATGACTGAAGTGCATTATGGTTCAATTCAGGACTGCAGTGTTGGCTGTGCAATGTGCGTCTGCGTCAGCTAATGCAGCATTTACAAAGTTTTCAATACATTGCAAACTGAACAACCAAGGTGTGTTTCCCTTCGCCCACTCAGTCACCTCTCTGTACTTCACTCCTTTATTTTTTCCTAAGTTTTTCCATCCCAGCCTATCAAAAATGTGTAAAATCCATTCTTGGCATGTTTCACATTTGATTTTATAGCCATGTGAAGTGATTCCAAAATATATTTAATGGTTTCCAATAACAGATTTATTTTACGCCTGTTCAGATTTTTCCCTTTCGACTTCTGTCGACTAGTACAGTGACTGAATAAGCCAAAGATGACAAATTGATGATCAGTGTAGTGACCCCTCTATTCCTTATCAAAAGCTCTACACTACCCGCCTAATCCCTCTACCCTCCGCTGCAGTTGAGTTAGTTGTTTCCTTTCCTTAATGCCCAGCTAATTAATTTGTTGGAAAAAATATGTGGTGGTGGGTTAGGCCAGTGAGTACAGTAGTAGTAAGTGCATGATTTGATATCAAGTTTGGTGTATGGGATACACTGTGATGAACGTGCCAAATACAATCTATACAGCCTGTTACCTTCCCTGTAGTGCAGTGGATAATTTTCCCCAATGTCTACTTACGGCAGTCAGGAAAATAGCTGCATTTCATACGTGGGGTGTGTGACGTAGTATCTTATTTATTATTATTCTGCCTCTTTGAAGTCAGGGTTGAAAGAGAAAGGCATTTGGAGAAGAGCAGGGCCATTGGAAATAAAAATAGATAATTGTCAACTAGCAAAATACCCAACACGCTGACTAGCAATGAGCATGGCTCCGTTAATTTAGCACAACACACAACTTGTACTCCATAGTGCATAATGCCTTATTCATTAAAGAGAGGTACATTTATTTTTCCACTCACAGTTTTTTTAATCCAGTGCTATTTTTATAATGCCTAATACTTTTCTGCCACACAGTCGGTACTTTTTATGCGAGGCATGTGTGGGCTAAACTTAAAATTGGCCTTGTGACTCCTAATCATAATCAAATCAAATTCCAATGGCCCTAGGGGACCAGCAATGTACTGCTACAGTGCCACCCACTAATTTAAAACAATTGTTTGCGCAAAGCATTAAATACAATTTGTCTTCTTTCTTTTTGCTTCTCTCAATATAGCTACTCCTGCTGGTCCACCCCTTACAGCCAGCTGGCAGGAGATAGCGGCCCGTCTGTGACGGCAGAGACTGGCTGGACCATATCCAGCAGGGATACCGGAAGCTGGTGGTCCTGGAGGAAGAAGAGGCAGAAATAGCTGCTTCTTAGTCCCAACTGAGCCCCAGTGCAGCTGGTCCCCCTCAGCCTCCAGCCTCCCGACCATCCCATCACCAGCGCTGCTGCCAGCTGACCACAACTGCTGCCATCCCCTTGCGATCTGACAGGCCATTACTGTGGTGCACCTGCAGCAGCTGGATGCTATGGAGATCCGGCTCACCAGGATGGAGCAGAGCCTGAACCTGAATACATAATGCCCTCTTCTAGTCGTTTTTTAAATTGTTTGTTATGGTAGGAGAGACTTGTTGTGGGTGGAGAGGGTGGGAAGGGATTTGGGACCAGGTTTTTTTATTCATTGGACATTTCAGATTTTTGGACATTGGTGGTTGGGTCAGTTTGTTTGGAGAGGGGGTGTGCATGTTGTGGGAGGTGAGGGTGTTTTTTGTAATAAAAATAAAGGGGAAACAATATATTTTAACTAACTTTATGCCTGAAGTAGTTTGTTTTAACTTCACATTGCACTGCTGCCTTTAGTTTTCAAGGAGCCTGTTTATGTGCTTGTAAGAGTGTACCGCTTAGCTATAGAGTTAAATCTCTCTAACTATCTTGACCATTAGGAGATATGCTGCCATGACCTATATTGTCTACAGTAACCTAGATAAACCATTACTTGCAGTAGCAGTTAGTTACTCACTTCTTAACCTAACTAGTTCACTTCACTCAATAGTTGTCTTACCTGAATATAGATGAAGCAATAACAGAGAAGGTATCACAACTTCACAAGAAAGGCCCCACTTCCACCCAGGTGAGCTCCAACTGTAGGATTAATCGGCAGTATTATCCATCGCAGGCAACTAAATGGAAAAAAAAATACTGAGTTAGTGGGTTATATCAAAGCTTTACAAAGAATTGAGACCAGACTACATGATGACATAACAAAGAATTCCTGATAGCTTAGGTTAGGCGTTTACGGTTACGCAACACAAGGCCTGAATGGTGATGCTGACGACTGATGTTCTTCGTTCAACATCTAAATTATGGCTCACTTTTATGCACGGGTGAGTAAATGGGGCCAGTGTGGGCTTTTGCTTAGAAGATCCTGCAGTGAGTTGGTGTTGCTTTCACCACATCTGCTCCACCAAGTGTGTGATTCATTGATGGTATAAATTAAGCCACAACTTAATGAATCACAAAGCCCGGGGGAAGAGAGTTAGGGATTTGATGAATGAATAGTGTTAGAACTGGGGGTCTCTAGTTGGCTGAGGTAGGTACCTTAGTCCAAATAGAGACCCTTGCTTCTAGTCAGGGAAAGGAGGGACACACTCTTAGATAACCCCTGCTCACCCTCTGGTAGCTTGGCACGAGCAGCCAGGCTTATCTTCAAGGCAATGTGTAAAGTATTTGCAACCACACTCCCAGTAACACAGTGATAACACCACAAATGGACACCACACTGATTTTATAAAAATAGCGGTATCTTTATCAAAAGAAATACGATGAGACCAAACGATAGAAATCCAACATATGCGTATTCGCAATATTTTACTTTGCCGGTTATTAGGCCAACAATCACGTGTAGGTTCTTGCGGTATTAATGAGCAGTTCACGATGATCTAATGCAGTCCTAATGCAATGCTATGCAGTTCGTAATGCAAGAATAAAGTAGAAACAAGACAGTCCTTAATGCAAGTACTAATGCAGTTCGTAACGCAGGAATAATGCAGTTCGTAATGCAAGAATAATGCGGTTCGTAATGCAGGAATAATGCAGTTCGTAATGCAAGAATAATGCAGTTCGTAATGCAAGAATAAGGCAGTTCGTAATGCAAGAATAATGCAGTTTGTAATGCAATAAGCCAATCTGCGCGATCAGCTCAGGCACCACTAGGCCCCAACAACAGAGACAACGGTCGTAAGCTTAAAGGGGCAGCCCCGGTACTGCTGGGCAGGTACGGGCCGCTTGGGGACTCAGTGGGTCTAACGCGGTGCCGCGGGAAAGAGATCGGAGCACTCCTGTACTGCTCCTGCACACCTCCCCAGGTCACACACGCTTGCGGCTCCCGACTGGAGTCCAAGCCTTACCTGGGGCCTGCGCTGCTTCGCTCTCTCTCTCTCTCCCCGCTGGTCGGACGTCCTGCTGGGTGGCCCCGATGACGTTGCAGCTCCGTGGCTAGGCGACGCTGTAGCCGGACGGGTTACGGCACTGCCTTCTCCTTCGTTGACGATCTTGGGCAGATTCCTCTTGGCGAACCAACGATCACGATACCTTTCACCTTGCAGCTTCCTTAGCTTCAAGAAATCCTTTAGCACGTTGCGGCTCGGGCCGGCGGCGGCTATCCTTACTCACAGCCTCAGTTACGATGACGGATAGGGCCACAAACGACAAAGCAGCAGCGTGGACGATGTTTCACGCTGCGGGGGCAATGCAGTCATGGGGCACCTCGTAAACGGCACCACAGACCACACGGCAGTCTCAGGCGTGCAAAAGCACATGCACCAAGCGTCGCTGAGACACGGTTGGAAACTTTGATGTTCCTGAGTTTCCACAACAGGGGACCAGCTCTCCTCGGGCCCTTGGAGACAAGACACTTCAGGACACAGCACACAGCAAAGTCCTTTCAAGCAGGGGGACACAGCACACAGCAAAGTCCCTTGTCCTCTCCTTAGTCAAATCAGCAAACTGCATGCCAGCCCCAGAACACACCGCACGGGCAGTCCTTCTCTTCAGTCTCTTCAGATGTTCTTCTTTGGCAGAGGTTCCTCTTGATCACGAAGTAGTTTCAATCCTTTTTAAGTCTTGAGTTCAGTCTTGAGTTCAGGGGTTTCAGCTCTCACATTTATACCCCTAAATGCCTTTGAAGTCTTTGTGTTCAGGGGGCTCTGAGCCTGGTCCAAACCAGTTCTGGGTGTCTTCCTGCCAGTGCACACCCTCTTCCTTTGATAGTGAGTGTCTGGGCCTCAGACGCTCCGCAGGAGGTGGAGCCATCCCTTTGTGGCAGCAGCACAGCCCTCCTCACATCCAGGGGGCTACTCCTCCCATCACACCAAATGCAGATAGGTCTATTCAGCCTAGTGCTGACTCACGTAGACTCCTGGAGCCACCCCAGCCCCTGTCACTCTCAAACCAGACAGTCAATCCACAAACAGGCAGAGGCACACAGAAAGGTTGAACAAGAAAATAGCCACTTTCTAAAAGTGCTATTTTTAAACACAGAATTTAAAAACCATCCTTCCTAAAAGATGTGTATTAAATTCTGAGTTCAGGGATACCAGACTTCAATTTTCAATCTTGCTCCTATGGGAAGATATGCTGGTAAAATGTTACACAGCATTCCCCATTCTGTCCTATGGGCAAGATAGCCTTTCAATAGTGAAAAACTAAATTGGCAGTATTTCACTGTCAGGACATGGTACACACCTCAGTACATGTCCTACCTTTCACATACATTGCACCCTGCCCAGGGGGATACCTTGGGCCTACTATATGGGTGTCTGACGTGCATAGAAAAGGGAAGGATAAGGCCTGGCAAGTGGGTGCACTTGTCAGGACAACAACGCAGTTAACAAACTGCGCGTAAGCACTGCAGTGGCAGGCCTGAGATCTCTCTTTAGGGCTACTTATGTGGGTGGCACATTTAGTACTGCAAGCCCACTAGTAGCATTTGAATTACCAGCCCTGGCACACTTAGTGCACTTTACTAGGGACCTACTGGCAAAACAAATATGCCAATCATGGATAACCAATCACAATAACAATTTACACAGAGAGCATATGCACTTTGGCACTGATCAGCAGTGGTAAAGTGCCCAGAGTCCTATAGCCAACAACCACAGGTCAGGAAAAACAAAGGAGGAAGAAGCAAAAAGTTTGGGGATAACCCTGCAAAAAGGGCCATTTCCAACAGATAGAAACAGGGATTTGCGGAAAGGTTTGACAAAGACTAATACTACACAAGGACAACATTCAGCTGAGCAATCAGCAGCACATCATTTGTCATCAATCTGTGGTGGAAGAAAACAAAGGAATGAGTATGACTTGTACAGTTAAATGCATTGCAAACCGTCCTTCTGCCCCCAAGATCCAAGCTATCAGATATTTAAATGTACTATCTTCTAGGATAGGAGTGAACCCACTCACCCAGTTCTCCAAATATGATTGTTAAAAGAAAATTGATAATGTATTGCAAAATTAGATGGTGCATCTGCATTCTCCTCGGGAATGTCCATCACTCTAATTTGCCTGCCTGGCCTGGTCTGGTAGGTAAGCAGGAGTGTTGAGCTCAGCTTTCACCTTTCGTTCGTGCAGGAGACTAGAAGGCCTGCAGATTCTAAAACAGAAACTGTGTTTTAGAGTCAAGGAGAAGGACAGATAGAAGGAAAGTTTCATGGGAAGTGTATCAAGAAGACTCCATGCCAGAGCAAAAAAAAAAAAAACAGGGGGACTCAGAGTTTCACTTCTGCCACCAGTGCAACACACACACACAGGCACACACACACCAGCATTTCACAAATCAATGCACCTCTCTCCATTTCACATAGCTGACTACTAGGCCTCAGACTCATACTTTCCCTTTGAAGTCGATAACTTCTTGCTTCTAGCTGTTGATGAGGTAGTCCTGCGGCACCCGCCCTGAGTCCTTCCATCCTCCTCCTGACTCCGAGTAAATCCGTCCCAGACCAGTCTTGACCTGAGCAAGATAGATGTGTAGTGCACTGCTTTTGAAGAACAAGTACAGAGACAGAATTGCAGTTTTTTTGCATAGGTTTTTGTTTGTTAACTAAAGTGACTGTTCTGGTCTCTGAAGACCCAGAAAAAAGGAGAGGACCCTGCAAGTAAATCTGGCTAAGTGTGAAAGGGCCGATTACCTCCAGGAAAAACATTATCTCCCATCATTCAGACCTAAAACATTGCAAATCATCTCAAGCAAGTTCCCAAATTACAGTTCAGCACCCTCCGTCACTGTCTGCCACCGCATGAATCATCAATCATCACTCACAATCCCTCAGAAATCCTATCACTCGTTGGTGCAATGGTTACCTGTTCCAATCGAAGCATACTGGTAGGAACACTATCTCCCCTTTGAGGGAAGCAACATATTGGAATTTGGCGCCTCTTTTAAATCAAATTATCGTCTGGGGCAGCCCTCCCAGGTGATGAAAAAACAGAAGGATCTTAGGAGTGGACTGTACAGATTAATTAATTTTCGCTAAGTACGTTTGTAAAGGCCAATCACCTCCAGGGAAAAAATTATCATCCATCACTGAGGTCCCAAACATTGCAAATCATCTCAAGCAAGTTCCCAAATCACAGTTCAACACCCTCCATCACTGTCTGCTACCACATGAATCATCAATACTCACTCACACAATCCCTCATTCACTGTTGCAATAGTTGTAGTTACTTCTTACAATCCAAGCACGGGTAGGTTAGGTAGTAGGTACACAATTCAGCTTTGACGCAGGCAACACATTGGAATTTGGTATTGGCAATCTTTGAAATCAACGATGTTCTAGGGCAGCCTTGCTAGTGCTAAGTAATACAACAAAGGATAGGCGTGTGAGGTGGGCAGGCTTTGTCTCCAATGTCATGAAGGAATTGTGAAGGCTTTTTCAATGCACACTGGTCGAACTGAAATCCAGCAATATATGTGACTAAAAAATGGTGGGCCAGCATAAATCTGACACAAAAAAAATAATGTTGCACTAGCTACTTTTTTGTGTTGCAAAGATAGAAGTTCAACAAGAAGTAAACTTTCTATGGGAGCACTGGCATACTACATAACAATCACATCAGCTCCACTGAACACATGCTGAGCAGATACACTGGCCCAGGACAAGCCAGATACTTCAATGCCAGCCTGCTGAGCTCTGGCCATTGCAAACACAAGGAGATGATGGACGGAGCGCTGAAACGTTTCAGACTCTCACCCCCAGTCACAGATCTGGGTTGAATCCATCATCATTCTTTAGCTCACTTCGCCACCTCAGGTCAGACCCAGCTATATGCAAATCAGTCTTGACCCTGTGCCTCATGGGAACAGTCCTGCCCGAACTGCCAA
Source organism: Calotriton arnoldi (assembly GCA_963921515.1). Taxonomy (NCBI): domain Eukaryota; kingdom Metazoa; phylum Chordata; class Amphibia; order Caudata; family Salamandridae; genus Calotriton; species Calotriton arnoldi. The sequence continues at coordinate 682,028 of CAWUFW010000965.1, forward strand.
GCCAGGTCTTCCCTGAACTGGAAACAAGCATCCTGGGACCGGTTTCAGGGTAACACCCTTCATCAGCCAGGCTAGCTTGAATCCAGTGGCAAAGTGAGTAAGGGACCCACATCTGGGCATACCCTGCCAACTTAGGGCGAACAAAGCAAACACAAGGAGATGATGGACGGAGCGCTGAAACTTTTCAGACACTCACCCCCCAGTCACAGATCTGGGTTGAATCCATCATCATTCTTTAGCTCACTCCGCCACCTCAGGTCAGACCCAGCTATCTGCAAATCAGTCTTGAACCTGTGCCTCATGGGAACAGTCCAGCCCGAACTGCCAAGCCAGGTCTTCCCTGAACCGAAAACAAGCATCTTGGGACCGGTTTCTGGGTAACACCCTTCATCATCCAGGCTAGCTTGAATCCAGTGGCAAAGTGAGCAAGGGACCCACGTCTGGCCATGCCCTGCCAACTTAGGGCAAACAAAGCAAACACAAGGAGATGAGGGATGGTGCGCTGAAACTTTTCAGACACTCACCCCAAGTCACAGATGTGGGTTGAATCCATCATCATTCTTTATCTTACTTCGCAACTTCAGGTCAGACCCAGCTATATGCAAATCAGTCTTGACCCTGTGCCTCATGGGAACAGTCCAGCCCAAACTGCCAAGCCAGGTCTTCCCTGAACCGGAAACAAGCATCCTGGGCCGGTTTCTGGGTAGCACCCTTCATCAGCTAGGCTAGCTTGAATCCAGTGGCAAAGTGAGCAAGGGACCCACGTCTGGGCATACCCTGACAACTTAGGATGAACAAAGCAAACACAAGGAGATGATGGACGGAGCGCTGAAACTTTTCAGACACTCACCCCCAGTCACAGATCTGGGTTGAATCCATCATCATTCTTTAGCTCACTTCGCCACCTCAGGTCAGACCCAGCTATATGCAAATCAGTCTTGACCCTGTGCCTCATGGGAACAGTCCAGCCCGAACTGCCAAGCCAGGTCTTCCCTGAACCAGAAACAAGCATCCTGGGACCAGTTTCTGGGTAACACCCTTCATAAGCCAGGCTAGCTTGAATCCAGTGGCAAAGTGAGCAAGGGACCCACGTCTGGGCATACCCTGCCAACTTAGGGCGAACAAAGCAAACACAAGGAGATGAGGGATGGAGCGCTGAAACTTTTCAGACACTCACCCCCAGTCACAGATCTGGGTTGAATCCATCATCATTCTTTAGCTCACTTCGCCACCTCAGGTCAGACCCAGCTATATGCAAATCAGTCTTGACCCTGTGCCTCATGGGAGCAGTCCAGCCCGAACTGCCAAGCCAGGTCTTCCCTGAACCGGAAACAAGCATCCTGGGACCGGTTTCTGGGTAACACCCTTCATCACCCAGGCTAGCTTGAATCCAGTGGCAAAGTGAGCAAGGGACCCCCGTCTGGGCATACCCTGCCATCTTAGGGGAACAAAGCAAACACAAGGAGATGATGGACGGAGCGCTGAAACATTTCAGATACTCACCCCCAGTCACAGATCTGGGTTGAATCCATCATCATTCTTTAGCTCACTTCGCCACCTCAGGTCAGACCCAGCTATATGCAAATCAGTCTTGACCCTGTGCCTCATGGGAACAGTACAGCCCAAACTGCCAAGCCAGGTCTTCCCTGAACCGGAAACAAGCATCCTGGAACCGGTTTCTGGGTAACACCCTTCATCAGCCAGGCTAGCTTGAATCCAGTGGCAATGTGCGCAAGGGACCCACGTCTGGGCATACCCTGCCAACTTAGGGCGAACAAAGCAAACAAAAGGAGATGATGGACGGAGCACTGAAACTTTTCAGACACTCACCCCCAGTCACAGATCTGGGTTGAATCCATCATCATTCTTTAGCTCACTTCGCCACCTCTGGTCAGACCCAGCTATATGCAAATCAGTCTTGACCCTGTGCCTCATGGGAACAGTCCAGCCCGAACTGCCAAGCCAGGTCTTCCCTGAACAGGAAACAAGCATCTTGGGGCCAGTTTCTGGGTAACACCCTTCATCAGCGAGGCTAGCTTGAATCCAGTTGCAAAGTGAGCAAGGGGCCCACGTCTGGGCATACCCTGCCAACTTAGGGCGAACAAAGCAAACACAAGAAGATGATGGACGGAGCTCTGAAAGTTTTCAGACACTCACCCCCAGTCACAGATTTGGGTTGAATTCATCATCATTCTTTAGCTCACTTCGCCACCTCCGGTCAGACCCAGCTATATGCAAATCAGTCTTGACCCTGTGCATTATGGGAACAGTCCAGCCCAAACTGCCATGCCAGGTCTTCCCTGGACCGGTAACAAGCATCCTGGGACCGGTTTCTGGGTAACACCCATCATCAGCCAGGCTAGCTTGCATCCAGTGGCAAAATGAGCAAGGGACCCACGTCTGGGCATACCCAGCCAACTCAGGGCGAACAAAGCAAACACAAGGAGATGATGGACGGAGTGCTGAAACTTTTCAGACAGTTTCAGTTTCAGCGCTCCGTCCATCATCTCCTTGTGTTTGCTTCGTTCGCCCTAAGTTGGCAGGGTATGCCCAGACATGGGTCCCTTGCTCACTTTGCCACTGGATTCAAGTTAGCCTGGCTGATGAGGGCTGTTAGCCCGAAATCGGTCCCAGGATGCTTTTTCCGGTTCAGGGAAGACCTGGCTTGTCTGTTCGGGCTGGACTGTTCCCATGACGCACAGGGTCAAGACTGATTTGCATATAGCTGGGTCTGAACTGAGGTGGTGAAGTGAGCCAAGGAACGATGATGGATTCAACCCAGATCTGTGACTGGGGGTGAGTGTCTGAAAAGTTTCAGCGCTCCGTCCATCATCTCCTTGTGTTTGCTTTGTTTGCCCTAAGTTGGCAGGGTATGCCCAGACGTGGGTCCCTTGCTCACTTTGCCACTGGATTCAAGTTAGCCTGGCTGATGAGGGCTGTTAGCCCGAAATCGGTCCCAGGATGCTTTTTCCAGTTCAGGGAAGACCTGGCTTGGCAGTTCGGGCTGGACTGTTCCCATGAGGCACAGGGTCAAGACTGATTTGCATATAGCTGGGTCTGAACTGAGGTGGTGAAGTGAGCTAAACAACGATGATGGATTCAACCCAGATCTGTGACTGGGGGTGAGTGTCTGAAAAATTTCAGCGCTCCGTCCATCATCTCCTTGTGTTTGCTCTGGCCATTGGCGCATCTTCCCATACCAATACATCAATGGGTTTTGATCCACATGGACTGGTTTTGGATCATCCAGATATTTCCGGAACATCCTGTAGATAGTCACTGGTGCTACCACTTGCTTAACATCTTTTGCCATCACCTCTGCACTGGGCTTATGTGCTGCCGATTGAAACCAATACAATGCAGAGGTTCTGTTGCTGTTGTTGCCGGTGTTCTGAATGATGTGATCCGGTCAGGACCAAATCATATGAAACAATTCCCCACATCTCACACACTTTGCAGCAGCAGTCACATAAAACTGATTAATCTTGCCAGGTGCAAGGTGTGCTCTATGTAAGATATGAAAAGATATTAAATTTATTAATTTAAACCTGGCATTTTGCGAGACATCAGTTGTATGTACTGGAATCCTCTCCCAGTCCATATCTGCAATCTGGAGTTCTACGTCTGTCTCCCATTTCATTTTCAATTCAGCGAGGGGAGCGAGGAAACCCGCACGTATTGCATGATATAAGCACAAAATCGCCTTTACACAGCCCGTTGTAGTACAAAGTAGTTGGCACACTTAGTGCATTGTAGGCTCATTCCCTCCATTCCCCCAATGACTCTCAATTGTGGTGACTACATTTCTATGTAACAAGAAGAGGACACCAGAAAAATCAATTCTTCTGCAAAATCCTCAAATAAAAGTGACATCCCATCCCGGTATAAATCACCTTTACAATTAACCCCATAATCAGTCCACCTCTCAATTCCTCCTAACGCACTTACACGAGCCACTGACTTCATCCAACTAATTGGGACATCAGGTGAATAAGGCACAGGGACACAGGCCCTTTGTAAACAGCGACGCCAACATTGTTGTATTACCAAGAGTTCCTAAGAAGCCACAAGTAGCCGACATCAAGAAACTAAGAGGACTTGCAATAAGTCTCGCAAAACAGGTGGCGAACCAACTATACTCTCACCAGCGTTCGTTCTATTATAAGCCCACTGACTTAACCACTGTAGTTGGGCCGCTATATAGTAAGATTCATGATCAGGTACAGCTAGACCACCCTCCACTGTAGGGCACTGCAATTTAGCTAGGGCCTACCTGTCCCCCAGATTAGATCCAATATTAGAGTTTTTATATCTTTAAACAGCCGGTGAGGCACTAACAGCTGTAGTGTAGAAAAGAAATAGAGCAATCTCTGCAACATCACCATTTTTGCCACCGTTATTCTGCCAGCCGCAGATAAAGGCAATGTAGTCCAAAACTTTACACTATTTTGTAGTGCTCCAATAGCTGCTCCCACATTACCATCCAGTAGGTCTTGCTTATTATGGCATATTTTAACTGCTAAATATTTAAGGTAAGTGGAGCTCCATGCAAGCCCACGCAGATTCTAAGGAGGGGCAGCATCTGCACTGAGTGGAAACAAATGGGATTTCTTCAAATTAATGTGCAGGCCAGAGAGAGCCCCAAAATGTTCCAATACATTTATTGCACCAGGCAGGTCCACTCTAACATCTCTCAGGAAGAGTAACATGTTGTCAGCATATAACGCTGAATATTGGGATAGCCCTCTAAGCTCTAATCCCTGATAAAATTCTCCAGTGTGAGCACAACAGGCCAAAGGTTCCATTGCAATGTCAAATATTAGTGGGGAAATTGGGCATCCTACATCAAAAGGCTTAGATATAGTTTTGCCTGAGCGAACCTGTGTCGTGGGACTCATGTAAAGGAGCTCAATCCAGTGAATAAACCAACCAACCAATCCCATTTTAGCCATTACCCGATACAAGAATTCCCAACTTAGACTATCGAAGGCCTTTTCAATATCTATTGCCATGACAGCTGCCAGCTGTTTATTCCAAAACTCCTCATTAAGCAGTGATATGAGTATCCTGATATTTAGCACTGTATTACGCCTAGGAATGAAACCCACTTGATCCGTATGAATCAAAGAGGGCATGGGGGCTAAAGACGACTCACTAAAATTCGACTTAGAATTTTATAGTCCACATTGAGCATGGATAATGGCCTGTAGGCTCCAACATCTGTGGAAGGGTGTCCTGGCTTCAATAGCGGGAAGGCCAGAGCCTCGTATGTGGACTTTGGCAGGTGACCTGATTCCCGAGCAGCAGAGTAAAGTTCTCCACGTTTTGGAGCCAAGATACCTCTATATGCTGAAAAAAATCTCTACAGGCAGGCCATCAGCTCCAGTAACCTTCCCCCACGCCATGCTTTCAATTGCTGCTTTTACCTCTTGCACAGCAATATCACCCCTCAAAGCTTCTGCATCCTCTCGTGAAAGTATCTGTAGTTGGCTGACGACCAGAAACTCCTCAATGGCCCAAGAATGCAACCTAGGAGCTGCTACATAGAGGGAAGTATATTACTCACAAAATCTTGTGTTTATGGCAGCTTGGCTATATAGGGGTTCACCCATGTCTGAATCTAGCTCCAAAACCAAGGCGTCCCTGATATTTGGTTTGATAAGCCACGCTAAAAGTGAACCGGTTTTATCACGCTCAGTATGGAGTCTAATCTGAGTCTCTCAACTTGGGCAGCCAGCAATTCCCTAGCCTCTAGCAAAGATACTTAAGGGCAGGATTTCCTGTTCTTCGCTACTCAAGATCCCGGAGTACTTTTTCCTGAGATTCTACTTCACCTACTAATATTGTACGCACTTCACCCACTTCTGCAATACAGCAACCCCTAACTACTGTTTTAAAAGCATCCCACTCAATCAAAGGTGATGAAGCAGTCCCCGAGTTATCTGCAAAGTAAGCAGTTATGGTCTCTCCAATATTGTTTTTAAAAACCTGATCATCCAGCGCCTCTACACCCAGATGCCAAATTGAAATGCGAGTATGCTTGCGTTCCCAATTCACGGAGACTAATACTAGATTATGATCTGAAATGGTTCTGCATAAATATTTAACACTGTGAACCGCACTGTGCACTGTTGGAGAGCACAAAAAAGTGTCTAGATGAACATGAAGTTTGTGTAAACCAGAAAAAAAGAGTAATCAGGTGTCCCCGGGTGCAGTTGCTTACAAGAATCTACAAGTCCCCACTGCCGCTGAAATTTAGAAAAAGTGCAAGCTGTTCGGGATACCAGGGAGTCTCCCAGGGGTGGGTGTGAAAGGTCAAGTATAGGATTTGCAACACAGTTAAAGTCCACCTAATGATAAAGTCTGAGTTAGATATGGTCCCAAAGATCTAGACAATTCAGCAAGGAACTCCCCTTGCTTTACATAAGGAGTGGGTCATTCATACACCTTGCTGTTAAAAAATCTGTCTAGGATGTTTAAAGCTGTATGTGATTTCTGCATGGCGAATATGGCCATTGTTGCATGCCGCCGAATGCTCCTAAAACTTTCTTGAGGGCCAAGTCCTGCAGATATCTTTTACTTTATCCTCGTAAAAGAGATCCCGTGTGCAATAATGCACATGTAATCAGTCACCTGACAACTGGTCCACATGTCTGTCGTCAGGCTAATAGTGTGAACAACACTTTGCTGCAAAGCTTGTTCAACCAACAGCAGCACATTGAGATGCAGCAGTGGAACAGCAACTCTGGCAAAATGGGTCAGACTTCGTACCTTTCATTTCAGGCAGATCACTGCCACAAATTCTGAAAATCCTAATCCTTCAGCAAAAGAAAAAGGGAGGAGGTCCAGCGCTAACGTTTTTGCAAGCTTCCCATTGTACAAACATGTGGTTGGGTAGTTATACTCATAGGGCCCCTCCTTCCTAAACATGCCCATAATAGTAGCCTGGATGTTCTTCTTTTCTGGGGCCACTGACACAGGCGTTTTTCGAGAAGTATGTGGTGGTGGTAGACTAAATGTGCATTGTTGTGGGCCAGACACTGTGGTCTGTGGTGTCTCCATCTCACTCTGAGTCTTCTTGTCTTGACGGCCTGAAACTCATCAATGGCTGCAACAAAGAACACATGCAGGCCTATGGCGAAAGCACACTGACCGCCTACTCAAAATGGCCGCCAGCCACATGGTCAAACAACAAGCAGGAGGCATGGAAAACAAAGAACACATGCAGGCCTATGGCAAAAGCACACTGGCTGCCTAGACAAAATGGCCGCCATCCACATGGTTAAACAACAAGCAGGAGGCATGGAAAACAAAGAACACATACAGGCCTATGGTCACTGACTATACAAAAAATTGCCCCTGGCCACATGGCATGGGGAACAAAGACAAATGGTAGTCTACGGCAAACACACTCACACACTGGCCAGACAAAGGAAGCATGGCAACACATGAGTAAACAGCATTGATTCAGCGATGACAAAAATAAAAATTAACTAGGCAAACATTTTTTTACAACAACACAAATCCTCCAAAGACATCAAATATATTACCCCCACCTATACACTGTTTGCAGAAAAAGCGTGAAATACCTACCAAAAAAACACATTTTGTAATTTAATCCAATGCCATCCATGGCCTAAATTATGTTTCAATTCAACAGACACCACAGAAATAGTTGTTTCATGCACCTATGACTAGTACTGGGCCTATTGGCTGGAAGCCCATTGGCAGACTAGGCCACATAGTAAATTAAATGAATATTGCAAATTTATTCAAAAAAATCGGGAGAAAATTTACTACACTGTTCAACATTTTACTTTACAAAATAAGAAAAATGACATGCAAAAAAATAACTAGGCCCCAACTAAAACTGCAGGCCACCTACCACAATAAATTTTAAAAATCGAATAAAAGTACAAATAAATCCTGGTGCACGCCCCCAATCAAACAAAAAACACCCTTAAACACCAGTCTTTTAACTTACTTGTGAAACCTCAAATACATTTGTGAAGTCACTGAGGTGGGTAATTCAGCTGGTGAACTGCTGGGGACAGGGCTGCTCTGCGTGAGGATGTCACCTTCTTCTTCCTCATCATTACCTCCCATCGTGATTGGACTTGTAGCTGATGTTCCTCAGCTCTCCTCACCACCACGACCACGTTCAGCAATTTCTTTAAGGTGCTCCTGCCACCGGATTGTGTGGTGTTTTTTTCCTATGAGTTGTTTGGCCTCCAGTACCATAATGTGAACCAGGCTTACCTCGATGAACATGAGTGTTGCAGATGCTGCATACTGCAATGTGCTCCCCCTGTGTGCTAACCGTAAAAAAGTCCCAAACTGGGGAGATGTACTTTTTTACTGTGCCACTGCCAATGCATCAAGAAGAACTGGAGGTAGGTGGGCATGTCGTCGATTGCCTCTCTGCAGTGAATACTTCTCCTGAGGTAGAGGTTAGTGCAGGTCTCAGCTGGGGCTTTGCAAATATGGGAGCTGGCAGTGATACCTGTGCCACATCCCTCAGAGCAGGTTGAATAGCAATGTCGGACTCCTCTGTGTCACCTTCCGCAATGACTGCTTTGTCATCATCATCCTCCTCATAATCCCCTTCCATAAGTCTAAGGCTTCCAGGAACTTTTCTTTTCCCTTGCTTCTCCTGTTGTCTCCTGGACTCTGCCGGGGTCCACTCCATGTCCCTATCATCATCATCGGAAGTGGTGCTTGGAGAAAATGGTGGAGAAGCACCCTTCCTTTTCCTTGCTGGAGATCTGGGAGCCAGTGATTCTAAAAGAGAAGGTTCTTGCTGGGAAGGAAGCTCAACCTCCAGTTCTACTCCAACATCAGGAAAATGTACTATTGTGGCTGCTGTCCACTTAGATCTGTTTCCTGAAACCACTGAGTACTGCTTTACGAAAGGGACAAATCTAATTCAGTGTCACTGTACGTCGGCGTCGCAATGATTGCACTGGCCGCCTTACTGACAGACATGGTCTTTGGCTTAGGTTGGGGTGCAGCTTTTGATGCGTAAGTGCTGTTTTCAGCTTGCTCCCTGGAGGCCGGTGCGGCAGGCATACGACGTGGTGATCCCAAAAAAAATTGGGGGGGACAAGCCACTGGTGGGAGGCTGCTTCTTCTCACTGACTGCTTTCTTGGAAGTATCTTTCTTTGTGGCCATCTTAAAGCACTCAGTTGGCAGTTGCACTAAGCTGCACAAGCAGAAGAGAATGGAGGACTGACGTGAGACAGCACAGGCCTTCTGTTTGGCAGCACTGCGTGTGATGTCTCTTCTCTAAAATCTGGTGCATGCCCCCAGTCAAACAGACAACACTCTTTTCATCAGTTTCTGAACTTACTTGTGAAGTCTCAAATACAATGTCCTTAAATCCAATGGAATATTGGAAGCTGAGTCCCAAGATGGCTGCCAACACTTCCTGGTTGAAGTGTTGGCAGCCAATCAGAGCTCTGGATTTCCCTACACAAGTTCATTATTTTTCGTGAGGTTGTCGCAGCTATAGATATCACTAACTATATTTTCTTAAATTTCTCAACAACTACTGAACGGACTTACACCAAATAAAAAAAGCACAATCTGTGGGCCAAAAGCTAGCTTTCTGGCAAATTTAGTTCAATTCTGTCCAGCAGTCCGGGCTGTACACATGTTCAAAGGTCCTGTGAGAATTAACATGGGACACACTCTTTTTTTGACTCCCCTTTTTCTCTGGCCCTGCTTGATGGATCACCCCAAAACATTCCAGGCCCAACGAGGATCACTGGCACACTTGTTTGGGAAAAGTTCATGAAGATTCGTCCAACGATGCCAAAGATATAGGCAAGTCAAAAAACACTTTTCCAATGGAAACATGGTCCTAACTATAACTGCCTACTGGCAACTGCCAGTAGGTTATATACATATATAAAATCCTCCCTCCATGGTAGGATTCACGTAGCACCACAAGCATCAGGTGAATTTCTTTATTCTAACTTCTCACCAGCAGTGCATCTAAAACAGAGACAGTCGACCCGTTTCTGCGCTTGCCTTCCACAGTACCATAGAGTCCCACCATCTAGACAATCAATTTAAAGGTGCCCTTAACCATAGTCCGTTAGTGTAGGAAAACAAGGGTACCCCGATATGTGAACCTGGGGTGAGTATATGCTTAAGGACAACAATGGTTCAATGATGGCCAAAAGGGTCCAGGTAGGCAAGTATTGGTCCCCAAGGGGGGGACACTAAGGGAAATCTTTAAATGACAATTAATCTCAATGGGAGCTTCAAGTAATGTACAAGGGAGCATATAGGTCATGTAGAATTGTTATTTATTTTATAGAAATAACAAGTAGTTTTTGTAGTATTCAGGTGCTCACATACAAAAATGACAAAAAGCGTGATGTGACAAGAGTGAGGGTGACTTAAAACAATGACATCGCATTGACAACAGACGTTGGAACTACCCAAGAAATTTTTAAAGAAATGTAAGGGGTTCCTGTTGTAGGGGGTCGACGGCATTTCGATCTCAGAACCTTGAGATCTTCTTCAGGACATATAGTGAGCAATCTGAATTAGTACCGGGAAGTCCCGGGGGTACAGTGGATGAGGGTTGCACAGGGAGTAATCAAGCAGCAGGGTGCGGGGGGCCGGGCCAATTCCGGTTATGCCGCGTTGAGGGAAACGAGTCAAGGTGAATTGAATTTAGCTTTAGCGGGGCATAAAGAGACAGCTGATGAGGACCATGGGAAATACGAAGGGGCTGAGTGCCCGATTAATGCTGACACCACGATCTTGGAGTGTAATATGGGGGTTATAAATTACCAGCAACAATTTGATAACAAGGCCAGACGTGGGATACCCGGGCGTGCAACGCAGGCAATCAAGGGAAGGATGTAGCACGGCTCGGAGAGGGAATCATAGCCGGCATATGGGGCAGGGATGAGACGCCGCGTCAGTTACTCAATCGAGGGCAAATTGAATCGGGGTGCTGGGTCGGAAATTAATTGACGGTCCCAGTGCGTGGAGTCAATTGCCAGCAGGCGATATGGTGGACGCGCTGAGTGCTGAGTGCTTAACCATAGTCCATCATCACTTTTTTAAATAACAACTGGACTGTGTGTTTCATTCTACAATATTGTCAAATGTCATCCGCCATCAAAAGTAATTCATTTCTTTTCATTACTCAGTGTAAAGTGCATTTTACAATTTCTCATAATGATTCTATGCAGATGACTTTTTGAACACATTTTTTTGAAATGGCAGAAATTACATGATTTCTTTATCCTTTTCTATTATTTACAATTTTTTCTTTTCTATATTTCCCTTAACCAGTGAATCAGTGATGTTCTTCATGAAAGTTATAGTAAAGTACTTGATTTTCAGTGACAAAAGCTCTTATCATGATAGGTAAGTTGACCTTTCATCATAGTAAAGTACCCCAGAGGGATAAACAGAGAAAAAGAAAGGCAAATTTGAAAGAAAAAGTTAAAGTAGTAGTCTGGAGTGTGAAAAAGAGGAATAAGAGGAGAAATTCTCAGTCGCATTAATTCACAATACAATGAATAATTTGATCTTCTGGCAGCCGCTCTTCGAGACACATGCAGCACTTCGGCTGCCTCCACCCATACGCTGTGTCCCAGCGCGCGCGTCTCCGCGGACTGCTCCTGGGGCCGGAGTCTCGCTTCCTGCCAGACCATGAATCGATCTGCAAAGCAAAAGGAGTAACCCAGTATCCCTCAGAACCTGGGCATGTATACTATAAACAACAATGGTTCTGTCGGGTAATGCTATTTCTTTGTAATTATCAACATTAATGTAACAAATGAATCAACTGATGGCGCTAGAACACAAATAGAATTCCAAATTCATTCATAAATTACAAACGAAGTAATTTGCTTAAATTTAAAGCTTTAAATAAGGAGTTTTATTCAATGCAAAAATTAATGCAAAAATTACGATAAGAACAGACTGTCTGATAATTCAATCATTAACACGGCGCAAGTGATAATTATTTACAGTGACAAGGTGAATAAAGTGCCTAAGTGACAAAATCAGTGTGTTGTACATATAAGTGACAACATATGCAATTGACATATATTTACAAGTGAAGACTTTGAGAAAGTGTCCAATTTCAAAGTATAGTACAAGTGTCGCAAGCTCAAGAATTGATCCAAATTGATTTGAAAGCAGAGAGACCTATTGAGGAATGGACACCTACAACCGTCGACGTTTTGACCCTGACAGGAGCATTAATGGGGGATTGTCAATACAGGTCTTCTTAAGGACAAAACGGTGATCGGACAGCCGATTCTTCAAGTTGAATCGATGCCAAGGAAAGGTGTTGAATATGGAAAATGAATTGATGTCAGTCGACCCTGGTTTGGGATGGATCCCACTAAGAAGGTTGTGCAATGTATTGTGGATCTCTACAGTCACAGAAACTGTGCACACTCAGAAGCAGCCTCCTTTACATCGGGCAATCAACGGAGTGACATATTGATCATTTTATATAACAATATATTTTGGCATTGTAATTTATGAATGAATTTGGAATTCTATTTGTGTTCTAGCGCCATCAGTTGATTCATTTTTACATGAATGTTGATAATTGCAAAGAAATAGCATTACCCGACAGAACCATTGTTGTTTATAGTAGACCATGAATCGATGGCGTCCTCCGCGGGAGACCCTCCACTAACCTGGCTGGCGTTGGGGTTTTCCTTGGACTTACTTCGGTGATATGAGGTTCATGCAATATCAATAATCTGGGCCGTGTTAAAGGGGAAAAGTCAATTTCCGTTAGGTTGAAATCGCATTATTTCGTTCAGAGCAGGTCGGCGCTCCCAACCGGAACTATCAGTCGGCCGCCATGTTCTCCTCAATCCTGACCTGCTAGAAAAAAAAATAGAATAGCGTTTAGGGGACTGGTGGGATGCACCAAGTGTGGACCCAGGGATGCAAGAAGCAGGAGCAGCTGCAACAGAAGTGAGGAGGAGGAGACGGAGACTGGAAGATCGTGCATGACTCCGGTAAGAGGCAGGGGGAGGGGTGAAAAAAGGGTAAGAGCTCCCAGAAACCCCACTGACCAACCTCTACTTGTAAACACCACCGCACAAAAAGGGAAAAAGGGACAAAAGCAGTTTGCAGACCTAACAAAGGGAGCGCCAAGGGTCTACGGGGCTAGATACTGTCTTAGGAGTAGAAATTTTGATGTAGAAAGCTCCGGCCCTGAAACAACAAGAAAGAGTCTGACAATAACCCCTACAATTTGTAAAAGCTGCTCCAAAAGCAGCAGCATTGTTATATTCCATATAGGTACCCTATATAGGCACAGATAACATCGCACCCTTTCACCTATATCCTTCCCTACATTACATACATAACGGTTCTTAGGCAGTGGCCTTTTACCTAGATATGACACTGCATTCAGAATGAGGGTTTTTCCCTGGTTCGATTCTCATACATTATGCATGAGGCTTCTTGGAAGCACAGCAGGACTAACAGTAGGATTACCATCTCCTGTATAATATCTCTGTATAAAGTTCAGGCCCTATGTCATCCTTTAGGCTGACACAGTAACACAGCAAGGTAGGACCCCTGGGGAGACCTATGGGTATATATACATCATGTCTTGCTTAGAAAGACAAAGGAGACCGTGACTTCCCGGCTGACACACTGACCAGAGACGCTGAGGTTCCTGCATACAGACGCTCCACCTAGCAGTGGTCTAACATCCCTCGCTGGGTGCCCAACTCGAGACCAGGACGGGGTCCCACATTCTCTAACTCTCAGGTAATGGGGTGGACTAGAGGGATTCTTGGAATAACACCTACATAGATGCTAGGTATATTTAGGTACATCTAGTTAGGGAGACATCGTAGGAGTGTGCACTTTTTATCATGTGTTTTTGGTACATGTATATATTCATGATTTCTGCAAGATGGTAGAACTATACCATCCCTTTACTTTTGTAATATTGCTAATCATATATCTCTGCTACTGTCTAATGGTTGTTGCAGCTCATCTATGCTACACTAGAATAACAACTGTTCAATAAATACTTATTGTAACACCCAGCCTGTTTATTCTGTGTATCTCTCTGAGACAAACTAAGTGAGCACGAGTGACTGAGCGAAAGGTAGTATATTGTTTCCACGATCCTGGGGGATCAGGTTTGTCATGTTCTGAGGTTGCCAAGAATTATTCCCTCCCCGATAAGAGGAGAATATAGTGGCACTGTGAGCTAGCTAATACAGACAGGCTAACGTATCCGGTGGGGGTGCTCGGAATCAGTCCGCCACCAAACCCACAGTTTATGTTATCCAAACGTGCAGATCCTGTATAGGTAATATAGGAACTACACGACATGGCACCACCAACGTTGGTTGGGTACTAATTTAACAGTAGAATCTGAGTAGTTCAGTCGTGCTATTCTCAGAGACCCCTACTCACAAAACACCAGAGGCGTCTGGAGTGGGTGGGCACAAACTCCGCCACAGTTGAGTAGGCTAAATAATCCTATTTATTGGCTGTTGGTTAATCAAGCTTGAAGGACACATTGTTCCTAAATTGTGCAAAAACACCTTATCTTAGTTCCCTTGAAAAACTTTCTTTACAAAATGACTGAAGAGAAAAATAACCAAGAATTAGACCCACTGCAACAAAATCTGCCCCTCAGAGACGAGGACGATGCAGACGCAACACAAATTGCACCAAACTTTAGGAATACAGTCACCCTGAAACTACTTGCGCATGGTTTATCAGCTAGGGGTGGCATAGTAGTTTTCGTGATTGAGGCACACGAATCAAACAAAACAGAGGTATTTTATTCGTGGGTTTCATTCCCAGCAGCAAATTCAAGAACAAAAACATTTCACTCCTACACAGAAGGAGATGCACCAGCGGAATATTATCCGTTTCCGCTCACTTACCACGAACACTTATACTGGTTTAAAGGCGCCCTACCCCACATAAGAAGAAGAGTAAGACGCGGCCCGCTCGGAAGAGAAGGGGCAACATGGCCGATATTAGTGGCCTACACACCACATCCTGACATTGACACAATGCCACCAGGAGACTTACTCATACAGCACAAAGATTTAATTAAAATATACAGAAACTTGACGCAATTCGTCATGAGGACACTCGCAGTCCAACCAGCAATAGTTGCAACTAATGGAACTCAAATTCAAGGTACAGTAACTAAAATTACACCACAAACATTACACGCAGTGATGGGTAAAATGCCCACAAAACGTGAACAAATACCATTCTGGGTAGCTCAGAAAATAACGCAGCTAGAGGCAGTATTCCCGAATACTACCCCAAATGAAAAACACAGAATGCTAACAATCTGCTTGCCCATGGGGATAACACCCCAATTAGAGGATTGTACCACTTGGGGTACAGACTTTACTGCCATATATACCAGAACTCATGGTATCCCATCATTAGCAGTAGTACCTGATGTATTGAGATAAATACAAAACGAGTACGGAGCAGAACCTGCCCTAAACTTAGGGATGAAGTTACTAGGTAACTATGCCCAGGTATCAGTAATAATACTAGCTAACATTAAGGGGGAAGCAGCTTCAGTGGCCATCCGCCAACGCCTGAGGGAGTTCGATCCTTTAGAACAGGAACACGAACTACCAAAAATCATTGAAACTGCGTATGCAGAATTAGGCAGAGACAGTTTGGGTGGGAAAGCTATAGAACCACAACTGATGGGCAGTCCTGAAAAGGACACTTCCAAGCAGACACCTACTTCAACTAAGAAAAAGTGGGACAATAAAAAACAACAAAACTATAAAGGAAACAGATCTCAATCCCGAGGTAGATCTCCTCCACAGGAGCCCTCCGAAAAGAGGTACAACCTTAGGAATAGGGAAAATATTAGGAAACCTGACAGGTATCAGGATACTGATATATGTTCCTCTCGTTCCTTTCAGGGTTCATCGAAAAACTCCGAGAGGGAAGGATGGTCAGACAGACAAGAAGAGCGTACAAAGTCCAGAGACAAGCTGCACGCTCAAGAGTACACTTCTAAAAAAAGAAGAAAAACAAAAGCAAAAGCCACAGTTCAAAAAGAAGAAAGTTGCAGGTCTAAAGATCAGACATGCCCAGAATTCTGAGGACTCGTTTACTGAATGGGGAATGGGCTCTGACGGTGCTTGACAGTGCAGCAGAAGTAACAATAGCTCCCCAGAACCTGAAGGAATTTCTGGTGACAGCAGACTTGAATGATTATATCACGGTAGAAACACCCGATACTAGGGTAAGTGTCCCACATAAAGTATATGAAATAATGCTCCAAATGGAGAGGGACAAATGTAGAACAGTGAGAGGTCTCTTTTGGGAGAACCTGACGTTTGGCTATGACATTTTATTAGCTGAACAGGATTGGCCGCCAGCATTTGTCATGGATTGCCCTAAAGGAGAAACGGTAATTCTTCCGGCCTTCTCAGACCATATTCCCAGGCACTTGCAACACACATATGCGCAGGAGTGGGCGGTGGCCCAGGCCCCGGCATTATACAAAAACCCTGTTGGATGGGATGAGGATTCCACCCACCACATAATTCCTATAAAAAATACTCCAACTGCACAAAGGCAGTATCCAATAAAGCAAGAAGCTAAAAAACAGGTCAGGGAGATCTTAGATCAACTTGAATACCAAGGGGTGATCGAAAATTGCACCTCACCAATGAACAATCCTTTGTTTCCTGTCATGAAACCTGACAATTCATATTGTCTAGTTTTAGATTATAGACATTTAGGGGCATATGTATCAACAAACCGTTTTGTGACTCCTTATTAGCGAATTTTAGCAATTCGCTACTAAGGACTCGCAAAACAAAATGTATGTAGGTTTCACAATAATAATTGTGATTCCTATATATTCCTTAATTGCGACTCGCAAATTGCAAATCGCAATTAAGGAATACCTTCCCATTCATTCCTATGGGCCTAGAGGCCCATAGGAATGAATGGGAAGATATTCGCAATTTGCGAGTACCTATTAGGTACTGGCAAATTGCAAATGCAATTTCAAGGGTGCAAGGGTGTCAAAAGGACACCCTGTTGCACCCCTGAAATATGCATGTGTGCACATGTGGTGCACATACATGCCCTAAGGGCATGTATGTGCGCCACATGGCACTTTGAAAAATGCAAAAAAGTGCATTTTTCTAGGAAATCGCAAATTACCACCAACTTGAAGTTGGTGGTAATTTGCGATTTCTTAAGGCAAATTCACACAACTTGGGTGCTTCCATAATTGCATTTAAGGAATCGCAATTTGCAATTCCTTAAATGCATGCGCAAAATAGGGAATCGCAAATTTTGCGATTCCCTATTTTGCTAGTAGGTTTTTCTTTCATACACACAGCTAAATTGCAATTGCAAACGCTGAAATTCTGCGAACTTCAGCGTTTGCGATAGCAATTTAGCTTGATACATCTGGCCCATAAACACTTGCACTAAGACATTTGCAGTCCAAAATGCACATAGTGCTGCATTAATGAATAACATTGTGCGGAACAAATATAAAACAACACTTGATATCTCAAATGGATTTTTCTGCCAAAATATAGCGCCTGAAAGCAGGTATCTGACAGCCTTCTCAGCGCTAGGGACCCAGGTCAATTTTGTCGGCTCCCCCAGGGGTATAAGAACAACCCGGGGTTGTTTTCGGCTAGAGTATTTGAGCTACTTCAAAATTTGGACGAAGAGGCATTGTCCAATGTGGATGATATTTATCTGACGGACGATGACCTAGAGGAGCACTTGAACAGAGTGAATACCATAGTTTTGGAATTTGCATCTGAGGGCTACAAATTCAACTTTAAAAAATCAAAAATTGCCCACCTCAGTGTCCTGTTTTTAGGATATGAGCTTTCAAGTGAAGGAAAAAGCCTGGCAGCCAATTTTTTAGAAAAATGCGCTCTGCTCCAACCTCCAAAATCATTGAAAAATTTACAATCAACCCTAGGATTCCTAAATTTTGGTAGAACATACATTTTAGATTACGCAGAAAGAGTAAAACCTTTCTACGATTTAATAAAACCTGATTTTTCAGTAAAACAATGGACACAGGAACATACAGATACACTTCGTTCCTTACAAGCTGACATGATAGCTTCCAAACACTTACAGACACGCATAAACGTACGCAACCTGGTGATCCGTATAGTTGCGGGTCAATCTGGGTACACCTACCTGACATATAATGAAGGTGAAACATTACCAATTGCATACATATCACATCTGTACACAAATGCTGAGATGCGCTTCGCATCTACAGAGAAAATTCTAACAGCAGTACAGACTGCTGTTGTGAGAGAAAGAGCACTGGCTCAGGGGAAACGAATATAGTAGTGACTCCAGTTCCAGCCTTAGAGGCTGCGACAAAGGCAAGCATCCCTAATGCTAAAGCCTTACATCTGAGATGGATACAATGGGCTAATTCTCTCACTGCAACAGATGTAGAGTACAGATACAACCCAAATTTAAAGACACAGGCATTCCTGCAATACGAACAAGAATATCCTCTACCAAACAAAATAATGCCTCTAGATCAGTATGAATATATAATTTACACTGACAGATCAGCTCAACTGGCCATAGGAAGTAAGCAACAATATAGCACAGCATGTGCAATCGTTAAAGGTCGCATGCGGGATGGAAAGTTCCACCCAAGTTGCACAAAAATGCAGTCTCTAGGAGACTGCACGGCACAGCTGGCAGAGTTAAAAGCGCTGATACTGGCACTGGTAAATATGGATCGAGAATTCCCCACACTAATTGTGTGCGATTCCTTTTACTGTGTACAGTCATATAATGAATATTTGCAGTACTGGGTTCAAAACGGGTTCAAAGATGCAAAAGGTGGCACAATTAAGCATAAAATGCTATGGGGACAGGTAGTGGAGTTGAAAACCGAACTACTGAGAGCTCATGTGATACATACACTGAGTCATCAGCGTGATGGCGTTCACGTTGAAGGGAATGCATTGGCTGATGAAGCCGCAAAGGGGGCTGTACGCACGGCTTCCATAGCTGCAATCACTCGTTCTAAAACGAGAATAGACAGGGAGATTATGGTAGCTATCGATGCTTGTCGCAAAAATAGCGGAGCAGTACCAAAAAAGTTTCCACTCAAGTACTCCTACAAGTTAGATGCCAATAACATTCCATTTGCTCAGATTCCTGGAGTGGGGGATAGAGTAATTCCAAACAGGGATCATAGGTTAGGTTTAATTTTAGCAGCACACGAAGGGATAGGTTCTGCCCATGCAGGAGTTACGGCAACTGTTTCTTTATTGAAACAACGCTATTGGTGACCTGGGTTAACAAAGCAGACTAAAGACTATGTCTTGAAATGCGACATCTGTCAGCAGATGAAAGGTTCCACCGTAACACGTCCAGCACAGACACCATTATTAATATCTGACAAACCACTAGCATGTGTTTACTTGGACCACTGCAGTCCCTTACAAAGAGATGTGGCTTACAGGTATATCATGGTTGCAGCTGATTCCTGCTCGAGATTCCTATGGGTGTGGCCCAAGCGCTCGGCTGACGCTCGAACTGTTATAAAAGATTTGCGAGTCTTTACAGGGACATACGCAATTGGCACATTACATTCTGACCAGGGCCCTGCGTTTACCTCTCAGGCTTACAAGGAGGCCATGTGATGATTGGGTGTAGCATTGCGGTACTCATCTCCGTCCCATCCCGGGGAAATTCGGTAGTGGGGAGAAAAAACTGAGACTTAAAGCAATCTTTAACAGCTAGAGTATTAGGCACGGGTGAAAGTTGGGTAAAACATCTGTATGGAGTCCAGCGTGCTCTTAACAATATGCTAAAAGAAGTTCTCTAGGGGGTGTCACTCCATATGAGGTCCTATTTGGGACAAGAATGTGGGTACCTGATCTTGATTGTGAAGGCACAGTGGCGGAGGAAAAACCTTTTGACATCCATGATCGTTTGGCTGTTTTACAGGATCTAAATGAATCCAGGACACAACAAAGTAATGTCCACCTGAAGCAGACCGCCACTGGGGAAGTCAAATCAGTCACGGCAAGGCCTGTCTGGATCCCAAAAGTCAGAGATCTGGTCAGAGAGAAAATAGCGGACAAAAAAGAATTTGGGCCATCATACAGGAAACTGGACCGCTGTCCTAGCAGTCGAAGGAACAAGAACTGTACTTCTACCGCCTCTTGCCGGAAAAAAGGAGAAAAAAGGAGAAAAGATTTGTCTCAATTGACCTAATCATACCACACTATGTGGCCGATACTAAACAGTAGGCCACGTGGACTCCAAAGTAGCAGACGCCCTCCTCTCGCTACAATCCAAGAAGTTCAAACGGAAAGACTCATCACATTCGAAGAGCCTCCAACACGGAATGAAGGACTAAGCAACAATGCTATGGAACTCGTTCCTCTTGAACCTGAAGTTCAAATTCAAAATCAAAAATAACTCGCTATTCGACCAAATACAGATATCTACGTCAACATGCCTCGACAAGAGCAAACCACGATATCCTGATGCAATACCAACAATTGATCGAACTGCTTCTGGCTACTTCATAAACTTTGATACGTTTTCTTTGGATCCAAGCGAACCGGAAACGGCGCCAGCCAAAAAATCGCGCAAACAGCAAGTAAAAGACTTTCTGAACTTTCTTAAAAAGACTTACCTGGTGTCACCCTGGGTAGAACTATGGATAATCACCGGGATACTTTTCTTTCTTTTCTGGGTAGGCTTGGTAATAGTTTTTAGTATGCTTATTAATGGGAAATACATTCGACAAAGCTCTGCAGCCCAAAAGGTGAACTTACTTTTAAAACCACACCAATCATCTCATCGAGAACAAAGAGACTTGTCATCAGTGAACATTACAGCAGTTCCTATACCTGATGGTATAGTGCAGGACAAGGTTGATTTCGATATATTGGGTCCGACTGAAATTTTAAGAATTCCACATTTATTTAAAATATCGTTAAGTGATATCATTACCTCCAGTACATTTTCTGATGATTGGGATTTTGAAACTGTTAATAACGTTATCTGATTTGGAAAAATCTGCTGCGATTTCTAGTAGTGAAACATTGGAAGACACATTAGATTTCGAGAGTATGTATTGTTATCAACATTATGGTCATCATTTTCTACATAAATCTGCTAATCTAAGAGATGTGTTCACATTCCACCAGTGGGAACATTGACCAACACCGCCGAAAGGCAGTTCAAAAACATTTACACAGAAGTTTCCATATTTTTCGGGGTTTAATATGTCTGACCCAGCCTCATATTATTATAGGGTTGCACCAACATCAGCACAGAAAAATATGTTGACAAACACCAAACTCTGCTTCTTTTATTGCCCAGTTGGCCGAACAAGGTTTCGACTTGTGGAAGGACACCATAGACTTAAAATCAGTCTGGGGTACTAGAGAATGGCAAGTTCAGGGAACAGAAGCTTTGTTTAGGCATGCCTTATCCCTCAACAAATTATGTTTTTGAATGAGACAGTGCAACAGATGTCTTGCATTGGACTAGCCAAGAACAAAGACTTGAACACGCCTCGGTTGCAGACTCCATCACATACCGAGGGCAACATAACATCACAGGAAGAAATTACAGTAGATGACATCATACAATACAACAGATCAGACCCTGATTGGAGGAAATGGTTGATTTGGCCCACAGACACTAATAGTTGTCAAGCAAGACTCATGGGTAAAACGAAAGGGTTTAGTATCCATAGGCCAGATCCACATTATGTACAAAGACAACATCCAGGGGTAGTGACATCCTACAGTGTTGGGAAGTTGTGCCTTGATTGGCTAAACACCTCAACACTCACATAGGTGAAACTACACTTATCCTTACTATCACAGTATATGTATATTTGGGATCTTCTAATGGGTCCCAGGAAGCCACGTCAGAAACGTTTCTATTATGCTGTCTACAATGAAATTTAGAAAATATCACAACAAGAGGCCGCAGAGAGACTACGAGAGATAGACCGTAGAAATCTAGAAAAATCTCTAGCAATGGTAGACAATGGGTTAACTACATTGACCTCTAGGATATATTCCTTAGGCAACATTGTATCTTCTGTGATAGACATACTAGAACAAGATATGGCCATATTACAACATGGGCAATCACAGTTACGTTCTATTATGTTGTTAAGCTAGACGCTGCAATCTTTGCGTACAGGCTACGTGCCTTGGCGATTTATCAACAGCACGTCTCTGTTTTCTGAATACAATCTCACAGATAAACAGATAGAAATGGCACAAAGGGGAGCAAAATATACAATGCTGCGCACGAAAAACTGGATAGATTAGCATTTACAGTGGCAGAATCACCATCCACAGAATGGTTAATCCATGGCCACATATCTCTACCGGTCACTACTTTTCAGTTTCAATATTGCCTTGAACGAAAGCAGGCAGGCAGATATGAAGAAATGGGTAAGGAATACATTAAGGAATCTTGTGAATTACCATACAGATTTCGATGCCGGAGTGGGGATCAAGAAGTGTTTCTGAGCAGTACAAACTGCGAGAATGCTTTAGGTGGATCACTCATATGCCAGGCTATAATGTTACACGGAGCTTGTAATGGTTCTGTAGCAAACCTGTCCTGTCATCTGAGGGGTGCCCCAGCTACAGTGATTACTCCAGCATTTAGGCTACTTTCGAATGGGAGTTACTTGATGCTGAACAGTCAAGGCTGCTGTGGAATGCCCCCGGGCATCGCATATCTGGTAACCGTGAGCTCCAGGGTTACTTGTATGCGAGTATTGTTTCCACTGACACATACAGTCAGGGATGCGCCGTTATGGCATTCACTGAATGTTTCTTTAATTCGGTTTGATACTCTAAGCAGAATGAAAGCCATGCTTCTACAGAAGTCTGTGCCCTTAACTTCTAGGCACACCTCGCCTAGAAGAACTAAGTGAATCTTGGTTCTTGTCATTTCGACTGGTCTGGATAGACTGCCTCTTACCTGTCCTCCGATGCCTATTTTGAGGAGAAGAATGCGTGTTAGACCTTTGTTTGACACTACCATCATGTGCGCCACCGGACGTGAATGCTTTACTGGACCCGATAACGGCCCACGTTCTGCAGTGTCCTCAGCGTATTCCAATGTTGATGGCTGCATTCCTTAAGCCACCATGGGTAGTAACTACAGCTGTTGGTCTGAACACCGGCTCCTCCTCTGACACCCAGGCTTTGGATGGCGCACAGGCTGCCCCAGCACCGGCTGCGAACAGCGTGGAACATCTGTGCTCAATTGATGTGCTCTGTGAGGTGCTACGGGGGCTGTCTACTGCGGAAGCAAGCATCGAAAATGTTGCGTCTACCAGCCAGGACACATAAACATTTGCACTCATTTTGGCTCGTCGTGTGCTGGGAAAAATTCGCCCTTTTTCTAAACAAGCTCAAAATTTGGAACTTTTAAACTAAATTGACTTTCCTTTCATTTTTTGGGCATACATGGCTTTTTTAATGCTTGTAGTAGTCCGAACTATAAATCAGGGACACTTTTTAGAGCTAGAAACATTTCATTTTACATTTTTTAGAGTTTTTAGAATTTTTTTGAATTTTTTAAACATTTTAGCTAAAGAGATGTTTTATAAACTTCGTGCGTACCACTATCTAGTAATGTTAGTAGTACATTAATAGGTTACATATGTCGTCCATTCGGAAGAGGAGTGGGTGTTATATTCCATATAGGTACCCTATATAGGCGCAGGTAACATCGCAACCTTTCACCTGTATCCTTCCCTACATTACATACATAACAGTTCTTAGGCACTGACCTTTTACCCAGATATGACACTGCATTCAGAACGCGGGTTTTTCCCTGGTTTGATTCTCATACATTATGCATGAGGCTTCTTGGAAGCACAGCAGGACTAACAGTAGGATTACCATCTCCTGTATAATATCTCTGTACAAAGTCCAGGCCTGACGTCATCCTTTAGGCCGACACAGTAACACAGCAAGGTAGGACCCCTGGGGAGACCTATGGGTATATATACATCATGTCTTGCTTAGAAAGACAGAGGAGACTGTGATTTCCCGGCTGACACACTGACCAGAGACCCTGAGGTTCCTGCATGCAGACGCTCCAGCTAGCAGTGGTGTAACATCCCTCGCGGGGTGTCCAACTCGAGACTAGGACGGGGTCCCACATTCTCTAACTCTCAGGTAATGGGGTGGACTAGAGCCTAGAGGGATTTTTGGCATAACACCTACATAGATGCTAGGTACATTTAGGTACATCTAGTTAGGGAGACATCGTAGGAGTACGCACTTTTTATCATGTGTTTTAGGTACATGTATGTATTCATGATTTCTGCAAGATGGTAGAACTATACCATCCCTTTACTTTTGTAATATTGCTAATCATATATCTCTGCTACTGTCTAATGGTTGTTGCAGCTCATCTATGCTACACTAGAATAACAACTGTTCAATAAATACGTATTGAAATGCCCAGCCTGTTTATTCTGTGTATCTCTTTGAGACAAACTAAGTGAGCACGAGTGACTGAGCGAATGGTAGTATATTGTTTCCACGATCCTGGGGGATCAGGGTTGTCATGTTCTGAGGTTGCCAAGAACTATTCTCTCCCTGATAAGACGAGATTATAGTGGTACTGTGAGCTAGCTAATACAGACAGGCTAACGTATCCAGTGGGGGTGCTCGGAATCAGTCCGCCACCAAACCCACAGTTTATGTTATCCAAACGCGCAGATCCTGTATAGGTAATATAGGAACTACACGACATCACGGAAGACAAGCAGGGGATATTCCAAAACCGGAGGGGGGGCACCACCTCTTCAATCCTCAAACCTGGGCAGAGCAAACAAGGAGGGAAAGTTAAAATCACTCCTTCCCTTCGTTCCTACTTTAAGATTCAGGTAAAACAATCACCTCTAACCACATCCCTTGGAGAGTCAAAAATGGAAAAGGGAATTAGGAGCGGTACAGACATAATTACGCAAAGAGACATCCAAACCCCTAAAAGTGGAGAGATCGTTGTGAGTGACAGATTTCAAGCATTAGTCACAGAGGAGCCTGAAGCAGAAATGGCGTCCTCGGGGGGTCAAAGGAAGGTCCAGAAACAGATGAGGCACTGGCTCAAAGCACACCTCAAAATGAGAACATAGAGGTCGGCCCCAATCTATCATTAGATCAAACTGCCCAATCGGAGGTGGGAAAACTCATGGGAACCCTAATTGTTGAAATGAGAGCTAATTTTGCCAAATCAGAAAAAAACTGTAGATAAACTCGAAAGAGACACTTTGGAAAACCAAGGGAAATCCTTACTTTGAGAGCAAGTGAGAGAGAGCTTAAAGACAGAATTGAGTCACTGGAAAATAATGCAAGACGCACCAACCTCCGAATCCTAAATATACCGGAAGGGTCGGAAGGGCAAAATCTTAAGAAATTTGTCATTAATCTTTTGAAAGACTTCATCCCTGGGGTAGAGGTTAAGGCCCTAGAAGAAGATATTCAAAGAATCCATAGAGATCCCTTCAAGCTAGGAAAGCCAAGTAAAACCCCGAGGAGAATCCTAGTTAATTTTAAAACCTATACACTTAAAGATAGGATTCTGAGCAAGGCTTTGAAAGCAGGAGTCTTTACTAAAGGAGATTACAAGTTCAGAATTCGCTCTGATATATCAAGAGCGACACAGGACAGGAAATGGGAACTTGGGAACCATATTCAAGAACTCAGATCCCTGGGAGTAACAGTCCAGATGAGATTTCCGGCCACACTCAAAATCATGTGGAGGAATCAAATGTACAGCATCCGGGAGCCAAACAAGGTGATAAAACTCAAAGAACAGATCAAATCAACACAGAAATAAATGAGAACTGGGGGAAACAGGAAACAAGAAAGATTTTGGTCCAGAGCGGGAGGTTCTTGAAGAGGGCAAACCCGATCTGCAACAGTAGCAGGGAGCGTTCTCCAGGGTTGGGAGGGAGGGGGGTACACGTAGCATAAACATAAACACCTGGTGTGGGAGCATCTAGGAAAAAAATAAATGTGTTCAACATATAATACATAAGGAAAGACAAGGCCCTATCTTTAGAATCTGGGTAATTACTTGAAACTTATAGAAATGGTAAAAAGAAAGAAATGGCAAGTAACAAACTGAAGATCATGTCTTGGGACGTAAACGGCCTTAGAGTTAAAAAAAATTTGGAATGTCTAAAGATCTTGACCAGCGAAGTAATAATTCTACAAGAGACACACCTATTGAAAACAGAATGGGATAAAATCATGAAACATCAAAAGTGGGTAGATTGCTATGTCTGTACGAATCAAACATGTTGTATCAAAGGGGTGGTGATTATATTTAAAAAAGCTGCAAAGGTGACAATCTTGGAAGAGGTAATCGACTCAAAAGGAAAATGGGCAATAGCCAGAATAAAAATAGGGAGGGAACTATATAACATCGTGGGATACTATGGCCCAAACCTAGATGACCCTGCTCCCCTCCAAGCACTTTATTCTCAACTTATAGAAGCATCAGCCCCAATTTTTCTGGGGGGGACTTTAACATATGAATAGACCCTAAACTAGACAGATCTCCCCCAGGTAAAGGTTTAAACTTACCAAAAATGAGGGCATGGTTAAAAAGATACACGGAAGACCTGGGGATTGTGGATGCGTGGATAAACAAAGGTAATTCAAGTAACAGGCTTACCTACAAAAACAAGAAATACGGCCATGCATCTAGAATCGATTTTTTCTTGGTAGATAAAACCCTAATCAATAGCGTAGTCAGTATAGACCACATTCCTGCCCACTTGCCAGATCATTCCCCTGTATCTTTGATAATAAAATCTGGGAAATACCAAGCGACAACCAGATGGACTTTAGATCGTACCCTTCTTTTAGACCAACAAATTGTAGATAAACTAAAGATAATAACGGAGGAATACTTCAAGTGTAACAACAACAAAGAAACTCCAGTACAGATAATCTGGGATGCCTATAAGGCAATAATCAGGGGGGCCCTAATCAACCTCTCCACGTTTAGGAATAAGGCCACAAGAATTAGAATTAACCAACTGGAGACTGAAATCTTAGAACAGAATAGGAAATTAGAGGCCGCTGATTCCAGACATAACCAAGAAATAATCGAAAAAGAAACACAGAATAAACAAATCGATCTAACTATTATACTAGATACCACAATTAGGGAAAAATGGGAAGCGAGTGAGTTAGCAAACTATGAATATGGAGAAGGTAGCGGTAAATTGCTGGCATGGAAACTCAAGACCAAACAAAATAGAAATAGAATAACAGCCATACAGTCAGGAGAGCAGGCTGAACAGGAAGTAGAGGAAGAAGGGATTGAGAAAGCCTTCACTGACTTTTTTCAGTCTTTATACGCCAAAGTTCTGAAGTTGACTGGTGATCAAGTAGACTCCTACCTCAGTAAAATAGTCATCCCTAGTCTACAATAAGAAGATAGAGAAATACTCAACACAGAAATAACACTTGAAGAAGTAACTAGTGCTCTGTCAAAGTTAAAAAAAGGAAAAGCAGCTGGTCCGGATGATTTACCAAATGAACTGTATATCAACCTGAAAGAGCTATCAGCCCCCTTTTTAGTAAATCTGCTGAATGAAATTTTCGTTAATGGGGTGAAGTTACCTACATTCTGGAATGACGCCACTATTAGTATAATTTTGAAACCAGGGAAGGACCCCCTGAAATGTGAGTCGTACAGACCTATATCCCTTCTGAACAACGACTACAAAATTTACGCACAGATTTTAGCAACAAGACTGGGGCAGGTGACAAACCAGCTAGTCCATTAAGATCAGAAAGGATTTATGAAGGGAAGACAGCTCCATGATCTAACTCACGAGCTTATTGAAACAATCGATATAGCCACGCGGGAAAAAACTCCCCTTTCAATTCTTACATTTGATGCCGCAAAAGCATTTGATCAAGTAAACAGGGCTTTTCTCGGTAAAGTAATAAACAAATATGGGCTAGGGAAGGTATTTCAGAGGGCAGTAATGAATATCTATGAATCTCCAGTGGCAAAAATATTAGTAAATGGGAACTTGACCAAAGAAATTAGAATCAAAAGAGGTACTCGTCAAGGATGCCCTCTCTCGCCATCATTATTTAACTTGTATATCAAGCCATTAGCCAACTCCATAAGAAAATCTCTGGAAGTAATCCCGTTTAAATTTCAAGGGGGGGTGGAAAGTAGCACTACACGCAGACGACCTAATGGTTTTCACAAACAAACTTAGGGCATCATTACCGAATGTTCAGAAGATACTAGATGATTTTGGAGAAGTTTCAGGCTATCAAGTGAATCACCAAAAAACTGAAATTATGGAATGGAACTCCCCACTCCCACATCCATCAGCAAAAAGCAGAATTAGATATCTAGGTATAGAGATATTACAGAATATTGATGAAATTGCACAAACAAATTTTGAGATGAGGGTAAAAGAGACAAGGAAACTCTTGAAAACTTGGAATGGTTTACCACTGTCCTTCCTGGGAAGATCTAATGCAATAAAAATAACAATTTTACCTAACTTTACGTTCCTTTTTAATACCATTACACTGGAATTCAAGACACAATGGCTTAAGAAAATGCAAGGGGAACTGAATGGCTTCATTTGGGCATCAAAGGGGTATGGATAGCAGGGAAGAAATTGCGTAGAAAAAAAGAACAAGGGGGTATTGCCAGTCCTGACCTCTTACACTACTTCAGAGCCTTTCAATTTAAAAACATCCGAATTTTACTTAAGGAGTACTCTTTCTATGCCTCCTTCTACAAATCCATACTATCAGAAGATTTTTGTCTATACAAGTTCGGCCACCCAAAATATTTTACAAAAATTAAGTTGAAGGTTTTATGCTCCGCCTGTAATCTGTGGTATCAGATCAGAAGAGTACTACAAATACCGTATTATAGTTCCACCGCTCGAATTTGGGATTCCCCAGCCACACCTTAATGCTTGAAAGACACACTGGCAAACCCTTTAAGACAAGCAGGTATAACAAAATGGGGTCAACTGATACAATCAGGATCACTGGTTAGTTGGAACTCCCTGCAACGAAGCACTGATGGGAAACTATCATGGTTTAAGTATTATCAACTGACAAGCTGGACAAAAAGCCTGGAGAAGGGATTTGTAGAAAAGGCGACCCTAGAGGAAGTGATCCGCCAAGGAAAGAAGTATCGAAATGGTACTGGCTATTGATCCAAGCAGGGGAAGAAGACTTCAAATAACCAGTAGAACTCTGGTAGAAGGACTTTCCAACGAGGGATCTCCAATACCTATGGCAAGTATCTATGATTACATTATGGCGTGTTCAGTCAGTCAAAGTTTTTATTTCGCTTTTACAGTACCATAAAAGACACAAACACATGAATCATGGTTAATGGCATTCAGAATAAAAGGTACTATAAAATGCTCCATATACAGACTCTTGAGAATAAAAGGAATAAATTCATAATACAAATATACAAACACAGAAAAGGATCAGAACTAGGCATTACATTATGGCGTGTTGTACAATCTGCATCTCTTAGGAAACACCATCTTTTTACATTACACAGGGCATACTGGACCCCGGAAAAGTTAACAAGGATAAATAAACATGTGGTGAAAAGACGCCTAAGTGTGGAGAGACAAAAGCTAATGACATTCACATGTTCGGGGAATGCCCGCAATTGTAACAATTTTGGTCAAGCGTGGGTAAGGTCCTAAATGAAGTACTGAGACAAGATATAGAGGTAGGCGTGGACACAACTATTTTTGCAGTTATGAATGACAATGGTGGCCCATCCAACTCAAACAATAAACAGATGGACTTACTTTTTGTATTAATCTTACTTGCTAGATGTGAGGTATGTATAAAGTGGATAAGTGCAAATACCCCAACAATAAATGAATGGTTGACCTCGGTGAACAAGATTAAAAAACTCGCTTTGAACAAGGAGGGAAGAAAGCGGACAAATTTTTGGGAGATATGGGATAGGAACAAACCTTAGACTAGAGAGAAGAGATAAGGAAGGGAGGGAAATCCGATGATTACCTACTGTGCAACGAATGAATTCTGGGTTAGGCACAGTGGAGGAACCATGAGTGACCTTCCTAAAGAATTTCGAGATCAGAAGGCTACACTCTACCTCAAATTAAGAAAGGTTCTGAAGTCCAAGAAGAGGTGAGAAAGATCCAGTTCGGTAAAGTTAAGTAAAAGGATCCTTGTCTTCCTATATCTTATCTTTGCATAATATGAGGACAAAAAAAAATGAATAATTTGATCTTTCATCAAAATAAAGTATTCTGCACATACAAAGAAATGAACAAACTGTGAACAGAAGGAAAAAGATGGAAGAAGGAGGAGAACATAAGAACAGGAGCTTATCACAGAGGTAGATAAGCAATGGATGTGTGTTTAGTTATGCCAGTATGGAAGAACTTTAATTGTGGCCCATGTCCATTTGGCAAAGTGCAATTGCTTTTCAATATATTATTTAGGTAATCCCTGGTCATCTATATAAACCAAGGTTTTATTTAGAAAGTGCAAATGCAATACGTGCAAATTCAGCATCATAATAAAATGCAATTGCAATTATGGCATGGTTTGCATATATTTATACTTTAAAGTACAAATGCTTGTTCTCCTCATATCAAGTTGGATTCATGCGCTGGACACATATGATATTAAGTATTATCCCTAAAGTGAAATTGCAATGTATACAGTACTGATGTTCATATTCATTTTCCTTATTGTTCATCTCACATAATGCCATTTCTTTCTCCTTCTCCTTATTGTGGATCAGTTTATCATGCTGGCACTTCTATAGGTCTGTATATTTCTATCCCCTTCTGCATTCTAATTGTTTCAGTTATACCGTTAATTCAGTTTTAAAGTGTCAGTGCAGAGATATGAATGAAAAAGTGCAGTAAGTAAAGGTTCAAGTAAATATTTTTAAGTAAACATTCATTGGAGATAGAAGAATGGGAAGGGGGCAGATAGAGAATAGAGATATTCTTATTTCTCACAAATATCTGTACGAATCCATCAAAGTGCAAGTGCTAAAGTGCAAAAGCTATTCTCTATAAGTGCAATCACAATAAGTGCATACAATGCGGATGTTAAAGTGCATAGTATTTAATTTTGAGATTTCATTTTCACTTATTTTATATAGTGCTAATACTCCATCTCTCATATGTCTAAAACCAATATTTCTCATATACTATTATTTATCAAGTCCAAAGAATTATTCTACTGCCAAATCTCAACTCCAGCATATTAATATGATCTTCACAATAGCATATTCTTAAAAGGCAGAGTTAACCGTATAAATGTACATGCAGTTCAGCGTCTGAATTGTGTCCCATGGGTGCCTCCATACCCATCAAGATTATCAGTATTGACTCCATCCTTCTCAAAGTTAATTGGCGTTCTCCTCCACTGTCATTTTTCTTTATGTGTTTAATGCTAAAATTCTGTAATCTCATTGCATGTTCTTCATGTTCGTCCCAAACGTTTTTGGCCACATGGTATGAGATGTCACGATTTTTATGGTTCGAAGATGCTGTAAAATTCTCATTAGCATTCTGTTCACTGTGCTTCCCACATAGTATTTTCCACATGGACATTCTAAAACATATATTGCAAATTTCGTGTTGCATGTTATAGGTTCTTTAATCATTTCATGTCTTCATTTATACAATATGAACTAGTTTTATTGATTCCATGCTTGCATGCCTTACATATCTTGCACTTCAAGAACCCTGGTTGATTTAGCCAATTTGTTTTACTTACAGTTTCATGAGCAAAGTGACTACTAGGTAAAAGACCTCCTAATTATGCTACCTTTCTATAGGTGATGTATGGATAGTCCATCAGAACTCTTTTTAGGGTTTCATCTAGTTTCATAATTTTACAATTGCTCTGAATTGTGTTCCTTATCTCTTTATGTTGCACATTATAGTCAACAATGAGACACATTTTTGCTACTTGTAAGTCTCCGTTCCTCAGTGTCAATAACTCATCTCTTGGCTTCTTCCTTGTTCTTTCCATCGCGGTCTGGACAACTTCCAGTGGATACCTCATAGATGAAAACCTCAATTTCATTGAATTTATTTCTTGGTCAAAATCAGAGTTTTTAGACCAATTGCTCCTGGCTCTTAACCTTTCCCCAAGGGGGATACTCCATCTGAGGTTTTGTGGATGTCCACTGTTTCCATTAAAGATGCTGTTGCATGAAGTTATTTTTCTGTGTATTTTGGTACAGATACAGTTGTTTTTTATGTAGACTACAATATCCAAGAATGAAATATGTGTGAGACATGGTAAAGGTGAATGGTAAATTGAGATCATTTTTGTTTAGCGATAGGCTGAAATCTTCCAGGCTTTTGCTGTCCCCTTCCCAAATTAAAAAGAGGTCATCAATGAACCTAGTCCATAGTTTGATATTTTTCAAATTGTTCTGGATTTCTTCTGTCCATGCAAACTCTGATTCCCAATATCCCATAAGGAGGTTAACGTACGTTGGAGCAAATGAGATCCCCATAGCGGTGCCCTGCTTCTGTAAATAATATCCTCCATTAAACGCTAACACATTATGGGTGAGGCAAAAGTTCAAGAGTTTAATAAGCATGTTTGAGTGTTCCAGATAGCTGATCGCGTTTTCACGTGAA
This sequence comes from Calotriton arnoldi, assembly GCA_963921515.1. Lineage (NCBI taxonomy): Eukaryota > Metazoa > Chordata > Amphibia > Caudata > Salamandridae > Calotriton > Calotriton arnoldi. The sequence continues at coordinate 714,751 of CAWUFW010000965.1, forward strand.
AAGTGCTTCACTGCTTTAATTCCATCTTTATGTCTGAAAGACGTATACAGTGACGTTGCGTCAATTGTGGCCATCAAACAGGAGTCTTTCCAAGAAATACCTTGGATTTTATTCAGAAAATTCATGGAGTCACATAATTATAATGGTAAGGCTGTGACATACGGGCCAGAAAGATGTCTATGAATCTAGAAGTATTTTTGAGTAGGGAATTTATTGAACTTACAATTAGGCAACCTGCAAGCTCTTGTGGACCTTTGGGAGGAAATAAATTGTTGGTGTTTCTGTATATAACAAAACATATAGGTGGGGTAGTTCCTCTGGAGGGACAAACTGAACCCTCTTTAAAGTGGAATCAATAATCCGACCACGAGGATCGAGGGTGATCTGAGTGGTCAGATCATTGTGCCCTCACACACCTGGTAGGGTGTCATGCTTCATCGTAGGGTGCTTCTCATCAACCCGGCGCTGCAATTCTTGACGGGCCTGTGGGCTCTTTAGTGGAGATCTTTTGATTTGTAAATGTCATTGGATGAGTGCAAGTGAGGGGTCAGAAGATAGGGTGCAGAGGGGAGTGATATAAAAGATTCTAAGGGAACAAAGGGAGTATTTATGGGGGGTTGACACAATAAAAACAAAGACGCTATCTTGAGGTAACAATGTACTCTTATGGCTAGCATGTGAGAAGTATGGTGGGGTCGACATATTTCATGCCTTAGCTGCCAGGAGGGTCAATTGGCATTTCATCAGGACCGGAAATTTTCCTACCCTGTATGTTAAAGTAAAAAGGCCAGCCATTAGGTAGTGGTTGCCCACTAAAATAAAGAATACTGCACCTGCATCGATGCAGTGGGGTTGATTCCACTTATAGAAATAGGAAAGAAATAAAAATATAGTAGCCCTGAGGGAATTGCCTACGGACTTATGTATACACTGACACAATTTTGGTTCATGGTCATTGAAGTGTTGCGCTCCCTGCATGGCGCTGCGCGATTCAAAACGAAGTATTTCTTAGAAGAACACAAAGAAACACACATCATTTGAAATACACAAAACTCTTACATGATAGTCTGTGTGCTGGGAACAGAAGCAGTTCGTTATTTACCATATCAATGTTAGAGTACAGGCATCATAATTATCCATACGGTAAAATCACAATTATTTGGTGAGCATTTTTGGGTATTTCCAAAGACCTTACCCGAAGTTCAAGAGAGAAATACACATTAGGTGAGGCAGAGGTCCGCGACTCAGCTGCAGAAAAAACTGGTACAAACCAAACAGTACCAGTGAGTAAAAAACAATAGACACTTAATGTGTAATGTTTGATAAAGAAAGTGAGTAAGAGGTATTTCAGAAGAACTTGGTACAAAACATAACATAGATGTAAACTCACATGATCCTTGTAGGAGCTTTTCCCTAGACCTCATCTTCTCTGCCAAACTGTAGGTGTAGAATGAGGGGTTTGGCTCAGTTTTGTACACGTGGTTCATCCAGTGTGTCTGAATTGTAGCCAGCTATTGGCCATTAGTACAATCAAGTGGCCCCCTACTGTCAATTGGGAGCATCGTACGGGAGGAACGAACTGGGGCAGGACTTCAAGATGGCCGAGCGGGTCAAACGTACACCTCGTAGCATCTTTTTATTTTATTTTGAGCCTTGAACTTGAATTTTGTTTTATTGGACAGGAAGGAGTGCTGGGTGTAGTCGCAGGGGGCTTGTCAGATGCACTGTTAGTGCGTCATCACGTCCAGACGTACCAGTAGGGTGATTGAACATCCCCATGATAACAGCGGCCATCTTAGTGTGGTCGTCGTTGAGCGGGATGCATATGTACCTGTCTATCATGACGACAACTTGAGATTTATCAGTACATTTATGAGGGTCACCAATTTGGCAGTATTGGCCTTGATCGAGGTATATTAGTTTTGGTATCCTAAGAGAGTGGTGTATGCCAATTCAATTGTTTGTCAGAATAATTAGCAAATCTATTGCGGTGGTTTTAGCAAGTGCCTAGAGCCATGATGGGTGACAGGCTAATGGCGGCCATCTTAGAGTGGTTGTTTGTAGGCCGGGATATATATGTACCTGTCTATTATGATGAAAACTTGAGATCCATCACTGCGTTCAATAGGGCCACCAATTTGGCAGTATTGGTCTTGGTTGAAGTATGTTGGTTTTGTGGTATATAAGTATAGTATCCTAAGATATTGGTGTGTTCCAATTAGGTTGTTTATCAGAAAAATGGCAAGTCTCTTGTGGTGGTCATGGCGTGGGCCCTATATCATGACGGATGGCAGGGTAATGTGTATGAGATGTAACAATATTCGTCCTCTCCTACTGTTAAGGGGACCTCACATTCCCTTCTACCTGGTCTTTGTCATGATGTTGGGACCCATGTGTGCATAAGTGGTTTCGTGTTTTTCACCACCAGTATCATAGGGTGGTCTTCCATGAACGAATAGAAAAAGAGTTTTCTAATGATCAAGTTCATTCCACAGAATTTCATTGTGTTATCATTGTGTAATCCAACCACATTTGTGAATAAACGGAATGTCCAACGCTGTTCTTTTTAGAAGAGGTTTTTCTTATTTCACTGGTTATTAGCCTCCAGGACGGTCCGGTCCATCTCAGATCATCTGTGGTATGATGTTTTTCTACAAAATGTGAACTAATTTTTGTGGAGCTTCTTTTGCACCGAATATTGCTGCGATGTTCGTTAATGCATATTTTCACAGGCCTGGTGGCCATGCCAATATATTGAAGTTGGCGTGGGCACTAGATCAGATAAATGCGGTTCTTAGTGTTGCAATTAGTATGGATTTTTTGAGTCCAGATATGAGTGTTATCCAGACATATTTCTGTTGTGGGTTCTGTCAGTTGGCAGGCCCCGCATTGGCCTCATGGAAAATGTCCTGAGACTGGGGGTAAATCCCACAGAGTTCTAAATTCCTGTTTGAATTTCTCACGTGGTCTTGTATGTACCAGAAGATCTCGGAGATTTTTTGTCAAACTTGATTTTATTGAGTTTTACAAAGCATCATACAACAAGCATGGCAGTACATCTTATCTGTGTGTTCGGATATCGCTTTTAGCCATCTATTACCCTGTACAGATTCTATCGAGTAATCCGAGTCAATTCTCACGCAGTTCTTTCTTCATGTATTACCTGCATATCCACATTACTGATTGATACAACAACTAAAGAGGAGAACAATAACATAAACATACCCTCTGTATCGTCAGTCCCTTCTTTCTCCCCAATCCCTCCCCCCTCCCCAGCTCCTTCCCTAGTGGGGCCTAGATCTATTATTCCTCTCTTTTTAGAGCTGTGAATAGGGGGATATGAGGTTGAGCTATAATAAGAAAAGAGGGAGAGAATAAATCATAGCGGGGTAATAAGAACAACTTGGAATGTGCGGGGTCTCGAGGGTCCAGAGTATCTACTCTTGTCTTGAGGTGGTTTCATACATTTGTGGTGTGTCAGGTTAAAACTGGAACAGGTGGAGAGCCCTGATTCTCGTGGGGCAGGTGGTTAATGGGAGACCGCTGGATAAATATTTGACTAAGGGGCCCCTAGCAAATTCAAAGTTTTTTAATTCTTCTCTGTAAATATTGCTCATGCGTTCCATAGTGAGTGCCTGCCACAGCCTTGCATGCCATTGAGTTATGGCTGGGGCTTCTTTCTTTTTCCAGGAGGCAGCTATCGCTGTTTTGGCTGCTCCCAGACAGAGCCATATAATGGCCTGGTTTAGTGTTTCAGGGATGGGTCTCTCAGACCCAACAACGTGAATTCTAGGGAGTCTGGTATGGGATAGCCCAATATCTCTTTGATTTGAGACAAAATTTCTGACCAAAAGGGACGAATTGAAGGACAGTCCCATCATATATGGCGGAAATCACCCAGGAGGCCACAACCCCTCCAACAAAGGTCTGAAGTATTGGGAAATATTTTCTTCAGTTTTTCCGGGTACAAATACCAGTCAAACATTATTTTGTAGTGGGCTTCGTGTTGACTGAGGGAGTGACAGTGGCGTTTTATATCCTTCCAGAGGTCGTTCCACTGACTGTCCATGATATCTTGGCCCAGTGTGCATTCCCAGAATTCCAGGTAGCGGGGACGGCAGTGTGTGCAGTAATAGGGAGTATAAGAAGGAGATCGCCCCTTTCACTGAGTTGGCACCTTTCACGTAGCGCTCCAAGGGAGTGAGTTCTCTGGTTGCCCCTTCTCCAGTCTCGGGTTGGAGGACCCAGTGACGTAATTGGAGGTAACGAAAGAGTTCTGTGTTAGGTAGATGGAATTCCCTTTGACAGTTTGTAAATGTTAAAATATCCCAGTTGTGGAATATGTCTGCTAGAGTAAGGCAGCCTCTCTCCCACCATGCGTCGAAAGGACCTGGCTGTAGTGCCGGTGGAAAAGCAGGGTTGTAATGGATGGGTGTGAATGGTGAGGGGAACGTAGTCCATTGTGACTGTTTTAGTATATCGCCCCATACTTTAAGCGCAGTCCTAGTGGGTGTGCTAATGTATGCGTTCACCGGTCGATCTCCCTTTGGTTTCCAGAGTAAGTCCCATATCACTCTACCCGCAATTGCTCGGTCCATATGTAGCCAGTGTTTATCTGACTCACGTTGGGACCATTCTACCAGCACGAGAAGTTGGGCCGCTTTGTAATAGCGGTCCAAATCTGGCATCGCCAGGTCTCCCTCATCGGTAGGCTTCCTGAGGAGATGAAACTGCAGTCTTGGTCTCTTATTCTGCCAAATAAATTTCCGTAGGAGTATGTGGGCCTCATGTAAGAAATCTCTTTCGAGTGCTATGTGCAGACTTTGAAATAGGTGGAGGAATTTCGGCAGGACCACCACTTTAACGGCATGTATTCTGCCTAACCAAGAGAGGTAGAGGGGCGCCCATCTTTTAAGGTCCATTCGTAGCTGGCCCAGGAGAGGTGGATAGTTAGCTGCAAATAAACCAGACATTTTTGGAGGTAGTTTTATTTCCAGGTATGTTAAATCTTTCTTGGCCCACTGAAAGGGAGTTGATGCCACTAATTCCTTTATCTCCGCCTCAGGTAGCGTTAAGTTGAGGAGGAAGGATTTATGAAGGTTGATGCAGAATCCTGCTACGATCTCGAAGCTTTCCAGCTCGTCACATATATTCATAATGGATTGAATTGGATCCGCAATGGTTAGTAAGATATTGTTAGAAATGGGGGTCTCTAGTTGGCAATGGCTGGCGCCACTGTCCAAATAGGGACCCTTCTTCCTAAGTCAGGGCAAGTGGGCTACCCCCTTTGGTAACCCCTGCTCAACCGTGTGGTAACATAGCACGAGCAGTTAGGCCTATCTCAGAGGCAGTGTGTGAAGCATTTTTGACCATGCTCAATAAGGCAGTAATGACACCACAAAAGGACACAACTCAAGTAGGTATAGGAAAAAATAGCATCTTTATCTAAGGTTTAGTACGAGACTCTCAAAAGCGTTTTAACCAGTCACCATGCATGTAAATCAGTAAGGACTTAAAAAGGGCAATACGTATTCACCAGAACGTGGCACTGACTGAGTTCAAGGCCTGGGTCTACGCGGCCCATTGCGCACCAGATACCTGCCGTTGGACGGGGACACAGTACGTAGCTTCTCGAAGAAGAGGAGACGGTGATAGGAGGACTCCCAGCGACCACAGTTCTCGATGGCAGTGGTCCGCAAAGTGCACTCGCAATGATTCGGGCACTCCGGGACAGGCGGGCCCTCAGCGGCAGCAGCACGCGGCTGCGGCGGCCCGGGCTGGTTCTGGCGATGACTCTCGTTGTGCAGCTCCGTGGTGGGCTTGCGGCGGCAGCAGCGCTCTCCTTGCTGCGGCGGCCGACGGGAGGATTCACGATGGTGCAAGGTTGACAACGACGTGGGCACTCAGCGGCAGCAGCTCTCTCTTAGCTGTGGCGGCCCATAGGACAAATCCCAATGATGCAAAGTTAGCAAAGGTGCGAGCCCTCCGCGGCAGCAGCTCTCTCTTAGCTGCGGTGGCTCACAGGATAAATCACGATGATGCAAAGTTAGCAGGGTGCGAGCACTCATGAGCGGCAGCTCTCTCTTGGCTGCGGCGGCTCACAGGACAAATCTCGGTGATGCAAAGTTAGCAACGGTGCGAGCACTCAGCGGCGGCAGCCCTCTCTTGGCTGCGACGGCTCACAGGACAAATCTCGGTGATGCAAAGTTAGCAACGGTGCGAGCACTCAGCGGCGGCAGCCCTCTCTTGGCTGCGGCGGCTCACAGGACAAATCTCGGTGATACAAAGTTAGCAAGGGTGCGAGCACTCAGCGGCGGCAGCTCTCTCTTAGCTGCAGCGGCTCAAAGGACAATCCACGATGTTGCACAATTACCACAAGTGCGGGCATCCAGCGGCGGCAGCTCTCTTAGCTGCGGCGGCCCACAGGACAAATTTTGGTGATGGAAGGTTAGCAAGGGTGCGAGCACTCAGCGGCGGCAGCTCTCTTAGCTGCGGTGGCTCAAAGGGACAATCCACGATGTTGCACAATTAACACAAGTGCGGGCATCCAGCGGCGGCAGCTCTCTTAGCTGCGGCGGCCCACAGGGTTTCAGCGAAGGTTCTGAGGATTCAAAAATAAGGCGGGCACTCAGCGGCGGCAGCTCTCCCTTAGCTGCGGCGGCCCACACAGTTTCAGCGAAGGTTCTGAGAATTCAAAATAAGGCGGGCACTCAGCGGCAGCAGCTCTCTCTTAGCTGCGGCGGCCCACACACACAGAGTTCACAAGGATTACCAGTCCGCGTTCCTCACAGTAGGACTAGAGGTTCCGGATTACTCGACGGAGGCCTCACCTGCAAGTAGAATTCCTAGCAAGGGAATTCGGGCGGCTGACGGGCTGAAGTCTAATGTCCCTGAGACTTCAGCAGGAGGCGCTCTCAATTCAGGCCCTTGGGTAGTTTCTTCAGCAAGCTTGGTGAAAGTTTCAAAGTCCTTTCCTCTGTCCGCTCGGACAGAGTTTCGTCTTGACATCCAGAAGGAACACACTTGAAACAGGTTTCAGCGCAGCGTTTTATACCTAAAAAGTCTTTGTTCTCTGCAGTCACAAATCACTGCATCCAGCCAGATCCAGTTTGGTGGGGTCAGGGAGCACTTGGTTTATGAGGCGACATCCTGCCCTTTAAGAATCTGGGGGTCTGCTATCAGACGCCCAGTGGGAGATGGAGCCATCATTCACCTTGCCAGGCACGGCCCTGCTCGGATCAAAGAGTCACCCCTCCCCATACTCTAAATGCCGATCTCTCTCTCTCTCCAGCCAGGTCTGACCCAGCTGGCCCTGCCGCTCCAAAACCAGACGGCCAATACACACGCTATCAAACGCCTACAGGAAAGCTTCAGGCCAGAAAATACCTCGTTTCTAGTAGAGGCATTTTCGAACACGGGCTACGCTAATAATCCTTACTACAAGATGCATCTCAATGTTCTGAGCTTAAACATATCAAATTCAACGTTCCTATCAGGTTCCTGGGGGCAGGTAGGATTAAGGCATGTAATACTCGGCCTGCACATTCTGGCCTATGAGAACGGGTGGCCTCGCAATAGTAAACAGTGAAATGGAGGGTAACTCGCTATTAGAACATGCTACACAGACATACTTTAAAAGCTGCTTCGGTGGGTAGCGCAAATCAGCGCTGCCGGCCCACCAGCAGTATTTGGTCTACCAGCCCTGGGCACACACAGTGCACTGATACTAGGGACTGACAGGTAAACCAAACGAGCCAATTATGATTATCCCAATTCATTCAGTTATCTTTACACAGGGAGCATTTGCGCTGTGTCACTGATTGGCAGTGGCACAGCGCCCAGAGCATCTAAATCCAGCCAACATAAAAGGTCAGAAGCGAAAAGAGGAAGGGAGACCCGCGCCAATGATGCCAGGTCTAACACACGTCCCTCCAGCTGAAATGTGGGGAGAACTAACCATTCCCTTGGGAGTTCTCATCACTAAGGTGGAAAAACCTGGACAGACCGTCAGCATTGGCGTGCTCTGTACCAGGGCGGTGTTCCACCGTGAAATCCATACCCTGTAGGGAAATGGACCACCTCAACAACTTGGGATTCTCACCCCTCATATGCATCAACCATCTAAGGGGCCTGTGGTCTGTCTGAACCCGGAAGTGAGTCCCAAACAAATATGGCCTCAGCTTCTTCAGCGCCCAGACCACAGCAAATGCCTCACGCTCAATTGCACTCCACCTCTGTTCCCGGGGAAGTAACCTCCTGCTTAGGAAGGCTACCGGTTGGTCTAGTCCCTCCTCATTGATCTGTGACAGAACAGCCCCTATACCATGCACTGAGGCGTCTGTCTGGCCAACGAATTCCTTTGAAAAGTCGGGCGCCTGAAGCACGGGTGCAGTGCACATGGCAGTCTTCAGGGCGTCAAAAGCGTTCTGACAGGTGTCAGTCCAGTTTACCTTCTTTGGCTGCTTCTTAGAAGTCAGTTCAGTCAAGGGTGCAACAATGTTACCATATCCTCTGACAAACCTCCTGTAGTGCCCCGTGAGTCCTAAGAAGGCTCTCACCTGCGTCTGAGTCTTGGGGGGTTCCCACGCCAGGATAGTTTCAATTTTGGGCTGAAGGGGCACCACCTGGCCGCTCCCCACCTGGTGCCCCAAATACACTACAGAACCCTGCCCAATCTGGCACTTACTGGCTTTGATTGTGAGGCCTGCCTTCCGCAGTGCCATCAATACCTCCCAGAGGTGGCGCAGGTGGTCCTCCCAAGAGGAGCTAAACACCGCAATGTCATCCAAGTAGGCGGCACTGAAGTCTTCCAGCCCAACCAACACCCTGTTGACCAGCCTCTGAAAGGTGGCAGGGGCATTCTTCATTCCAAAGGGCATCACCCGGAACTGGTAGTGCCCATCGGGTGTGGAGAAGGCTGACCTCTCCTTTGCTCCCTCGGTCAAGGCGATCTGCCAATACCCAGACGTCAAATCAAATGTGCTGAGGTATTTGGCAGCCCCTAACCGATCTATGAGCTCATCAGCTCTGGGGATGGGGTGCGCGTCAGTCTTCGTGACTGAATTGTGACCCCAATAGTCCACGCAGAACCGAAGTTCTGGGGTGGTACCAGGCGCTGCAGCTTTTGGTACCAGGACCACTGGGCTGGACCAAGGGCTGCTAGAGGACTCAATCACCCCAAGGGCAAACATTTTGGTAACCTCATCCTTAATGTAGGCCCTTACCCGGTCAGTCACTCGGTAAGCCTTGTGCTTAATGGGAGGACTGTCCCCGGTGTCCATGTCATGGACACACCAATCAGTGACACTAGGTACCAGGGAGAACAGATCACTGAATTGTCCCAACAGTTGGCGACAATCACCCTGCTGCTCAGGGGTCAGTGTGGTGGAGAGGACCACACCCTCCACTGACCCATCTCGCTCCCCTGCACACAGGAGGTCAGGAAGGGGCTCGCTCTCCTCCTCCATCCCAGCATCTGCGGCCAGAAGCATGCCCACTTCAGACCTCTCAAAGTGGGGCTTCAGGCGGTTAACATGCAGGACCCGCAAGGGGTTCCTGGGAGACTGCAAGTCCACCACGTAGGTAACAGGACTCTTGCGCTCCACCACCTCAAAGGGGCCGGTCCACCTATCTTGGAGCGCACAGGGCTCCACCGGAGCCATGACCCAAACCTTCTGTCCAGGCTGAAACTCGATCAGAGTGGCATTCTGATCGTGCCAGCGTTTCATCTCTTCCTGGCTGATTTCCAGGTTTGCTTCGGTAAGTTTCCTGAAACGCCGAGCCTGGTTTCTGAAGGCCAGCATGTAACTAAACACATCCTGGGGAGGTTTCCTGGGAGATTGCTCCCAGCCTTCCTGACCAGACTCAGAGGCCCTCTTACCTGGTGACCATAGAGCAGCTCAAAGGGACTGAACCCTAAGGACTTCTGTGGCACCTCACGGTAAGCAAACAACAGGCATGGCAAGAGGACATCCCACTTACGCCTCATGGGCTCGCCTAGGCCCATAATCATGCCCTTAAGGGTCCGGTTGAATCTCTCAACCAGCCCATTACCCTGGGGGTGATAAGGAGTGGTGAACTTATACATTACCCCACACTCCTCCCACAGAGACTTCATGTACTTGGAGATGAAGTTAGTTCCCCTATCGGACACCACCTCTCTGGGGAATCCCACACGGGAGAAAATCCCCATCAGTGCCCGTCCCACCACGAGGGCCGTCACTGTCCTGAGCGGGATGGCCTCAGGGTACCGGGTGGCATGGTCCACCAAGACCAGGATGAACCTGTTGCCCATGGCTGTCTTGGGATCCAGAGGCCCCACAATATCAATGCCCACTCTTTCGAATGGGGTGCGCACCACAGGAAAGGGCTGTAGTGGGGCCTTAATCTTCCCCCACTCTTCCCACTTGCCTGGCAAATCTCACACATCCTGCAGTGAGCATCGGAGCTCCTGCGCATCTGGGGCCAATAGAAGTGGGTGACCAGCCTCTCAAAGGTCTTGGTCTGCCCCAGATGTCCGGCCAGTGGCACATCATGAGCCAACCCCAGTAGGAAGGTCCTGAAGCACTGGGTACCACCAGCACACGGGCTGACCCAGGCTCAGCAACCTTAGGCTCACTGTAAAGGAGGTCGTTCTCCCAATAGATCCAATGTGACCCTGTCTGGTCACCTGCTGCCTGGGCGGCGGCCTGTCGCCGCACCCCCTCAAGAAGGGCAGGTTCTCTGCTGCTCGCAAAATTCCTCCCTGGAGGGCCCCCTTCCTGCTGCCAATGGGTCAGCCCCGGTAGGTCCCCCAGTTTGGCCACTTGTTCCCCTGTAGGTTCCAGGGCATCCCCCTCAAGGTCTGCTCCCTCCGGGACCGTGGGAACCGCGGGGGCCGGTTTCCCACGCCCCCTACCCCTTCTCTTTGAGGCGGGGGCCTGGGCCATACTTTCAGGCTCCAGACCCTCTTGAACATCTTTCTGAGCTGCCATGGACCGAGTGGTCACACATGCCCACTCAGGCAAACCCAACATTTCCAAATGAGACTTTCTCTCCACCGTAGCCCACGGGGAGTTCTCCAGATCGTTGCCCAACAGACAGTCTACAGGCATGGCGGCCCTCACAGCCACTTGAAGAGTTCCTGTGACCCCCACTCGAAGGGAACCTGAGCCACTTCACACTGGCTCTCTGAGTTGTCTGCTGACACTACGAGGCAGAATGCATGGGGGACAACTTGCTCTTTGGACACCAACCGGGAGCTGACAGCAGTCACACTAACTCCGGTGTCCTGAGAGCCTCCACCCTATGGCCATTGATGGTCACCCACTGCCGGTACTTCTGAGTGTTGGTCGGCAGTGTGGGGTTAGGGACCTTCTCGAAGTCCCCTAGCGAGACAAGGGTTAACTCTATGGGATCCCACCCACTTTGGACCTCCATTTCCTCCCCCCCAGGGCTACACTAGCAATCTGGCGGGCTGGTGCACGGGGTGGTGCACGAGGAGATGCATTGGGGTCCCTCTGGGGACACTGGGGATCAAAATACCGGTGGCCCACTTGACCACACTTGAAACAAGTAAGGGGCCGCCTATGAACAGGCCTACCTGTCGGGGACACTGGTTTCCTCTCAGGGGGAGGCTGGGACACTACGGTTTGGTTCCCTTGGGAATTACTTTGGGGCCCCCTCTGGAACTCCCTCTGTTTACCCTTGTCCCCCCCACATTTCTGCTGGGGACCCTGCCCATCTCTGGCAAAGTCTCCCACAAAACCTTTGCGGACCCGGGTGCTCACCCAGCGGTCCGCCTCCTCAGCAAGCTTCCTAGGGTTAGTCAGCTTGCTATCAATCAGGTGCTGGCGTAGCTCTGGAAAACAGTTACTGGACAAATGCTCCCACGCAAATAAATCATATAATTGCTCGAAAGTTTCCACTTTGCTACCTTTTGCCCAGCGATCCATTGCTCTGCAGAAAAAGACACATATTCAACCCAAGTGGTACCCTCTAACTTCTTACAGGTCCTAAACCTCTGCCTGTACATTTCCGGGGTCAAACCATAACGGGTCATCAAAGCTTCTTTCATATGGGCATACACCATCCTGCTCTCCTTAGGCAGGTCCAACAGGGTATCCCTACCATCACTCACAAAGCGCCCCCACAATCCCGCTCCCCAATCCTGCTCGGAGACCCAGTGGGACACCATTGCTATCTCATATGCGGCAAACCATTGCCCAATATCCTCACTCTTGTGAAAATCCTTAATGACATCCTTAGGAATATAAACTCTACTCTCAGGAGTTACTAAAGGTATGCTGCCACCAGAGGGGGAGACCGGGACACTCCTCGCCCTGATCTCTATCTCCCTCAACATTCTCTCATGTTCCATTCTCATTTTCTCAAGTTCAAATGACAATCGATTCTTCTCAATGTCTAACTTCTTACTCTCAAGATCCTTCTGACCTTCCAATTTAGCCATCTCCAAACTATGCCTCCTATCTCTCTCCCTGTCCTCCAGCTCTTCTGGGGTCAGACTCCTTTGGGATACACTAGTACCTGGATTGGAGGGTGCTCTATCTACCCCCCCTCTACTGCATCATCCTGCTGCCCTCCAGCATTCTCTTCCTCATCCCCAGCAGACTCTCTCGCTTCCCACCAGGCCTTCAGTGCCTTGTGGTACTCCTCCTTCCTAGAGAGACCTATCACGGGGACTGAGAATTGCCTACAAAATGACTTCAGCTGTTTGGCAGTATAGGTATCTAATCTTTCCTCCTCAAAGGAGAGATCCTCCGAAGAATTGGAGGTTGGCCTTCCCATATTAGCAGTACTCATGGCTGCGATCAACAATTCAATACTAAAACAAGCAACTAAAAAAAAAATCGGAGAGAAAAAAAAAAAAAAAAAATCTGCGCGTGTCTGCGCTTTGGTCTGTACTCACTAGTGGTGACTACCAGTTATTGTACGTGGATCATAAATGCAAGTCCTGATCCTCACCGCTGACCGCCAATGTTAGAAATGGGGGTCTCTAGTTGGCAATGGCTGGCGCCACTGTCCAAATAGGGACCCTTCTTCCTAAGTCAGGGCAAGTGGGCTACCCCCTTTGGTAACCCCTGCTCAACCCTGTGGTAACGTAGCACGAGCAGTTAGGCCTATCTCAGAGGCAGTGTGTGAAGCATTTATGACCATGCACAATAAGGCAGTAATGACACCACAAAAGGACACAACTCAAGTAGGTATAGGAAAAAATAGCATCTTTATCTAAGGTTTAGTACGAGACTCTCAAAAGCGTTTTAACCAGTCACCATGCATGTAAATCAGTAAGGACTTAAAAAGGGCAATACGTATTCACCAGAACGTGGCACTGACTAAGTTCAAGGCCTGGGTCTACGCGACCCGTTGCGCACCAGATACCTGCCGTTGGACGGGGACACAGTACGTAGCTTCTTGAAGAAGCGGAGACGGTGACAGGCGGACTCCCAGCGACCACAGTTCTCGATGGCAGTGGTCCGCAAAGTGCACTCCCAATGATTTGGGCACTCCGGGACAGGCGGGCCCTCAGCGGCAGCAGCACGCGGCTGCGGCGGCCCGGGCTGGTGGTGGCGATGACTCTCGTTGTGCAGCTCCGTGGTGGGCTCGCGGCGGCAGCAGCGCTCTCCAAGCTGCGGCGGCCCACGGGAGGATTCACGATGGTGCAAGGTTGACAACGACGTGGGCACTCAGCAGCAGCAGCTCTCTCTTAGCTGCGGCGGCCCACAGGACAAATCCCAAAGATGCAAAGTTAGCAAAGGTGCGAGCCCTCCGCGGCAGCAGCTCTCTCTTAGCTGCGGCGGCTCACAGGATAAATCCCAATGATGCAAAGTTAGCAAAGGTGCGAGCCCTCCGCGGCAGCAGCTCTCTCTTAGCTGCGGCGGCTCACAGGATAAATCACGATGATGCAAAGTTAGCAAGGGTGCGAGCACTCATCAGCTGCAGCTCTCTCTTCGCTGCGGCGGCTCACAGGACAAATTTCGGTGATGCAAAGTTAGCAACGGTGCGAGCACTCAGCGGCGGCAGCCCTCTCTTGGCTGCAGCGGCTCACAGGACAAATCTCGGTGATACAAAGTTAGCAAGGGTGCGAGCACTCAGCGGCGGCAGCTCTCTCTTAGCTGCGGCGGCTCAAAGGACAATCCACGATGTGCACAATTACCACAAGTGCGGGCATCCAGCGGCAGCAGCTCTCTTAGCTGCGGCGGCCCACAGGACAAATTTCGGTGACGCAAGGTTAGCAAGGGTGCGAGCACTCAGCGGCGGCCGCTCTCTCTTAGCTGCGGCGGCTCAAAGGGACAATCCACGATGTTGCACAATTAACACATGTGCGGGCATCCAGCGGCGGCAGCTCTCTTAGCTGCGGCGGCCCACAAGGTTTCAGCGAAGGTTCTGAGGATTCAAAAATAAGGCGGGCACTCAGCGGCGGCAGCTCTCTCTTAGCTGCGGCGGCCCACACAGTTTCAGTGAAGGTTCTGAGAATTCAAAATAAGGTGGGCACTCAGCAGCGGCAGCTCTCTCTTAGCTGCGGCGACCCACACAGTTTCAGCGAAGGTTCTGACGATTCAAATTACGGCGGGCACTCAGCGGCAGCTCTCTCTTAGCTGCGGCAGCCCACACACACAGAGTTCACAAGGATTACTAGTCCGCGTTCCTCACAGTAGGACTAGAGGTTCCGGATTACTCGACGGAGGCCTCACCTGCAAGTAGAATTCCTAGCAAGGGAATTCGGGCGGCTGACGGGGTGAAGTCTAATGTCCCTGAGACTTCAGCAGGAGGCGCTCTCAATTCAGGCCCTTGGGTAGTTTCTTCAGCAAGCTTGGTGAAAGTTTCAAAGTCCTTTCCTCTGTCCGCTCGGACAGAGTTTCATCTTGACATCCAGAAGGAACACACTTGAAACAGGTTTCAGCGCAGCGTTTATACCTAAAAAGTCTTTGTTCTCTGCAGTCACAAATCACTGCATCCAGCCAGAACCAGTTCGGTGGGGTCGGGGAGCACTTGGTTTACGAGGCGACATCCTGCCCTTTAAGAATCTGGGGGTCTGCTATCAGACGCCCAGTGGGAGATGGAGCCATCATTCACCTTGCCAGGCCCGGCCCTGCTCGGATCAAAGAGTCACCCCTCCCATACTCTAAATGCCAATCTCTCTCTCCAGCCAGGTCTGACCCAGCTGGCCCTGCCGCTCCAAAACCAGACAGCCAATACACACGCTAGCAAACACCTACAGGAAATCTTCAGGCCAGAAAATACCTCGTTTCTAGTAGAGGCATTTTTGAACACGGACTATGCTAATAATCCTTACTACAAGATGCATCTCAATGTTCTGAGCTTAAACATATCAAATTCGACGTTCCTATCAGGTTCCTGGGGGCAGGTAGGATTAAGGCATGTAATACTTGGCCTGCACATACTGGCCTATGAGAACGGGTGGCCTCGCAATAGTAAACAGTGAAATGGAGGGTAACTCGCTATTAGAACATGCTACACAGACATACTTTAAAAGCTGCTTCGGTGGGTAGCGCAAATCAGCGCTGCCGGCCCACCAGCAGTATTTGGTCTACCAGCTCTGGGCACACACAGTGCACTGATACTAGGGACTGACAGGTAAACCAAACAAGCCAATTATGATTATCCCAATTCATACAGTTATCTTTACACAGGGAGCATTCGCGCTGTGTCACTGATTGGCAGTGGCACAGCGCCCAGAGCATCTAAATCCAGCCAACATAAAAGGTCAGAAGCGAAAAGAGGAAGGGAGACCCGCGCCAATGATGCCAGGTCTAACAGATATCATCTGCAAACAATGATATTTTGTATTCGTCAGAGCCAAATGGAATTCCCTTAACCCCTCTATTGTCTCTAAGTCGTGCGGCTAATGGTTCAATGCTAAGGGCGAAGAGGAGTGGGGATAGGGGGCAGCCCTGCCTCGTTCCCCTTTCCAAGAGGAAGGAGTCGGAAGCCATGCCGTTGACTAGCACTCTAGCACCGGGAGTCGCAAAGTTAGCTTTGATCATATTGATAAATGCTTCACAAAAGCCGAACCTTTGAAGTGTCTGAAAGAGAAAACTCCAGTTAACCCGATTAAATGCCTTCTCGGCGTCTTAGCCAAGAAGGACTGCAGGGATCTGTTGCTTATTAGTTTTTTCTATGAGATGTATCCCTCTGCGGACGTTGTCATGGGTCTGTCGTCCCTTAATAAATCCCGATTGATCTGGGTGGATCAATCCTAGCATCAAGTTTTCTAGGCGGGTAGCTAAAATTTCCAGGGTTTGGGAATCACAGTCAAAAGGGCTTCACTCATGGTGTGGGTTGTTTGTGTAGTAGTTGCTATGTGATTAAAAAGGGCCTTTAGCTGGGGGGTTAGTTCTGTACTGAAAGTTTTGTAGAATTGTGTTGTCAGAACATCAGGCCCGGGAGATGTGTGCAGTTTCAAAGACCTGATCGCTTTTTGTACTTCTTCCTCCGTGATAGCTTCCCCTAATTGTTTATTCTGACCCTGTGTAACCTGCGGGAGCTCCACAGTGTCTAAATAAGCGGATTGTGTCTGAAGATTGAGTGGGTCAGCTGTGTACAATGTGTTATAAAAGTCTCTGAATCCTCTTGCTTTATCTGAGTCGTCATGTGTCAATGAACCTGCGGGTGTTTGAATGTCCCCAATGAAGTCCTTTTCTCTCTTTATTTGCAATTGGTGTGCCAGATGCGCTCCACTTTTTTGCCTTGTGCGTATGAGGTCTGCTTGAGTCTAAGCAGTGTTAGTTCTGCTCTGTTAGAGTAAATCACGTTGAGTTTCCCCTTTAGGGCTGTGACCTTTCTTTGAGTTGTAAAGGTAGGGTTGCCTTTGTGTGTTCGTTCTAGTGTTTTCAGTTCCCCCTCCAAGTTGGCACTTTCTGTTGTTCTTTCCTTTTTGAGCGCTGCCATTAGTGTAATGCATTGGCCCCTAATAACGGCCTTGAAAGCGTCCCAGTTGTTCGATGGGGAAGTGTCTTGAGGATCATTTAGTTGAAAGTACTCCCTAATTGAGGAGCGTAGGGCATCGCGGAGTGCCTTGTCTTGTGTTACCGGGTTGGGGAAAAACCATTGTTTAAACTTCGGTTTAGGGCTGCGCCACTCTAGGACCACCGTCACTGGGGCATGGTCCGAGATAATGATGGGGTGTATGCTTGCCTCCTGAACTAACTTATTAAGGGATTGGCTCATGAATATAGAGTCGAGTCTCGAGGAAAGTGCGGTGGACGTGTGAGAAGTATGTAAAATCTTTCTCTTCTGGGTGTGCTTACCTCCAGCAATCTCTGAGACCTAGGTCGCAAATAGCTTGTTTCAGATTCTTTGGAAAGCTACCTGTGTGGGCCCTATGTGGGTGGGCGCTGTCCTTCCTGGAATGCCATGTCAGGTTAAACTCTCCCATCAGCACAATGTTGCCCTCTGCGAAGCCCCCCAAGAGGGTCAATGTATTATGGATGAAAGTTGTTTGATTTGTGTTTGGTACATATATCCCCGCAAAAGTACATAAGCGTCTCCATATACGACCTTTTACTAGTACCACCCTCCCTTCCTTGTCAGTTTTATAGTCTATTGGTTGGAATTTGAGGGAAAGAATGGAAGAGGAGGGCCACTCCATTGTTTTTGGTATTGGCGGAGGATTTCAAAACTAAGGGGAATGCTTTGTGTTTGATTCTGTGGTCTTCTGACCTTTTAAAAGATGGGTCTCCTGGAGTGCCACTACATCATAATGCTGGTCGGTTAAATACTTCCAAATCTTTTGACGCTTAGATGGGGCATTCATCCCTCTCACGTTCCATGTCAGCATAGTGATCACCATCTTGACTCTATGTACTGTGTTGCTATCTCATGTTTACCCTCCCTCACCTGTGACTCTCTCTTTTCCGCCCCGCCCAAGTACCACCTCCCTCCTCCTCCCCCTGTGTCCAGCAACTGACCATGACCATCGCGCATGTCCCCCTTGAGTATCATTAACAATGCTCTTACCTCTCTGGACCCCGCACTTAACATAAAAAAGGGGAAAAAAGGGAACAAGAAAACATATAGAGATGTAAAAGAAAAGCCTAGTAACAGTCTTTAATAGCAAGATCGATGGGACAGTCTGACCCTCATTTGAGTCACCATTACGGTGTCAGATCAGCGTTTGAGGCGAGTTGGACCATGGTCCGTCGCCGAGGTCCGTCCAGTAAACTCTAATTCAAAGACTAGTTCTGCTTTTCTGATTAGAAATTGGCGAATGTTTTGCCACGATACAGACCTTTTAACCGGCCTCTGAGTCTTCAATTACATATGGTAGACGAGATTTTCAGTTGAGGATGTAGAGTGGAGTTACATTTCCTGACTGTTAGGAACCATTTTGGTTGTCGCTATTTTGATTGCAGTCTGCCAAGCGATTTCTGAGTATGGGCCGCACTTTCCACTTGGTGTCTAGTCTCTCAAGGTACCTCCGTGGAGCCTGACTTCTTCTGTGGTTTGGGGAGGCGGCGAGTCTGCCAGCGGCCACCCTTCTCCGTTCCTTGTGAGGGACCATCTTGTTGCCCCTCACCACCTGCCTCCGCAGTAGTTTCCATTGTCGGTAAGCCCAGCACCTTGAAGGCTTCTTTGACTTCGGTTATGTGGTGCGTTTTGTTATGGTATTCGAACCCTATACCAAAAGGATAGGTCCATCGGTATTTGATGTTGTCCTGTCTGAGTTTTTCTGTGACTGTTCTGAGTTGTTGGCGTCGGGCCAGGGTAGCTGGTGCTATGTCCTGGAACAGTTGGCATGAATGACCCTGGAATTTTAATACCTCTAGTTTCCTTGCCGCCTGTAGTATGGCTTCTTTGGTCTTGAATGAGTGTAGTTTTGCCAATATGTCCCGAGGCCTGCGAGTCTCCCCTTGATTGGGTCTTCCCACTCTATGGACTCTGTCTATTTTGATTTTTGCTGTAGCTGTCCCCATTGCTTCAGAGAACAGGCCTATGACAAAGGCCTCTAGGTCCGGCCCCTCCGCTCCCCCTTCCAGATTATGAATCTGTATGTTTTCCCATCTTGACCTGTTCTCGAGATCTTCGTTCTTTAGTAGCACAGCTTGTAGTTGCGTTTGGAGACCACGCGTAGTAGATGTCAACTGTTCCGTTTTCAGTTCCGAGCTGGTAGTTATAGACTCTACGTCCAGCACTCTGGCCCCCACCGAATCGACGTCCTGCTGCAAGCTGGTGAGTCTGCCACTGAGATCAGCCCTGAGTGAGTCCATGGATTGCACAGTATCCGCCTTTAGCTCCTCTCGTAGCTCTTGCTTGAATTCCCTTAGTGACGCTAGGAGATCCTCCTTAGATAGCGCCATGTTGTGTTCCCCCAGTGCCAATGCCTGCGCCTCTCTGGTGGCCGCGGGGGCGAAGTAAGAAGAAACTCTGTTGTTGTGCTGTTTTTTCAGCGGCATAGAGGAGCCCTCGATCAGCGCTAGTTTCTTTAGTGTCCAGATTCTCCCCGCCTAGAGTGGTGGAAGGATTTTACTTTTGTTTTAAAAAAGTGAGGTCGCTCTGGGATTTGTTTAGGCGTCTATTCTCTCCCCATGCAATATGACTCTTCACCCTTGATGCTGAAGCGCTCTGATGCCTCTGTCCACTTCGCAATAGCGCTATTCAAGGTCTCTAGTTTTAGTACCTTGTTGGCGTTGTCCTAGGGGCTTTGCGCCGCTTTGGGTGACCA
Organism: Calotriton arnoldi; assembly: GCA_963921515.1. Lineage (NCBI taxonomy): Eukaryota > Metazoa > Chordata > Amphibia > Caudata > Salamandridae > Calotriton > Calotriton arnoldi. The sequence continues at coordinate 734,435 of CAWUFW010000965.1, forward strand.
GTGGTGTGATTGCAGAGTTCTCTTCCCTTGGCTGTATTAACTGCTGCGGTTCATTAGTCACATTTCACGTGGACTCAGCATGGGCTTGATCAAATTAATCTGTCCTCTCATTATGCTCTTATTAGAGCCACTATGCTCACTCTCTGGGTCTCAATAAGGTAAATCAGGGCTGGGATAATGGGCGAGCGCCGAGGGCAGGGCCACGGATAAGCTGCAGGGAACTTTGCCGGTGAATATTGCTTCGGGGCTCCTGCGATGGGTGCTGCTGCTTGTTTGCTTATGGAGCGTCTCTGCTGGGCACCATTTTAAAGTCAGACACTCAGCTTCAACTACTCCTTGCCGCCTCCGATTCTCCTACCAATGCGCCCCCACTGACCCCCAGACTCAGTTCAGTCTCTGACTTGGTCGCAATGGCCCTGGGACTCCACAAGGGTTCCCTCGCTGGAAGCACTATTTTTATGTCGGGAGCAGGCGCCCTCTGATCGGTCGTGCCTCACATTTCACGCCCTCCACTTACCGGCACTACCCCCGGCGGCGACAATCTTCATGGGGGTGCTCTGTGGGGTGTCAGTGTCTTGGGCAATCAGCGGTGTGCCGCGGGATCATGTCACGGCGTGCCCGTCGCGCTCGTCGCTTTCCGCCTTCGCCGCAGGTTACGTCCCGGCCTGGGCCCAGCTCCCCTCGGCCCTCGTGGAGCCCAGCACCATCCGCTGTCAGTTTCTTCCTCCCGACCCGATCAGGACCAAATGCCTCATTCCCGCCGGGTCAAGCGGTAAGAATCTTCATGTATTGTGTAGTCCTGTCCTTAAAATCCTGCCTCAATGGGGCCTCGGTGACGGAGCCGTCGTGGGTTATGACCACACGGCCATCTTGGTTGGCCACGCCCCCCTCGGAGATTTTTTGTACGCTTGAATGCAAAGAGAGGTGTGGGGATGTCCAAAGATCCAGACTGAAGAATGCCCCAATGTTTACGTACAATTTTCTTGATCTGATTGGAGTTGGGTGTAAATGTGGTGATGCATGTAATTGCGTCCTCCTCCTGTTTGGTATCAAGTTCAAGCAGAGCTTCCCTGTGATAGTTTTTTTTACCTCTCCTGCTCCATTTTGATGACCAAAGGGGGGTAATTGCAAGCTCCTAAATTTTTACCCAATGTTGTTGATTCTTTCTCATAGTCTCTGGTAGAGCTACAATTCCTATGTAAGCATAAAAATGATCCAAAGGGAAGGTTGTCCCAGAGGACTTTTGGGTGGTGACCGTCGTGAAGTAAAAGGTTGTTGCAATCAGTTTGTTTTAAAAGGTAGTGGTAGTTAGATGTCCATTGTTTGCTGTAATCCGGAGATCCAAGAATGTAACTTCGCTGTTAGAGACTGTTTTTGTAAATTTTAAGAAGGGATTGAGAGAATTGATCTATTCATAGAAAGCCTTGCATGTTGTGAGATCGCCACTCCAAAAGATGATGATGTAATCTACATAGCTTCGCCACAGTTTTATGTTTGCCTGGTAGGGGTTGTTGTTGGAAATATGAAGGCGTTCAAATTCCGCCATATACAAACATGCCAGGCTGGGGGCAAAGGTGCTGCCCTTACAAAAATGAATGGGCAGTTTTGAAATATCTGTACTCTTCATACTCAATTAATTCCTGACTATGCCAACTTTGCAATTTTCCATGATATTCCACCATGATAACATTTGTAGGATTTTCTTTCAACTTTTCATAATGATGTCTGTTTTTTAATTGTTTTTCTGCTTCCATCAAGAACTTTCCACGGTCTTGGACTACAATATTGCCACCTTTGTCAGATGTCTTTATTATAATCTGCAGAACTTATCGAAGTGTGTAGATGGCAGCTCTTTCTCCAGGAGTGATATTTTGTCTTCTTTTAGTTAAAATTTTCCTGGTTAGTTGGTTCAAATCCTCAATGAATATTTCCTGGAAAAGATCAACTTTGTTCCCAGGAGGTAACTGCGGGCAAAATTTGGATTGTGGTTTAAGACTACTGTCTCCTCCTTCTCCTGTGTCTATGCCTATTGTCATGAACAGTTGCTTATCTGTTAACCCACCAGATTAATCCATTTTCTCTATTCCCTCTAATTCACTTTCCAAAGATGCCAGAGCTCCCAAACATGGTAATTTATTTACTGTTATCTCAGATCTCCTTGTCAATTTTGTTGCTCTCGCTTGTGAAGGGGGATGGGTTAAAAAAAAAATTCAGCTTGAGTTTCCAGGAAAATGTATTTAGATCAATTCTTAAGTTGGCCATATCTACTTCAGAATCTGGCCAGAAGGATAACCCTCAGTTGAGAAGTTGTACCTCTTTTTCATTAAGGGTGTTGGAGGAGAGATTGATGATCAGATTTTCTTCAATTATTTCTATTTGAGGTTTTTTTTTTTTTCTTCTTCTGTTCTTGATTTTCTAGCTTCCTCTGCGCCTCCTGGTTTTGTTTTCCCTCTGCCCCTGCCTCTTCCCGGGACCGGTCCTTTCCCCCCTTCCTTTTTGCCTCATACTCATGACTGGGCGCAGTTCCCGGAAAAATCCATACTCGTCAGACTTGTTTCCTTGTCCGCTGAGCTCACTTCAGAGCTGTCTGCCAACATTTCAGATGTTCCTTTATTCCCTATGGTTTTATCCATTGTCGTTCTTTGTCTCAGACCATGATATTTGCAAGCGAATGTATATATGCACCCACTGGCATAATTGATCCGGTCTCTGTTAAACTTCCTCAACTTCCTCTTTTCTACTTCAGCCTCATGTTTGTTTATTTTATTTTCCATTTGTTCCAATGATTTAGTTATCTCTTCAGTGGCAGTGTGTTTCTCTAATTACTGTTCAAGTTCTTTGATTCTTTTATTGGTTCGTTCCAATTTTCTCTGCATGCAAAATTAATTTAAATGAACATTCATTGGTGTCCTCTTGCCAATTATTTTATAAGGTCCTCATCAAGATTGTTGATGGTGGGCAATATTAATATTCTCAGTCCTTTGGGGATTCTTTTGTACTTGATATATTTTTGAAGCAATGTCATCTCCCACCATTTATTTAGTTCTGTTATTCGAGCCTGCTCAAGCTCTCTGATGATGATACTGGGGGTTCTCTTTTTCTCCACTGTTTGTTTTGTCATTGCGTTGCTGCTTGCCTCACTTTCATCATTAAACAATTCACTGGCCCTCTGGGACCTCAGCATTCTCCTGTCTAACATGTCGATCCTTGTCGGACTCTAATCCTCCCTATGTCGCACTGTTGGGGGCATGTATGGGCATCCAACACACCCTACTTGCATATTTAATTACTCTTTTCTTGATTCCTGTTTAGACAGATGTTTACTTTTCCTGACTGTTTTCACCAGACTTATGCCTTTAAATATTTCTTTAAATCCCCCAAGGACGCAGCTGTGCGTGATCTCCTGATCACCGCTTCCGTGACGGGTAACAGGTTCTTGTGGATACATACACTGCAGGGGTATTGGGAAGGAATGGGATGAACTTTCCTCCCACAGGCCGCCTCCGTAGCATCCAGGTTTGGCGCTACAGAGCTAGACCCCTCTCAGCACAAGCCAGCGGCGCAGTCACGCTTACCCGTTAAGTTCGGTTTCTATATTTATCCGGCCGCTGGACAACTGATACAAAATCTCTGCTATTTATCCAGTGACTGGCAAAATAGCACATAATCTCTGCTGTTTATCTGCCCATAGAATAAATAGTAGAGATGATGTACTATTTGACCAGTGGCCGGAAAAATGAAGGAGACCTTTATTTGGCCAGCCGTAAAGAAAAAAGGGAATCCAGGCAATGGTAATGGTGTGGCCATCTTGTAATGGGGATGCAACATGTGTAAAGCATTTGAAAGTAAGCGCATATACAAAGGTACAAAAGTTTGTAAAAATGTAAGTGCATGAATTAAGCTAAGCTTCAGGATACAGTACACAGATATTTTACGCTGCAGTAAGGAAATATTTGGTTGTCAGCAAAGAATACTGGGTATGGTTTAAAGCATGTTACATAAATGTTTTCTTCTCTCATGAGATTATGTTGTTGCTATAATGTTCATGATGCTCCTTTTGATGGTTTTTGAGGGCTGGGCTCTTTTGGGGCTCCTTATAGAAGATCTTGTGCCAGCTTTAGATTTCTGTTTAAGGGGGATTGTGCTTGCTTACTAAAATCTATCACAGCAGCAGTGGACAAGCTGCAGCAAACAGAGGGAGGGACACATACAGTAGAAAATTGGTATTCGGGGGCACAGTGCTTTGGGGCACTTGCAAGATGTATATTGGGTGAGACACTGTATTGGGGCTTCTGTACAATGGGAAAGTGAAAGCAGGAGACAGGTAAGTAATGCATATGGGTAATTCACAGGAAGACTTGACTCTGCTGCCTGTGATTAAATAAATTTCTTTACACTATTCACCCAGAAGAGTAGATTTAGGGTATTGGTGCTTTTGGTCCCATGTCATGAGCAGCCCCTTTAGCCACACAGACATTTTAGTCATCTGCACAATGCATCTTGGGTATGGTGGTTTTGATTTTTAACAGTTAAAGAAGTGTTTTGAGTGGATTAGGTCCTGTCTCTACTTGGCCCTCATTTCTGTACTTGACAGTGCTGTCTCAGCAAAAGAAACCTGGAAGCCCCCCAAAAAAATACATGAAAATCTTTGTGACAGGCTTGGAGGCTGTACCTGACTAAAGTCGTTGTGGAGGGAGGGCTGGGGAAGGAAGCAGGAGAAGGATGAAAAGTAGGAGAATAAGGGCTAAGAGGTAGAGCATTAGGAGGGCAAGGACAACCAGAGACACAAGGACCAGGACAAGAAGACCCAGGCCCAGGGAAGCCTAATCTATTAGGACCAGGGTCACCAATGCCAGAGGCGACCAGAAACAAATAGACAATGAGGAACATGACGATGAAAAACAGCACTAGGGGTACCGGGAACAGGGTGAGAAGCACTCAGAGGGCTAGGAAGATGTGGAAAAGGGGGATCTTTGCCCAGTGGACAAGGGCACGACAGAACAGAAGTTCCTGGACCATAAAGACAAGAAGGACTATGAGGGCCTGTGCGCACTGACCAGGACCAGAGGGATGAGGAAAACCAGGGCCAGGAGTACCAGAGCCAAGTAGATAGACCAAAGAGGACCAGTAGCAGAAGACCAATGGAGAGAAAGCCCAGTGACAGGAGGGACAAGACCACAGACATCAGATCAAGGAGGTTCAAGGAGCCAGAAGCAAAAGTACCAGGACCGGGAAGTCCACGACCAGAAAGGACCAGGGCTAGCAGGACATAGAGACCCTACAGTAGAATGAAAAGGGGGTTATAAAGGACGAGAAAGTATAGGTCCAGTGGGACCAGGATCAAAAGGTCCAGGTGTGTCAGACTCCAGGGGATCCTTAACCAGGGTGACAAGAACTAAATCAACCAGGTGACTTACAACATAGGAACTAGGAGGACCAGTGCCAGAGGGTTGAGGAAGACCAGACTAAATAGGACCATTACTAGGAGGTCCATGATACAGGAACGCATGGTCAGATGGACAAGAACTAGGTAGAATAGGCAAACCAGGAGGACTAGTTTGAGTAGGACGGGCCAGAAGGACCGGAGACCAGGAGGTATAGGGAAGCCAAGGCCAGTGGAACTAGGATCAGAAGCCCCGATACATGAAGATCAAACAAAGGAGTACCAGAACTAAGACCATGACTAAATGGACAAAGGTGACCAGGATCAGAAGGATTCGGAACAGGCAAACCAGGGGACTAGGTAATTCAGGGGAGCTGGACCAGGAGAACTGATGGACGAGAATTAGGGTGAGGAAGATCAAAAGGGCCAGGACCGGGTGCTTGTGAAACAGGAGACCCAAGATCCAAACGAGTAGGGGCAGGAATAAATGGGAATGACTACTAGTCAAACCAGGACCAGGAAGTACATAGCCAGGAAGTTCTTAAACTAGAGTCATGCAGCCAATGAGAAGGCGAATGAGGGCCAGAAATATCAGGACCAAATTGAAGAGAACTAAGAAGGTCAAGACCTGAAGGGCAGTGGCCAGTATGTCCAGGATACCAGGATAAGCAGGACAGTGATTAGCAAGACTGAGGGGGGAGGTGGCACAGAGACCCATTAGACCATAGCAAGAGGACCAGGTTATCTAAAAGGATCATGACCAGGGGGTATGGAAAAAGGGCTAAGAGGGTCATAAAGATCAGGACCTAGGGGACCAGGGCTTGGATTACCGAGTGGGGCAGAGCAGAGCAATCATTTCAGGTAACAGGACCTGGGTGAGGGGGATTTGAGGTAAGAAGGACAACCAGCATTTGGAATACCAAATGGAATGGAAAGTGGTGGACAGGAGTACCAGGACCAAAATGACCAGGCTCAGGAGGACCTGAACCTAGATGAACAGTCCCTGGATCAATGGCTGCAGTACCACTAGGACTAAATGGACAAAGAGCAGGACTGTGAAGAATGGCAGAATAGTTCCTCTGATGGCCCGACACAGTACGGGCAGTTGAAGGAAGAACTTTACACCATCTACTCTATTTAGAGTAAAATCTGTTGTAAGGGGCAGGAAAATAATAATGACGCTATCACCCTGTGAGAAAATTCCCAGCATGTGGGACCATTTGTTTTTTTGATTTTCAAAAACAAACTCCTGCTTTGGAAGTTTGTTTTTTAAAAAGAAACTTAAAAAAAAGGTTTTCTTGCTAGCCATCATGCCTGATTCTACTGTCCTTCAATTGTTTTGTGCATAGACAGGAACAACCATGACAGAAGTTCTTGTCAATGTACAGAGTTGTCCACAGGGCCAGCAGACAACTCTAAATTTGGTGGGTGGAGGTCTCTGACGAATTCGGAAGTATTGTCCTCTGCCATCCTGGCAGAATTCACTCCGTACTTGAACCTCTAAATCAGACCCATAGTTGTTCGTACTCCTGTCTTGAGATTGGAATGAAGCCTCTCATTTATATTGTGCTGGTCACTTTATATGGGGCCCTATGAAATTGTTTCTATTTTGATAAAATCACCCTAAATATTAGATGGCTCTATGTTACTAGGATACAACATTTCCATTTCTGGTTTTTGCTTTTACAAATCATTGTTTTGCAGGTGTTTTAGTCTGATTTGTTTAATTGAACTGAATCAGAAGTAATAATTCCATAATGCATTGATTTGCTGCAGAAAAAGAGGTGTTCTCATAACATGGATCTTTTTGGTATCCTGTATCTGGCCTTTGTACAATCCCATGGCTTTGTGAGAAAGAGTGATTATATAGCTTTAGAAGAGTAAACAGCTTAAACTATCTTGCAGAGGTTCTAATCATCTTTATCATTATTAACATATGCAGCTAAATTTAAGGGAGTAGGAGCATTTGTGGAGCACGAGAAAGCTCCATAAAGGGTCTCCCAAGTCACTATGTCTTGGCCCACTGTGTAATTGAATGGCATTCTGTGCCACCTCTTTCAAAAAAACTTGAAACATTCAAACATTTCGGACCTTTAGGCCTGTAAGTTAGTGCCTGCATCCAAGCCAGTTTTAGCACTATGGGCCTCATGTCACAAAATCTCAAGGTTTGTGACCACAAAAGTACTTATCATTATGTACAAAACTCCTTTAATGAGTTTGAAATTTCTTTGGACTTGTAAAAGGACTTTTATGATCATTTCTGAATTGCAAATTGCAAATAGGAAAGGGATTTCCTCCCTCTCCTTTCCAATTCGGAAAGGATTTTATTAATCAATTGTGACTTCAATGGCTTTTGCAATCCATTGATTAGCTAATGACCTCCGAGTTTGGGGTAAAAACTAATTGGCAATGGGGAAGGGGTCCCCTTAGGAGAGGATGTTGGCAGCCTCAGGGTGAGGGAGAAGTTTTCTAAAAACTGCTAGCCAAACAGTGTAGAATCTCTACTATTTAGATCGCGACTGGTTAAATAGTGAAGTTTTTCTGCTATTTGCACGGCCGCTGGCAAAATAGTTTAGAATTTTCACTATTTAGCCTGCTCCAGGTACATAATGACTTTTTTTGCTATTTGTACAGGCGTCAGCCAAACAGTGCAGTATCTCTAATATTTAGCCAGGGGCTGTGCAAACTGTCTACTACTTAGCCAGCGGCCAGGTCAATAGTGAAGTGTTTCTGATATTTGCACGACCATTGGCCAAACAGTGCAGAATCTCTACTATTTAGCCAGTGGCAGGGTAAACAGTGAAGTTTCTCCACTATTTTCAAGACTGCAGATTAAATAGAAAACCCACATACAAACTGGCTAATAGATCAACAAAAGGGGTTCAAGAAATGTAATGTATGTAAGGCTTGCAAAATCCCCCGTGTCTTTTATATAGGAGCTCATGCTTTGTGCGATTGGGGCCAGAAATTTATCCACATACTGCGAGAGGTTTTCATAGAGGGAGTCACATGAAGAGACTATAGGTCTCCCCGGTGGATTTTGTAGTGTTTGGTGTATTTTCGGCAGGAAATATATCGTTGGTATAACAGGGAAGTCTTTAGTAAGAAATTTCAATCCATCATCACTGATCAATTTATTTGAATGCCATTTTTGCAGGTTTTGATTCAAATCTGAGACCATTTTGTTTATAGGATTATTTTTAATTCTGCAATAGTTAGAGTTGTCATTCAATTGCCTCATGGCTTCTTTTACACAATCCTTTGTGTCCATCAGGACAATGTTCCCCCCTTTGTCGGCGGGTTTCACTGTGATTTCTTTATTTTCCATTAGTTTCTTTATTGCTTCCCTTTCCTTGCTAGTTAGATTCTCTCTTTGATTTTGATTTTGTTTTTTTGGCAATTTTTCCAGTTCCTCAACGATAGCATCTGAAAACAAGTCAAATCTATTTCCAGGTGACAGAACCGGACAATATCTAGATTTTTCTTTAGTCCACTTTCAATTCTTTTATCAGTTTGAATATCCAAAGATTCCAGCACTTGTTCTTCTGACATCTGACATAGATCAACAAAAGGGGTTCAAGAAATGTAATGTATGTAAGGCTTGCAAAATTGGGAAGAACATGAGAACAATTGTGGAACCAAACGGCAAGCCAATCACAATTGAGCAAAATATTTCCTGTACATCACAGTTTGTCATCTATATAATAGAATGTAACTGCGGAATGAAATATATTGGAAGTACCACATGTATGCTCAAGAAACGCATTCTTGAACACATTCGCGCAGTAAAGAATGGAAATATGACCTACGCTACAGCGAAACATATGTCACAATGCCAGAAAGGAGATTGGAGGGCAATGAACTACTATGGCATTCATATGATACCCCGGAAGAACGTGGTGGGGACAGAGTGAAAAAACTGCGACAGATGGAATCAAGATATATTATCAGGCTCAGAACTAAGACTCCAAGAGGAATAAATAACGATGAGGAACTTTTTGTACATTTGGAATAAAATAGAAACTGCCAAATTGATTCAGAATAGTGTTAGTAACATCTGGACATTACGCTTCTCTCCAAACTAAAGTAGGGGTACTATACCCAAATTGAGAATTTTCATAATGATTGACGAATGTTAAAAGTATCAAATTGTTGACATAAGTTACAAGCGTACTAAATATAACAAAATGCCCTGAAATGCAATTTAAGAGGTACTGTACCCAAATGATTTATAATAACAATGACGAAATAATTTGGTGCATGATAAAGATAAACTTACAAGCAATGCGCACTAAGTATAATGCAAATGAAATCACTGCAATGTAAGATCCTGACATAAGCGCGATTGTCCTTTTTGTATATATGTATAAAGTTTATTTAAAAACAAACGCACTACGGGCCTGATTCACAGAACTAACTTACGTCAAAAACGTAAAGTTAGTACTTTTTGGTATTCACAGAATACACTTACTCATTTTGGTATTCACAGAATGAACTTACTCATTTCGGTATTCACAGAAGTTAGTAGTCCTAACTTTAGGACACCTAAATGCCTTCTGTGAATACCGAAAGTCTTAAAGTTAGGATTTTTCTCAGTTTAGGAGTAGTAAAGTTAGGACTCCTAACTTTAGGACTCCTAAATGCCTTCTGTGAATACCGAAAGTCTTAAAGTTAGGATTTTCTCAGTTTAGGAGTAGTAAAGACTTTACTTTGGTTATCATGTACTATTGCTTTATTTGCACGAATCAGCGTGAACTACCAGAATCTTTTTACTATGCCCATGATAAGGTTAAAGGTCAATATCAGGCTAGCAATGCTGACAGATAGTGCTGCAGGAGAAGTATCATTACCTTATGAATGTGCCAGCGTTGACGTACAGTCATTCATGACATTCCTGTAATAACCGTTATAAGGTTCTTTATTTATATTGATATATGTTGTGTAATGATTATCGCTAACATTTCGCACTATAGTATGTTTTCTATTTTAATTTTTATCATGACGTATCCAATGGCTTAGGGCCAACTGATGAGATTATATTGGTTTCCCCTTACACATTGCACTTTACGCTTTATGTTTTGACGTATAACTATTTGTTTGATCATTATTTATTTTTAGAAATGTAGTGCTCGCATATTATGAATTGTTGACCAACAGTTCATTTGTTATTATGTATCATTGCTTTTAGTTGCACGGATCAGCGTGAACCATTGACATCTTTTTACTATGTCCATGATAAGGCTAAAGGTCACTGCTGTACCATCAATGCGGATACAAAGTTTTGTAGGAGAAATACCATTACCTTATGAACGTGCCAGTTTTGACACACAGTTATTTATGAAATTCCTTTAATAACCATTATAAGGTTCTTTATTTTATTTTGATACATGTTTTGTGACGATTATCGCTAACAGCGCACTACAGTAGGTTTTTTATTTCTATTTTTTATCACAACGTATTTAATGGCGCAGTGGACAATTGTATGTTAACTCGATAAATGCCGTTCCGGCCGAAATGCGTTGTTCTGCTCAATAAATTACCCGTGGTTTGAATTGGTGTGCCACCTCCTTTCCGACTGGAATTTGGATTCTACTAGATAAATTGTGGCTTCTGCCACCACGGCTGGCAGTGACGATTAATTGGCAGGCGTACGGCGTAACAGGCAGACTTTCTGAAGTTGCATATATATATATATGGTTAAGATATTAATAAAATATGCTGACATAGATCGGGCAGCATTACTGGAAGAAATTGCAAAAATCAATGAGGAATTGGAGAGTATGGGGCAGACTGAGGAAAAAACGAAACTACGTCAGGAAATTACACAAAGATTAAAGAAGGAAGAAGATAAAATAAAAGAGAGAAAAACGTATAAATTTCATCGGGATAAAACCGATTATGAGTTGGGTCAAATCTTTACCTTTGCGAAGAAATACGAAGTACTGAGGTCAATGAAGAATAAGAAAACAACAGAACCAAGAGCAGGCACATCAAGAACTGGGGAACCTGCCTCAAGTACCTCGCAATCTGATCTGAGCTCAGCCCCCGATAGCGAATCAGAACGTGAAACAAGGAACAGCAGCATAAACCAGCCAAGACAAAAAGACACTTTGGACGAGGAATTGGGTTTTTTATGCGACGACAGGAGGCAAACCCTCCGTCCACGAGCACAGAGAACCAATTACGGACAAATAAAAACCACAAACGTGGACAACGAAGGAAGGCCAACAGAAACCGGACCAAAACAAAGAAAACGGGGCGGGTGGAGGAAAGGCAAATAACGGATGCCATGAATAACAATAAAACAATCATGAATTTATCAAGCGTAATGTTAAGTGACACCGACAAACGAATCTTGAGCCTGGGCCTCACGTACTGCCCGCAGAGAATTTTAACTACCCAAAAACCAGATTGGATGTTTTTAAAAGTATAAGGAAATTGAAACTTAAAAAATTTCATTTCCTTAACAAACGAGATGAGAATCGCGCGAATGACAAAGACATTGGAGCAACAATGACTGAGACTTTAACCAATTCTGCACAGTCCAATGCCTCATTTATCAATGAAATGCAGGAATTATGGGAAACCAATGAGACAATCCCAATTGCAGAAAAAGATGATCCCAATGTGCAATCGACATCGACTACCCAATCTGAACATTATAAGGGAGCAGTATTGAAATCTGGTCAACGAACACCCTTCAAAACGAAATCCACGTTTAACCCTATCATGATTTGTGATTCCATTGATATCTTTCATGAACAAGTGGTAGAGCAGATGAAACAACTAAATATGAAAACAAGAAACATCAAATTTAAATACAACAAACAAAATCACAAGTATGACAAACTTATGAAAAAACTCAAGGAAAATAATAACATAGTTATCCGCAATTCGGATAAGGGAGGAAATATTGTCTTAATGTCCAAAGAAGATTACACTAAAGAGGCCTACACGCAACTAAATGACAGAACATGCTACACCAAGAGTAGTGTCTCCGATTTGAAAACAATGTATACAACCTTTTATAACAAACTATTGACATGGAAAAGCAATAATTTGATAACTGTTCAGGTGTATAAATGTTTGAAAAATGACCATCCTGTCGTACCCACGATAAATTTCATACTGAAAGTCCATAAAGATCCACAAAAACCACCTGGCAGGCCAATAATATCAGCCAGGAACAGCCTCCTTGAACATTCATCACAATATGTGGATTTTTTTCTCCAGGATCTAGTTAAGGCATTACCATCATATGTATGCGACACCAGTGACGTTTTAAGGAAATTGAAGGATTTTGAATGGAAACAAGAATATCTGTTCATAGCACTGGATGAGAGTTCGCTTTATACCAGTATTAGACACATTGATGGCTTGCAAGCTTTAAGATATTATCTGGAGAAGAGAGTGGACAATACTGCAAATCAGAATAAGATGCTAACCGAGATGGTGGAATTTTGTTTAATGAACAATGTATTCATGTTTAATAATTTACTGTACAAGCAGATCAGAGGTGTGGCAATGGGGGCCAGCTTCTCTCCCAGCTATGCATGTTTGCACATGGGCTGGTGGGAGGAGCTGGTCCTCATGACCCAACACAGGCAAATCATGGCAACCAATGTTAAATTGTGGTTACGATTTATCGACGACCTGTTCGTGATATGGGATGGCAACATTGGTGAAGCCAATGAATTTGCGAGTGCCATAAATGTTAACAAGTTAAATTTACATTTCACAGCTAGCATAAGTGCAACTTAAGTGAGCTTTCTGGATACTAAGGTATATATAGCGAATAACAAGATTGAAACCAAGCTATACCGCAAAGAGACTGCTGGAAATTCCACGCTACACGCGAGCAGTTCTCATGCAAAACATCTAGTAAACAGCATCCCCTATGGGGAAATGCTACGTTTACGGCGTATCCATAGCAATGATAATGATTTAATGGAAGCTCAAGCTGCAAGCAAGTTGAGATTATTAGATCGAGGGTATTCCAGAGAGGTCATCAATAACGCCATCCTAAAATCTATGCGCCAAGAGAGATATGAGTTACTGATAGACAAACACGTCAGTCCTGATAACTCTGCACAACAACTTGGGGAAAAGGGTCCTGAGGCTAACAATGAGTTCAGAATAGTCATACAATATAGTCAACAACATAAACAGCTCCAATCGATCATAGCCCGCAATTGGCCGATGGTATTAAATGATCCTGTCATTGGGACGAGTCTACCGACCAGACCCTCTATCACATATAGTAGGGGTCTTTCCATGCGCCATGAATTGGTCAAAACAAGTCCTGAGGTCATTGAGGCAACCAATTGGTTGCATACGCACAGGGTTTTTAAAAATGTAAAACCTGTAAGGCGTGTCAACAGGGTGAAAACAGGATATCTTACACAACCCCATTCAGTGCCAGGAGTACGAAAATAACTAAACTCCTGACCTGCAAAACCGAATATGCAGTGTATGTTTTAATCTGCCCATGAAGCTTACAGCACATACGGGCGATTAATAACCAAGATAATACTTACCCTGTGGCGCGCCATTTTAAGATCAAACATGACTCTAAGAGCCAAGACCTCAGGTACTATGTCATAGACTCTGTACCACCCAGTGGGAGAGGAGGAAACAGGGAACGTAGATTGCGTCAATTGGAAACAAGATACATTTTAGAGCTGAACACTAAACAACCAACTGGGTTGAATGTAACCGAGGACCTTTTTACTTGTCTTCGACTTTTAGAGTATCAAATATATATTGAATTTTCCATGTTATTTGATCAAACTACTGGTTTTTAGCAAAGTTTTATCCAATATTTATTGACATTTTAGCATCATATATTTATGTATATATTAAGTATTTTACATCTATTATGGTTTTACTAACAATATATTATATATGTATGCATTGATACTTGTCATTAACTTATTGGGGACACCAAGGCAATTTTGCACAAATTTGCGTAAATATTGCATAGAAGTTTGCACATATGCATTGTATATACTTTGCTGCTATAAACCTTTCTAGAACCAAGAATTCAAAATTAAACATGCAATCTGGTATTGATACCGGTACAGTCTTAGGGAGAAAAGAAGAACACCACTTAGCTCTTGAGCGCGCATTAAATTAAACACATAGAATCAATAAATGAAAACAAGTTCAAAACAGCTTAAGTATTAGATACAAACAGTATAATCTCATACTGCATAGGATACTGGGCTCCAGTACCAGGGCAATGCAGAGAGATAGTCCAAATTATGTTATTATATCGTATTCTGAAATAGAAACGCTATCTGTGTCAAATGTTATGGTACCATGCACATTTGTAACAGGTGACATTCACTTTTGCACTTTAGCACTTTTTGCACTGTATGAGAATATACGCAAAGAACAACTAAGGGGCATATTAACAAGGTGCGGCAATAATATTATCGCCGCTTTAGAGCCCGTTTTTGGGCGAAAAGCGGCGATAATATTATCGCATTATCAACAAGGACACGCTAGCGCGTGTATCCTTGCATTAGCGCCCCTTGTCAGCACGCCTCCCATCCCATCGCATCGCTAATGAGATGCAAAGGAGGCGTGCCTGACCAGACTCCCTTGGGTTAATATCGCTAACCCAGCTTCCTCATATTAACAACGAGGGTTAGCGATATTTAAAATCACGTTAAGTATGCCTTAACGCAGGAATTTAACGTCTGTTAAATTCCTGACTAAGACATACCTAACATGGGGGTGGATTGTGTGGCTAAGACCACAGGCCCTATCACCAAGGATATCGCCGTTTTCCATGGAACATCGCTGGAACACTAGCGATGTTCCATGGAAAACATCTCTATAACTGGAATAATTATCGCCATTGCGCTATGCGTTGTTAATACAGCGCTAGCATGGCGATAATTATCTGCGATAGCCGGCGATAAGATTTCTCACGCTAGAGTGGCCAGCGATAATCATCGCTGCCGCTTGTTGATATGCCCCTAAGTAACACTAAACCAATGGATCGGGTATTGAGAATGATAATATGTAAAAGTTGGTGTATCACAATTTTGTATCAAAATGTATTTTCAGAACATTAAAATGTGGATGATACACCAATGGAAATCAACATCAATAATAATGATTGTAAAACATTTGTTTTTGATTGAAATATATGCAATCGTGTCCTGATATTGTAAAAACTACAATTGAAATCTTTTCCATGTTTATTGCGTAGTTTGCACACGTGGTTCTGACCACACCTGTACTAGTCACTTTAAATAACCAATGATAACGCCGAACCTATGTCATGTGATCAAGGCTCGTTTGAGGGCTGAAACGCTTTATGACGACTTGCACGAATAAAAATTAACTGCACCATTTACCGTGGTCCGTATCCGTTTTTGTGGCAAGATTCCAGAGAGAAAAACGGTATTGTGTGGATATATATACATATATATACAAGTTCCAAACAATACACCGCGCAATCAGGCAGAAACTGTGAAATGTTCAACAATTAGGGATTTATTCACATCATAAATCCTCTGTGACGCGTTTCGACCGGTATACGGTCTTGATCACACAACAGAGTGCGACACATTATGTATTATGATTACAGAACAGAGTGCATTGCATTATGTATTATGATCACACGCAGGGGTTTTCTCAGGCACTATGCTTACTGCAATTTACTTAAGCCGCTGTCGATGTGAGCTGTGATTTCTACTAAAAATACGACAGTTCATTAAAACGATGATTTCAATGTACAGGCAAGGGGAGGGCTCTTATCTTGTATTCAACAGCATTACAAGATTCATATGCAAACCAGCACATTTGGTGCAGACATTCAATACTTGACACACTATTTCTCAGGGCTAAACTGTACTATGAACATGTTCCAATATGGCCGCCACTGTTCATTCAACTTTGACTATTCATTCACAGGTTCAAGACCTATGTTGGTTTAGAATAATATGTATGTAATGACGTTTTGCAATGCACTCTGTTGTGTGATCAAGACCATATACCGGTAGGGGGCGTGGCTTGCCGAGCAGCAAGATGGCCGCTTGCTGAGATGGCTCTGCCGGCCGCAGCATAACCCTGAATAATCCTGCTACGAGGAGAGCTTGCAACTCACCGTAAAAGTACGCAGGAAGGGTGTGGCACAGGCGGACATTGGTGGTGAAATGTGTTGCTGCTGTAGACCAGCTAACACCGGCGAGCTTGAAGAGGAGTTGCGGCGGCACCTGGGGCCTGGCTGTGGCGCCCGCATGGGCTGCCTGGTCACACGCTGCGTTGGGCGCGACTGCTGTTCATATCCGCGGCTGAAGACAGAGAGACTTTGACTCCCTGATCAGCTGTGCCTGGGCTGGCTGTGCCAGGGCTGCAGCTGGGGCTGGATGCTGTGGCCGGGCTTCTGGCGGCTCCCTGGGCGCGAGGCCGGGCCCGGCTGAATCTGGTGCATAGATCTGGTGTGACGGCAGAAGATAGTTCATAGGCGGGCTCGCACATCAGGAGGCCGCCGACATCAGCCTGAGGTGAGCAGACGAAATTTGTGCAAAGCATACCCAAACTGAGGGACCCCAAACTGAGGGACCCAGGGCATTGATAGACCCTGCCGACGAGCAAAGGAGGGACGATGGGAGGGCAGCTCCCGGCCAAGCGTGCTGAGACCCTACGTGCAATATGCAGGCCCAGATAGGGCGCTGGTGAGTCAGTGGATCCGCAGCCCAATGGTTGCTAACTGGGCACTGTAAGCCACAAGTTAAGACTGTGCAAGCACACTGTGCACAGCAACAACAGTCCTTAACCCATCGGTTGCTTCGAGAGGCACTAAAATACAGCGGATGAGACCGCCTATGCGGGGGCCCGTGCATGGCCGCCGAGCTCTACTTGGGGCCTCGAGATTGACGATGGAGTACGGGAGCAGTGAACCGCTGCGAGCACCGCTGGTGCGCTGTGGAGGAGTGAGGTGCCCGGCTGTCATCTTAGGCCTATTTTACCCTGAATATCCTGTAGCTGTAGCGGCGCGGGTTTCCTGGCTGTGCACCAGCTGTGCTACAAGGCCTGGCGGGCTCCCTTAGGGCCTACATGAATCTACAGTGCGGGGAGGACCACGATTATTGTGGATTCTGTGGAGAGATAGGATACACCCCCAACCCCAGAAGGGGTAAACCCACAAGGCTCATCCAGGCCTATCTGAGGATTTGCTAAAGGGGTGAAGCGGGTCTCAGATACACCACCGAACAGAGTCACAGACCTCTTTGGGGGTGGATAGGGAGGCATTCGGAGGTCCTCGCTGCGCGCCACTGATCCTGTCCTGGAAGATCGTTGCAACACAGGGAAACACAACACTAAACAAACAAAACTCCCCTTTGAACACAAAAGACTCACCTGGCACAGAGATGATGAGGCAGACACTGATACAGAATCCAGTGTAAGAGTGGGGGCGGAAGGAAGGAGTGACGATTTCCGTGCCTTGCTACTCGACATGAAATCCAGTTCGAAAACCATAGACAATAAGCTGGACCTACAAACCTCAAGGCTAGACCAGGTAAAGAAACAGGTGGATACCCATGAAATGCGCCTGGACCATTTGGACAACCGCTCTACTGAGATACACGAGTTCCAACTTGAAATCAAAGAGCAAATGCTCCAAATGGACAAAGTGCTTAACATAATCAGGGCCAAGAACAAAGACTTAGAGGCCCACTTGCGCAGAAACATTCTCCGTATAACGGGTATCCCGGAAACAACAGTGTAGGAAAGTAGGATCTGCTTCTTATGGTTACCCCCACTTTTTGCTTCTTGTTATACTGTTTTTGACTAGTCTGACTGGGTTCCTGCTAATCAGGACCCCAGTCTATCTGCTTTCTCCCTAAACTGTAATGTTATGTACTTAGGTACACTCCAGTTTGGATACTGGGGTACCCTTGCCAGTCCCTAGTATATGGTACCCATGTACCCAGGGCATAGGTACCCCAGAGGCCTCCCATGGGCTGAAGCATGTATTATGCCACCCATGAGAGGCCATGCAAAATAGAACTAGAGGCCTGCCATTGCAGCCTGTGTAAGTTGGTGGATGCACCACTCACTTAAGATATAGGTTTACTATATCTAAGGGTCACTACACTTAAAACCTATAAGTCACCCCTATAGCAGGCCTTAACAATCCTGAAGGCAGGGTGCTTGGTTCTAAGTGAGAGGGTGCCACTGCATGAGTAGGACACCCCTGCAGCCTACGGAGTCCATTCTCCTGGGTTGTTAGTGCTGCAGTCATTTACGACATATAGAGTGGCATTATGCGACAGCATGTTGACCAACTCTAAAACGGCTAAAAGTAACCCTATCGTGTTTGGTGTCAAACATTGTGGAATCATACCCCCCACACCAGTGGGAGGTATGATTCCACCCCTCAGAAACAAGCTTTGTGAGGTCCCTGGTGTTCCTCGTACCAGCCTTCTAGTCCTGGGCAGCCCAAAATGGTTGCTGCCAACCAGAGACACATTTCTGCCCTCCTGCTGCTGAGCCAAGCTTGAGCAGGTGAAGGCAGAACAATAGGCATCCTGTCACAGGGAGGTGTAACCACCTCCCAGACAGGATTTAGTGTATTAGCCTGGGTGGGTGCGCTTGCCAGTGACCGAAAGTCTGCATGAGGGGCACATTTGGTGTCCCTGTGCATAGTCCACTTCAAACCAGTCCTGGGAGCCATTGGCTCCTGATCTGGCACGGAAGTGGACAAAGGACAAGGGAGTAACCTCCCCACTATCCAGACCCTCCCATGGGAGGGTCTCTTGAATCTGTCCAACCCTCTCCCCGTGGGTACAAAAGGGCTTACCTGGCTGTTGGACCCTACATTAGACGTGGACAAGATTCTGATCAAGAACCCACTGACCTTCGACCATCTGGACACTCTGGACTTCGCTGGACTTCGTTTGGGCCCGACTTTGTCTCCCACTCCGTCCAAAGCATTGTCTGTGCCCGTGCACCATACAGGCTCCATGCAGGACCTGTGGAGCATCAAGGACAATTGAAGATATCTCCCTTGGAGTGAAGGAGTCACTCCCCTGCAACCGCAGGCACCACATCATGATTGACTGGTCTGCTGCTCCTGAGCTCCTACAGACTCAGAAGGCTCCAGCAACACAGGAGGTAAGTTTCCAAGTCCCTCAAGGTCTGAGCTGCCATCTCACCAAATTGGAGGTCAGAATCCCTTGTGGGGGCTGCAATACCTGTACACCTGTGCACTGCGTACTTTTGCAAGTGCATATGCTTGTTGGCATTTTCAAAAAAACAGCACTGGGCTCCGAGTAACCCCAACCTCTGGCACCATTTCCACCAAAGAACTTTATCCTCCTTGCACCGAGTGCTCTGTGGGCTTTTGCTTTGTGAAACTGCTGGAGGTCCCCTCGCGACTCCTGTGCCTCCTGCCTGTGGGTCCTCTTGAGGGTGGTGAGGTGTGGTGCAGCGGCCAGGGCAGCTGACTTTCGGAGCACAGGGCTCACGGTTCGATCCCCGGCTCCGGCGGCAGCTCAGCTCAGCACCATGTGACTCTGGGCAATAGCTCACTTAATTTCCACGACGGCCCCCAGCGCCTTGAGACCCGTAAGGGTGAGTAGTTCGCGCTTTACAAATACGGATTTACATTTACATTTACCTTTGCTTGTCTTGGGCTCCCCTCGTTGCTACAGGCTTGCCCTGACTACCCTGTGTTTGGTGAGTCTCCTGGACCTTGCTGGTCCAAACCGTAACCTTCCTTGACTTCCTGTGTGGGTTGCCGCTGCCAAGGCTTGTTGGTGCTCCAGCTGGACACCAACCCCTCAGCACTCTACATCCTTTGTGGGACATCTCACATCCGGCTCCTGGTCATCCTCGATGTCTCCTGGTTCCTGTGGCTGCAGAGTCAAGAACCCCCTCAACGCACCTGAAGCACCCGACATCTGTGGGCATTCGTCTACTGAGCCCCTGGTCACTCCTGAGTGACCCAGACTCTGTCCCCTTTGCTTTCAGGTACTCTTCAACAAGAAACCACCTTTGGATTCCGATGGACACTTTTCTTCTTCCCAGCAGTGGCTCTTCTTCGAAGTCCTCCACAGAGATCGACAGCGGTTTCCGACGCCACTTCAGACCTATGCACCCGGCTTCCCTGGGATAGGTAACTCTGGTACTATGGTATCCATGGGTGGGGTGGCTCTCCAACCTCCTAACTTCCACAGGGTTGCTTCGAAGTCCACTTAGAAGGGTCCTTAAACTTTAAAACTGCAACTGCGACTCTCCCATAGAATTGTACGTAGCATGTGGTCGTGTTCCCACACTGCACCCGTACTCCGTGGGGTCCCTACTTACTCACCTTGGGTGGTTCCTTGGGGTCCCAGCGATTCTACAACCTCTAGACACTGTCTTGACTCGAGTCGTGGTTCTTATACCACTATTTTTAGTATATGGTTTGGTCCCCCTGGAGCCCACTGTGTATTAGTGCTATTTACATTGTTTCTGTACTACAGTATTGTGTGCTTTGTGATTATCTGCATGTAGCAGATACTTTATCGTACTTAGAGTGTGTTATACTAATAAATACATATTTTTTTATAACTACTGTGTGGTTCTCCTTTCATTTAACCAATACTATAAGGTTGCATTCTGGTAAAACAAGCGGCTTAACATCCCTTCAAGACTAAGCCTGAAGGATTCTCTCCACAGCTTCCACTTGGATAGCTTTCTAAGGTTATCTTTGACCTCTTAAATCACCATAAGGGTTGTTTGGACTGGTACAGGGTGCCCACTTTAATTAGTGGACAGCATATACCAGGTCAACTTCTCACAAACAGCGATTGTGAAGATGGAAGCGTTTGTGGAGGATCTGCTGCGTGAACTCTTTGGCCCTGGGCTGTCAGCATTGTTCATAGTGGAAAGGGCGCATCGGACACTGGGACCATGACCGCCGGTTGGGGCCACGCCAAGACCAATTCTAGCACGCATATTGAATTATCGAGATCGGGACACTATCCTTCGTCTGGCCAGGGAGAGAGGAAATATCAACCACAAAGGAAACAAAATTTCCATATACCCGGACTTCACGCCTGCTGTTCAGGCAGCTAGGCGTGAATTTGTGCCAGTCAAGTGGATTTTACGTCAAGCAGAAATTCCGTATGCACTGCTGTACCTGGCTAAGCTGAAAATCAACCACAAAGGGTCATTCCACCACTTTACTGACGCGAAATCGGCCATGAAGTTCGCTAAGCTCATCGGAGGCTCCAAAAAACAGCCAAAATGTCCTCAAATGAACCACCTGAAACTGGACTCAGTGACAATGATTATTCTGCAGTGCCATGATGGTTTTTGGATCGTAACAATACAGTTGCGGGCCCAGACAGCCTCTAATGCATTACGTTAGAAGTTCAGTTGTTAGGTTCTCTCACACAAGTGTGGCCACCCTTGCTGCCAGGCGGGGTTGTAAGCCGGTATACTCATGCCCTTAGGGAGAACTTCCACTACTAGTCCCCAGGCATGAGTCTGGGACATGACACACAGTTTGTTTGCAGGGAAGGGATTGTTTGCTCAACCTAATTGGGGGGTTGGAGTGGGTGGGGAGTGGGTCAGGTTTGGTAACGTTGCAAGCCAGGACAGCATAACATTACATCAGTCAAGTACAAAAAGCATTGAGAGTTGGTTTGAACTAAGCCTTACCCGGATATCATGCTCACATGCACATGCGTGGTCATCACACAAAGGATCCCTGCAATACCCTAGTAAAATAGCAAGACAGCGCTAGCCACCGAATATATGTTCATTAAATTCACCCGGCCATGGTAGCTAATAATTTTCTTACATGGAATATTAGGGGGTTGAACAATTATCGCAAATCCAGACTTATCCAATCTTACCTAGCCAGACACAATATTGACATATGCTTCATTCAAGAAACACACTTAAATACCACCTCACATGCCAAGCTACACAGTAGACACTGGGGCTCTATTCACTCCTCCATCTACTCCAATTTTTCCAGAGGGGTGTCCATACTAATTAGACGCGGGTTAGCCTGGACGTTGACAGTGTCACATATTGACCCACAAGGAAGATATGTGATTTTGGGAGGTAAACTGGGCGAAGTGGACGTAACCTTTGCAGTCCCAATGATGACAAGCCTGAATTCTTCCACGAAATCTGGGCCAAAATAAACTTGGTGGGGTACGATACAATCATATGGGGGGGGAAACTTCAACGCACTGGTGGACGATGACATGAGCAGAAAGGGAGGGTCCCATAGGCTGCACCCGAGATCAAACACTGTTCTCAATTAAATCATTGCTGAGGGAGGCTTGACGGACATATGGAGGCAGAGACACCCCTCGTCGACTGAGGGCCCTTGCATCACTGCACACCACAACGCCTGATCACGCTTAGATTTCTGGCTGGTGTCCCCAGACGCTGCAGCCTGGGCTACAGCTATACAACAGGATGCTATCGGACCATGCCCGGTCCAACTGCAACTGTCCATACCAGATGGACCACCGAAAGCAGTGAGCTGGAGACTCCCACCACATGCATTCACAGACACAATATTCAGGGAGGAAATCAGGAGGGATATAGTAGAGTATTTCTCCATCAACTCTGGCTCAGTGCAAACACAGGCTACGTTGTGGGAAGCCTTCAAGGCTGTAATCCATGGGAAATGTATATCGAGACAAGCAGGGGTATTAAAATCCATTAGACAAACTCTTAATAAATTGGAAATCAACATCAGAGACCTTGAGCTACAATACTATAGCACTGAGGACACAAAAATATTGGGAGAAATTAGAGAGAACATCTCAGAATACGAAGAGGAGGCTATCAGGGAGGTGAAATTCCTGGGTAAATGTGCCCAAGCCCTTAGAGATGGTAAGGGGGACAGGCCTGGCAGGACTCTAGGTAACACCCTATGCACACCTAACACTGAATCGTTCATCCCTGAAATCTTAGATGACAACCATGACTTGGTTAGAGGTCCTCAAGAAATACTGGACCAATTCACACAACATTACTCCACACTATACACTTCCTCCTCTTCCACGGTTCCTGAGAAACTGCAGACCTATCTAGACTCAATTGAACTGCTGTTGCTAAGCAGGGGACACAGGGCCTACTTGGACGAACCCTTCACGGTGGAAGATATAACGCAAGTGATAAATGGCCTCCCCTCTGGCAAGGCTACCGGCTCGGATGGGCTGACGGCCGCATTCTACAAAACGTATGCCGATTTACTTGCGCCTCAACTCCTGTCTTTATATGAGGAAGCTCAGGAGACTGGTATGTTCCCCCCCACAATGCGAGAAGCAATCATACTGTCTTTGCTCAAGCCTGGGAAACCCCCGAATGAAAGAGACTCGTATCGCCCTCTTCCACTGCTGAATATGGACACCAAAATCTATGCTAAACTCCTTGCCAACAGATTGTAGCCCCTGCTTCCGCTGATCGCTAGGCCTGACCAATCTGGTTTTATTCCTGATAGGTCAACAGCACACAACCTACACACTTTCTTCGCAGTGCTGCACTATTTAAATCCTCAATTTCCAGCTCTAGCAGCGCTCCTAGATGCCACCAAGGCATTTGATTCACTAGAATGGGATTACTTGTTCACCATTCTAGCAAGAATGGGTTTCAGCCCGACCTACATAAACCAGATAAAACTACTTTACTCATTGCCCACTGCCAAACTTAGATAAAATGGCTTACTCTCACCCCAGCTGTCTATCACCCGTGGCACTAGACAAGGCTGCCCCTTGTCTCCCTTACTTTTTGCTATCGCCATGGAGCCGCTGGCCGGGATGCTTAGACAGCATCATGCGGCCAGACGACTGGGAATCACTTCCTGTGGTATCATCGTATCACTATACATGGACAAAATAACTCTATACATTAATAACCCTATGGACAACTTGAACCCAGTGCTGCGCGAGATCCTAAAATTTGGGGGGTTGTCTGGCATACAGATTAACTGGACAAAATCTGTCCTGTTCCCATTAACGTCAAGCACTCTACCTTACCAACTGCCCTACCCCCTTCAATGGGCCGATGGTCCTGTGCAGTATTTGGGAATATGGCTTAGCCAGAATATACAAAAGCTATGGGATGCGAATTATGGCAAAGCGGTTACATGGTTGGAGAACAGTAGCGGCCCGTGATGGAAGTGCTGCCGGGCGGTGACGTGGGGTGGGGGAGGGGCAGGGTGGGGGGTAGTAAAGTACGGAATAAGGCGGCAGAGAGGTAAGTTAACAAAAAAATAAATAAAACAAATTTCGTTGCGCGCACTGCATCGCATTTGGCGATGCAGCGCGCGCAATTCGTTTTATTTATTTTTTGTTTACTTACCTCTGTGCCGCCGTATTCCGTAGTTTACTTCCCCCCGCCCCACGTCACCGCCCGGCAGCACTCCCACCACGGGCCGCTACTGTTGGAGAATAAAATCAAGACCTGCAGGGCGTATAGCTATTGCCAAAATGATAGTCTTGCCTAAATTTTTGTATTTGTTCATAAATCTCCCCCTTCCACTTACGCAGGCCTTTTTCAAAAGAATGCGCTCCCTCATGGTGTTCTTGGTGTGGGCTGGAAAACAAGCTCTAGTATCATGGGAACTTATGACCCCCCCCCCCTTGGCGCAAGGCGGCATGGGTGCGCCTGATATCCCGCAGTACGCCTACTGCGCACAAGCCCAATTTTTGCATTACTGGGTTCACCCCACTCCATTCCAGCCGTATGCTGCGGTCAAGGCAGATAGAGCGGCACCGACACCACTCCCAGTGGCACTATATCAGTCATACAAACATCCTCGAGATGAAATAGATACAGCAGAGGCGTTGCGATGGTGCTGGGAAGGCCTGCAAAAAAGAGCCAAACTAGAGGTTTTATATGCCCCTTCGATGCCACTGGCACACAACCCTCAGCTGCCACTGATGGAAGATAAAGGGAATATAACATGGCAAATAGAATAGGCATGAAGACATATGCGGAGCTATATCCAGACGACACCTTTCGGCCCCTTCCCACCGAGGTACAGGGTGCAGTACCTAAATTCTCCGAACTATTTTTATATTATCGGGTAAGAGCGTCATGCCTCCAGGTGCATAGTACATTCCCCAACCCGCCACCCTCACTACACGCCCCTGAGCAAACACTGGCTGGTCCATCGCCGTCCAGGCTCATTACGCGGCTATACAGCACTATGCAAAATACGTTTCCAGTGACGAAACCCAAAGCACTAGCGAATTGGAATACTGAAATAAACCCGCCTCTCTCAGATGAGAAATGGAAATTCTGCTGTGGCCAACTAAAGATGCTTCCCCCTAACTACAAATTACGCTTGATACATTTCAAATATTTGCACAGATTTTACAGAACCCCTACCCAGTTGCACCGCATAGGCCTGAGGCCAGATGCTTGCTGCTGGAGATGCAGGGCTGAATCAGCGACTTTCTTGCATCTGGCATGGGAATGCCCTCCTATAGCGAAATACTGGGTAGACATTTTCAATACTGTAGGGGAAGTCCTGGGTGTATCGTCCGTACCCACTCCGTTGATAGGACTTTTAGGGTATGTGAAGGAAACCCCAGCTGACACACGGAAACTACATGCCATGCTATTATTACTGGCTAAACGCAGGGTGGTCATGCATTGGGGGAAACCTAACGCCCCATCTGTTAAAGTTTGGCTGCAAGATATCATCTATTGCCAAACTCAGCTCTCAATATTTTGGGAACTTATGCCCATAGCATCTAGGCCCAAAGACATTTGGAGTCCAACTCTAGATTGGATACGTATAAATCGTTCTGAGTCTGCTAGTGAAGCAACCCCTGATGGAGTAGACACTTGTGCATGACCCCCTACATTGTGCATAATGATCTTGTGTGATATGTTGTAAAAACAAGCTTGACCTGGAGAGTTAGTTGGGTAGTATATGCCTCCACTACAACTAGGCTCGAACACACTGTTAAGGCAAATGTATGTAATTGCTTCCTAATAATTATGCAACGTGGCTGTTCAAAGTTTTCGTAACTGTTAAGTTTGTTGTAAGTATAATGACACTATGCATATTCAGCAAACATGTGTAATTCTGCAATCTGATATGTTCGTGGAAATGGCAATAAATAAAGTTATACTTTTTTTTTTTTTAAAAGACCGTATACCGGTTGAAACGCCTCACGGAGGATTTATGATGTGAATAAATCCCTATTTGTTGAACATTTCACCGTTTCTGCCCGAGTGCGCGCTGTACTGTTTGGAACTTGTTTACATTAGTAACCGGTCGACTCCACCGGCAAGCGCGCCACCCTCCATGGGCTGCAGTTCCCAGAAGGAGTTTTTTGTACTTGGATATACATATATATATATATATATATACACACACATACATACATGTATATAGATCAAGACCGCGTGTGAGGTCGAAACTTGTCTTGCTTGTTTTCGGGCAAATAAACACTGAATTTGCATCTCATCCGGAGTGGCTTGTCATTTTCATCAGGATTTATATATATTCACACACACACACACATATATACGCATATATGTATATGTAAACTATAACTGGTAAATTTCAGAGGTTTTTTGTTTTGTAAACATTCATTTTTATCTTATTTCAACATGTAACTATAACATCACTTTAACCTTTGGCTTTTTCAGTGAATGTTTAGTTGTTTTTTTTTAACATAAAGTAAGATCTTATTAGCATAGTTATCTATAATGCCACATTAACTTTTGCTTTTTTTCTGGGGTTTTTGGTCATTTTCACCCAGCTCCCTCACTGAGCATAGCTTTAAGTCATGTGCAGTGTGGAGTTAGCCCCAGTGGCAGTGCTGCAGCCAGACCCTGTGCACCACCATCACAGGCGACTAACCCAATTGAAGGTGGCCAACGCCTCAACTTCCCCACCCCACATTTTTCTTGTTTATTTTCTTTCTTTAATTTTTTTGTAGTATCACAGTATCCTGAGATACTGTAGTTCAAGCGTCATCCGTGATACCATAAGACCATGCAAGTTTCACTTATTGAAGCATGTGTGGCCTCTCTCTGCACCACTGCTCCTGTGATTCTTCATGGGGTTGTGTGCACACATACCCCAGAACAAAAACACTTTTTTGGCCCCAGCAGGGGTCTCTCCCAGCCCCCCAGGTATGCCAAGGCTCAGGGTACTTCAAACCTGTTCCCTTATAAGCAATTTTAATTGTAATTTCAAGGCACAGATCAAGTCCGAAAGTCCTGTAATGAGAGCTGTAACATTTTCCTACATGTTATGGCCAGCCAGTCAAAAACAACCAATGGGGAAAATAAGCCTTCCCGACTAAGCATATCATTCTATTTTTTTTAAATTCTGGTACTGCAGTACTCCAGCGGGAGTCTGCAGGACCAACCGTCCAGATATCACTGTAATTTAAATGCAAATTTTTCGAAAACAGACAAATGGAATTACGACAAATAATGAAAAACACGCTTTCTGAGTAAAGTTTTAACTTTCTGTCAAATTTGGAGTAATTCTTTTTCAGTCATTTTTCTGTATTGCTTCCCACAATTTCCAATAGGAACTAGCATGGGAAAACAACATTTGGGCCCCCCTCTTTTCTCGGCCCCCCACTTGATGGATCACCCCATAACGTTCCAGGAAGGATGCAGCGGATTACTTTTTTGAGAAATTTCGCGAAGATTTGTGACACAGCTGTGATCCATCAAACAGTGGCTGAGAAATAGAGGAGCTCCCAAAATTAATTTTTCCCATTGAGTTTCCCATAGGAATAGTGGAAGGCGATACAGAAATATTGGCTGTACAGCATTACACCAAATTTGGCAGAACACTAGATCTTAATTGAGTAAGTATGCATTTTGTGATTTGGTGTCAATCTGTTCCGCCATTTAGAGAAATGAAGGGTCAAAATATTGTGATATATGGATTGTTGGTCCTGCAGGAGCACCACAGTACTGCAAATTAAAAAAATGGAGCATACTGATTGAATGAGAGAGCTTTTCTTCCTGTCGGACCGTTCAGTCCCAGGGAACCGGTCCTGCATGACCAAAGGATCTGATTTGCTGGTCGCAACATGAAGAGAAATGTTACAGCTGACTTTTTTCTTCTTTTTTTTTTATAGGTATTTATAAAGCGCGCGGCTACTCACAGAGAGTGTCCCGGCGCTAAACCACCAAAACTGAAAACTGTAAGGGCTCCACCCTGCCTGCCAGAGAATTATTGCTGAAACAGCCAAGTTTTTAGCTGTCTCCTGAAAAGTAACAGGTCCTGGGCCTGTCTGAGATACAACAGAAGATCATTCCACAGACGTGCCGCAAGGACCTGAAAGGAGCGTCCCCCCGTCCGAGAGCGGGCAAACTTGGGGATGAGCATGAGGGCCAGCCCAGAGGACCTCAAGACCCGTTGTGGCCAATAGTGTTGGACCCTCCTTCTCAGATAGGCGGCGCCCGAACCATGAAAAGCTCGATAGGCCAGCACAAGGGCCTTAAACTGAATCCTCTTTCTAACCGGGAGCCAGTGCAAAGCTTTCAGGTAAGGTGACATATGCATCCTGGGATTTACCATAAGAATGGCTCTGACTGCAGCGTTCTGAACAACCTGCAGCCGATTGAGAAGATAATCTGGTAAGCCCAGATATAGGACATTCACGTAGTCCAACCTGGATGAAATTAGGGCTTGCACTACGGTTTTCCGATATTCCACTGGTAGCAGAGGAAGAAAGTTTTTTACCATTTTTAGCAGACCAAAACATGTGCCAGCAACGGTTTGAATTTGAGTCTTCATCGCTAAACTAGCATCTAGTTTAACTCCCAAGTTCTTTACAATACTGACAGGTGCAGAGGGAGGACACATATCACGGGGCCACCATAGGCTCCAATCCACACTTGGAGGGCAACCAAAAAAGATAATTTCAGATTTTTCCGGGTTGCATTTTAGTTGGTTACGCCGCATCCAGGAAAAGACCTCCGTCAGACATCTGTTAATCTCCATCCCTTCAAAATTTGCTCCTTTGTCGCACGTGAACAACAGTTGTGTATCATTGGCATAAGAAATAATCTTTGCACCGTGCGACTCTGCTAGGAGAGCAAGGGGGGCGATATAAATGTTAAAGAGCATTGGGCTCAGAATTGCACCCTGTAGGACACCCACCTTCAGCGGTGGAATATCGGCTGATAGGGGAGGGGACCAGATTTCCTGCTGCCGCTCGCTCAGAAAGGAGGCGAACCATTTATATACCGTGCCCCCAATACCGCACACCATCAACCTACACATGAGTCGGTCATGGGGCATGGTATCTAACTCCGCGGATAGGTCCAACAGTATCACCACAGCGCAGCCCCCTTTATCCAGCTGTGTTTTGATAATTTCCAAGACTTCCAGTAGCGCTGTTTCCGTACTGAAGGAGGCTCTAAAACCTGACTGACTATCGTGGAGAACATGGTTCAACTCCACATATTCCTTGAGTACTGAATTAACGTACTTTTCAATAACTTTTGAGAAGAAAGGCAACAAAGATATGGGCCTATAATTGGAGGCAACTGCAGGATCAGCCGTAGATTTCTTTAAAAGAGGGATAATGTTTGCCTTTTTCCAACAGCTGGGTACCATACTTTTCAGGACTAGGGCACACTGTCCCTGTGTTTACAAAAATATTGACATGCAAGGGTGCAAGGTAGGGGTACCCTAATACTCTGTACTTGTGGTGGGGTCCCTGAGGGTAGCCCCATGGCCAAAATAAAATAAAGGTTGTGCCATGGGTCTTGTGGTATTCCCATGGAACCCAGCGAGGCCTCTCAGGAAGTTGTAAGGGACACCAGTGGGACCCAGCACAGCTCTGCCATGTGGTCTAGTGAGAGTACTTCAGGATACTCCTGTGTTAATAAGTGAGGCTTGCACTGTCCCATGGTACCTTGTGCAATGGTACTGCACCTAGTACAGCAGAACAGAAAATAAAACACTAAAATGGAAAATGTGGGGTGGAGGTCCATGTGGGGGGGTTGCCCGACCATGGGGATTTTGGCTAGACCCTGCGTCTTTGCCCTGTGTCCAACCCCCTACTGTGCACAGTTGAAAGGTATACTCAGTGAGGGAGTTGGGTTACTAGGATTAAAAAAACAGAAATACATTGAATAAAACAAAGGTTAAAGGGACGTTATAGATAGATACGTTCATAAGATCTTACTTTACATTTTAAAAAATACTGAAATTCACTGAACAAACAAAGGGTAAAGTGACATTGTAGTTAGGTAAAATAGTAAGATCTTACTTTACATTAAAAAAAAATTACAAAAATACACTGAAAAACCCAAAGGTTAACATGATGTTATAGTTAGGCCTTGTAAGGATATCAAAACTATTATTTTAAAACAAAAACAGCACACACGTTCACCAGTAATAATTTATGCAGCTAAACATAACTTGCACCCTGCCATGAACTGCATATGACCTCAAATATTAGTTCAATCATGGTCTCTTCAGTGGCATCCAACCTACTGTTCAAATTGCTGTAAAAAAACAGTATAGAATTCATATATGAAATTAAGTACTAAACTGTGCACAGTCATATGAAGCATAAATTAATCTTTACACACACAGACCCCCTTAGATGAACCAAGCTCCTCCTACGCACAGCCTTGGCCCTGTACCAAATACTTTGTGTACAACCAAGCTCATGTGGACAATCAAACACAAATGTGTGGACAAGCTTCTGCTGCACACAGTCTTCACCCTGTGCACAGCTCGTCAAGGAGAACATCCCACCTCCAGACATCCAAGCCCCATTAAGATGCCAAACCCCTACTATGCACAGCCCTTGCCCTATACTGAACACTTCACAAATAGCCAACCTCTCATAGCCAAGAAACCAAAAATGGGCGGGCAAAGTGCCTACTGCGAACAGTCTTTGTCTTGTGCAGAACCACTTTAAAGAGAGCCCACTCCCTCTAGATGCCCAAGGCCCCTCAGGCGGTGAAGGCCGTGCTACCCACAGCCTTCAGCTTCTATTGAACATTTTGAACCTCTTGTGGATCAAGCACACATGGGTGGGCAAGTACCTAGAGTGTACAGTCTTTACTCCTATGCACAACTTCTCGTGAAGAGCCCACTTCCTAAAGACACCCCTTAGGAGAGTAAGTGCGTACTACAAACAATGTTCGCTGGTGTAGTAATGCTTTTACAGATAGCTGAACTCTTTTGGGCAGTCAAGGGGGCATAAATCAGCAAGTCTCTCCTGCATACGATATTCACCCTGTGCATAGGCTTTCACAGAGAGCTCACGCACTTCACAGACCCATGATCCATTAGGAGGCCAAGCATGTTGCAAAGTTATACACCCATTAATAGGAAAGAGGCAATAGAAAACTAGACCTTGATGGACCGTGGTGAATACCTACCAGTATGATATCCGTAGAGCAAGCTGTCACATTCATTAGATGATGTCATTAGTGATGTCATCAATTATGTCATTTGAGATGCCATCAGTGATATCATCAATGATGTATTGAACATGTCATGAGTGATGTAATATATGGGGTCATAAGTAGTGTATGGCAGGGGAGCATATTATACTTAACTCGGTAAACTATAACTGGTGAATTTCAGTGTTTTTTTCTTTTAAAATTGTGCTTTTTGTATTATTACGAGGCTTAACTATAACATCACTTCAACTTTGGTCTTTTCAGTGAAATTTTGGTTTTTATACATATGTGTTTTCCCTGAAAAGACAAAACATTTAAGGTGAAGTGACATCTTCACTCACGTTAAAAAACACAGAAATTCAATGAAAAAAACAAAGGTTAAAGTTACGTTATCATTGCTTTTGATAATAGGATCTTAGCTTGCGGTAAAAAAAAAAACTAGAAATTCGTTGAGGTTAAAGTGATGTTAAAGTTAGGTGTTGAAATGAGGGATAAACTAATGTTAGCAAACCAAAAAACACAAACATTCATCAGTTATAGTTTACTGAGCTAACTATAGCTTGTGCGCTGCTTTTCAGTACACATATTATATCACTCCAGACATGTTAAATGATATCACTGATGACATTACTGATGACATCTCAAATTACATAATTGAGGAGCCATAGTGCAAGCTATATCAAGTTATCAGGGCTAAGAAACTGCTGTTAATTCTACACACCACACCTACAGGCAAAGAGCAGAATCTAAGAAAATATTGTTCTGGCTGCATATTTAACAAATCTTCATGCAGAGTAGCAAGCCACCTTGCTGTGCTACATTGAACTACGTGTCAGGGAGACAGCAGGAATGTGCTCTGTTAAACATTATATGGCACATTCCTGCTCTCAGCCTGCACTGGCCCACAATGTGCTACCTAGCGCCAACGCAGGCACCCTTGCACCATAGTGCAAGGGTGCCTGCGTTGGAGGCAGGATTGTTTTTGTGTAGGAAGGAGAACCTTCGTGGACAAAAACAATCCTCACAGGCATTTTCCTCTTAAAGATATTTATCCTCACTGTGCCTCTGCTGGGGAGGCATACAATTCTGATGCATTCCCAGGTCTATCACTCTTGGTAAATCTGGGAATACATCAGAATACATGGGTGGATGCGTTGGAACACTCACTCTCCACCCATGTAACTCCCTTACCACACAGTGTAAAGCAAGGCAGCGACTTAAGCTGCCTTGCGTTACACTAAGTTTTCCAAACCTCGCAGGGTGGCCTTGTGTGGCTTGATAAATCTCATTATAGGTTTTGTGTCGCACTGCGTTACCTTGCAAGGCGCAGGGCAACGCAAATCCTATAATAAATATGCCTGTTAGTGTTTTACAATTGAATCATCTCATACATGTTAAATAGGAAACTATATACTTTAAAATTTGTCTTTTACTCAATAAGCCCTCAGAATGAATCTCTGATATTTAGGCTCATTTCAAATTGGTTCTGATTATCACTCCTGTTCCTTGATGTATCTTTCTTTGATGGAATATCTTCTGAACAACATGCAGAGCCGCAGATGCGACTGTTCTGTTTCTATTTGCCTCCTCACGGCAAGCCTTATCAGATTCACATGCATTATGGCCTTTTGATTTCTTTTAATCCTCTGCTTATTCAAGCAGGCTGTTATCCTGAGATATGCAAGCTTCCTAATTTTGTCTCAGTGCTCCAGTTCCATGCTGAACAAGTGTAATAGCTTTACTTGAAAAGTCTGTTTAAACATTTAAAGATAGAGCTTTATGAGTGACCTCTGAATTACTGATGTTTTCGTTATAAATATTTGGGTTTCTTCTGGGAATCAGAGTTAAGACATAAGACGCTAATAATGAGTGGGTCTGTGTTTTCCGACTCCTGCTCAACCTACTTTGTGGGCAGGGTTTGAAATTCCAAGTCATGCAGTATTTGCCATACACACTAATTCTTGAGGGTGATAAAGATCTCAACTTTCGTGAAATTTCAGCAAGTCAAACCTACCTGAATTTAAAAGGGGAAAACTGTGCAGTACTTACCATAGCATAAAGTTTTTGTTGTGGTAAGCACAATAATCTGCATGTTATTCTGCGAACATTCAGAATATATGAAAATTATTGGGTCCGATTGTTGAAGTTGGCCCTTTCCGCAGGATCATCCCCAAACTTTTTGCCTTCACCCACCTGTTTTCTGAACCCATTTTTGTTGGCTTTTAGAACTCTGCGCACTTTGCCCTTGGTAACCAGTACTAAATTGCTTGAGCTCTCTCTTTTAAACAAGGTAAAATTGGCTTACACACAGTTGACACAATTAAATTACTTGTAAGTATCTAGTAAAGTGGGACTACATGTACTCACAGCCTGTAAATTAAATGCTACTAGTAGGCCTGCAGCACTTATTGTGCCACCCACTTAAGTAGCCCTTTAAACATGTCTCAAGTTTGCCATTGCAGCCTGTGTGCAGTTTAAATCTACCATTTTGACCTAGCAAAATAAACCTTTTGTCAGGCCTAAACCTTGCTTTTTAATACATATAAGTCTCCCATCGGGTAGGACCTATATCACCCATAAGACAGGCTGCATTGTATTTAAAAAGTTGGACATGTAGTCTTACGTTTTACATGTTCTGGTAGTAAAGAAGTCTTAAATTCATTTTTCACTATTGCAAGGCTTACCTCTTCCATAGGATAGCATTGGGTTACTTTGTCACATTTAAAAAGTGATAACCTTTGATTGTGAGGAGGTAGGAAAGTCATGTTTGGTTTCTGAGCAATTGTAATGTAAAACCCTCTTTGATGGTAAAAATTAAGTCACATGTCTGAAAATGCCACTTTTAGAAAGTTATGCAAAAAACGAAATTTGTAAGGATGCACTCCTTCCCTTAAAACTCAATCAGTGATTCTTAAGTAAAGTCGCTAAATGTTGCGTGCGAACAGATGCTGCGAAACGTCCCAGAAATCGCAGCTCCAAACGAAGTGTCCAATACGGCACGTGAATTACGCGCCAATCTGTCGCACTGCTGAAAGACGGATTTTTCCGATCAGTAAACTACTCTTTTCAATGTTAACCAATCCTTATCAAAGGTGTACCCATAGTTGTCCTACTTATAATTTCTCTATTAATCCAAACATTTATGAGATCTCAACGGAGACAGCTTTATTCCACAATGATTTTTTATTCCACAATTTCAAATGAACACTGGTGCCCATCCAGGCCTTCTACAGCGTCACGTCCAAATGAATAATTCATCAAAGTGGGCTCAAGTGATTACACCCAATGCATTTCGAGCCCTTATGGCTCTTCGTAAGGGGTCACTGAAACAAAACGAGAAAAACAGCTCAATCACCTCCTCAATATGCACTCTCTATAACCTAACAAAATCTATTACATTATATTTGCAGAATCCTGTGACTCCACCCTCCTGAGCCCTCAACCCTATCGCAGCCCAACTATTTCAAAAGACTCCCAAACGTGAAAACTCCCGAAGGCAACACCCACCCACTCCGTGCATTATGTTAAACTAATAAAACTTAAGTAAAAGCACACCATTATACTAATGTGAACCCTCACATAACCAACGCGCTGCATGCTTAATGCAAAACTGATATAAAAACTATTCTGCAACACCCGTACTACTGATTACACTATCCCCAAGATTTGTTGTTAACACTACCCCACTTACTATAGATACTAAATATCCCGATGTGTCATAAAAACTAAATTGAATCAGTTACCTTAAAGAGCCTGGAAAGGCTGAAAAATCTCCTTCTCCATTTCAACTAGGTGCTAACAAAAGCATGTGTTCAACTAGCTTTACAACCGTTACTAATAGATGTTCACCCACGTGTGCCCCATTAATTAATTCTGCCCCGTGACCTCTCCCTATTAAGGTAACAAATCATGAAAAACTGTTTGCTAAACTCAAAAGACCATAATGCAAAGCGCTGTGCTAAACAAAACAAAACAAAAACGGACTGGAACCATGTGCTCGTTGTCATTCATAAACTTTCCCCACACCACATAAAAACAAACAGAAGACACAAAACCCATCCTAACTTAATCAAATTGCCCCTCCAACCCAATATCAATATCAGTCATAAATGTTTGGATTAATAGAGAAATTATAAGTAGGACAACTATGGGTACACCTTTGATAAGGATTGGTTAACATTGAAAAGAGTAGTTTACTGATCGGAAAAATCCGTCTTTCAGCAGTGCGACAGATTGGCGCGTAATTCACGTGCCGTATTGGACACTTTTAGAAAGTTGGCATTTTCTTATCCTAACCATTTGGCACCTGCAGCCTGTTCCTAGATCATAACACAAAGTGTAGTTGGTATTTGGCCTTTGTGTTTTCCTCCTAGGCAGCATCACAATACAGGATTTGGGTGTTGACAGGATGGGCCGTCTCTGGCATGATGGGGGATAGAGTTGTTACCTACCACACTTGCACTTCAAAGGCACTGGCCCAGCTCACACAAAGGACTTCACACTAGCCAACTGTGCCACTAGACAGACTGGGACCAGGGCAGGAAGGCAGAAAATTCCATACACCTCTGTAGGTGGAAACTCCATAAGCTTCACCCACTTCAAAGTGGACACAAGGTATGGAACGGGGACCCTCCGACCCACTCTTCAGTTCACTCCTGGACCTGTGGAAGGACTCTCAGAGGACCTTCTGCTGCTGTCACCTGCTGTGTACTTTAGGAGTCTCCCTTGCTGCACCATGAAGGGCTACTCTGCTGCATGAAGCCTTTTCTGAGCCCCCAGAGGTCTGCCCTGCTGCTTGAGCCCTGCTCTCATGCTTGTATCCAGTTCTTCCAGAGTGACTCCAAGGGCTAGTTGGCTGGCCTCAGTACTTCAGGGACAGAAAAGGCTCCAACTATCTTGAACCTGCACCTGGACCCTGCTTGTGTGAGTTCTGACCCTTCAAGTGGTGCCCTCCAGTCCTGGTCACTTGAAAGTGGTGGTAGAGGTGCCCAGATAGCCCAAATGCAAACCAGGGACTTGGAATTTTTTTGCCCAAAAAGTGCTCTGAGAACCTAGAAGAGACTGGGACCTACCTGCTTGGCGATCCACCCAAGGTACAGCTCCGGCTGGCCTGACTTCCTGGCAGCTCCTGCTACATTCTTCTCTGCAGCTGCAAATCCTGTTCAGCGGCTCCTTGCAGAAGGGGTATCTGACCCTATGGAGTCCTTGCTGGCTACAGCCCACAACTTTGTCAGCGACTGGTGCTTTGATCTTTTAGATGCTATTTTCTAATGGAAACTTTGAAAATTCATAACTCCAGTTCTACTGATTGGATGTTTGTTTCTTTGGTGTCAAATAAATTATAAAAATGTACACTATTTTTCTAATTTGGTGTGGGATTTTTCTTGTGTTCTGTTTTCACTTTGTTATAGTTTAAGTGCTGCATACATACTTTACACATTGTTTCTAAGTTAAGCCTGACTGATTTTGTGCCAAGCTACCAGAGGGTTAAACACAGGTTAATTTAGTGACTTTTTGTGGTTCACCCTGACAAGGATTGTGTCTGTTGCTCAAGTAGGGTTCACACCTTCCTCAACGAACAACCCAATTTCTCACACTGATGAATACCGATAAATAACGAACACCTTAACATCAGATTATTATCAAATGCAATAATTATCTCAGCCGATTTGGCCATAATGATACTCATCGTAGCAGTGGTCGGGTAGCAGGAAATGATCCTAGGAAGTGAGGGAGATGGAAATAAAGCAAACATACAACAATGTGTGCATTTAAGTGGGTCTTATTTGGTAATTTAACTTCCCCTTGAAACCATAGCACTCGCGTTATGCAAGATTTAGATGTTATTTTCTTGTTTTTATGAAGGTTTGATTTTGTGGAAATCCTTGCATATTTCAAGAACTTTGAACAACATGACATGCTTCAATTTGCTCTGCATACCTTGTATGTATAAAAACCCTCTCTACAAAGAAAACTTGTGGAGTAATAATTCTTCATATCTTCTGGCTATCAATTATTAGGCACATATAGTCAAAGAATGAATCAAACTGCAAATTGAGTTGGGATTTAATTTGGGTTGCTAGCCTGCTTAAATTGGCTTTATTATTGTTTCCTGAACCCTGATTCTTGATTTTGAGGTTTATGTTGGTAAACAGACATAATATCGAAACAAAAATATCGAATGGACACAATATCGAGTCCAAAATATAGAATGGACATAATATCGAATGGACATAATATAGTCGTTAAAAATATCGAAATTAAGGTAAGTAATATCGATTGTTAAAATATCGAAGTACATAATATAGGCATTAAAAAATATCGAATTTTTAATAATATCGAATTTTTCTAAGTGTATTGTATGTTAGTATATGTGTTAAAAGTGTATATTAGTTGTTGTAATGTATGTTTAATTTTTTAAAAGCAATGAATTTTATGTTATTTAATTTTGCGTAATTTAATTCCGTAGCGGGTAGTGGGTTTATAGGGGAATAGGGTGGGAAGTAATTTAATTAAAATTAAGGACATATTAATAAATATTAATTGGTATTGATAATTAATTTATTGTTAATTAATTATTAATTGGTAATTAAATTTTATTAATTGGTAATTTTTTTAATTGATTAAATGGTAATTATGTTAATTCTATTAATTAAATAGTTGTAGCGGGATGTGGGTTTATAGGGGAATAGGGTGGGAAGTAATTTAATTGAAATTAAGTACATATTAATAAATATTAATTGGTATTGATAATTACTTCATTGTTAATTAATTATTAATTGGTAATTACATTTTAATAATTGGTAATTATTTTTTTTTAATTCATTAATTGGTAATTATGTTAATTATATTAATTAAATAGTTGTAGCGGGATGTGGGTTTATAGGGGAATAGGGTGGGAAGTAATTTAATTGAAATTAAGTACATATTAATTAATATTAATTGGTATTGATAATTAATTTATTGTTAATTAAATATTAATTGGTATTTATTTAAATATTTATACAAATCTGGTAATGATTATTAATTGGTTGTTAATGATTTATTAATAGGTAATTAATTTTTAATAAATCATATGTATTGTATTTATAATAAACTAATTATTAAAGATTTTATAATTGGTAATTAGTGTTATTAATAATATTTATTAGTATTGATAATTAATTATTTTTTAGTAAAATATTAAAATATTACTTTCCCTACTGTTGCACTCTCTGGAGTGGGAATAGTAATTATTACCCCTACGCTATCCAACGCTTTCCCTACTGTTGCACTCACTGGAGTGGGAATAGTAATTTTTACCCCTACGCTATCCAACTCTTTCCCTACTGTTGCACTCTCTGGAGTTGGAATAGTAATTATTACCCTTACGCTATCCAACGCTTTCCCTACTGTTGCACTCACTGGAGTTGGAATAGTAATTTTTACCCCTACGCTATCCAACTCTTTCCCTACTGTTGCACTCTCTGGAGTTGGAATAGTAATTATTACCCCTACGCTATCCAACGCTTTCCCTACTGTTGCACTCACTGGAGTGGGAATAGTAATTTTTACCCCTACGCTATCCAACTCTTTCCCTACTGTTGCACTCTCTGGAGTGGGAATAGTAATTATTACCCCTACGCTATCCAACGCTTTCCCTACTGTTGCACTCTCTGGAGTGGGAATAGTAATTTTTACCCCTACGCTATCCAACGCTTTCCCTACTGTTGCACTGTCTGGAGTGGGAATAGTAATTTTTACCCTCCCGCTATCCAACGCTTTCCCTACTGTTGCACAGACTGAAGTGGTAATAGTAAATTTTACCGTCCCGCTATCCTACGCTAAAAATATTGAATATTTTTTATAAATATTACGTTAATATATTTATGTATTAAAAAATTAAAATGTATGTTTATTTTTTTAAGTTACATTAATTATTTATTAATTTTAAAGTTATTTAAGTATTTTTAAGTATGTTTTAGTTAATTATATATATTATTTCATTAATTTTACATTACTTTTAATACATTTAAAAAATTCGATATTTTGACTGACTATATTTTTTACAACTATATTTTGGAGTCGATATTTTTGTACTTACCTGTTTGTAGATAGGGAGTCGATATTTTGGCATTCGATATTTTTACTTCGATATTGTTGTAGGTCGATATTCTTGTTATCGATATTCTGTCAGTGATCCGTTTATGTTACCACTCTATTTATACTTCAGTGTAATCTGCTCAATTGTGTCCCTTCTGCTGGACCCTCAGTATTTTTTGTTCCTTTCTCATCCTTTGTTTCTTCCCATTAACAGTCCTGCCAACTTGTAACACTTTTCCACTGTGAGAGGAGGTGAACGGGTTTGAAGGGATGGTGCATTGTGCTGATCACAGACTGAAGCACTTATATCCGCCCCCATGACACAAGAAAAAGAAAAACAAAAGGTTCTGAGACTGCAGCCAATGTCCTGGGAGGTTCCAAACAGTAAAGGACATCAGCTGTGCAGTCTCCAGACACAAGCTGGAGGCTCAGTCTGTACAAGGGTCAGGGTTACCCAGATCACATAGAGTGCCATCATGTGATATTGACTCTTCACCCCAATTCCGCATGAAGAGAACTGATATCATGGGGCATTTTATGGCACCATATAAATTGGAAGGTTTGCACTTATTTGTCACCACCAAGGACCATCTGTTGGAAAGAGGAGGTAGCCTGCTTTGTCTATTTTTACCAACAAATACCTACATGGGTTCTGGAAGTAGGAGTGATGGAGTAGAGTGAGCCGATAGTATCCTCAATAGCATGTTATGTTATGTTATGTTACGAGTTTTGTAAAGCGCACAGCTGCCCCAGCAAAGGGGCATCCCAGCGCTAACAGGCAGGAATTGGGAGGCTACTTACAGAAGGCAGAGCCTAAAGCAAAGGGAAAAGGTGCGTTTTAATGGCCTTGCAGAATGCCAGATAGTTGTCCATCCTGCGGATGTGCACAGGAAGAGAATTCCAGAGTTTAGCAGCCAGGGTGCGGAAGGAGCATCCTCCTGCACGCACCCTCCTCACCCGGGGAACGACCGCCAGATGCTGGCCCAGAGATCGAAGTTGGCGAGTGGGTGTATAGGGTGAAAGCAGGTTTGCCAGGATACCTGGAGAGGAGAGATTCATAATTTTATAGGCGATGCAGAGGGACTTGAACTCGACGCGCCTCGCCACTGGCAACCAATGTAGTCAGCGGATGGCGTTAGTCGTAGAACAAGTTCTAGGAAGGCCAAGGAGAATTCTAGCCGCCGCATTTTGAACCCTCTGCAGGCGTAGAATTTCAGCCTTGTTAACCCCCAGGTAAAGTGAACTGGCATAATCCAGCCTAGACATGATGGAGGCCTGGATAATGACTTGACGAACAGAAGGGTCAAAGAAACCCAGCAACGGTTTGAGCCCACGCAGGAGTCCAAAGTAGGTCCCCGCAACTTTTTTGGTTTGGACCTGGAAGCTGAGGGCCGAGTCAACCCATACACCCAGATTTTTAACCACCTGTTTGGGGGGGGGGTGTACATCCCAAGGTCACAGGCCACCAGCGCTCGCTCCACAGCTCAGAGTCTCTCCCTACCAGCAAAACCTCAGATTTGCTGGCGTTAAGCTGGAGGCAGTTGGCAGTCATCCACTCTGCAACAGCTGCAAGATCGCTCCTGAACTTGAGAGCATCCTGCGTGGAGTCATCAGAGAGTGCTACTACCAACTGAGTATCATCAGCATATGATACTACCGTTAGTCCTCTGCTCCTGGCCACAGCTGCTAACGGTTGGACATACAGGTTGAATAGCGTAGGGCTCAACGCTGATCCTTGTAGAACCCCTTTTTTGATAGTATGTAGCAGGGAGGCGAAAGGGGGGGCCGCCACCTGGAAGGTTCTCTCAGAAAGAAAAGAGGCGAACCATCCCAGGGCCGGGCCCTCAATGCCAGCCTCCTCCAACCGTTGCAGCAGGATCTGGTGGGATACTGTGTCGAACGTGGCACTGAGATCTAATAAAATCAGTGCCGAAGTGCGCCCGATATCTAAGGCTACCCTCAGATGTTCGGTCACAGCTAGGAGAGCAGACTCCGTGTTGTGACCCGTGCGGAAACCATTCTGAGAGGAGTCAAGCGTGCTGTTGTATTCCAGGAAACCTGTCAGAATGGAGTTAATGTAAGCCTCAGCGATCTTGGACACCCAAGGCAGGAGAGAGATGGGGCGAAAGTTCTCTGGTTTGGCGGTGTCCAATGTAGGTCTCTTTAACAGAGGGACCACCCTGGCTTGTTTCCAAGCCCTAGGGATGACCGCCATGGACAGGGACATGTTAATCAACTGACACAGAGGTGTAAGGAGCAAAGGTAGAGATTTCCAAAATT
Source organism: Calotriton arnoldi (assembly GCA_963921515.1). Classification (NCBI taxonomy): domain Eukaryota; kingdom Metazoa; phylum Chordata; class Amphibia; order Caudata; family Salamandridae; genus Calotriton; species Calotriton arnoldi. Next base: position 776,577 of record CAWUFW010000965.1, read on the forward strand.
GCTCAGGCTTAAGAGGATCTGCAGGAGACCCTGATTTAACCCTGCTGCATAACGTACGCAACTCATCCTGGGAGATCGAAGGGAAGACAGCGAGTGTGCGGGTGGAGAGGGGTCTATGAACGGGACCTAAACTCATCGAGGTGAGAGGGAAGGTCCTATAGATGTTCTCCACCTTCTTGATGTAGAAGGCGGCAAGATCCTCACATTGCTGTCAGACGAAATCAAAGGCGCTGTAGATGACCCTGCCGCTATAAGATCTTTAAGTATAGAAAAAATACTTTTAGCGGGATTGCTGATACTCCTGATTTCGTCAGCAAAATAGGCCGCCCTTTCCTTCTGGATGGCCCTGTGATAGTTTGTGATGGCTGCCTGATAATGCCCCTTCAGGACCGGGTCGTAATCCCGTCTCCATGCCCGTTACAACCTTTTGCATGCTTTCCGCATAGTAGCGAGCTTACTGTTGTACCATGGACTGGATTTACTGTTGCGTTTCTTAGACCACTTTGCAGGGATAAGTGTATCAAGAGGCCGCCGAATCCAGTCAGATAGAGCTTTATCAGCTGTATCAAGGTCATCCGGCATGCTGAGGGTATGCATAGAGAGGAGGGCGTGAAATTGATCAATGTTCAGTTTGTGCCAGGGACATTTAAATGATGACTTCTGAACCACCCTCTGAGAGGGCTCTACCCCCGAGAGTGTCATGGGTATCAGATAATGATCGGACCAACTCATCTGGATAGGAGTATTAACTGTGAGGGCAGGAAGATTAGAGAAAACTGTGTCAAGCAAGTGGCCTGCAGAATGGGTGCGGCCTAGAACCAGTTGAGTCAGCTGAAAGGCAGCAAGGTCTGCTAAGAAATTGCCCATATCCGAGTCATGTGTACTATCCAAATGCATGTTCAAGTCACCAATAATGCTAAAATTGGCAGATCTCATATCCAAAGAGCTAACTGCATCAGTGAGTGCTGCCCTAAACTCTTTAGACGGCCCCGCCGGGCGGTAGACCAGTAACTAACCCTGGGCGTAGGTCGTGGAGTCGCGCTACGTGAAGCTACGCGGAGACGTCGAAGCGCTACGCGAGCTACGCGAGCGTGCGTAGTTGCTTGTCGCGCCCGTTCGCGATGCGTTTTTCTTCTTCGGGAACGCGTTGTGCGTGTTCGGGACGCTGTTTGCGTGCTCGGGGGATAGTATCTCGCGAACTTACCCATGCGGTCGCCTATGGGCGCGGCCATCTTGTTTTTCACTTGCCCTGCCCGTTCGCGATCCCTTATTTCCTGTTCCGGGTCGCGTATAGCGTGCTCGCGATGCGCATTTCATGTTCGGGAACGCGTCGTACGTGTTCGCAACGCTTTTTGCGTGCTCGGGGAGAAATATCGCGCAAACTTACCCACGCGGTCGCGAAGGGCGCGGTCATCTTGTTTTTCACTCTATGCTATGGTTCTGGGCCTGCTTTTCTATCCTCCCTCAATCTTTGCAATCCTTAGTTTTTTACACTGTTTTTCAATTTTTCTTTATTTCTTATCTATCTCTCTCTGTGCCTAAGTCTATATTTTGCATTTATTTCTACTTTTTACTGTGTTTTTTTACTTTTCTACTGTTTTATATAACTTTCTTCTTTAAGCTCCTACTTCTTCCCCTAACTTTATTTTTCCCTTCTAACTTTTCTTTTCCGCCTCCTCCCACACACCCCAGAACCATGGCGAAGGGTAGCAGCAGCAGTAACGGCTCCAAGGGCAAGGCGCGTGCGCCCAAGAGCCGCCTGCCTTGCGGCAGACTGCGCCCTGCAGGGGTGCAAGCCCGGCAGCTTTTTAGTGAGGCGGAGGTGGCCGCCCTTGTTTTTTTTGTTCAGCGCCACCTCCCCTTGACCTTGGCAGCAGGCGGCAGGCCAGGCTCCGGGTACCCTACCCAGGAGCGTCACCGCCGGTGGGCGAAGGAGCGCCGGGCAGTGTTTCGCTGCTCAGGGGTCCGGCGCACCCATAACCAGCTGGCACACCGGTGGTCAGACATCCTGGACCGGGAGCAGGACCTGTTGGACCTGCTAGGTGTCGAGGTCGTGGGGCTTGGTGAGTAGCTAATATATATAGTAGTATAAGTATTGTGTATAATTTTTTTACGAATAACAAGAATACTGCTGCTTACATTGCAGGTAAATTACATTTCAAAATCTTCTGTGATTGTAGGACACAGGTGCTGGGCGCTACTCTTACTTGTTTGCAACTTTGCGCTCGCTTGTCCTTATTATTATGTAAGAGTTTACTTTAGAGAACTTAAGTTAGGTAATGCTATTGCTAGAGAGACTCTAGTCCTTCCTTTGTCCTCCTGTCAAATAGTGGTGGATGGATTGATATACTAGGTTTAGTTACTATTAGTTGATAATTTTTGAGCGGTCTGCGTGACGCATCCTCTGTCACTGAGTGCTGCTTACCCCAGTCCTTAGTAGAACCTTTTGTAGTTTGTTTAGTGAGTGGTAGGCTTAGCAGTGTCAGTCAGTAGCAGAACATCAGACGCAACCAACCAACAATTTGGTGTATGCACAAATTTATGCATGTGTCCTCCTTCTCATCTATGCATTTTTGAGGGCTAAAAAATGGAAATGCAGACTTAGTGAACAATTGGCCAGTCTGGAATAGGTGGGCTAGGTCAGGTGGTACTTAGGCTTAGTTAGTGTTCTGGATTTTATTTGAATCAATCAGAATGGAACACTGAATTAGTGTTCCTAAATAAGTAGACGGTCCGTGAATCCCGCAAGCCAGTAGTCGATCGGATTAGATATGTCAATTTTATTGCAATTTTTGTTTCCTAAAACGTTTTTCGAGCGTTTTTTTAGATAATTTATTTGTTTCACAGCAATTATTAATGTTTGTGTCTTTCTTTATTATATCTTACATGATCACTGATCTGTAGCACCCAGGGGCAAGAAGACGGGGTCCGAGTCGGCGGGACAACCACCAGAGGACCGCTCCTCTACCGAGGGACCTGCTGCTGGCCCCAGTAAGTCCTCCAGTGGTTAATATTAACAATTATATTGCCCTAACTTTTACTGCACCTTATTTTTTCCGAACTATTAATTCTGGTTCCACTTCCTAATTCTATTTTTTACAAAAGCTTCTTTGATCTTGACTTGACTATCTGTTTCTAAATTCTGGTTATCCCTGCCTCTAAGTTCTAACTGCCTCTGCTATGAATGTCTGTACTACTACTATTAGTCTGTCGCTAAGCTTGCACAGTTTGCCACTCTTTATTTTACGGTTTTGAATAAAATCCAGATTGACCAATAGCTCTAGCCACTGAGTCCAGTCCTTTGGGTTGTCCTCTTCTAGTCTTCTTAATCTTGAGGCTTTGACAATTACCACAAACAAAATGCCCAACCAGATATTTGACTATTTTTGATAGGATATAGCACATACTACTACTGATGTGGGGATTCTGCACAGCCACATACAGAACTATGCACAAGAAAATAGGATGTTGGTGATGGGAGGTTGGACCTTCCTCACACCTCAGTCAGAAGTGAACCCACAATCCCCTGAACGACTAGCTATAGTGTCTCATTAGGTCCCCGAACCCCCACCCGAAGATACCCAATGATTAAACAACCCAGAACAGATAACACCCTTTCGCTCACTCACTCGTGTAAGTCCACCACCACCACACCAAATACCACAGAGTCTATGTGTAAGTTCAAAAGGTTTATTTTCAACTAACAAGCTCTGTATGTTGTTCTATACAATTCAGTGTACTCCAGCCAGCTCCAACAGCAAAATGCATAAGATTAAAACAATAAACATTGTTACAAGTGCATGATAGAAGACAAAAGATCTGTGCGAATTCTGGGAGACTCCTCACCGTAGAACGTAGAATTACTGGTTACATGTATCATTCATAAGCTCTGCAAATCTCTGGTTCGTAGAAGGGAATCTTCTGCCTGTTATGAGAAAAATGGTGCACGTTAGATAGTATAATGCAAGCATTTCTCAGTCATGCCAAAAAGTGTAACATGTTACTTATGGCTAAGCAATACGGACTAACCGAACTCCATAACAAAGTGGCTTGTTTTTCGACCTCTTGTACGCAACGCTCAGACAGTAGCTGTATGAGCTCATGTGGGCTCAAAAGGCGTCTTACTGTTACTGCACAACAAGCTGCGAGGTAACATGCGCAAAAGACATGAAGCGAAAAATGGTTGCATGGCTCAGGCTAACTTTGCAAAGAGTAGAGTATACTATAATAACGACCCTAGGGACCAAAACACTACTAGTGTCTACTGACTCTACTCTAGTACCCGATTTGGACTAGTGATGTATATGTATGTATTAACTTTTTTTTCATTCTTGCTAGTGAAAACGAATAAATAGGGGGAGGTGTACAGGCATCTAAAAATGTGTCATGTTTTTTTCTAGGCGTACTAGCGACCACCAGTGCCGGCGGGGCCAGCGGCGATGCGACCATTCCGATGGGGGCAGGAGATGCGGCACCTGCAGGAGCTACAGGGGGTGAGCCAGCAGCAGTGGCGGGCGGTGGTAAGTTATATTCATTACTTATTGACATTGCACTAGCTGGAAGGGTGTTCACTTCACTCACTGTACTGTTGTTGAGACTTATTAGGTATGAAGTTGTAGTGAACATTATACAACGGTTGAAGAAGACACCCTTTACTTAGCATTAGCAATGCAGTAGCAATAGCATTAGCAGCGTGACTTGATTAACCAATGGCCTCTTCTATCTGACTCCAACTCAGCTGTGAAAGTTTTATGGAGAAGACTAAAAGTCAGATCAGATGACCTTGATGGATGTGTTGAACAAAAAGGGAAAGAAGGGTGGAAGGAGGAAGGACGGGCGAGATTTAATATGACTGGCAGAGAAGGATACGTTGGAAGCATGGATAGGTGGCTGATAGGAATCAGATGCATGTGTTGTTGAAGGATGGGTGGAAGGTGAAAGAAGAATGGATGCCTGCCTGGGTGGGCGACACAGTATGGGTGGATACTGTGGATAGCAAGAATCATCAGCGGTGTTTGGGTGAAACTCAAAGCCAAGGCAAGCAAGGAAGGAGTGGATGCATGGGTTGTTGTTGGTGAAAAAAGTAAGGTTTGTGGAGAGATTAAGAAGAATGATAGACATTTACTTAGAATGGATGGATGCCTGTATGTATTCATCATAGACAGCATAGGTGGAGACTGTCGCAGGATGCAGAGTCTTAGTTTTAAGGGAATGTAAAAGAAACCGCGCCAGAGTAGCAAAGCCGAGGGGAATACAAGTTGTATTTTCAGAATACAGTTGACTCACAATAGTTTGCAAGCACATCATATATATTGTGTATAGTTAGTTATCAAGCGCCTTCCTTCGACTCCGAGGACCACTCCCTACCTATGGTAATTTATTTTCGAATGTGTCAGCCAGCCTGCAAAGGGTGGCCTATCTGTTGGTTACACAGTCAATCAAAACAAAGTACCTTATGCAGTAGCGGTCGGTGGTGGGAGTGCTGCCGGGTGCTGATGTGGGGAGGGGCAGGGTGGGGGGTAGTAAACAATGTATTACGCGGCCAAATACAGATAACTTTACTGTAAACATAAAAATAAATAAAGCGAATTTCATTGTGCGCACTGCACTGCCAAATGCAATGCAGTGCGCGCAACAAAATTCATTTTATTTATTTATATGTTTACTTACCTGTAATTGGCCGTAATGCATAGTTTACTACCCCCCACCCTGCCCCTCCCCACGTCACCACCCGGCAGCACTCCCACCACCGACCGCTACTGACCTTATGTCGTCGTCCCATATATAAACAATGATCATTGGATCAGATATATAATCTGCCCTTTTGTAGTAGCCAGGGTACTGTGAAAGTGAAATTGACCAATTGCCCTTCATGTAACAGAGAGAGTATGGCCAGTGCCACCCGTAATAGAAAATACGAGCTTCCCCACCTGCAGACAGTAGTAAATAAAACTAACGTGAGTCTGCGTCATGACTCGTATGTTTGTCTTGGGTGCAAGCATAGATGACTGAGCTGGCATGCCGGCTACAACCAGGTTATGTAATTTCGCTAAACTAGAGATAAGAAGAAGACTAGTGTACTGTGTACTGGAGTCCATAGTGCTAGTATAATGCCTGAAACTCCCACAAATGTTAGAGGCCAAGGAAGTGGGAGGATAGATAGATTATTACCACAAATGTTATGTACTGTGCTTCTTGCTAGTGCTACTGTGCCACTATGTGTTGAATTAATTTTGTGTTACTGTTTTGCTAAGAGTACTGGTTACAACAATATTCTTTTTCCTTCTTGATATAGATAGTACTCCTTCCCAAGAAAAACCATCCCAGAAGGAGTTGGCAGCCAGGGCCCGGCGCCGGAAACTGGAGGCCATCTGTGAGGAGTACCGGTGGCTGGTGGCTCAGGAGGAGGAGGAGGCGGCAGCAGCTGCAGCCTCCTCCGATGCCCCGGGCCCCAGCCAGGCCCCACCTCCAGTGGTACGGCGCCGCGGTCTGGCAGCCGCCCGCCGCCGCAATTCTCTATCAGCCAGCACTGCTGTCTCCCACCCTGGATGCCACTGCAGGGCATTTCGCCGCCAGATGCTCCTCCGGATGTCACGGCTAGAGGAGCAACTAGAGGAGCGTGTCAAAATACTAGTGGACAAACACCTAAAAGCCCGCCGAATATAAGAAAAACTATAGGACCCTGTTGGATTGCCCCTTTTTTATTCCTTTTGTTGGTGGGTGGGAATTGGGCGTTGGGGTTTCTGGACATTCTTTGGACTTTTTTCGTTTTGGACATTGGTTGGGGTTAGGGAGAGGGTGGGTCAGGTGTGGGATAGTTTATTTTTGTTAGGGTAATAAATTATATTTATACTTAAACATACAATGTTAATGTTTTGTGGGGGGTTTTACGAATTTACGTCACATGGTTTCCTTGCTGCTGCAGGGCCGCAGCCAGTGTTTGATTTAAATAATCTGCCGATGATGTAACACAAAGAGATAGATGCGGTACCCCTCACTGAGTTATTTGTCCTACTAGTACTGTCAGTCTCTCCTCCTAGTCCATTATACCTCCCACCAAACTTATCTTACCTGTGATTGATGATGATTAAGTTCGGCACAGCAATGGCTGCATGGTTTCCCAAGAGAATGGAGAAGATGCCATGGTTGTGGTGGTAGTAGTAGACACTGGCAGTAGCATTTGCAAAAAAATAAAAAAGAGACAGTCACTTGCCTGAGAGCGACTGTGGGAGGAGTAGTAGAACGAAGTAAAGTACAGTACAGAAGAAGACTGCCAAACAAACAATATTGCATTTGCAACTGCTAAAGTCAAATAAAACATAATGGTGGCGGGGACAGCCTAGTACAAGAAGTTACAAACTGTAGTTGTGTCGAGTGAGTCACTTAACTTAACACAATCGTAATTCGTAACCTTTACTGCTGTGTGGTAGGATGTTGATGATGAATCCAATCAATGCCAGCAATTAATTATGATGTATTAGGTGACGGTCCCTTTGGAAAAAAAATTGGCTTGCACATAGACTGAGCATGGGTGGGCAAGCAGAAGAAGCTCCTCGCCCTGCCTTGAAATTGAATTAGTGTTGCTTTCACCACATCAGCCCCAGCAAGCGTGTGATCAAGTGGTGTACATTTTATGTAGTCACATCACACCTCAATATAAATCACAGCCCGGGGGAAGAGGGTTAGGGTTTGATGAATGGATGGGAGGGAGGGTTTGGGGAAAGGTTTGACAAAGAAAAACAGTACGCATGGACACAACAAAAGCAAAGCGCAATCTTGGCAGATGACCATGATCTTATCCAATAAATCTATAAAGGGAGAAAAAGGAAATGCATGCATGATGATGAAGATAACTTGATGGTTAATGAGTAGAACTTACTAACTACTACTAGACAATTAGACAGTACAGGGCAGCAGTATATTCTATGCAATTTGCCTTGCCTGTGATATGCCCTCAGAGACCCAAATTCCATGTTGTACCGGGCTTACTTTTAAAGATAGCAAAGAAAATTAAAAAATAGTTGTAGGGATCAATTAGCAAACAAACAACAACACAACACACAGTCGTAATGATTGAAGAGAAAAAAGGATTCAAATTAATTAAAAGACGAATGATGAATGATACTAAAGTTACTGTATTATCCTGGTCAAATTGTGGAGTTGAATCTCGTCCTTCCTCTTGGTCCTATCTTCCATGGACGCTCCGCACATCAATCTTGGGTGCCACTGCCTGCCTGATGCGGATTGGTAAGGTAAGTGTGAGTTGTGTCTCCCAGTATAGCACAGGGTAAAGGCCGGCCTGTAAGTGTAGATGGAAAAACAAAAGGGGTATTGAAAAATCAATGAATAAAAAAAGCATCAATTACGGTGGAGTCCAAGAAGAGAAGAGAGAACACTTTCAGACTGAGGCGGCTTGGATATATCGTGTATATTCTGTTTACAGCATTAAGCTACAACAACAGGACAGAACAGGCCCACCACAGCACCAGCCGGTGACCCAACCTCCATTTACCTTAATTTTTGACAGCGCCAGACAAAAGGCATATACAGCAACCTAGCATTTTCAAAATTAAGTGACAAAATCAATGCGCCGCTGTCAGTCATATGACTACACTCGACTCCACCACTACATGGACATGTAGGTCTGCTGTGTTTACTTTCTTGTTGAATTGTTGTGTTTATGTTTACCTCTTATGCCACTTCATGAAACGCAGTTATTCCTTCAATCATCTCCGATCCAACTGACTGACTGCGTGCAAAGATAGTATGGTCATTATCATGGTGTGGTACGTGTTGTCCAACTCCAACTCAGTCTGTAGTGACTCCGATTAAGTCCATATTCCATATTAAAAAATTGCAACAGATATTGGCCTGCACCTGCAGTAGTAGGAGTACAATTTGGTTATTAAACAACAAGAAGGGAAACATTGACTGTCACTTGAGTCACTTTCACTTTGTAGATTAACTAGTAGAGTAGAGTTCGACTTCATGCACAACATCAACACAACAAACAACAGCAATCGCTCAGAGTCAGCAAGCATCCAATGCATGCCTTCATTACCTGTCTTGCTCTTCTCTTTGGCTGTCAGATCATCAGATGCCTAGTTCTGACAGGTGTGTGTTTTTTTTTTAACGGGGCAGTGGCCTCATCATTATTCCACATTCATTTTGAGTGTTAGTCGCTGTTTCGGTTTTCGTCTTATTCATCTGTGGCACTTTGTCACAGTTTAATTTGCTTCACATGGTCAGCACTGTGATGATGGGCCGCGGCCTGGGTAGCGCTCATTGCTGGTCAATTGAGTTTGCACAAATGTCAGCAAGTTTCTTCGAAGAGTCTTGTCTTTCTCTGCCAAGTACCTTCTGTCCTGAAAGTGAGGAGCTTTGGATGCCTGCCGAGGCTGTAGCCTTCGGACAGTGATGAGTTTACTTTTGGATGCCTGCCCAAGTTCTGACAGTGAAGAGTTGTGGATGCCTGCAGAGGCGGTAGCCTTCGGACACTGATGAGTTTCGGCTCGGAAACAAAATGTAGAATAGCTATAGTCACGTTTCACTTCTTATGGAGGGACTGTTAAAGGCAACATTTCTTGTACTCCAATGTCTGGCTTGATGGAAATGTACTAATTAGGGCGAGACAGGAAGATGAAGCAGGACTCTGAAGAGTGGACAGTTAAATGCACAGACGTGCAACTCCAATAGGGAAATAAAAAGAGAAGACGGTGGTGATGGATTTGTTGTGATTTGATTTGAACCAGAAAGATAGATACACAGACAAATAAAGGAAGGAAGAAAGTAACAATTTGAAAGCCTAGTTGTCAGGGAAGAGGAGCTCGTCCTCAAACTCTGGTGGTTCGGACAGAAGTAGGTCCTGTAACCCACTACTTACGTCATCCAAGTCGCTCTCCTCTTCCTGCTGTGATTCACGTATTTTGTAATCCGGTGGTATAAAGTGCTGATTCATTTTGATCATGGTTAACCTCTCCACGCTTTTGGGCGAGAGGCTGGTCCTTTTCAAAGTTACAATGGCACCAGCAGCACTGAAAACACGCTCAGAAGAGACACTTGCGACAGGGGAAGCCAGATACTTTATCGCCAGCCTGCTGAGCACTGTCCATTGGCTTCTTTTCCCATACCAATACACCAATGGGTTTCGATCCATGAAGACCTAAGTTGGGTCATCCAGATAGGCCTGGACCGTCCGCTCAATGTTCAGGGGTGCTCCGATGTGCTCGGCCTGTTTTGCCTTTGCATCAGCACTGGACTTACCATACCCCTGCCGTAGAAACCAATCAGTTGCCGATTGTACTGTGGATGATCCTGTTCTTGCTGTTGTTGATGTTATTGTTGGTGTCGGTGACTGCTGGGAGGCAAACGCCCTGCCCTCAGGCTCCGAAGTAGAACTTGACTCTGGATGCCCTGTAGTACTTGTTATGGCCTGGGGTGGGGGGCCTGTAATTAACAGCCGTTCGTTTTCGAAAATAGTGGCTTCCTCAACTATCAAAGTTTTGTAGTTGGCAACATCCACTTCCGAAAAAGGAATTACTGCCTTACTGTTCAGAAATACTTTGTACCGTGGATCCAAAATTGTGGCACTAATGTAATGTTGTTGTGACACAATGTTATTTTTAATCCTTGTATTTACAGATAAGCGAGCTGCTAAGGACTCCGCCAAATGATATGCGTCTTGTTTGTCATCCACACCTGTGTACATTTCAGACACCTCCTTCGGCTGTTGCTCTAGCATGTGCAACAATGGGATAGCTTGGCCCATAGTACAGTCCTCCCTGCTGACTTCACGTGTGAAGATCTCAAAAGGAAGTAGCATCTCAGTCAGGCATTTAATGAGGTCCCATTGACCCATCACAACGGTCATGCCTCTCACAGTAGGTTCCCCTAATCTTTGCTTGACATAAGCATTGAGTTGTATGTACAGGTCAAACAGACGATCAAGCATGTAATAAGTTGAGTTCCAACGTGTTGGCACCTCCTGGATGAGTGCTTTGACTGGCATTTTATGCTCACGTTGAATGACCCTCAGCTGCTTCCGGGCTTTAAAAGAATGGCTGAAATGTGTGCATATTCTTCTGCAGGTGGCCAGTAAGTTGCTGACTTTGGATTCATTTTTCAAAAAGTCTTGAACAACAATGTTAATGCAGTGTGCCAAACACGGGACCCTGAAATAGCCACCATCGCCCATGGCCTTAACTACATTACTGCCATTGTCCGTGGCACTCTGCTTCAAGGCTTTTCCAAGCAATTCCAGCACGTCGTGATGTAGTGCTGGAACAGCAACTCTGGAAAAATAGTAGCGGCTGGGAACATGCCATTTTGCGCAGATGGTTGACACAAATTCCAGAAAACCCACCCCTTCAACAAAAGAAAAAGGGAGAAGGTCCAGTGCTAACATTTTAGCCAGCTTCGCATTGTACAAACGTGCTATTGGGTGGTTGCGTTCGTACTGCCCCTCCCCCCCAAACATGCTGATAATGGTAGGCTGCATGGTTTTCCTTTCTCTTAGGCTCAACAACGCACTTTTTTTCATTGCGGTACTCCTTGGTGTCTCAGGCTGACTCTTACTCTTGTGCCACTGAGATGTTGCTGAAGATGTGGGCGACGTTAACACTGCACTGCTGGGGACAGGGAGACTTTGTGTACCACTACCAGAGAGAATGTCTCCCTGTCCTTCCTCTTCCACCGTGATCGGATCTTCTACTCCTTTATCCCCACCAACACCAATGGTTGCAGTTTTTATGCCGCGAAGGTGGTCCTCCCAGCTGATCAAGTGGTGTTTTTTCAGATGGGTCATTTGGCCTCCGGTACCATAGTTTGTACCAAGCTTACCACGACTAACAGAGGTATTACAAATGGAGCATATAGCAATGTTCTCCTCCTTTTCGCTAACCGTAAAGAAGTCCCAAACTGGGGAGCTTAACTTTTGCCTCTTGCTGGAGGTGCCACTTCCAATGCCGGATGAACTGGAGGGTGTGTGTTGAATTTGACTCTGTGCTGTACCACTACCTACTTCTTCTGAGGTGGTGGTTGTGCTGGATGTAGGTCGCTGCCGGGCCTTTGCTAATGCAAATATGGAAGCTGTAGGTCGTGTTGGTGTTACCAGGCGTAATTTTATTTTCTCCCAAAAAAGGTATTGGGTGGCACACCAGACTTAAGTGTCACTTCCTTCTTCTGTTCCTTCTTCTCAATAGCAACTTTCTTGGTACTGGAGGACCTGGTACCTGCTTTCTTTGGGCCCATCTTCTTCAGATGTCAGCAGCACTCAGTTGCATAGATGTCTGGTCAGGTCACACGTCACGTTGTGTACAGCAGCAGGATGTCTGTCAGGCAGTGCAACGGGCAATGATGACACACCTCCTCCTCAGTCTTTGTGCACCTAAAAGCAAAAAAACCAGAAGAACATCAGTCAAACGATAGCACAAATCAAACTAATATAATATAGAACTTAGTGTGTGGTTGCCTCAATTATTAAATTTTAGAAACTCAGTGAACAACAACAGTGTAGCCATTTTTGAGACTTTGACAACAAGGCCAGGGCTTTCCTGGTGTACTGTGTAGTGTGTACACTCTGGAAGAATAAGAATAGCAAAGAACAAAAACTAAAATGTAGTGGAGCATGTTTGGCCTAAATTTGTGCATCACGTGGGATTTATGCAGCATCAGGGAGGTGCAGCTGGCAATGGGGATGGATTTGGAAGCAGTAAGACAAGAGGAACAATGGAAAGACACGCAGGCCTATGTGGCAAAAACAGCACACTACTAACTACCACCACAAAATGGCCCCCAGCAACATGGTGATTCACAGGCACAAGGCACGGCAAACAATGAACTCAAGCAGGCCTATATATGGCCAGACAAAGGATGCCTGATAAAACACACACAGCTTTAATGCAAAAACTAAAATCCACATGGCTAAAAACAGTTTGGAAAGTTAGACAACCACTACAACAACACATACACACGCAAAAAAGGCATTTATTTAACACACCCAAAAAGTGAAATAGACCCCCAAAAAAAAACACATTTTGCAATTCAATCCAATGCCATCCATGGCCTAAATGATGTCAAAATTCCACAGACAACACAGAAACAGTTTTTATGCACCCATGATGACTACCTCTGGGCCTACTGGCAGACTAGGCCGCAAGCTTGGAGGCCTATGGCAAAAGCACAGTGGCTGGTCCCACAAAATGGCCGCCACCACATGGCCAGGCCACCCACAACAACAAGAAAAGGAAGACAAGACAGACAATGCAGGCCTATGGCAAAAGCACAATGCCTGGCTTTACAAAATGACCACCACCCACATGGCCAGGCCACCCACAGTAACAAGAAAGTGAAGACAAAGGACTGGACCAGGAAGTTGGAGACTCTGGGCAACTTCCTTCCTCTTGAAAAAAATTGTAAAAAAAAAAAGTGACTCCTTGCTCACAAAACTACATCTAAATGACAACCTGAGGAGTTTTTTGTGCAAAATGAACTAAATCATCATTTTCGAGAAGGTTTTATGCTGCTCGAGAGATATTCTTCGCCAGATTGTAAATTCTGCGTGTTCGGCATCGCGATCGTCACAAAAAGTCGTTATCGCGCGCGCAAAACGTATATTGAGCGCGCGAAGAAGATAAAAAGTGTAAGTCCGCGTTGTCGCGCAGTGCGGAGTTGCCCAAAGTCCGCGAGCTGAACGCCCAGGGTTACCTACTGGCTGAAAAGGCCTATTTATTTAACACACACCCAAAAACTGAAATATCACCCCAAAACCCACATTTTACAATTCAATCCAATGCCATCCATGGCCTAAATGATGTTACAATTCAACAGACAATACAGAAACAGTTTTTATGCACCCATGATGCCCATGATGCCTACTGGCAGACTAGGCCGCAAGCTTGGAGGCCTATGGCAAAAGCACAGTGGCTGGTCCCACAAAATGGCCGCCACCACATGGCCAGGCCACCCACAACAACAAGCATAAGCCAAGGGGAACAAAGAAAAGACATGCAGGCCTATATGGAAAAAGCAGCACACTACTAAACTACCACCACAAAATGGCCTCAAGCCACGTGGTCACTCACAGTCACAACAGGCCATGGAAAACAATGAACTCAAGCAGGCCTATAATAAGACCAGACAAAGGAGGCCTGCTAAACAACACAGCTTTAATACAAAAATGCAAAAACAAAAATCCACAGGGCTACGAAAGGTTGGAAAGTTACACAACAAGCACACACACACAACCAACAAAGGTATATATTACACCCAAAAAGTGAAATATACCCCAAAAACCACATTTACCAATTCAATCCAATGCCATCCATGCATGCCCTACATGATGTTTAAATTCAACAGACACCACAGAAACATGCACCCATGGGTACCTCTGGCTCTGGGCCTACTGGCTGAAATTCCAATCAAAGAAAAACAACTAGGCCCCTACTGAAACTACAGGCCACAACAATTAATTTTAAAAACGATGAAAATCCCCCAAAAATGTAGGTACAAACAAGCCCCAATCAAACAAACAAGTACACCAATTCTCCAACTTACTTGTAAAATCTCAAATCCAAAAGTCCTCAAATCCAATCCAATGGTATGATGCAGCAGACAGACACAAAAAGTGATCCTTCCAGCTCCAAATCCAAATGAAAGTGAACAGCACATGGACAAAGCACTGAGAGGAGCCTGCTGGACAGGAACAGGAAGTTTGAGAATCAGGGGCACTTCCTTCCTCTTGGAAAAAAAGTAAAAAAGAAAAAGGACTCCTTGCACAAAAAACTACAGCCAAAACACAATCTGAGGAGTTTTTGGAGCAAAATCATCATTTTCGAGAAGGTTTTATGATGCTCGAGAGATATTCTTCGCCAGATTGTAGTTTCTTCGTGTTCGGGATCGCGATCTTACCAACACTGCCGCCGGAAGTCAGATCACGCGTCCGAATGACGTGTTCGCGTTCGCACACTCTCGCGGGATCGTGCGGCCGGATTCCAAATCTCGTGGCGCCCGCAAACGGATAGGAAGTCGCGTCGGCGAACGCAGAAACACGGTAGGTCGTTACCGCGCGCGCGAGAACGTATATTGAGCGCGCGAAGAAGAAAAACAGCTACGCTACGCCACAAATTGCGTAGTGCTCGGTAACTTCGTGCTCTACGCGAATCGCGAAGTTACTGAAACTACGCAAACTCCGCGAGCGTAGCGTGGTTCACCGCCCAGGGTTACCAGTAACCCAGACATAGTATAGCTGGAGTTAAAGGAGATCCCAAATCGCGCGCACTCACAACCAACCAAGGCCTCTTTTGCAAAGGTGCAGGTGTAGCAGGATTTAAAAATAACTGCGACACCGCCACCTCTCGTCTCTCTGTTGAGAGTCGCAATGCTGAAGCCCTGAAGCATAAGGTCTACAGGGTGAAAGTCTTGCCCCGTATGTGATGGACCAACATTGTGAGATGCATCTGGAATCAGGCAACAAGGAGCAGGTCCAGGTGGATTTGCAGGAGGTGATGGTAAGTCAGGGTTGAAGACTTCTGCCCCTGATAAGGACCTTGCACTACCAGTTCTTTTGGTTGGATTAAGGTGCATTCACTTTCAACAAGGATTTGAGAGAAGTGAAAATCTGCTAGAAACATTACATTTTAAAAGTTTGGGTGGAACAAGAAAAAGACATTGCACATGTTTCCAAATTTTGATTCATGAAATGCAGATAATGACGTCTGTGTGAAGTTTCTCTTTAGCACCAGAAAAGTTGCATTTATAGATAAGGCAGTGAGCCAGGTGGACCATGACAATCTGCAAGGGGGAGGGGGTAGTGTTCTGTTGAGAAGGAAGGCACAGTTTGTGTGGCCAAAGCAAAACAGAAGAACTAGTGGCAGGAGACATTGAAAAAGGAATTAGAGAGGACATGATATTGCAGTTTGGGACCATTGTACTATACATTGAGATTTATCCAAACATAGACTCTCCTGACAACAAAGCCTTCCTGGTAGAGATGAGCAGGGTTGGTCACTGAAGCAGCATTTAGGGAGCATGGAGTTGCTTCTGTGCTTTAATGAACTCATTGGTTTTTCTCCTCCTAAACCAGCAATGATAATGCTTATTGATATGATTTTGTTTTTCTGCTCTCAGATGGAAACCAGCAGAAGAAGGATCCTCACCTCTGGTGCTCTTGATGATAACTGTATATCAAGACAGTGTCTCCATCCTGTCAATCACTTGTTGATCAAGAAGTATGTTGCTCAGGCCCTGTGGGAGGCCTAGGTGGTGCAGATCCATGTCCTCCACTTATGACAGTTAGATCAGTCAGAGGCATGGTTTGACTGGGACAGAAAATAGGCCCAGGCTCCCATATCAAAGTTCCCCCCATTAGTGAATTAGATAGCTAAACTAAAAGTGGCCCCAATTAGTGAATTAGATAGCTAAAAAAATGGAACATGTTTGCACATTTCCTACAGTTTTGAACTTGTGAAGACACAAGTGTTTTGCACGGTCTGGAAGCCTGCATGGATTTGAGCTTGCTGTAGGCAATGTTTGTTTTAATGTCAGTGAAATCAACAGTAAAAACTGGCCCAGCAGACCTTAAAACAGTCCCACTAGCAGCCAATCAACCGTCCCACACAGTGACCTGTCAGATCAGCCCTTCGGTGACATTCTGATTGCCCTAGAGGCCAGACCAATGGTATTCAGACAGAATATTGAGTTGAAAATATTGACAGACAAGAATATCGAATCAGAAATATCGTGACATGAAAATATCGACATCAAGAATATTGATGTCAAGAATTTGGATTTTAGGTAAGTAATATCGATTTTTAAAATATAGAAGTCATTAATATTGTTTGCAAAAATATTGTTGTTTGAAATATCATTTTTTAATTATTGTTATGTATTTTAGTATATATTTTAAATGTTTATGATGTAATTTTTGTTGTTTACTTATTGTTTATGTTTACCATATTAGTTAAATTTATTGTAGTTATGAAATTTAATTTACATACGTTTTGTGCTTTTAGTTCCGTTGCGGGTTGTGGGTTTATAGGGTTACAGGGTGGGGAGTAATTTAATTATAATAAATTAATGAATATATTTTGTTTAATATTATTTATTTAATTGATATTCAAATATGTTAATTGTGCTATTATTATTTTTTATGTAAATGCTTTGCCCAGGTTGTGGGATTTATAGGGGTAAAGGGTGGGAAGTAATTTATTTTTAATTGATTAATAATTTGTTGTTAGTTAATATTAATTAAATAATTATTTGAGAATTAATTATGTTAATTGTTTAATTACATTTTTTTTTAGGTGTGGATTGTGTTGATTCATAGGGGTAAAGGGTGGGGAGTAAATTAATTTTACTTAATTATTTATTATTTGTTCAACATTATTAATTATTTAATTGTACAATAATTATTTTAATTGTCTTTGATTATTTTTTTTTAAGTTTAGGTGAGGGTTGTGGGGTTTATAGGGGTAAAGGTTGGAAAGGTAATTAGTTTTAATGAATTTACATTTAGTCTTTAATAAATAATATTTGTTTAATTGATTATTGCTTATGTTAACTGTGCAATTAAAGTTTTTTTTATTTTAGATGGGGGTTGTGGGTTTTGTAGGTGTATGGGGTGGGAAGTAAATTAATTTTAAGTAAATAATATTTTTTTCTTAAGTAATATTAATGAATAATTTGACAATTTATCATGCTATATTGTGTAAATAGTTTTCTGTTTTTAGTGTGTTGTGTGTTTTAGGGGTATACTGTGGAAATTTCATTCATTAAAATTCATTAATAATTAATATTTAATTAATGATAATTGGTGTGTTGATAACTATTGATATTAATAGTGTATATAATGTTTTGTTTTAGTTAATTTCTAGGTGCAGCTTGTGAGTTTTGTGTGGTTATAGGGTGGGAAGTAACTAAATTAAATTTATGCAATAAATATTTTTTTGTTAATAAATCCTTTAGAAATAAAAATGTTTATTTGTATGAAAATTATTTTCATATTTTATTTATAATAATATTTGTAGGTATTTGTGATATGTATTTAACATTGTAATATGTTTTAATTTTTTTAATTTCTAATATTAAATATTTTTGTTTTTTGTATTCAACATATTTATATTTTAATTTATTTCATTTTTTTTAAATAATTTTATTTTGTTCCAGATATTTTATTTGTTTTTAATGTTGTACTGACTGGAGTGAAAATAGTAAATTTTTCCCCTCTGCAATCCAACACTTTCCCTAATGTGTTGAACTGACTGGAGTGGGAATAGTAAATTTTACCCCTCCGCAATCCAACACTTACCCTACTGTTGCACTGACTGGAGTGGGAATAGTAAATTTTACCTCTCTGCAATCCAACATTTATCCTACTGTTGCACTGACTGGAGTGGGATAAAGTAAGTTTTACCTCTTTGCAATCCAACATTAACCCTACTGTTGAACTGACTGGAGTGGGAATAGTACATTTTACCCCTCCAAAATCCAACACTTACTCTACTGTTGCACTGACTGGAGTGGGAATAGTAAATTGTACCCCTCCGCAATCCAACACTTTCCCTACTGTTGCACTGACTGGAGCGGGAATAGTATATTTTACCCCTCCGCAATCCAACATTTTCCCTAATGTTGAACTGACTGGAGTGGGAATAGTAAATTTTGCCCCTCAGCAATCCAACACTTTCCCTAATGTTACATTGACAGATGTGGGAATAGTACATTTTACTCCTCTGCAATCCAACACTTTCCCTACTGTTGCACTGACTGGAGTGGAAATAGTAAATTTTACCCCACTGCAATCAAAAATTTTCCCTACTGTTGAACTGAGTGGAGTGGGAATATTTAAAGTTATCTCTCCACAATTCAACACTTTCTTTACTGTTGTATTGAGTGTAGTGGGACTTGTAAATTTTACACCTCCTGAGTATGATACTTTGGCCATCATTACGATGTCGGTCAGAGTTGCCTCCGACCGACACCATTGCGGATTGGGAACCAACCTACCTCAGGTCAGCGGTTCCGACCGCACATGTTGCAGTCACAAACCTCAATTTTTCAATGGAGCTTGTGTGGCGGGCTGAAACCGCCTGCAGCACAAGCTCCCATTGAAAAATTGAAGTTTTTAAACATCTCTGCACCATGTGGCACGCACCTCACGGTTAACAGGATTATGTTAACATAAAGAAAGGTCTGAGTTGTATGCAGTATTACCAAAATATACAGAACATGCAACAAGTCACAAAAACATGCCACATATGTCAGTGCACAGGGGCTGGAAGTAGAGTCATAATGGTGACTGCAGGGAGGTTAGTGTTTTGACCTTCAACTGGAGTGGAGACTGTATTGTGAGAGGATAACAAGAAGGAAAGAAGGACAAGAGAGGAAGAGGGCAACCAGGTGGTAGCTGGTAGAACAGGCACAGGACCCTTCTCTTCTTCTCACCAAGAGTGTATCTTCTGTCCCGCAAAAACCTGCATTGCTCACATGTGGAATCAGTTCTCCTTCCTCCAGGAGACCATGATCTCATCCCTGCCCCCTGTAACTCTGTTTTCCTCACTCTCTATTGGTCTTTTGCTGCTCCCCACTAGGACCCACACTTGAAACCATGTGCTTCATCCCCCACACTTATTGAACCCCGCGCTGCTCTCTCACCAAGCCCACAGTCCCCAACCGTGCCATCTTTCTGGCTTTTGTATAGTGAAAAGGGATTTAGCAAGCTTCACTCACATACAACTCAGGTACACAATGGCTGCAGCCGTGCAAACTTTACTATGGGGCCTATTAGGATGGCGGGCGGACCTGAGTCCGCCCGCCATCCTTGCGGTGTTGGGACCAGCCGCCAGACGTGCGGCGGTCCCGCACCGCTAATTAGGAAGCGACCGCCACCCTGGCGGTCACATTCCGCAGTTTTGACATTGCGGCGGGTGCTGCTTACAGCAGCACCCGCCGCAATGCCAAAGTGCCAAGGTGTGCATTTGCATGCACAACGTGGCAGGCACTGCGTGGTGCCTGCCACCTTGTGCATGCAAATGGTGGGGGGTACCATAGGTACCCCCCAAGTGCAAAGGGGTCCGCAATGGGCCCCCAAAGCACATCCCCGCCAGCCTTTCCATGGCGGCATCGCCTAGGCACCGCCACCATATTGTGCCCCTGTTCCGCCTGGCCGGCAATCGGAACGATTGCCGGCCGGCGGAAAAGCGGCGGACGCACTTTGGGTCCGCCGCGATGCCCCCCGCCATTATAATATGGCGGGGGTAAATCGGGTTGGGATGGCGGGTGGATCACCACCGCCGGCCCGGCGATGGCGATCCGCACACCATCCTAATAACCCCCTATGCGTGGGAAATGTATTCAACCTCATCTGTGTATTACTCAAGCTTGCAAACATCACTCCAGTTTATAAAACCACAACGACTGACATTTCCAATGTTTTTCCTATCTTGTTTGAAAAATATTCTAATGATGTTCTACTAAAACTGTACCAAAATAAGGCTCTTTGGCCCTGATTACAAGATGAATGGTTCTAGAGTAACGATAAAATTGCATGCGATTTTACCATTACCATGCAGTAATTTCACACCAGTACAATAAAATTACGAGTGAAGCCCTGATGTAGCTCAGATTTCATCTGGCTTCAGGCATTGCTTTATTTTTTGTGTTTCAGAGAGACTGCATTTTAAAATGGCACTTTTTGGTGCATGCAAAGTGAAAAACATGAAATGAGGCCTGGTCAAAATGCTTTCAGTCTGAAATGCTTGTGCTGAATTAACATGTGTTTTTGCAGTGTAGAAAACTTGTGATTTCAGTTTCCTTTAGAAGGCTCACTGTGGCCTCTTTAGCTTTGACCAGCTCCTTTTCCTTGTAATCTACACTCCCTGTTCCTGTCTCAAGAGACTTTGGCTTTGTTGCATATTTAGACAATGCATATTCAGTTCATAACACATCTTCTTATAATGTGTATTAATTAATCAACCATGCACCAACACTACACATGGGGCAAACGCATTTTGCATGAAAAGCTATCTAAAACATTAGAGCATGTTGCTATGAGTATGTATTAACTGTTTGAGCTTTGAAAATTTGCACTGGTGCATGTTTATGCTATGTTGTACATTGCACATTTTTGCATGATGTGCACAAATAATAGAAAAGCTGATTTAAACTAATAGCTTTTGCTAGGTAATAATTAATACATGGTACTAGTATGGGGGGAGGTAAACATAATGGGTTTTATTTCATAAATTAATACTTCTTTTGTGTTTGTTTTGTTTTGGGCCCACCATAAAATGGCTGCCTAAGAATCCAGCATGGCTGAGAATTGTGCTGAATGAGAGACGCATGCGCAGAAGATTATGCCAGCTGCATGAACTGCTAAGTGCCTCAAATGAAGACACATTGGTCAAGGCCACAGTGAACTGTACATTCTTGTCATCCTGCCAATGTACCAATATTTGTGGGAAAGTGTCATCCCTGTGTGCTATGTGAAAGAGAGACAGGAAATTGAGTGATACATTTTGTTGCAAGAAATGTTCTTAGTGATACATGTTATGTATGTTGTTGTTAGCATTAAGCCCCTATTGTCAGAACTGTTATGGGTTGGATTTGCAATGAGAACAGGATGATGAGACCCCTATGTCACCTGTGCTAACCAATCACAGTGCGAGTTTCTACTGAAACTGCAACATTATTAGTATAGTCAGCCAAGAATTAGAGTATAAATAATGACCCCTTAGGGGGCGTGTTAGCTTTAGCAGCCTGAGCAGTCTTAGCCTTAGAAGAGATAGGAGGAGAGAGGAGAGGGAGCAGATGAGTCCCGACATCATATGGGTTAGGTACGTGAACGTCGCGGGTGCAGCCTGGGAGGAGATTGCGTCCGAGGAGAGACAGAGGGAGGAGGGGGTCTTGCTCATATTTTTTTCAGAGAGTCCTTGCACGTCATATTTTTGGCAAGGCAGATCACATTCCTCTGTGGTCTTGTGAAGGGCGTGCAGCCTCTCTCTGTGAACACAGAGAGGCAGATTGAACAGACCAGGGCAGAGAATACAGCTGATGGACCAGGTTTAGATTTAGATGCTAAAACTCTAAGTTTATGCTTTGGCTAATTAACTAGATTTGAAAAAGATTTATTTGTCTTATGCATTTATTTCTCTTGATGGAGATTTTTGCCAATTATTGATTAGCCTTGCAAACTCACTCTTGAATTATATTTTTCCTGAAACCCTTTAAAGAGTTCTGACTGACATAGAATTAGGGGTTTCCCTCCTTTATTGAGTACTTTGTATGCAACCTATAATATGTTTTGTATTAATTCTATTTTTCCTATTTTCAATTCTGTAACCTGATTGATATTTGACTAATGAATAAAGGGTCAGAGAACTTTAACTTTTAACTAGAAAATAATACCCTTTAAAAATACTCACAACTCTCTTTATTGGCTTAAATATTAATTGCATTTTTGATTTTTCATGTTTATGTAAAGTCTCCTGAAGGTAATACACAGTGGCAAGGGTCCATCACCTTTACAGTGGTAAATTAGAGGTAAATGAGGTTTTGCATTGAGAAATTACCGTGAAATTACCGCTGGATCAGCCCCATGGACTGGGGAATTATCATGTAAGACTTAAATTTACCAGTGACTGGAAAATCGGTGTATTTCTCTCACATCTGGTAAAACAGATGCGGATAAAAAAAAGCAACATTTCAGAATCAAGGTGAGCGAAAGTCCATGCAGTTATTTTACTCCCTCTGACTCAGAATTAGGCCTTTTATATAAAAGAAATACAATGTTTCAGTCAGCAGAAAACATTCCTACAAGTACACCCCTTGTAAGAAATTGTGGGGCTTTTTCGCAAGCCCCATGCGCCACCAGTACGTCACTTTTTTCCATATTAGCACCTGCTGCTCAAGGGGCTTGTAAATAAGCCCTCGTGTGCCTCTTTTTTTATATACCGTTTAAAATTTGGCCTCGGCCTTGGATTTTTTTCTGTCTTCACTCTACGAGGCCTCTTGTTGTATCCCATCACACGATAAGTAGCCCAGCAGAATAGCATTGTACCGTACATACTTATCATTAAAATGTTACATTAATAGTCCATTCAAGATTCCTTAAAAATAGATGCAAAGTTTTGGGATTCTTTCCAACCGAATAAAGCCCTCTAGAAATACCTGCTCATTGATATCCCTCTGATGTAAACATGAATTTCTAAAAATAGTGAAACACTTATTAAAACAAAGAGACAATCTCGCTTTCCACCTTTGCGAGATGAATTGCAATGTGAATGTTTTTGCCTCCTGTTGCAGACAAAAACCCTCTACTCAGCCCATCAATTGCAGATATTGTAACAAGTGCGGAAATTCATATTTAGCAAAACGGTACAGTTTGCATGATAATTCATAACTTGAGTGTACCTGGATGTATTCTGTATTTTCCTGAAAATAGTTACATTAAACAAAACTATTCACAATGTGCCACTATTATTTCTTCGGTGTATATGGGCTAACGTTCTAGTTTGTACTATATGTCTGAGCAATTACTAAGAATCATGGGTAGGCACTTACTAAAGTTTTGTGCCGGTTTAATGCGACGCATCAATTCATTTACCATTATAAGAGAAACTGGTACTCAGCACTAAAATGGTATGACACACCTCTCCAAACTTTAGCTAATGTGGGTCATTATATCTAAATATTCCAAACTGGGGGTCCCAAAGTTTGTCTGTTGCTGGTCTACTTTATTTTTTACCATCCCTTTATGTTTTAAGGGAATGATTTTCTTGAGAGGTAAAATTATGTTACCTCCCTGGGAGTTATTTACAAGAGTCCTACACCTCCAGAGCATCACTTTCTTGACACTCTGGTGGCGCATTCCTCTCAATCATATCTATGAGGCCATGCAAAGCCACCCTGAGTGGCTTTGCATGGCCTCATAGAAATGGGGTAAGGTAAGGAGGTGTTCCATGGGCATTGAGGTGAGTGTTCCCAAACAACACCCATGGATTTTAATGCTGCCCCAGATTTACAAAATCACTAAGCCTGGGGCAGCGCCAAAACCTTACACCTCCCAAGAGCAGGTGTAAAGAGGAGAAATGTTTTCATTTCTCCTCATTTTTTTCTCTTTCCATGAGTGCTGCATTCTGCCTCCATTGATTGTTTTGTGCAGGAAGCTATTCTTTCCTGCACAAAACAATCCTGCCAACAATGCAGACACCCTTGCACCATGGTGCAAGGGTGCCTGCATTGGCGCTAGGCTGCAAATTGTGCACCAGCTGAAAGGACAGGAATGCTCCATATCTTGTAAAGACGTGCATTCCTTCCCTTTTGAATTGGCTTAGGGCAGTGCAGCAAAAGACTTGCGGCGCTGCCCTACACCAATTCATTGTAAATGAAGGCCCCCTATTTCTAATGATTGTCTGCACTGAAGGCAATTTTCAGGAGTAAGTTTGTTGAATGATAAGTATGTATGGAAGTCTAAGATTTGTGTGGGTTTCTGCGAGCATCCCAGGGATTTTCATGAATCTCCAAAAAGGCATGTAACTCACTTCCGATGCAGCAAACCTAATTTTGCGATTCGGTAACCTGTTACCGAATCGCAAAATGGGTTTGCGATTCGATATTAGGAAGGGGCGTGTTTAGGGCGTCCCTTCCTAATACCGAATCGCATCGGTATGTATGAATGTTTTGTGACCGCAATTGCGGTCGCAAAACATTCGCATTTTACCACCTACTTCAAGTAGGTGGTAACTCGATCGCAAATGGGAAGGGGTCCCTAGGAGACCCCTTCCCTTGTGAATGTTTGTAAAACTATTTTTAAGAGCAGGCAGTGGTCCTTAAAAAATGAAAAGAAAACTTTTCATTTTTCGTTTTGTAAAGCATCTAGTTTTCCTTTAAGGAAAACGGGCTGCTTTACAAAAAAAAAAAGATGGCTTTATTTAAAAGCAATCACGGACATGGTGGTCTGCTGATCTCAGCAGGCCAACATCCCCGTGATTTTTGCGATTCCTAGGGGGTCGCAAATTGCGACCTACCTCATTAATATTCATGAGGTAGGTCATTTGCGTCCCCTTGGGAATCGCAAAAGGTGTACTATACACCTTAATACATTGCATTTTACGATTTCTTAATTGCGAATCCTTGTGATTCGCAATTAGGGAATCGCAAAATGCTAGCTACATACATCTGGCCCTAAGAGCCAGATGTACAAACATTAGGAATGCCGGTTTTCTATTTGCGATTCTCTCTGAATCGGAATTAGGAAATTGGTATTCCTAATGTATGAACTCTTTTGAGTTTCTTTAGTGAATCCTTGTGCGTATTAATGAGGTAGGTCTCAATTTGTGACCCATTAGGAATCACAGACATCACAGGGATGGTGGCCTGCTGAGGTCAGCAGACCAACATGTCTGTGACTGCTTTTTAATAAAGCAATCTTTTTTTTTTTTTTAAATGCAGCCCGTTTTCCTTTAAGGAAAACAGAATCCGTTTAAAAAGAAAAAATGAAACTTTGCAGTCTCAAAAATATTTTTTTAACAGTCTCACAGGAAAAGGGGTCCCCAAGCAACCTCTTCCGTTTTGTGAATGGGTTACCACCAGTTTTAAACTGTTGGTAAAGTATTACTGTTTTACGATCGGAATTTGGTTGTAAAACATTAGTTCTAACTATTCTGATATGCATATGGTATTTGGAAGGGATGCCTCTTCCAAATAATGAATCGGTATTTGGTAGAAAATGCAAATTTTGATTCGGTAAAAAGTTACTGAATCGTATTTTGCCTTTTGGACAGTGTAGAAAGCTTTTTGCATGCACAAACGGCCTGATTCTGCGAATCGGCGCAATAGACGCAAAAGCTTTGTACATCTGGCCCTAATTTTCCACTTTTCTCTAAACTTTTGAGAATTGGCTGTGTTAAGCAACAGTGCAAGAAAGACTGCATCCTTTCCTGAATAGGAGAGCAGGCAAGTCTAGGATTCCCTTCAAGCACGACAAGATAATGAGGCATTGCAATACAGTACTTCAGCCTTTGGGCTTAAGGCCTTCCACAAGGGTTTGGTAATGGCCGCGGACCTCGCTAAGATGCTGATGTTGTACTAAATATAAGAGATTTGCCTCCCTGGGCATCCCAGGAAATCGTCATGCACATTTTCCACCTACGTCATGTGCTTTATAAGCTTTGTCGCCAATGTTAGCTGCATCTATTAACACTATTTTCATCCCACTCTGGCCAATTAAACCCAGACAATGCCAAGAAAAAAGGATACATATAGGAGACTTTTGTAGCTGTGCTATTCCCCCTAGTCCCACTTATTGGCAGTAAAATTGCTCAGATGTGCTCAGTGGATGTATTAATAGCAGCAGGTGATGAATGACTGAATACATTAACTATAATGTAATCTTTCCCAATCCTCAGTGTGTGTGTGTTCATCGCACACTGTGCTTCTGCGGCACATCCAGTGTCATCAGAATCTGCTGAAGTGAAAATACCATTTCACTTTAATAAATTGGCTTTGTGGAATATTTTATCAGAGTTCTCTTTGCCACAGTACATTATTTATTCATCTCAGATGCATGATAATGAAAATAGATGGACTGATAGTCGATTGGATAGATATATTAGACAGGGAGATGGATGGATGGATGGCTGGATGGATGGATGGATGGATGGATGGATGGAGTGGTAGATGTGTTGTGCGTAATTAAACAAGTAAATAAAATGGCTTTGCCCGATGTCAAAATTAGATAAAAATGTGAGGATACCTTACATACTGAATTTAGCAATTCACCGTCAACTTTGCTCTTTGTAGCTATTAAGCTTCCTGAATGTAATAAAATGCTCTTTTGCTGGATTTTATTGCCGGTGTATGAACCCTAAACACTGGGATGCTGCCGTCCAGTGGCCAGTGTCCGTGCTCTGACTGCTAAAATTATATGTTCAATTGGCTAAACCCTGATTGGCATATTTTCCTTGCCTGTTAGTCCTTACTATATGGTACTCTCTGTGTCCAGGGCTGAATGCTAAATGTCACTAGTGGACAGGGCTGAATGCTAAATGTCACTAGTGGACTACAGCACCTATTGTGCCACCACAAAAGTGATAAAGTAAAAGCATGTCTTTAGGCTTCGACTGCAGACTGAATGTGCAGTTTACAACTGCAAATTCAACCTGGAAAAATGAAACTTTTGCAGGACTAAATCTTCATTTTTAATGCTGGTAGATCACCCCTAAAGTAGGCCCTAAATGCCTATTGGGAGAGGGTAAGGTATTTGAAAAGTAGGACATGTGTTCTTAAGATTCACATGTCCTGGCAGTCGTAAAATCTTCAAAGTCGTTTTTTCACTGTTGCAATCTTGGCTTTCCCCTAGAAAAGCACTGGGTTTATTATAAAACTTTATAATGCATAACTTCAGTTCGGGAATAGCAAAAATCATGGTTCAAGGAATCAAATAAATAGGAATTTAATATCCAATCTGATGGCCAAGTCGGATTTTAAATTAGTATTTTGAGAATGCCACTCCTACAAAATGTTGGCATTTTCCTGCCATAAGCTTAACTAGTAGCCTCTTCAGAGTTAATCCCAACTATCACCTGGCAGTCTGCTGGAAGGTTTGAATGACTCTTAGGAAAGGAAACAAAAGTGTTTGGCAAGGAGGAGGTGTGACCTCACACCTAGGCCTGACTCTGCCATTGAACAAGTAGCCAGGGTGGCATCAAACCCAATGGGAGAAAAGCTTTTCCTGGTTTACTGGGGGAGTTCCTCATTTCGCCAGCCACACCTTAGGAGTGTGCCCAGTGCTCTGACCAGGGTAAGAAAGATCCTGCCATGTTGGATTTTGACAGAGTCAGGCACTGTCGGATTATTTTAGGCCAAATTCCCTGGAAGAGATGTCAAAATGGATTGCCCCAGGGAAATGTTGTCCCTATTGAACAGGGGGTTTCCCACACAGTCAAGCTGTTGCCAGACAGGAAGTGGCACTCTTGAATATCTTTTTTAGAACACTGCTGGACCTAGGAAGATAGAAGAACTGCATCTGCTGAACCCTTTTTGACTTTAGAGAGAAGAATAAACCTGCTGTAATCTGTAGAGAGAGACACCAAAGATTGAACACGCTCCCACCTGAACCCAGGACAAAAGAGTGGACTCCAAGGGCTAGGTGTGTAGCCTTCTGTTAAACTGTAGGGGCATAAAAGCTCCAAGAAGCCCACCTTCCCGAAGACCCCAGTAGACCAGTTTAAACTAGTCTTGCTCTGGACCCTGCCTTTGGCTTACCCTGGAGTGAGTCCTGACCCAAAGTGGTGTCCCTAAGGTCCTGGGGCCCTTTTATAAGTCCTATTTATAGAGAGGGGGGACACTAGGAGCTAATTATTAGGTCCAGTGACCCTTGCTCCCGAAAAGTAACTAGTACACAAAGGGAGTCACTGTTCCTTGTAGAGGAAGAAAAGGAAGAAACTTTTGTTGTGTGCTACTCTATCTGTGGGGGACAGTGTGTCCTCATCATAATGCCCTCACAGACCCCGAAGGATGTCATGCTTCATCATTTGGGCTTTGCTCCTCGTCGGGCCGGCACTGCAATGCCCAACGGGTCCCCCGAAGGGTCACTTTATCGGAGATCTTTTGATGAAAAGCCGTTTGGGTGTGTAGGTGTAAGTGGCAGTGAAGTCTAAAGTGGTGTATTTAAAAAATGACTGGAGGGAGGGTGGGTACTATTTATTAGGGTGATCCCTCTGTCATTGTTAAAACAAAGTGTGTGGTGCTGCTCTAGGGGATATTATGTCCCTCTGTAGCTGGGTATATGTCCCTAATGGACATATATAACGGTCAACATGTTTCGCGCTGTATGTGGCCTCAGAAGTAGATCCAGAGCGCTTCTTCAGGACCAAAGGAAGTTCAATTTTAGTATCAAGCGGCAGCCTAAACTAACCAAAGCGCCAAATCTGTAGAAAGGAGTAGCGTTTCTGAAAAGACAAAAGTGTAGGACAAAAGTATAGTGGCATTAGTATCTTGTCATGGTAGGTTCATATTGTCCGGGTCATCCATTGGAGGGCCTGGTGCGCATTACCCTTAGCGTGAGTATTATCGCTATAGGTTGGCGTAGGTGCATGTATAATAACAGTGATGTGAATAATTAAAACGATTTTTCTCAGCATAGTGACAGACATACATAAATAGGTATAAGATCAATGATAAGATTGTGCCAGTGTAGTTCTTTATCCATATATTTATTCCATTGTTCATACTGTACCCCTGGTTAGAGTATCCAAGTTGATGTAACTCTATGAAAGGCTCATTCATAAGGTAAGTATATGAACCATAGCTGTCTAGGTAGATAATACCGTGAAAGTGGGCCCCACCATTGATGGCAAACCTCGAGACACTGTTATATTGAGTTCTGCAAAATACATCATGTTTCTCACCCCTTAATATTAGAATCAGGACCTCATGAGATCAGTGAGGGCACTCGGGAACTGTAAATAAGAGGAGGCAAAGTAAATAGTGTTAAGAGGCTTCATTGTTCCTTACTGTTGTAATTAATAATGTTTTTGTTGAAAACAAAACCGCATTGTTTTGGAAACTACAAAACTAAAAAACTAATGAGCTAAAAAGCCGTTATGCAGAGTCCAGGGACGATCCCTAGCATGTTTGGAAGGTTTTACACAGAGAACACCAGTACATGAATTGCTCAGGTTTTGTTTTTAAGAAGCAGTTGTTTTTACAGGCTAAGTGCTTTAAAACCAGAGATATGTTCCCTCACATTCTGAAAGGTTTCCCATTTCTCTTTTACTCACGGGTCTCCCGTAGTAGCAGGGCCGATCCACCTGCGTGCCTCTCCCTGTCTCCGCCGGTAATGGGAGAGTGGCCCTTGCCCCTTATATAGCGGAGGTGTGTTTCCAATCAGTGAGTTAATTACATGTTAATGGGAAAGTGAGGAACGTGATGTGTGGGCGCCATCTTGTAGTGGGGTGTTCGAGTAATTTTTGTTATCAAGCTATTATTAACAGCGGCTTTCCTATAATGAATCCTTATTATTTAAGTGTGATTTTTGTTATCAAGCTATTATTAACAGCGGGTGTCCTATAATGAATTTTTATTATTTAAGTGTGATTAAGGTAGTAAAGACTTAATCATAGATTTAGGCAGATAGGTTGTTAGACCACGGGCGCCATCTTTGAGTGGTGTAGTTGGCAGGTCGATTGTTTGACCATGGCCGCCATCTTTGAGTGGTATCGCAATGTATTATCTGTCACTATAAGGTGTGAATGGCTAAGCCCCATTTCTAATGTTTAGGATTTTATTCGCCGGGGGTGTCTCTGATGGCAACATAAGGGTGTTTGTGTTCGTGTGTCTCTATGGTTTACACATCATTGTGGTAATTTTGTCTGAAAAGTTGCAAGGAGAAGGGGTTGATGGTCATTAGCCTACACTATCTCAATCCATGGTATTTCGTCGTTTAGACCATGGGTATTTGTCTGTAGGCGGTAGACCCATCTCTGTTCTTTTTGAAATAATGTCCTATTGGACCATGAAGGATTGGATTCTATGACAGTCCAGGTCATTTGATCTGGTGTATGTCCTGTTTCGATATAATGTCTACTCATTTTAGTGGTATTTTTCTTGCACCGTATATTACTTCTGTGTTTGTTTACTCTCGTCCTCACGGCTCTGGTTGTCATTCCTATATATAGGAGGTTGCAAGAACATCTCACCATATACACACAGTTTTTAGTATTGCAGTTTGTATGTTTCTTCTGTGTCCACTCCTGGTTATTTAGTTGCACAGTTGTGGTATGTGTTGTTAGAGGGCAAATGTTACAGGTTCCACATGGGTAATGCCCTTTGACTTTTGGGAGGTCCCACCGTGTCCTTTGATTGTCCAGTTGTTTACACTGTGGTCTTGTGTGCACAACCATGTCTTTGATATTCTGTGTACGTCTGAAGGGAAATCTTGGGTACTCCAGTTGCATTCCTCCTGCATGCAGGATGTTCCAGTGTTTCAGTAGGATTTTCTTTACTTGATTTGATTGTGGTGTGTAGGTTGTCACACATGTAATTATCTCATTTTTTGGTTTTTCAAGAGTTTCTAGTAATGCTTCCCGGTTTCTGCGCATTCTTTATGATTCTCCGTGGGTAGTTCCTCTGTTCCAGGTTGTTGCCTAGTTCTGCAGCTTGTGTGTCGTGATCCGTGGTGTTGCTGCAGTTTCTTCTGAGCCTCAGAAATTGTCTAAATGGAAGATTCTGTCTTAAGGCTTTTGTGTGATGACTATCGTAGGTTAGTAAACTGTTTCGGTCTGTAGGTTTTTTATATGTTTTGGTGAAAAGTTTTCCATCTTGTAGGGTGATTAATAGGTCCAGAAAGGGGATCTCTTCACTTTAGACGGTCAGTGTAAATTTCAAGAAAGGATCCTTGCAACTTTTCAGACAAAATTAACACAATGATGTGTAAACCATAGAGACACATGAACACAAACACCCTTATGTTGCCATCAGAGACACCCCCCGGCGAATAAAATCCTAAACATTAGAAATGGGGCTTAGCCATTCACACCTTATAGTGACAGATATTACATTGCGATACCACTCAAAGATGGCGCCCATAGTCAAACAATCGACCTGCCAACTACACCACTCAAAGATGGCGCCCGTGGTCTAACAACCTATCTGCCTAAATCTATGAGTAAGTCTTTACTACCTTAATCACACTTAAATAATAAAAATTCATTATAGGACACCCGCTGTTAATAATAGCTTGATAACAAAAATCACACTTAAATAATAAGGATTCATTATAGGAAAGCCGCTGTTAATAATAGCTTGATAACAAAAATTACTCGAACACCCCACTACAAGATGGCGCCCACGCATCACGTTGCTCACTTTCCCATTAACATGTAATTATCTCACTGATTGGAAACACACCTCCGCTATATAAGGGGCAAGGGCCACTCTCCCATTACCGGCGGAGACAGGGAGAGGCACGCAGGTGGATCGGCCCTGCTACTACGGGAGAACCGTGAGTAAAAGAGAAATGGGAAACCTTTCAGAATGTGAGGGAACATCTCTGGTTTTAAAGCGCTTAGCCTGTAAAAACAACTGCTTCTTAAAAACAAAACCTGAGCAATTCATGTACTGGTGTTCTCTGTGTAAAACCTTCCAAACATGCTAGGGATCGTCCCTGGACTCTGCATAACGGCTTTTTAGCTCATTAGTTTTTTAGTTTTGTAGTTTCCAAAACAATGCGGTTTTGTTTTCAACAAAAACTTTATTAATTACAAAAGTAAGGAACAATGAAGCCTCTTAACACTATTTACTTTGCCTCGTCTTATTCACAGTTCCCGAGTGCCCTCACTGATCTCATGAGGTCCTGATTCTAATATTAAGGGGTGAGAAACATGATGTATTTTGCAGAAATCAATACAACAGTGTCTCAAGGTTTGCCATCAATGGTGGGGCCCACTTTCACGGTATTATCTACCTAGACAGCTATGGTTCATATACTTACCTTATGAATGAGCCTTTCATAGAGTTACATCAACTTGGATACTCTAACCAGGGGTACAGTATGAACGATGGAATAAATATATGGATAAAGAACTACACTGGCACAATCTTATCATTGATCTTATACCTATTTATGTATGTCTGTCACTATGCTGAGAAAAATCGTTTTAATTATTCACATCACTGTTATTATACATGCACCTACGCCAACCTATAGCGATAATACTCACGCTAAGGCCCTCCAATGGATGACCCGGACAATATGAACCTACCATGACAAGATACTAATGCCACTATACTTTTGTCCTACACTTTTGTCTTTTCAGAAACGCTACTCCTTTCTACAGATTTGGCGGCATTGGTTAGTTTAGGCCGCCGCTTGATACTAAAATTGAACTTCCTTTGGTCCTGAAGTAGCGCTCTGGATCTCCTTCTGAGGCCACATACAGCGCGAAACATGTTGACCGTTATATATGTCCATTAGGGACATATACCCAGCTACAGAGGGACATAATATCCCCTAGAGCAGCACCACATACATTTTAACAATGACAGAGGGATCACCCTAATAAATAGTACCCACCCTCCCTCCAGTCATTTTTTAAATACACCACTTTAGACTTCACTGCCACTTACACCCACGCACCCAAACGGCTTTTCATCAAAAGATCTCCGATAAAGTGACCCTTCGGGGGACCCGTTGGGCATTGCAGCGCCGGCCTGACGAGGAGCAAAGCCCAAATGATGAAGCATGACATCCTTCGGGGTGTGTGAGGGCATTATGATGAGGACACACTGTCCCCCACAGATAGAGTAGCACACGACAAAAGTTTCTTCCTTTTCTTCCTCGACAAGGAACAGTGACTCCCTTTGTGTACTTGCCCTTTTATAAGTGTCAGAGTGTACTCCTCCTGCCTAACCATAAAAGCAGGGGCTTAGAAACTTTTTCAAGGATTTTTACCAAAAGAACCAGAGGCTATCACTGGACCGGTGCCAGGCCACAGCCAATGCCGTTGAATTTCTGGTTGAACTCAACCTGCTGGTTTGTCCCACTGAAGGGAAAAAGTCAGAATGTAGAACAATGCCAAACAGGACCCCACTGCCGACTCCTGACACCTTCATGGGCCTACTCTTCGAAATTTGCTCACTTGAAGTTTTTCTGCCTTCGACATCGAGAGCCTCAAAGTTCCCACCAGTGCTGAGGCTAACTCTGAGGTCCTGCAATTCAGCCACTTGACACTAATAAGCTTCTCTTTGGATCCAAATGGCAACTCGACCCACTCATGGTCTCTTTAACAAGTATTTTTTTCAAGAAAAAGACTAATTCATATGGTAAACTTTCCACCAGAACGAACCTGATTCCTGTATCTGACCCACACTTCATTGCGGTCGGCTTTAACTTTTGACTCTGACCCGGTCAAGCGCAACCTGATACCAGGGTTGGCAATTTGTGCTTTGTGGTGATAGATACATCAAAACATGAGAAAAATCATATCTATGGTTCCCTATATCAGATTTTTGTCATTTTGGTGTCAATTTGCTTATTAAAATTGTTTCTATTTTTTATAAATTGGAGTGACTTTTTTGTGTTTTCTACTCGCAGACAAAATTGTGTGGTCTGCTGCAAACCAGCTCTTCCCTGCCTTTAAGCTGTCTCCAAGAGGGATGTGTGATGGTACAGGCTGAAACCCATTGATCGCTGGTCCCCAAGATGGTTGTGGCCAGGGAGATTTAACAGCTGGTGTTCATGATCACTGAACTCCTACTATAACTCCATCCATCCTGGGTCCCAGGCTGGCTTAAGTCCTCAGCAAAGCACAAACCACAGAACACTGCCCAAGAGTAAAAGGAATGTGTGCACCAACATACGACTCACAAGTTATGTAATGTAAGATGCAGAGAAGGCTGCCATAAAGTACAAGGTATGTTTTCATTTTGATAATAAGCTATGTCCTGTAAGATGCACAAGAGCTGGGGTAGATTCAAGTGGCCTGATGGAATGTCCATTCGTTAGCCTCTGTACATGGTGGATGTTAAACCTGATATCCTTTGTGTGGTTTTCCCTAAACTTTTCACCTTCATTCCTCCTGTTTTGCTGAATTAAGTTTTGTTGGCCTTAGAAATCTGTGCAGTTTACCGCTGCCAACCAGTGCTAGAGTGCCTGTGCTCTCTCCTTTAAGCATGGTAAAATTGGCTTAAACTCAATTGGCACATTTAACTTACTTTGAAGTCCCTGGTAAAGTGGTACTACATGTAACCAGGGCCTGTAAATTAAATGGTACTAGTGGGCCTGAAGCACTTATCACACCACCCACTCAGGTAGGCTTTGAAAACATGCCTCTGGCCTGCCATTGCAGCCTGTGTGCAGTTTTAAACTGCATTTTGACCTTGCAAAATAAACCTTTTGCAGGCCTAAACATTCCTAATTAATAAATATGTCACCCCAAGGGTTTCCCATAAACAGCACATATGGCAGGGTACAGTGTATTTAAAAATTTGGTCACATACTTTTGAGTTTCACATGTCCTGGTAGTGAAACAAATATTAAACTCATTGTTAACTTTTGCATGGCCTACCTCTCTCGTTAGATAACAGTGGTTTACCTTATTACTATTAATGAGTGATAACTTTTGATTGGGAGCAGGCAGGAGTATCAAGTTTGGACTCACATGAATTGTAATGTTAAACCTTCGTTAGTGGTAAAGTCGGATTTTAAATCACAATTCTGAAAATGCCATTTTCCAAAAATTGGCATTTTCTTGTCCTCTCCATTTGGTGGCTGCAGCCAGTATCCTGGGTCACATGACTAGGTGCAGATGATCTTTGTATATCCCTCCCAGACAGCATCACAAAAGGAGGACTAGATATTGGAAGGATGAGCCATCTTGACTAGATGGGACTGGTGGAGCTGTCAACTATCACTCTTGCACTTCAAAAGAGCTGCCTCAGCACACACAAAGAACTTCATACCAGCCTTTTGTGACTCCAAACATCCTGGCACCAGGGCAGGGGAGGAAAGGAAGGAAATTTCAGAACCAAATGTGGGGGGGAAGTCTAGTAGTTTCTGTCACTTCAAAGCTGGCACCAGGTGTAAATATCGGACCGTAAGACCAACTCTTCAGTACACCCCTATACCTGTGGATACTACAGAAGAAGAACTGCCCTGCTGCCAGAAGACTGCCCTGCTGCTTGAGGCCTGCCCTGCTGCCTGTGAAGCAAGACTGGGCCAGCTCCCTTCATCCCAGGCTGAAGCGACTCCATGGGTCAGCTGACTGACCTCCTGTTCTAAGAGGCAGTGACATAACAAGCTTCAGAGACCGCTTCCCTGTAAGTGCCCACCTGATCTGCAGCACTGGACCTGCAACTAGACTTGTCTGAGCCCTACTAGCCTCTACGGGAGTGGGTTCCGGATCCACAACAGGTGCCTGCCCAGGTCCTGGGCCCTTGGCTGACATCATTTAGGTGCTTTCTGTAAGGAAAAAGGACACATCCTGAAGCTTTGGGCTTGTCGTGACCGCGATCTGGCCCTTTTCGCACAAAGATCGTGCCACTCGCACCGTCCGCTAATGAGAAGCTCTGGTAAACCCAACTCTTCACACTACAGCGACCACCAGTGATGACCCGACCAGCAAAACGAGATCTGCACTTCACACTACAGCATCGACAGCCCACAGTGACTGCCAACGCAAACCTCCAGCAACTACCATCCACACCACCTGGCAGGATCTTCACTTTACAGTGACAACCGTTTTTCTCTTTACGCTACAGCAATGACCATCCACAATGCTCTCCCTGCTTCATGTGACTTCCTTCACCGCAAGCTGGACTCTTTGGGCTGGACTTTAAGAAGGTAAATATTTCAGCAGGACTAACCTTGTCCCCATATTCAATCTGCGCTCTCTCTCAGGTGGCCTGTATCCTTTCACTTTTACCCATCTCGCACAACCAGTGAACTGGGAGTGGTGCTTTGTGCTTTTAGGAGCTAAACTTTCCTTAAATCTTTGATATTGCATATCTTCAGATATACTGACTGGATTTTTGCTGTTTTGGTGTCAAATAATTAAATAAAATAATGTATTAAATATTACTCTATATATCTAAATTGGTGTGGGATTTTTCTTGTGTTGCGTTTTCACTTTATTGCAGTCTAAATACTTTAAACATTGCATCTCAGTTAAGCCTGACTGCTTTTGTGCCAAGCTACCAGAGGGTTAAGCACAGGGTAAATTGGTGACTTTCATGGTTCATCCTGACAAGGATTGTGGCTGTTGCTTGAGAAGGGCTCACACCCCCTTCAACAACCCAATTCCTCACAGTGGACATGAGCTCAGCAGAGGTCCCTGAGGTGACTAGAGGTTGCTTACATGGTCAAAGGGAGGTAGGATCTACCTCACAGAAGGTGTCGCATCCAGCGTAGTGCAATTTTAGCAACATCCTTTTACCTTTAGAAATCGTAATTATGAAGAATGTGCACAGCTACAGTGAGGCCTCCTGAACCAGCAGGGTACATTAGCAACCTGGCCCACCTACCAGTAGCATGATTGAGGTAACTGGCGGTCCACCCTTGGCCATGGCTAGTAAGGGAGTGGGTGACATTATGGCTCTACTTCATTTTAGAGAAAACCCAGCCTGATAGCCCAAGACAGACCAAACTACATATGATGCTACCCAGTGTAAATAAAACCCTTTTTGTTAAGGCCATTTGTTAAGAAAAACAAGAAAAAGGAGACACGGTAGTAGTATAAGAAAACAGACAAAGGTCAAAAAAGGGAGAGGATTAATGGAACTGGAGGAATATACTAGGTTAAAGACACCTGCTAGTACTAGCGTACACTTAGGCATAGAGGTGCTGCTAGTGTATAGGCGGTGTTGTGGTTCTAGGGTATAGGTGCAGATGCAAGAGAAATGGTAGAGCTATATGTACTAATGTATACCCAGAATATAGGCAGACCATGAGTTACATCGAAAGTAAAGAGGTTAGGCAGATCATCACACTAGCATATATATCTAGGCAGTAAGTAGAGATGCTAGGGTATAAGGGGATAAAGGTACTAATGTACACAGAGGAGTAAAGGTATTAGGCCACAGGTAGATGTACAAACATAGAGGTAGTGTTAGAACTACTAGGTTGTAAGTAAGGATAGATACATTAGGATACAAGCAACATTGTTAGTGCTACTAAGATATAGGCAGGAATAGAGATACTTTGGTACATAGCTGTACAGGCATTATGGTATATATAAACATATAGATACCAAAGCATAGGCAGGGCTAGAAGTACAAACGTTCTAGGATACAGGCAGTGCTAGCAGTAGTAGCGTGCAGTCGTGGGTGAAATTTAAATTATGCTGTCATAATTCATGAAAATTTCCTGAACTATGCCATTACACCACTTCACATAATTATGTGCCAATCTTGGGTAAAAATTTACCACAAAATGAGCCATTTGGAGTATAATTTTGAATGCATGTGAACAACAGAAAGTGATGTGTGATAGTCACATGTCGTCCATACTCATTATATTTTGAGAGAGCTTTGCCTGGAGAAGCACAAACTCAAGATTTAAAATTTGTAATGCAGAGTGGTTGGGATAGTCTATACTGATAATAGTTTATTATTACCCAAAGGAACTCTTTTTAGCAATCCTTCAATAATGTAAGATTGAGAAAAAAATGACAAAGTTCCAAATGTATGTCTTGTAGTTTCCAGTCAGCTCTTTCATGTTGCTACTTAGGTCACTGAGT
Organism: Calotriton arnoldi; assembly: GCA_963921515.1. Lineage (NCBI taxonomy): Eukaryota > Metazoa > Chordata > Amphibia > Caudata > Salamandridae > Calotriton > Calotriton arnoldi. The sequence goes on from CAWUFW010000965.1 coordinate 814,808, forward strand.
TATTTTAGATAGATTGTAACTTATGAACTGCAAGTAAAACAAGCATTAGAAATGCAATAGGTCTCACGTTTGTTGGAGTTGCAGCTTTTGGCATTGTAAACAGGAATGTTTTTTACTTATGCAATAGGTCTTGTATTTGTTGGAGCTATAGCCAGTGTAAATGACAATGTAGTACTTATATGTTATGGAGTGAATGTATTTGGTGTGTTGTGGAATTACATGGGTTGGATTGATTTAGTTAGTTGTGTAATTGTGTGGCGTTGAATTGTGTGGTGTGGAGTGGATTTGTGGATTTGTGGATTTGAATTATGTGGCATGGTGTGCTGTGGAATTATGTGGATAGTAGCTATGTGGTATTGAGTGTACTAGAATTATGTGGAGTGGGATTGTGTGTTTTAGAGTGTAATTATGTGGAATAGTATTTTGTGTTGTGGAGTGGTATGTAGTGGAGTTTAATGATGTGCAAATCATAGTGTCTCTGTATATATCTCTGTTTGGGAGGTAGGAGAGTAGTGTCTGCAGTAGCCAATATCTCACAGTCTAGCACTTCAGTTGATATACCATAGGATCAAATCCAAACCCTTAGCACTTTCTAAAATACATATGAAGTCTGAATATATTGCCCTCTTGATCACTACATTAAAGGTGTCCTATTTAATACCTCTGTAGATGTGTGGGGCCATTGTTTTATTCAAAGTACCGATTGATATGTTCACCTATCATTCTGTGCAACGGTGTATCACAGAGCACATCCACAGAAAGCAGCCAAGTGGGGATCTGAGGCTGGGGTCAAGTCCAAATCAACGACAACAAAAGTGAGTTATGATCCAATACCACCCACCCCAGATACTCCACCTCATTTAGCAACAGGGTTTTGTCTAAGCCTGGGCGTAGTTCGCGAAGTAGCGCTACGCGAAGCTACGCAAAGTGCAGTTTGCACTACGCGAGCTACGCGTAGCACTACGCGAACTGCGTAGTGCACTGTTCGCAATGATTGCACAGTGCCGGATGCTTGTCCGCACTGTGCAATCATTGAAAACGGCATCTTGCACAGTGCGAGCTGTCTTTTACTGCCGCTGGAGTAGATTTTTACTCGGCGGCAGCTTTCTCAACGCGGACTGGTAGTTTCTCATCGCGAGCGGTCGCGAGCATACGCGACCACTCGCAATGAGAAACCTGACCTCCCCGCGTTGAGAATCTCGCCGGAGGTTTATTTTCCACGCTCGCGATCGGCAACTTGATGTTGCTGATCGCGAGCGAAGAAGAAGTCTCGCCGGGATGTCATTTTGCTTGCTCGCGGTCGCCAACTTGACGTTGAGGACCGCGAGCAAGCAAAAAATGACCGCTGCACTACGCTACGCTATGCTACGCGTGTTTGCACTGTGCTACGTGCCATTCGCGTTGTTCGAAGTAGCGCAAACCGCATAAGCTACGCGAGCGTAGCGTAGTGCTTTGCCCAGGGTTAGTTTGTCCCCACCTCCTAAAAATAAATCCCATCAGGCATATGTCACATGCTCTGGGGAATAAAATGAGAACTACTTACTCTTTGGGTTGGAGTGCCCTTCAAGCAGCTGAAAACTGCCACTGCTGAGACCAATCAGGAAATTTAGTGGCAAGAGAAATAATTTGGGATCAATGTAAGGGAGGATGAGATCTCTCTCTCGCTCACAATCGTGTACCATATTAAAGTCGCCTGTCCAAAGATGAGCTGACAGAGGGTATAGGACACAAAGACTACCTAAGTCCTCTAGAAACAGCACCTGGTGAACATTGCGTGCATATATGCAGGTGAGCACTATGGATCTACCATCCAAAGTGCCCTCCAGAATCGTATATCACTCCTCTAGGTTTATATACTGGAATCATGCAACAGATACAGAACTCCTGACGCTGTCCACACCAGTGTGCCTTGAGTATATTGAGTAAGTTGTCCCATAGAGCTGCTTATGCCTTTTTCTCTTCAACTTAGCTAATTCCGGCTCAGTCATATAAGTCACATGAGTCTCCTGAAGGCATGTTACCTGGATGTTATGTCTCTTCAAGAGCGAAAAGCCCAGATCCCTCTTGACCGAGGATCCCGGGCCCACGCAATACACTGTAATTTAGGCAATGCTATGAGAACTAGGGAATGGTCATCCCCTTGAGCTTGCATGCACTTCTGGCTCTACAAACTGGGACCAATCATAACATTTGAATTTCACGGAACATGGACCACCTTCACATCCGTGGTCTTCCTGCTTCAAAATCTATTGTCAGTGCACACCTCTATCAAGCTTACCGCTACAATCCATAGATTCAGAACAACTCCCCTCCCCAGCCATGACATTAATATTATCCCGCCTATCCAATTTTGAAACAGTAACAAGAGCGCACACAACGCAAACAGTAAAAACAAGGAAAACAAATACAGTGATTCTAGTCAAAACCCTCACCTAGTATCAAACAGCTGTGTTACAACTCCCTTATACCTCCAATATATGGCATTCTACATCACTCACGCATTGCTGTCTGTATTTACATGAGCCACTGTGCTCTTTCTAAATCTCAACTTTTATAACCGCCAACTAATTGTCCAGTGTCTACTTGGCTGCATTTACCTAGGTCCCACCAGACACCTCAACTCCTTCCCCACTCTGTACAATTCACCAACTGCACTACTGGAAGTACATCTAAGAAGACACCTCACTTTCGCTTGGTCCGGACCAAATACAAGAGTTTGCCTGTAAAGTGCTTCCAGCTTCCACGCGACAACATCGGGATGGGAATTAACGTTGCAAGCTTATATGTTGTATGCCATTGTTGCGCGCGCCACACAAAGAAGCCTGTCCACAGGGTTGAATCACTGCCGCCACCACTTCTTGCTTAGATTGGTAGAGGCCGGAGTGCTTGTCAGTCTGACCCAAATTACAATAGTGGAAACTATTATTGTTACCCCTGGCCCCGCGAGAGACAAACACAAAAGGTGCTATTCATTTTTTAGTTCTTAAATGATATCACTTGCCCTTGCGGGGTCCCAGGCAGACTTAATCTAAAAGTGATTATAGCTACCGCCCACTGGTTGCACCAAAGGTTGCGTCTGCATAACCTATGGTGTAGTGTTTGAGATGTGCCAAATATCCAGCAAGGGAGGGGTATGATTTTTCTGCTCGGTTTCCCATGCCCCCTCAAATTGGAGTTTATTGGACAGAGCCTGTGTCCGAAATCTATTGACTATTGGCGTATTTGAGTGGTGTCCAGCTATAAAAAGGGAAGGTAACTGAAAGCATACTTAAGAAATAATTACAGCAAATCGGGCATGCTCGCCTCAGACTATTTAGATATGTTGGGTGGAGGGGTGTATGGCAATAAAATGACAATGCACGAAAAAAGAAACAAACAAAGGACTACAGAAGGACGTGCCCGGAGCTGCAAATCAAAAAAAAGAAACATACAGAGGACTGCAGAAGGACGCACACTGACACAGCGCTGCTGAAATAAAAGTGAAAAGTGCAAAATGACCAGGAGGAACCATGAACGCGATGTGATGGCCGAACCTAAAGAACAATGAGTGAAATCGCATGGGTGTCAACCCAGGCACTCAAAGGAGGGAAAATGCAAGGAATGCACCAATAAAATGGCTGCATTTCTTAATGGCACAATAACAAACAAATAGCAATGATGGGCATGCCAAAAGCCCACAGAAGAGATTACAACATGTGTTGCAGACAGCGCAAGGGCTGTGAAGCTCAACCTAAAAAAGGATCTCAGTGTCAAAAGCAGTGACCCACTTACCTATGCTCATAAAATACTAATCTGTGTACTGCATGTTACCTATTGTCATAGACGTTTTAAGGCATGACCAAAGTGGGCTCTTGCCCAGAGCTCCAGCCTTTCTGGGGGGCCCCTGATAGAGCCAGCTCAGTTCTGCATAGAGTTTTTCCCTAATTATTTTGAATAATTCTTAAACAGATTGTTTTAAATACCGTTTTCTTTAAATTTATTTTTAATGTGGTTGATGTGTCTGCAATAGACACGCACACAATGTTGTGTTTATGTTTCATGCAACATCAATAAAAAAAGTTTCTTTTAGGTCAAAACAGAAACTCACATATTAGAAATTGGAGGATGTCACAGAGATTATTGGCAGTAACGTTAGTGAGCCTCTGCTGTGTTACAATATTGAAAACACACATCACTAGCCCTGAATATTAGATGTAAACACATTTAGAATTTGGACAAGTGTTCCTGTGCACTGTCAGTGACCTGGCCAAAGAGGGAATGAAAGAGCTGAAAATGGATCATAAACTCAAAGCTGTTATGAACAGGGGCCCCCAAAATCCTTAAGATGTCCCTGCCTGTTGTGTTTTGCAGCAGGCACATTAAACCTTTGTGCTACCTTATGATGAGCAGAGTCAGACTGTGACCCCAAAGCAGTCCTGGCAAACGTTTGTCAGACCAGTCCCCATACGGTGCATAGCGAGAAAGCCTGATCACTACATGGGGATTGGAGGTTTCTCTCACCAAGAAAATTTGGGAAAAAATGGCAAAAATGGTACACTCTACAACGCATTTTTCATTATATATTTAATTGTATTAGTTTTTAAAGCATAGTGAATGATGACCTTACAATGCACCAGGATACGTCAAACTTCATTTGGGCTCTTCAAGGATTCCCTCACTATAACCCTCCAACAGTGCATCTCACCTCTCCATAGCCCCTTTCTCACATGTATTTCATTTGTTTTATAGCACCTCTCATACCAGTGTAGGGTGTCGGAGCATTTTACATCACACACACTACAGAGGCAAAGAATCATACATGTGTAAATCAGTGTATAGAAAATGTTACATAAGACAAAGGGGACTACAAGGTGTAGGATTCACATGTCATCCATACTGTTAGGCATTTTTTAAGAGTGCTTGGTCTGGGGAAGAACAGACTCAGGATTCAGAACATAACACAGTGGTTAGGGTTGGCTTTACTAGTAAGAATGTATTCCTACCAAAACAAAATTAGGATAATGAAAGACTGAGAAAAAAACATAACTTTCTAACCTAGATTACAATTGTAACTTATGAACTGCACAGTAATAAAATGATTTCTATGACAAAAGCAGTAACCCACTGAGCTATGCACATAATATACTGTTCTGTGATCTGTGTAGTATACGCTCTTTGCGGCAGACATATTAACCCTCTGCGCTACCTTAGATGAGTCTAAGCTGCCACTAGACAAAACTCCGATCAGCAGGTACATTAATCACCAGAGTTATCTTGGCACTTTTATGTTGCCAGAAAATGTTGGAAATACAAGGAACTATGCAGTGCTTTTAAAAATGCTGCACTGCTACAAAACCGGCCCCCAGTAACAAAAGCGGCCCCCCACCCTCCCGGGGAAATGCCCGATGCCCGGTTGGCTAGTCCGGCCTTGATGGTGAGTCAGAACTCTGACTAGACAAAACACAGATCTCTCCAGCCAGAACATTAATCATCATTATTATCCCCTGAAAATTGCTGAGCAGACAGATCTCTGCAGGCCGCTCTTGTCTTACCTGTGATGCTTCACCTGCCTCCTCTGCCCTCCCCTCCCAACAGAGCACAAATCTCTGGCACCTCTGAGCTTGGTGCCCAGTGCAGTGGCACCGGTCACACTGACTTAAGTCACCACTTGTGGCAAAATGACTTAAAAGACTGAAATCATTTTGGAATCTAATAGTAACAGCATTTGGGATATTTTGAAAAATCTATTCCTGTAATTGAGCTCGTGTCGATAAACCATTTCTACAAATCATATATATCAAATTTAAATCCATAATCTATATTTCAAGAAGAGAAGGGATTAATAGGATTAAATTCTAATATTCACCAATTGTACAAAGGAGTATCTTTGCCTTTTTGTTGCGAATGCATAAATATCTACTCCGAATAATGCTCAATTAGAATGAATGATTTCAACTGTGAAGCCATTTTTGTGCGCAAAGACTCAATGGGATTTAATTCTCAGCTCTTTTAAGCCAATCCAGCATTAAGGGCTACTCTCTTGAGAACACTGGAAACACATTTATCCATGTCAAATGCTGGATGACGTGGATAGTCTTTACTTTTCTTTTGATGAAGAAAAGAGTGACTGCTTCCCTCCGCCAGTCAGACTCTGACATAATCTCAAGCACATACAAGTATGGTACAGAAAAGAAATAGAAAATGTATGTTTTAAAGGAAAAACAGAAGAGTATTCAAATAAAAACTATTCGCCAACGATCCAAAAGGAGCATCCATTGAGGAAGAAACAAAGGAGTAGAAAAGGATCTAGGGGTGCCATCTAGAGCAGAAAATAGCAAAGCTAGAGCAATTTCCGTGGAAATACACTGAAGCTGATCAGATGAATTTATTTTCTAGTGTAACTTCCTAACGTAAACCAGAAGAAAAAGGAATCCATCTTGAATTGGAATTGAAATGAGAGTATGTCATTGACACCATCTTTGTGAAATTCAAAAGGTTTGAGTGCCTGGCCTCAGCCGCGGCCGATGCAGGTAAGAGGGTGGGGCCAGGTGGGAGGGGATTTCGACATACGACAAAGAGGGGAAATTAAATAAATAATTAATTTTCCCTCATTGAGGTATGTCGAAAAAACCCTCCACCCCACCCGGCCCCACCGCTCCACCGCTCTTACCTGCACAGGCCGCGGCTGCCTGGCCCCCTGTTAGTTAAAGTCACTGAGTTAATGAGACAAGAACTCTCTTTCCAACGTTTGCATACAGAAATGAGGTGCTGCGTAGTGGACCATGTCAGGTGTGACCTTCGGCAGGACTTAGACCTCTGAGCAGCATTATGAAGACATAAGACATAGAGGACATGGGCATAGAGGTCATGGGCATAGAGGTCAGGGGAAATATCAAGTAACATACTTAAGGGTGGTCTAAATGGGGTTGGAAATGGCTGGAGAAGTATGGCAGGCTGCTTGACATTAAAAAGAAATGCATAAGGGACGTAATGATATGGAAGATGAAGAAATCATGTCTTTCGCACATATATTTCCACTTATGAGATGTGTCAATTAAATATTCTATGATATCAGATCTGTGGAAAGGCAGTATAATGCTTCCAATTAAACATAAAAGAGATAGATCTCTCCTGAATGATTAAAGAATTATTGTTTTGATTGAAAAAACTGAAAATTATTTGGCCCTCATCTTTTGACATGAGCTGGAAGAATGAATAGAAAATGTACAGATACTTCAGAACAAAAAAATGGGTTTAGAAAATGTCATGCAATTAAGCCATGCAAAACCTTTTAATATCATTTTGTCTAGTTGTGACATAGTTATACATTTTCCAAAAAACTGTCCTTGTATGTAGCTTTTGTAAACATGATCACAGCTTTTGATATTGTTGACAGGAATATCCTATGGAATAACACTAGAAAATGGAAAGTTCCAACTATGCTAACTCCCTTGATAACTTTATTTATTTACAAGAACTGACACCCACGTGTTCCAACCCTTGAGACCCTTTCGCCTCAAGACGAAAAATTTGCATAAACAGAACATGAATTCCTATCACATGTCATGGCAGCAAGAGATAACAGATTTTAGAGAGCAACCCTTAATGTGAAAATAGACTTCGCTTGGGTCTCTCCTGGGTGTCTAGTATTCAGGAATGTGTGGGGTTGGTAGGTTTCCTTAGTTGCTAATTGAGCTACCCATATATGACAAATTGACCTAATTTCAAGCTTTTTCCTCGCCCTTTCCATTGACATGGTCTTGGGCCTTTCCTTTCTCATACGATAGGCCCTCCCATGCATAAAGAGTACCGTTTTAATTCAGAGAAATGTGGGAATGCAGGATGTTAGGACATTTGCTATTATCTATTGAAGTCCTCTATATTTGTTACTTCCTATTGTAAGTCAGTGTCCACAAAAAGCGTTTGTAAAATAAATTCCTCAGAATTGCCTGATAATATGGTTAATCCAGAATTTAAAGTGTTTCAAAAGTCCCCTATCCTTAAACTCAGAATTGTTGCTACATTTAAAAAAATACAGTTTTCACTTGCCCCCCGACTTCTCACTTGAAATTTTTCACCATCATGTGATAGGTTGTTTGTATAGAGTCAAAAACATTAAACCACAGCTGGATGACTGGCACTGGGTGATGTGGGCTGTTGAACAGACTACAAACACCACACATGTCTGTGACAGAAAGAGTCTGATATAATGGTATATTACTTTTGTGGATTTCCCTTTTGTACACAAATTTACGGATGAAACCCTTGTGACCCATCTCCCTCTCCCAGCCCATGGTCAGTATTTTTTTCAGTTCTATTACTACTTTATTTGGGTAATCCCCGAGTAAGCTATACAAATGACCTCTTGCTGAATGTCAACGTTTTTCTATTTTTTAGCATTCTATGATTTTCTGAGATCACCCATGAATTTCACTCATTCCCCCTCTAAAATACAAGTACATATTAAGGTAAAAAAAAAATTTGAATGTTTGTTTCCTTAGGCCAAGAATAAATCAAACCTGCATCTGCCTTTGCTGAGGGACAGAAATGTACGGCTGTGCCCTTGAAGGAGGCAAACAATACTTGATGTTTTCTTAGGTGAAGAAGAAAATCTAAACATTTCCTGACTCTTTGCTGGGGCCAACACTTTTGTGCCTGTGTCCTAGCAACGAGACAGATGCTGATTGTAGTTTTTTCTTAGCCTAAGAACAACAAATCAAATCTAAGTCTGACTCCTTTATGAGAAACAGTATCGTGTGTCTGGTCGGTCTCAGAAAAGAGCCAGACGCTGTTAGGATTTTTTCTAAGCCAGAGAGAAAATCTGAACTCTGCCTGGCTCCTTTCTATGGCACCAGATTGTGTGCCTGTGTCCCAAATAGGAGGCAAAATCAAGAAATCCCTAAAAATAGCTAAAAGACATTCAATACACCAAGAATACCAATCTTAACTAATACGGTGGTTATAGAATTATCAAAATTAAAACATCACTACAGTACCATATTGCAAAGTTCACACAAAAATATCTTAAAAACCAGCAAGTTTGCATGTAATATTTATTCAATACATTTGTAGAAAACAATATAGTAAAAACATTTCATTATATAAAAAATCGTGTTAGATATATAATATTAAAAGCACAAAATACACAATCTAAAGGAAAACAGTTGTCGACGCAGCGTTTCGGTGAATACGTGGAATAGACACCTTCTTCAGGACAGTTTTCTGCATAATCAAAAACATATATTTAGTATACCACATTTGCTTCAAAATTCTATTATAACAATACACATTAATAATTTAAAACATTTAAAAAAAAAAAAAAAAAAAGTATTTTATAATTAGAAAAGACATTTAAAAAAACAATTGCAATATGCCACTTTTTGTTTCCTATTAAAAACCACCGCAGTAAAATCCAGTATAAGAGACTTGGAATTAACAAAACAAGAATTTATAACCTACCTAACAATTCTGTAGACAGTGTTAGTGTATTATATAACTAACACATCTGGTAGTTACCCTCAATGCGAGTAGATGATCGTGAAGGCGGGAGATTTAATACTATGCTCCTCTTCCAATAATTGGCCTAACCATATACAAAAAATAAAAAAATTAAAAAATTAGGAATTTAAGAGTTAAAAGTTTTAATCACACTAATTAGTCATATTAAACAGAAACAGGATAAAATACCTTATGGTACAAAACAATATGTTCTGTAGGTATGTATACTAGTGCCACCGTTGTTTAAATAGGGTCCAGATCCTAAAAAGGCCATAAATATTTAGTATTATTATCAATAATATTGATAGTATTATACCCTCTGTTCCAAGTCAAAAACAGAAACCGGCTTACCTAATATGAAGGAACTGAATATAGCCAACCGATGTCGGATTTGTGTGTTTCTACGATTGGGGCTGATGTGCCACTTATTCAATCCGTAGTATCACCGATGTAAAAATTATTTTTATACAGCCAAGGGTCCTGACTTCATGTATGTCACCTATAACAGGGTGGCACAAAGTTGCGTCATCCGTATGGTAATTTATTAACAAAAAGTAGAGCATGTCAAGACATTATAATCACTATTTTGTAAGGCCCCCATAAAAACCCAATCTCAGGTATGTTTCTATAATTAGCCCACATCGTCTCTGCAGAGACCACGCAGTGTGTCTCGAAGCATCACAAACTCAATGTAAATCGTAATTCCACTTAAATAACATTTAACCCGAATTAAAACATTAAAAATCCTTCATAACTTTATTATATCATCAAAAAGCGGGTACAATAGTCGACATACGAATTTTAATCGTCACACGTAATCAACAATGGGGGCCAGCAGCCCGTAAAGCAACCCTTGCTGCACCGTGACGATTTTAACTGTTATTTTGCCTAACACCATTATCTTAATGGCATAACCACATACGGCAACGAGCATCAAATATGGAGGTAGTATGAAGTCAGCATTGAGTCAAACAACGCCGCAGAACGTGTCTAAGGTAGGGTTTGCTCCGCATTTGGATGCCTATCTGGATTGGGCTATAGTTGACTTGACGGTGGGCAACTTTAAGGACAAAGTTTATGGCTTTGTTTATACCGCTAGCGGCATTGGTTGCGGCTGCATATGGGTCAGTGCATTAACTGTTTTGTGCCAGTCTTGGTTTTTTTTGGTATTTCGGGTATACGTAGTAGTATGGAAGAGGGTGTTACGTTGTTTGACTCAATGCTGACTTCATACTACCTCCATATTTGATGCTCGTTGCCGTATGTGGTTATGCCATTAAGATAATGGTGTTAGGCAAAATAACAGTTAAAATCGTCACGGTGCAGCAAGGGTTGCTTTACGGGCTGCTGGCCCCCATTGTTGATTACGTGTGACGATTAAAATTCGTATGTCGACTATTGTACCCGCTTTTTGATGATATAATAAAGTTATGAAGGATTTTTAATGTTTTAATTCGGGTTAAATGTTATTTAAGTGGAATTACGATTTACATTGAGTTTGTGATGCTTCGAGACACACTGCGTGGTCTCTGCAGAGACGATGTGGGCTAATTATAGAAACATACCTGAGATTGGGTTTTTATGGGGGCCTTACAAAATAGTGATTATAATGTCTTGACATGCTCTACTTTTTGTTAATAAATTACCATACGGATGACGCAACTTTGTGCCACCCTGTTATAGGTGACATACATGAAGTCAGGACCCTTGGCTGTATAAAAATAATTTTTACATCGGTGATACTACGGATTGAATAAGTGGCACATCAGCCCCAATCGTAGAAACACACAAATCCGACATCGGTTGGCTATATTCAGTTCCTTCATATTAGGTAAGCCGGTTTCTGTTTTTGACTTGGAACAGAGGGTATAATACTATCAATATTATTGATAATAATACTAAATATTTATGGCCTTTTTAGGATCTGGACCCTATTTAAACAACGGTGGCACCAGTATACATACCTACAGAACATATTGTTTTGTACCATAAGGTATTTTATCCTGTTTCTGTTTAATATGACTAATTAGTGTGATTAAAACTTTTAACTCTTAAATTCCTAATTTTTTAATTTTTAATTTTTTTGTATATGGTTAGGCCAATTATTGGAAGAGGAGCATAGTATTAAATCTCCCGCCTTCACGATCATCTACTCGCATTGAGGGTAACTACCAGATGTGTTAGTTATATAATACACTAACACTGTCTACAGAATTGTTAGGTAGGTTATAAATTCTTGTTTTGTTAATTCCAAGTCTCTTATACTGGATTTTACTGCGGTGGTTTTTAATAGGAAACAAAAAGTGGCATATTGCAATTGTTTTTTAAATGTCTTTTCTAATTATAAAATACTTTTTTTTTTTTTTTTAAATGTTTTAAATTATTAATGTGTATTGTTATAATAGAATTTTGAAGCAAATGTGGTATACTAAATATATGTTTTTGATTATGCAGAAAACTGTCCTGAAGAAGGTGTCTATTCCACGTATTCACCGAAACGCTGCGTCGACAACTGTTTTCCTTTAGATTGTGTATTTTGTGCTTTTAATATTATATATCTAACACGATTTTTATATAATGAAATGTTTTTACTATATTGTTTTCTACAAATGTATTGAATAAATATTACATGCAAACTTGCTGGTTTTTAAGATATTTTTGTGTGAACTTTGCAATATGGTACTGTAGTGATGTTTTAATTTTGATAATTCTATAACCACCGTATTAGTTAAGATTGGTATTCTTGGTGTATTGAATGTCTTTTAGCTATTTTTAGGGATTTCTTGATTTTGCACATTTTTCCCCTGTCCCTGACTGGATCCTAGGGGACCTCCCTTTTTGTTTACTTCCAAATAGGAGGCAGGCACCAGTTTGACCTTTTTTTGTGTTTGTATTTGTGGAGTGCAAGGAGTAGAACCAGGGGCACCCTCTCCTAAGTACACATGTAACCAACAAATGCCCTGGTTATGTTGAGGGTTATAAACCATGTTGTCTGCAGGGGGAGTCACTCAACAAGAAAATCGTTTCTGTTCAGTGGGACTTCAAATTTATGTATAGACCCCCAACATGTGAAAAGAGCCTCTACTGTAACAGGCAGGCCTGCATCTTGCCATGAAATGCAACTCGGTCTTCATAAATGTTTGAAGGCGGCCCCTCATGGAAGCGCCAATTGGAAAGACAGTAGACATCTGCCAGTGTCCCGAGCTTCTCATCATTAGTGTGCACCACTGACATACATGAATGATGCAGTAGCACAGGTCACAGGCATATAGTTTATCCCTTTCCACACCTGTCAGTAGCCTGTCTTCGATAAGGGTCTTGGGCTGCCTGCACACTGAAATCCTGCCTCACTCTTTCCCTCCTTCATGGTGGAGAGACAGGTTGTCAGCATGACCACTTCTGTGTTAACGCCATCAGTAAAAAAAAAAAACTAGCAAGGCACAGTGGGGATTACATTTGTGATTAATACACCTCATCCTTTATTCAGGTGTGTACAAGCACATTTTGAATGTGAGTCAAAATTTCACATGTATACACTGATTTTAGATCAGAGTCGATTTGTTTCACCGGCCATATACAGCTCACAGCAGTTTCATCTGGACCAAATCCAAAGGACACTGGTGTGTGGTGTTTGTATCAAATGAGGTAGTGAACTCTTTTGTATTTGCAACTTCCTGTAAGCAATATAAATAAAAACTGTAAGAACTTGGATTACGATATGGGGTGGACGACTGTCTCCTTCAAGGAATAGTTACTAAATTAACCTGAGCTCAACCCTCTGCTAGCTATGGCACAGAGAAAACAGCCTTAACATAGGGCAATGTGCAAAGTATTTATGCAGTACCATAACACTAATAAGGTCAAAATGTCAAACAATAAAAATCCCAAACTCAAAAAGTGAAGCAAACTTTATTAAACAAAATGACAGTGGAGATATGAATTTTTAAAGATTTAAGAGTAAACAGCGGTATTCACCAATGATAGTTTATGGTTGTGGTAGACTGGCACCGGGTGCAATTTCAAGCCATCCGTGATGGAGTGCGGGTTGGATACACCAGCCTGATTTATCCAGTCAAAGATTTTCTGACTTTGGGGCTGATTACGTTGTCGTTTGGAAACTGTTCCGAACAAATCAGTCTCGGAATCGTTTCCGAACTAATCAGGTTGTGCGAGTCCGACCGACCGATTACGATGCTTCCCAACCATCGTTCGGTCAGACTCGCATTTACTTCAATGGGAGCCTGTGTTCAGAACGAGAACACAGGCTCCCTTTGAAAAAAGGGGTGGTTGGGGAAAACCTTGCACCCTGTGGAGGGCACCACATGGTGCCTGCCACATTGTGCATAGTTGGGAAGAGGGGTCCCTTGGGTACCCCCACGGGCCCCAATCAGATGACTCTGGGTGAAGTGGGGCCTGCAACGGTCCCCCAAAGACAGATTCCGACAGACGTTTCATGCCGGGCAGACTGAATTGGAACGTCTGTCTGAATCGGTCATCATAATTGCTTGTTCGGAAACCGTGTCCATAGAGCTGTATGATTTGTCTCTGAAAGACTCGGGCTGTCCGACTGCCTTTCAGAACCGATTCGTACTGCCAGAACGGTTTCTGGGAATCGTAATCAGTCGTTGGGAAATGTGTAAGATTCGTTCGGAAACAAGGGTTCCAAATCGGATTCTGCAATACCGAATCCTATCTGGAGCCTTTCCAAATGACATCGTAATCGGCCCCTTAGTCTTTTAAGTCCCAATAAACTGCAGAAGTACACTTCTAAAGCCCCCCCAGAACCTCAGGGGAGGCACTTAGGGACTCACTGTGTGTCAGGCAGAGGCCACCAGCAGGGTCCAGTCCTGTTCCTGTAGCCACACGGCAGCTGGCTATTTAAAAGTAAAGGCCATTTTCAGCTTGTTGTCTTCCTGAAACCACAAAGGAGGCCAGGTAACTGACCCTTGGAATCCACTTCTTTTTCCTGGGTACAAGAGGGAGCAAGTCTAGTTCTTCAAGGCTCCTTTCACAAACTCCATGCCCATTCCTCTTCTGACCTTCCACAGGTCTAGAAAGTATTTTGAACAGGGTGGGTGAGCATGCCACATTTATGCTTGGGACCAGCTAGTGGGTGGATGTGACTTCTGACTCGTCCTTAATAAATTAAGTAAAAGTTCCCAGGGGTACCACCATCCACTTTTGCAGAAGTTCCTGTTTGCCTTGTTTCAAATAAGCCCAAAATGCCATGAGTCAGGCCATGTTCAAGATGTCGAAAGTCCTCGGCCACACTAAACTTGGGCACTGAGGGCTAGGGGTGTGTGTAGGGCGTGTCTAAATATGGTAATCCTAATATCGTCCCAAATCTAACACTAACATCTTACTTACCTGCAACAAACACAGAGACAGAAGTCTGGTAGGATAAAAGCAGGGTTCTTCAGTAACCAAATCAGGAATTCAAAAGGATTGTCTTGGCATCCTGTTCTCTCCCTTTCAAGTATCCCCCAAGTGTCACATGTGGCTCAACAGGCCTGTCAAGTAGGGTTTGTTGGTGTGGCATCACAGGATGCCCACAGAGCCAACTCTGAATATTCTGTGGAGTTCAGAGGAGTCATCCCTGCCCATTCAGGCCAGCCTATTGCTTGCTCCTGAGAGGCAGACCATACCTCTTTCACACCTATTCAGAGCTAATAACCCGCTGGATTATTACTGGTGAGGAATGCAAATGTTCAACCAGGAACTTCAGGAAGGGAAAATGTAACATTCTAAAAGTTACTTTCCCATAATATTTATTACAATCTCACTTCACAATTGAATCAGAAATGTAATAACTGTCAAAAATAGTGGTTTAATTATTTTTCTAGCTGGTCTTCTTCCCCAGTTTGCAAGATTGGTATTTAATCTGCTTCTTCTTATTTTTAATTGGCTAGCCAGAGCCTTTTTACAAAGCAAATATCTTTTGGGTGCTATTCTTATTCACCTTGAGGACCTGGTGACCTTTAATTTCCACATGTCCTGCTTTTAAATACCATGCTCCCTGCCTTGTGAGCTGCAAGACCTACACAGGATTGACTAATTAATATTTAAAAGGAAGGTTTTCTCCAGCCAAAATTGTCATTTTGACAGGTTTCAGTGCCGTGGCTGCTCGTCTGCTATGGCGGAGGAGCGTCGCCCCACTGCTTTCAAGCAGTGCGAGAAGTAGAAACATAAAATGATGATTACTTTCAGTTATTATCAATTTATGTTTGTGCTGCTTTGCAGGCGGGTGGGTGGGCGGTGTTGCCCTGCTCTCGGAGCTGGGCAGGCGAATAGTGGTTTGCCCACTCCTAAGTGCGCAATGACTCTTTGGTCGGCCCTCTCGGGCTGCTCAAACCAATCATGTGCATTTTCCCCATTCTCCATGCAGGCTGCATTACAGCCTGAGTGGAGAGCATGCCCAGGCCCCCATTCCCTGGGTGAGCGTCGAACCAGGATGCTCAAAACCAATCACACCGCTGCATTGCAGCGTTGTGATTGGTCAGGGGAGCCTGGGTGCCTATCAATCACAAGGCTGCATTGCAGCGTTGTGATTGGTCAGTGGGACCTGGCTGTGCTTCCTGTTCCTAGAGGAGAGCAGAGACACGGGACCCGGCGGCAAGGTAAGTAATTGTTTTTTTTGTTATTTTTTATTATGCGCATCCTCACGCAATCGCGACCCATCCACGCCAGCCCCTGCCTTGCCACCCGCGAGCCATGCCGGCTGTCACTGTCGCAGTGTACTTTTGACACTTCAGTAGTCGGGCAGCATAGGGTAGGCCTAAAGTAATGTTTACCCGCTACTGAAGTAGATTGCACAACAGTTGCTGCAGTCCACAACTGGAATTTAGCTTACAGGCCCGGATGCATTTTCTACTCCATATACTAGGGGCCTATAGGCAATTTAAATGTGCCAATTAGGAGTAAGCCTATTCAACCATGTTTAAACCATGTTTAAAGGGGAAGCACAGACACTTTACTACTAGATAGCAGGGGTCAAGAGCACAGAGTCCTAAAGAATCTGGTGGCACTTCTTGCAAAATATTGTCATTTCCTACAATAACCACACTGAGTAGCCACTTCATTTAATAGTGGGACAATACTGCAATGCAGACATAGTTCCACCATTAAGTCACGTATCATTAGGAGAACTGAATTTAGAACCCATGCCATGACAAATATAGATTCCTTGCCAATGATATGGTGATTTTTTCTTAGCCTAAGAAAAAGTCTAAACAGGATATGATTCCTTGCTAGGATTGGGACATACTTCTTTTTCCTATTACAATGATTTTCATTGTAAGAGGAGCATTACAAAAAAAGGATCCTAACACACCTTTGGATTATTTTCTGAGGTTAAGTAAAATCCAAACTGCTACTGACTCCTTCCAAGGGCTCTCATTTGTGTTCAAGCAAGGAGCCAACTAGTGTTTATAAATGTTCCTAATTTTAAAATAAACTCTGTGTGTCTCCTTGCTGGGACACAAAACTGAATGTATGTGTTCTGGAAAGGAGGAAGTCACAGTGAGATTTTTTCTTATGCTAAAAAAATATGAACTTGTGCCTTAATATTTTTTGGGGACAAGACAGCCATCTCCTTCCTTTCACAGTCCTTACCTTGGGCTGTGACGCATTGTGAAACAAAGGATCTATGTGAAATTGAATCAGGAGGTGGGAATTGTAAATGGAGTAAGTAGGAACAGTCCTTTTCTTTCCTCTTCCAAACCCAATCTCCTGGTCCCTCTCTTCTATGGTGGGGTGTGAGGGGGGCTGTGAGGGAGGTTGATAGGAGCTTTCTGCTCCACCTAGCATCGTTTTAAAGTAATTCCTTCCTCACCTACAGAAAAAGTGAATTGGACCACTGGTCATGTGAGCACAATGGGGCAGTGGTAGGTGCAGTAGCCCCGCGCATTAAAGACCAGATGATCCATTGGGCGACTCCTCCTTTTTTATTTCATCATGTTGGAGGGTGAAGGGGCTACAAAGGAGGAGTTCTTAATGGACAAATGGGATTTTTTTCTCAATAAAAAGTCCTTCAATTGACCTAAATAACTCCTTTATTTTTATTTTGGGTGGGGAAATATCAGAAACAAATTGGTGTGGCAATAATATGGAGGGGGACAGTAATGGTTCCCTAGTGCTAGACCAAGTGGCGGCTGGCAGGGGAAGGGGTTGGTGGGGCATGGGGGAGCGGGGAGGCAAAAATGTTTTTTTTAAATCCACTTACCTTTTGCTACTGCGGCCATCTCTCCCCTTCGGTCCCTTCAGCTGCCTTCTCCTCTGCTTCCGTAGCGGAAGGAACCAGGAAGCACACAGACTCCCTTCCCTAAGCCAATCACAAAGCTGCAATGCAGCTTTGCAATTTCCTCACCAGGCTGTGTAAAGCAAGCCTGGTGAGGAAGATGCAAAGTGTGCAGGACTGCTTGGCCGGCCCGAGAGGGCTGGCCAAGCAGTCCTGCATACTTGGAGTGGGCAAACCACTCCTCCCCTGTAACCCCAGCATAGCCCCGCCCCACCCTAACCCAGCCCGTACTGAAAAATAAAATGACAATAATCAGGTCATTATTATTTTATTTTTCCGCTGTATTGGTCTTAAAACAGTGGGGTAACGCTCCTCCTCTTTAGCGGAGGAGCTGCCACTGGTTAGACCTGTCAGTCTTAGGGTGGTCTTCCTCCAAAGTGTTTGCCTTCCTCCTCCATTTTTGCTGATCTTGGTTTTGTTGCCCTTAGGACTGCTAACCAGTGCTAAAGTGTGTGTGCTCTCTCCTTTAAACATGGTAAAATTAGCTCTCCCTAATTGGTACATTTAATTTACTTGTAAGTGCCTAATAAAGTGGTACTTGGGCGTGGGCGGTGAACTCCGCTCTGTCCATGGAGTGTGCAGCGTTTTCTGCACTCCGCAGAGCACGCGGACTTCTGAAAAACTCCGCTCCATGGAGCAGGGGTTCTTCCTCACTCGTGCTCGCCAACGTTTAGTTGGTGAGCGCAAGCGAGGAAAATCCCGCACTAGACCACCTCACAGTGAGATTTCTCAATATGGGCGGTCGTGAATGGTTGCAGCCACTCGCGTTGAGAAACCTTCTGCACGTGTTCGAGTAGAACATCTACTTAAGCGGCAGAAAGAAGCAGCGTCCTCTTACACTGTGCTGATTTTCCAGTGCGGGACAAACACTCAGTGCTAAAAATCAGCACGAACAGTGTGACCTAATGCACTCTGCCGCTTGCAGAACTCCACGTAGCGTGGCAGAGTTTTTTGGTCACTTCGCGGATTTCCGCATTGCAGAACTCTGCGACCTCTGCCAGGCCTCGTGGTACTACCTGTGCCCAGGGCCTGTAAATTAAATGCTACTAGTGGGCCTTCAGCACTGGTTGTTCCATCCACTTACGTAGTTTTTAAACACATCTCAGGCCTGGCATTACACCCTGTGGGTGCATTTTTAAACTGCCATTTTGAACTGGCAAAATAAACCTTTTGCTAGGCCCAAACCGTCCGTTTTATTACATAGAAGTCCACTCTAGGGCAGAACCTAAACAGCCCAGAGGGTAGGGTGCAGTGTAATTAAAAGGTTGGTCATTTACTTTTAAGTTTTACATGTCTCGTAGTGAAAAACTCTAAAATGTGTTTCTCAGTACTGAAAGGCCTACCTCTCCCATAGGATAACATTGTGTTTCCCTATTACATTGATAACTTTCAGATGGGAGCAGGTAGACAGTTGAGTTTGGTGTCTAAAGAATTGTAATTAAAAGCCCTCCTTAATGGTAAAGTCACAATTCTAAAAATGCCACTTTTAGAAAGTTGGCATGTTCTTGTCCTAACTAAATGGTGCCTGCAGCCTGTCCCTGGGTCACATGACTAGGTGTAGCTGGCAGTTGGCCCTTGTGTGTTGCTACCAGAGAGTGAGAAAAAGGAAAGATAGATGTTGGCAGGATGGGCCACTATGCTTTAACGAGGGGGCGGAACTGTCACCTACTACATTGCACATTACAAAGGGCCTGCTTGAACACACTCACAAAGGGTTTGACACCAGCCTTTTGTGACCCCAGAATTGCTGGGGCCAGGAGAGGGAGCAGGAAATTCCAAACACCTCTGGGGGGTGAAAACATGCCTTTTCCTACTTCAAAGTGGGCACTAGGTATAAATAATGGACCCTCATACCCAACTCTTCAGTACACATCTGAACCTGTGGGAGACTCAGAAGAACTGCTGTTCTACTTTGCTGCAATTAGGTCTGCCACACTGCAGTCCTGCTGTGCTGGCCTGCAGGCCTGCTACTCTCCTGCCTGAGTGAGAAGGACCTGACCTGCATCTTGAACCCAGGACCACTAGAGTGACTCCAAGGGCTAGTTGGCTGGCCTCCTAATCAGAACCTCAGGAATAGAACAGGATGCAACAACCTTGAACCCAGCATCTGGACTCTGCCAGCTGTGAGTCTTTTCCCCCCAAGTGGTGCCACTCCAGCCCTAGACCCTTGAAAGTGGGGCTAAAGGTGCTCTGCCAGCCCATCTGTGGTTCCAGCAGAACTGATGCAGAGCGAAACAGTGTTTCACAATACCCCACAACAGAACCACTGCACTACGCATCCCAACACAGGGCCTTACATTGCAGCCACAGTCTCCTCAAAACCGCTGCTGCGTGATGCATCCTTGATACGTGCCTTCACATTGCAAGCCCCCCATCAACGGTATCCTTGGCGATGACGCAGGATTCCTCATCTCAAGCCCCTCAACTTCTTCGGAACCAGCCAATGCATGACGCATCTTTGATGCAGGACTTTTCATCTCAAGTCCTTCGTTGACGGCATCCACGACAATGACCCAGGACTTCTCTTTGCAGCCCCTCAGCCCCTTGGCACTGCCACTGTGTGACTCATCCTTGATGAGGTATTTCGCAACGTACCACAGCCAGGATTTGAGGTACTTTGTTCAGGGGGCTTAACTGGATCCCTGTAGCTGGCCCGCACTCCATCGCAGTTGGCCTGAACTTGTGACTTTGTCCCGGTCTAGTGCAACCAGATAACCACATTTGGCGATTTGTGCTTTTTGGCACTATTTTCACTTAAACTTGTATATCTCCGGTTCTACTGATTGGATTTTTGTTGTTTTGGTGTCAAATAATTTACTACGTTCTACTCTATTTTTCTGAGGTGGTGTGGGATTTTTCTTGTGTTGTGTTTTCACTTTATTTCAGTTTGAAGTGCTGCATAAATACTTTGCACATTGCCTCTAAGTTAAGCCTGACTGCTTTGTGCCAAGATACCAGAGGTTTAAGCACAGGTTAACTTGGGATTTGCTTGTGTTTCATCCTGACAAAGATTGTGGTTCTTCCTTGAGTAGGGTTTCATCCCCCTCAACCAGTAACCCAATTTCCAACACTTATTCTCTGTGTGTCAACATGTTTTAACCTTTTATCACAGAGGCCTGCAGTGGTATAAAGGCTTTCCTCATGACCTAATTTTCCCATGTGCTACTCGGATCCATCTCTACTTTTAAGAGGTAAATGGAAATTTTATTAGGGAACTTACAACTGAGAGCATTCATGCCACGCAAAGTAGAAGCTATACTTGCTCTCCCGGGTCCTTCAGATATGTGTGTGTGACATTCATGACATCACACATATGTCATTGAGTCAACCCTGTCCTCATTCAGGAGTGTGCTGATGCCTAGAAGTTATGGTACCAAAATATTGTAACCAAAATATTGTCTGATAGAAATATTGTGTCACAAATATTGTTACCTCGTTGGAGTTATTAATAGAAAATCTAAAGCCAAGGGGTCAATATTTTTGCAAATGATTTATTTGGACTTAATATTTTTTTGTCAGGCAATATTTTTGTTAACTATATTCTGACACACAGTCACTGAGATAGGAATGGGCTCTGGCAAGCTCCCTCCCCTGAGATGAAGAATAGCTTTCCCTTCATAGAGCGAACAAAAACATTTTAAAATGGGTATTGGGTCAGTGAAGGTGCGGAAAACGTGTAACATAAATATGTCAGAAGGGGTCCTTTAGACTGCTTTTGATGATGTATGTATTAAAAAAAAGGGCAGCCGAAAGGCTACTTACATCTGGCTCTTGAAATTACACTGCGATACATTGTGATTACATGGCTGATAAAAGTATATAAACTATTGATAAAATAGCATTATGTAATATCCCCAAAAAATATTGTTAACTATATTTTATGTTTAAATTGCTTCCTGGGGTTTGTACTTGTCTTTTTTGATCGATGCATTATGCATTACAGCAAGAAATAGTGCACACAGGGAATGCCTCTGGATACTATAAAGATGCCAATACCATGTGAGAAATACATAAATTAAGTATTTATTCAGGAGCATCTTCTGATACAGACTGACAGGGATGTAGGCTCACATTAACTGTCCTGCTCCCTATTCAAAGGTATACATTCTCATCACCGCCACAATACTACATTCCACCTTCTAACCACTGCCCAGTAAGATAAAGATCCAAGCACATACTTAGGTGAATCTACTGGTAGAAACATCAAACTACCAATTGAAACTGCTAAGAAAGTCTTATCTCGAATAGCGGGAATATAGTCAGGGTTAAAATACTGGCAAATGCACGGTGAACGGGATATCCAAAAAGATAATTTCCAAATTACAGGTGAACCTCAAGTCAGCGTTAAGGGCTGTAGCTTATGTTGGTTCTATAGAACATGTCTCACATTCTCAAGGACTATTCGTTCACTTCCGGTAATGGGCAGCGTAATGTTTCAAATATTAATGCTATCTCAAAGAGCCATATATGCCAAGCACCATGAATTAAGGTCAGCTGTGGAAAACTTGGGGATCCTCAAAGTTTTGTTGAGTAAGGGCAGGAAGCAGAGCACTGCCTGGTCAGTCAGCTTGGCTGTGGGATTAGAAACCTTGGCAGCAACATGGGACAAAACCATCCGATAGGGTCTCTGCTCCTTGCACAGGGCACTTGGGTGCCACTGCCTGCTGGGGTGAAGCGTTGTCTAAATATACAATGATGATGCATGCGCTACATAGAAACACCACTTTAGAATGGGGAAATAAACCAGATTGTCATTTATAGGTGGAGAGGGAACAGGTGACTGGGATTCTATATACCATTATATTTTCTGAAACTATAACATTTACATTGTTATGGGTCTTTGCAGTTTTCAGGTAGATTGAAGCAGTCAAGATATTACTGGGGTTCACAGAATATCGACACCTAAAATATCCCCATACCACAATATAGAGCTATAAATATCGATGTCAAAATTATTGACATCCTATATTTATAATTGCAAGAACAAAAATATCGCAAAAAAAAATCGAAGTCAAAAATATAGTTGTAAAAAATATCGTTATATATATATATATATATATATATATATATATATATATATATATATATATATATATATATATATATATATATATATATATATATATATATAAAGTCAGCCTATCAGCAAGTCGGTGTTGGGCTCTTTTCCTTTGGTGGCAGAAACGCAGTTTCCAGGATCTCCATTCCTGGTCTTAGAGCCTGCCCTGCAGGATTGGGGTCCCCCGGTAAAGTGGAGGTTTTCTTGTGAGATATATATATATATATATATATATATATATATAGAAGCTCAGTGGGGTGTCCAACAAAGAAAGCAGCACTCGAACGCAGCTTCGCCTTTTCCCCATAAAAGCCTTTATTGGTATGCAGTCATCCATTCTCAGTCCTTGTAAAGCATACGACCGCAGCCTTACGCGTTTCGTGGCTTCACTTCATCAGAGGCTGAGCGGTCGAAAGAGGCATTGCGGGTCACGCCTCCCTTTTAAACAATATCCTACGCTGTCATGCAACTGCTCTGAATGAGACTGTATGTAGTGTTTATGGGAGATGTAGTCCGCCATTCGTCCTCAAATGGATGCCCCTTTAAATAAATGCTGGATACAAAGCTCACCATGAGCCCCAAGAAGCGATGTAATGCTCAATCCAAGAAGCGCGTTCCACTGCTGAGTCCCTCATTGAGACTCTGTGGCCCCCTTTGGATCTGGGGTGGTGCTTGCTCAGCGGCAGGACGGCCGCTTAAAATAGAAGCTCAGTGGGGTGTCCAACAAAGAAAGCAGCACTCGAACGCAGCTTCGCCTTTTCCCCATAAAAGCCTTTATTGGTATGCAGTCATCCATTCTCAGTCCTTGTAAAAGCATACGACCGCAGCCTTACGCGTTTCGTGGCTTCACTTCATCAGAGGCTGAGCGGTCGAAAGAGGCATTGCGGGTCACGCCTCCCTTTTAAACAATATCCTACGCTGTCATGCAACTGCTCTGAATGAGACTGTATGTAGTCAGGCAAACCTACACGGAGGCTCTTGATGGCTGTAAGCGGTATCCGTCCATACCATGGAAAGAGAGTTCTCTTGCTGCTGCTGGCCAAGTGCGATTCAACTGATGGACACATCTTGGAGCTGTATGTATTCGCGGCCGTCCTGCCGCGGAGTCTGCACCACCCCGCGATAATAGGGGGCCACTCGACAAGGTATTCACCAAATCGATTACGTGGGCCAACAGCAGAGGATTTAGGACGGGCCCGCTTGCGAGAGTCCATGTGACCTATTAATAACAGAGTATAATGCGTGCATCCATTTGGGGGATGATCGATTACGAACTATAGTTCCCATAATGCACAGTTCCATAAGACTATCCCATTGGAGGGATTGCAGTATTTAAATGGGAACGTCATATGCACGCATCCTTCCCGTGAAAGCCTCTGAAGAGAAAGCTGAGGAGCTTTCGAAACGCGTCAGGCAAACCTACACGGAGGCTCTTGATGGCTGTAAGCGGTATCCGTCCATACCATGGAAAGAGAGTTCTCTTGCTGCTGCTGGCCGAGTGCGACTCAACTGATGGACACATCTTGGAGCTGTATGTATTCGCGGCCGTCCTGCCGCGGAGTCTGCACCACCCCGCGATAATAGGGGGCCACTCGACAAGGTATTCACCAAATCGATTACGTGGGCCAACAGCAGAGGATTTAGGACGGGCCCGCTTGCGGGGTCCATGTGACCTATTAATAACAGAGTATAATGCGTGCATCCATTTGGGGGATGATCGATTACGAACTATAGTTCCCATAATGCACAGTTCCATAAGACTATCCCATTGGAGGGATTGCAGTATTTAAATGGGAACGTCATATGCACGCATCCTTCCCGTGAAAGCCTCTGAAGAGAAAGCTGAGGAGCTTTCGAAACGCGTCAGGCAAACCTACACGGAGGCTCTTGATGGCTGTAAGCGGTATCCGTCCATACCATGGAAAGAGAGTTCTCTTGCTGCTGCTGGCCGAGTGCGACTCAACTGATGGACACATCTTGGAGCTGTATATATATATATATATATATATATATATATATATATATATATATATATATATATGTATATATATATATAGATAGATAGATAGATAGATAGATAGATAGATAGATAGATACAGAAATAGATATATAGATGGATATATATATATATATGTATATATATATGTATATATATATATATATATTTATATATATATATATGTATATATATGTATATATATATATATATATATATGTATATATATATATATATATATGTATATATATATATATATATATATATATATATATATATATATATTATCTACTGGCGGTCGCCAGTAGATAGTTATAGTTAGGACCTATTTTCCATAGGAAATCTGCGACATTCTATTTGAAATACCTCTTGCGTCGGTTGACGAATCTTCGCGAAATTTTCAAACTTTATGGCCCGCTCCGGTCCGCTCCTACCCTAAAAGTCTCAGGGTGATTCGTCAAGCGGGGGCCGAGAAAAAGGGGGTCCCAAAGCGTGTTTTCCCCATTCATTTTCCCATAGGAAACTTTAGACACGGCTACAGCCCGAACTGCTGAACGGAATTACACCAAATTTGGCAAAGAGGTAGTTCTTGGTTCAGAAAGAACCCTTTTTGTTAAATGGTGTAAATCCGTTCAGTAGTTGCGGAGAAATTAAAAAATAAGAGTCAAAAAATCAATTTCCCCTAGGAAACTTTAGACACAGCTACAGCCCGAACTGCTGAACGGAATTACACCAAATTTGGCAAAGAGGTAGTTCTTGGTTCAGAAAGAACCCTTTTGTTAAATGGTGTAAATCCGTTCAGTAGTTGCTGAGAAAATCAAAAGTAAAAGTACATATATATCTATGGCCGCGTCAGATTCGCACACCCTCCCGATCACGAGCTGTCTGCTAATTGGCTGTCAACACTCCAAACCAGGAAGTGTTGGCAGCCATCTTGTTCCTCGGTAGAACCGAGGAACAAGAAAGCAGTAAAAAAGTGCGCAAAACGCACAAAGGGGGCAGGGTAGAAACACCCTGACCCCCTAGGTCTGCTCAGGGGTCCCACAAGGACCCCCTGGGAAGAAAAAAGCATTTTTTTTTTAAATCGGCAGGATGCGCTCAGGGAGCGCGAATCCTGCCAAAAAAAAAATCGAAGGGCGGTCTCCCGCGCTCGATTGTATTTTGCCCCCGGGTGGCCCAAGTCCCGGGGGCATGGTGGGGGTTAAATTTATGTATGGGGGCCTCAAAGGGCCCCCAAGCCCCGGGGACCGCCACCCCCCGGGGCTTTCTTTTTCAAATGGTGCGGGAGGGCTCTGAGCCCTCCCGCAGCCCGGGGACCACCACCTCCCCGGGGCTTCTTTTTTTACTTTTTGCTGTGTGGGGGGCTCGAGCCCCCAACACACCCCGGGACCGCCACCTCCCCGGGGCACTAACAAATTAAAATGGGGGTCAGTTTTGGACCCTCGAAGCCCCGGGGACCACCACCTCCCCGGGGCTTTGCTGATGTGGGGAGGGGGGACGCGCGGCCCCCCTCCTGGAGCCTGTGGTGGCCCTGGGGACCGCCACCCCCCAGGGCCGGTTCCCGCAGTGTCCCGGGGTGCCTACCCCAGGACACTGCTGTTTGCAATGACAGGACGGGAGCCTCGCGGCTCCCGTCCTGTCATTGCAAACTGCTTTGGATATTGGAAGAGAGAGCAGGGAAACCTGCTCTGCTTCCAATATCCAAAGACAATGCTTTTCCACACAGCCCCCTTCAGAAAAAAAAACAAAAAAAACGATCGGGCCGCAGGCCCCGCCCCCTTCCTTCACCACTCTGCAAACGCGCCCCTGGCGCGTTTGCAGATGGGAAGTAATTCCCCTTGAATACTGGGGGTCCCTGGGGGCCAACTAGCCCACCAGGAACCTCCAGTATGCGCCAGGGGCTGCGTTGCAGAGAGGTGTACAGAGGCCACGCCCCTTTATACACCTCTCTGCAACGCAGCTCTGTGGCGCTTTTGGAGGTACATGGTGGGCTAGTTGGCCCCCAGGAACCCTCAGGATTCAAGGGGACTTAATCCCCCAACTTAAAACGCGCCAC
The DNA here is from genome assembly GCA_963921515.1 of Calotriton arnoldi. Classification (NCBI taxonomy): domain Eukaryota; kingdom Metazoa; phylum Chordata; class Amphibia; order Caudata; family Salamandridae; genus Calotriton; species Calotriton arnoldi. Next base: position 841,692 of record CAWUFW010000965.1, read on the forward strand.
GGGGCGCGTTTGCACAGTGATGAAGGGAGGGGCGGGGCTTCAGGTGACATGTATGCAAACAGGCCCCGTGGCGCGTTTTAAGATGGGGAATTAAATCCCCTTCAATCCTGAGGGTCCCTGAGGGCCAACTAGCCCAACAGGTACATCCAGAAAGCGCCACAGAGCTGCGTTGCAGAGAGGTGTAAAAGGGGTGTGGCCTCTCTACACGTCTCTGCAACGCAGCCCCTGGCGCATACTGGAGGTTCCTGGTGGGCTAGTTGGCCCCTAGGGACCCTCATGATTCAAGGGGACTTAATCCCCCAACTTAAAACGCACCACGGGGCGCGTTTGCACAGATGTCACCTCAGGCCCCGCCCCCTACCTTCACCATTGTGCAAATATTCCTCTAAAATCTGCCGAACTACGAATTCGGATTTACTCACCTGTTATCAGGAGAGACCTCAGTGCTGCATCTTTCAGCCCAGTACTAATCCTGAAAAGTAATTTTAACCGTACTTACCAGTAACTTGAATTTCCTTCCATAGGATATCATTGCCTGCTTTTTGTTGATTTTTGAAACATACAAATATTCCTCTAAAATCAGCCGAAATACGAATTCTGATTTACTCACCTGTTATCAGGAGAGACCTCAGTGCTGTATCTTTCAGCCCAGTACTGGTCCTGAAAAGTAATTTTAACCGTACTTACCAGTAACTTGAATTTCCTTCCATAGGCTAACATTGACTGGTTTCACTTGGAAATTCTTCTAAGTGTGGAGTTTTGGAACTTTAAAATATTCCTCTAAAATCAGCCGAAATACGAATTCCTATTTACTCACCTGTTATCAGGAGAGACCTCAGTGCTGCATCTTTCAGCCCAGTACTGATCCTCAAAAGTAATTTTAACCGTACTTACCAGTAACTTGAATTTCCTTCCATAGGCTAACATTGACTGGTTTCACTTGGAAATTCTTATGTGTGTAGTTTTGGAACTTTAAAATATTCCTCTAAAATCAGCCGAAACACGAATTCCTATTTACTCACCTGTTATCAAGAGAGACCTCAGTGCTGCATCTTTCAGCCCAGTACTGATCCTCAAAAGTAATTTTAACCGTACTTACCAGTAACTTGAATTTCCTTCCATAGGCTAACATTGACTGGTTTCACTTGGAAATTCTTATGTGTGGAGTTTTGGAACTTTAAAATATTCCTCTAAAATCAGCCGAAATACGAATTCCTATTTACTCACCTGTTATCAGGAGAGACCTCAGTGCTGTATCTTTCAGCCCAGTACTGGTCCTGAAAAGTAATTTTAACCGTACTTACCAGTAACTTGAATTTCATTCCATAGGCTAACATTGACTGGTTTCACTTGGAAATTCTTCTAAGTGTGGAGTTTTGGAACTTTAAAATATTCCTCTAAAATCAGCCGAAATACGAATTCAGATTTACTCACCTGTTATCAGGAGAGACCTCAGTGCTGCATCTTTCAGCCCAGTACTGATCCTCAAAAGTAATTTTAACCGTACTTACCAGTAACTTGAATTTCCTTCCATAGGATATCATTGTCTGCTTTTTGCTGAAAAAGTTTCAAAGTGTTGATTTTTGAAACATACAAATATTCCTCTAAAATCAGCCGAAATACAAATTCCGATGTACTCACCTGTTATCAGGAGAGACCTCAGTGCTGCATCTTTCAGCCCAGTACTGGTCCTGAAAAGTAATTTTAACCGTACTTACCAGTAACTTGAATTTCCTTCCATAGGCTAACATTGACTGGTTTCACTTGGAAATTCTTCTAAGTGTGGAGTTTTGGAACTTTAAAATATTCCTCTAAAATCAGCCGAAATACGAATTCCAATTTACTCACCTGTTATCAGGAGAGACCTCAGTGCTGCATCTTTTAGCCCAGCACTGACCCTGAAAAGTAATTTTAACCGTACTTACCAGTAACTTATATTTTCTTCCATAGGAATCCATTGTCTGGTTTTCAGCTGAAAAGTTTCAAAGTGTCAATTTTCACAAACTACAAATATTCCTTAAAAATCGCCTGTATGACTTAAACGCATTCTTTCAACTGTTTACAGGAGATGCACCAGTGCTGGATCCAGGATCCAACACTGAGTAAGAAAAAGTAACGATAACAGTTTTTACCTGCTAAGTGAATTTCCTTCCATAGGATAACATTGGTGATTCTATGAGAAAAAGTTTCTAAGTGTCAACTTTTAAAATACAATAATATTCCTTAAAAATCACTACTGTAACCAAAACGCTTTTACTCAACTGTTTGCAGGAGATGTCCCAGGACTGCATCTAGGATCCAGTCCTGTGGTTAGAAAAGTAATCCATAAAGTAACTAATTGCATTTTACTAGAAATTCACATTGAGCTGAATGTTGCATTGTGTTTGAAAATGTGTTGCCCATTGCAACAACTGTAACTACTGTACTTAAAAGTCTATTGCCTATGTGCAAAGTATTTAAACTAAAGTAATTCATTCTGAGAAAGTATTTTTTGTAATGTATAATGTAATTACAATGTAATTTAAAAATAAAATATGTAAAAAAAAATGTTTCTAAAAATGTAGTAAATCAGTATGAAAAAAATAAATATAACAATTAATACATTTAAAAATTGTCATTTACAAAACCTTTGAAATTCACTGAAAAAAACGTAGGTTTCAGACATGTTATAGTTAGGAATTAGCATTTAAAAAACCTTTGAAATTCACTGAAAAACCATAGGTTTCAGACACGTTATAGTTAGAAATTAGCATTTAAAAAACCTTTGAAATTCACTGAAAAAACCATAGGTTTCAGGCACGTTATAGTTAGAAATTTGCATTTAAAAAACCTTAGAAATTCACTGAAAAAACCATAAGGTTTTAGGGACAGTTATAGTTAGTTGGACATTGCACTCGTACAAAACCCGTGAAATTCCCCCGTTATAGTTAGTTCAGGTAACTATAACTCGCGCCCCACAATGCACTGCTGATGACGTCACATATTACATCACTCATGACATGGTCAGTGACATCACTGATGACATCATCCATGTGAGAATTTAATGCATCTTCTCACACCCTAATATAAGTTTTGAAACACCCACTCTAAATTACAGACTGCCATTCTCAAAACCATACACACTCCAATACCAATAAGTACATACCCACTCACTGATTCTTAGGTCTACACACACACATCTACTCACTCACCCATACAGTCACTCATACTTACAGTCACTCAGTACAGGACTATCATATGCACTCATACACCTATATAAACACTCACACAACGCAACTCATCCATAGAGGTACTCACACACCTAGTCAGTCATGCAAATAATTAATCACATTCCAATTTACTCACCTATACAGTTATACACACCAGCTCACTTACTCATAAAAATACTAGCACATTCTTACGCTCCTATGCAATCACTGATGCAAGCACACACTCATCCATATAGCCACTCTCACAATCACACACTCTCACTTATAGCCATTTATATACTCCAACACACATATATACTGCCTTTCACATATGTAGTTACTCACACATGTACCACTGAGATATACATTCAATCACTAACACACCCATACACACACTCACCCACCCATACAGTCCATCACAGACGCACTCTTGAAACCATGCACCCAGTGAATCACCCACTCACACATCTATGCACAGAGTCACACTCACCCCACCCACACAAACACTGAGGCACCCATACAGATACTCAGAGAACCAATCCATAACCCATATATACACTCATTTAGCTAGTCAGAAACCCATGCAGCTGCTTACACAACAACAGACAGACGGATACAGACATTCACACAGTTTAGTCACTCACCCATGCATCCAGTAAGATACGTTTAATCACTCACTTATAGACTCAGTCACACACCTACTAAATCATCCATTCAGACACTTATACACCCACTCATTCTTCAATACGCCTTTCCCTATATATATTAAACATATTTAAACTTTACAGAAACACACAGTCACTGGATGATGTCATCAGTGATGTCATCAGTGATGTCATTTGAGATGTCATCAGTGATGTCATCAGTGATGTCACTGACCATGTCATGAGTGATGTAATATGTGACGTCATCAGCAGTGCATTGCGGGGCGCGAGTTATAGTTACCTGAACTAACTATAACGGGGGAATTTCACGGGTTTTGTACGAGTGCAATGTCCAACTAACTATAACTGTCCCTAAAACCTTATGGTTTTTCAGTGAATTTCTAAGGTTTTTAAATGCAAATTTCTAACTATAACGTGCCTGAAACCTATGGTTTTTTCAGTGAATATATATATATATATATATATATATATATATATATATATATATATATATATATATATATATATATATATATATGAAAAACAGAGTTGCTTTCATGCCGCCTCTGGCCTCGCAACACCGGTGCCGTCGATGGAAGCAACCACCATCCGCAATTATTAGATAAAGATCCACTCCAGACAAGGAAATGAAAAGACGGCACACCAAGTGAATTTCTCGCACAGAGAACGACGCGTATCAGCAATAAGCCTTTGTCAAGTTTTTTTGTTTAGTGCTCAATCCCCCATAGAAATAACGTGGATAATCAAAAAACATGGAAAACAGACTATCGAAAAAAGACTTACATACATAGAGGTCATGAAATATAAAGAGTAAAAATTGCACGTGCATGATATTTTACAATTAATAACGACCTATAAATATATGTATATACAATACTGAATAATCAGAATTATTTCATTCAGATAATTTCATTCCATGTGATGATTTAACATGAGTTCCGTTATGCCACGATAGATGTCAGAATAACCCAAAGTGCAACTGAATAATAGAAAATTTAAAACGGCACTTACACAACAATGCAGATAGTTACGTCAACGAACAAAACTTCCATAGAAGTTACAAAAAGGCCACATCCATAAGTTATAGAGGCAGATCCTGCTGCTCAAAAAATAGTAAGGAGATCCCTTAGAACTATCAAGGAGTGGGAAAAGGAACTACATATGGGGCAAATGCCCACATACGTCTAAACTCTCAATCAAATAGGTTGATAGTATACTGCTCCTCAGTTATAATAAACATATAGGAGCAACCAGACGTTGAGCCATGTAGCACCCTAAAAAAAGAAGAGAAGAGATAAGACAATCAAGGACAATTGTCCAACCATCCGGACTGTAACATGCTGCAAATTAAAAGAAGTGCCTAAAAATACGACATAAATGGAGAGTGAAACCAAAACCTAAGTGGAATAGAAAATAAGGGGCCTATATACAATCAATCAGATAAGTGGGAAAATGGCAAGTTAACAACCTATTCAGTTTATGTGAGTTGTCAATTCTTCACTTGTGTTCAAACCAAAAGGAATACGGGTATTTAGATCGATGATATATCTTGATTCTAGTACTCGTAATTGCTTCTCTCTATCTCCCCTCGGGTTTGTTTCAAAATACAATCAATTCCCATAATATTAAGATGATACTTATTGCTATCATGTTTGGCCTGGAAGTGCCGGGCCACGGGGTAATTCAGGTCATTGTTGGTGATAGCACGAAGATGTTGTAATATTCGCTGTTTTAATGGTAGTTTGGTGCTCCCAATATAACGGAGCCCACAGGGACACTCTAACAGGTATACCGTGAATTCAGTATTGCAAGTGATAAACTTGCGAATATATCTAATACTGCCATCACTTGTGGTGTAACTTTTTGACTTTTACCATTGTTGCATGCTTTACAGGACCCACAAGGATAGTAACCCTCCAGTTTTTATTCAACCAATTAGGAGGTGGTGTGGGTTCCTGATAACTATGTACTAGGGAGTCCCTTAGAGATCTTGGTCGTCGATATGTGACCTGGGGAGTGGCTCCAATGGAACTGCCTATTATGGGATCAGTGAGTAAAGATTCCAATGTTTTCTTAGAAGACGCTTCATATGTAGAGATCTTTTATTATATGTGGTGATCATCCTGGGTCGATTGTCATTTCTTTGCGTCTTACCACTTTTGTTTTTGAAGAGGATATCAGTTTGTTTAACCCCTTCCAGTTTTTTACTCGCCTGATACAATATTTTACTTGAGTAACCTCGCTGTGCGAATCTATCCTTGATGTTGATTTGTTCCTTACGATATGACTCATCATCACTGCAGGTACGACGGGCTCTAATGAGCTCACCATATGGTATGCTATTAATGAGGGTTGCTGGATGGTGGCTTGCAGCATGTAATGTGCTGTTACCTGCTGTCTTTTTTCAGTATAGGGAAGTTTGTATTTTGTTATCTTCAATTTTAATTGCCACATCCAGGAATTCACAGTGTGAATTACTGATAGTACAGGTGAAACTGAGATTAAGTTCGTTGGTCGCCAGAGTACTGATAAATTCCCTGGCACTGTGTTCATCACCGTCCTAAATAAGGAACAGATCATCAATATATCTGATCCAAATTGGGATGTGTTCGGTGAACCTATCGTTTTGTTCTGTCCATACTACTTGCTCCTCCCACCAGCCCAGAAAGAGATTCGCTAGACTGGGGGGATCATACCAATATGCTAGGAGCTATGATACTGTTCTGTATGGAGCAGAACATTTTTTTGTTCGAGAATACGGTATACAGGCAAAGGTCGGGTGTAGCGATGGGCACTTGCTTCGCCCTCAGTCTAGCGAATCTCTTTCTGGGCTGGTGGGAGGAGCAAGTAGTATGGACAGAACAAAACGATAGGTTCACCGAACACATCCCAATTTGGATCAGATATATTGATGATCTGTTCCTTATTTGGGATGGTGATGAACACAGTGCCAGGGAATTTATCAGTACTCTGGCGACCAACGAACTTAATCTCAGTTTCACCTGTACTATCAGTAATTCACACTGTGAATTCCTGGATGTGGCAATTAAAATTGAAGATAACAAAATACAAACTTCCCTATACCGAAAAAAGACAGCAGGTAACAGCACATTACATGCTGCAACCCACCATCCAGCAACCCTCATTAATAGCATACCATATGGTGAGCTCATTAGAGCCCGCCGTACCTGCAGTGATGATGAGTCATATCGTAAGGAACAAATCAACATCAAGGATAGATTCGTTCAGCGAGGTTACTCAAGTAAAATATTGTATCAGGCGAGTAAAAAACTGGAAGGGGTTAAACAAACTGATATCCTATTCAAAAACAAAAGTGGTAAGACGCAAAGAAATGACAATCGACCCAGGATAATCACCACATATAATAAAAGATCTCTACATATGAAGCGTCTTCTAAGAAAACATTGGAATCTTTTACTCACTGATCCCATAATAGGCAGTTCCATTGGAGCCACTCCCCAGGTCACATATCGACGACCAAGATCTCTAAGGGACTCCCTAGTACATAGTTATCAGGAACCCACACCACCTCCTAATTGGTTGAATAAAAACTGGAGGGTTACTATCCTTGTGGGTCCTGTAAAGCATGCAACAATGGTAAAAGTCAAAAGTTACACCACAAGTGATGGCAGTATTAGATATATTCGCAAGTTTATCACTTGCAATACTGAATTCACGGTATACCTGTTAGAGTGTCCCTGTGGGCTCAGCTATATTGGGAGCACCAAACTACCATTAAAACAGCGAATATTACAACATCTTCGTGCTATCACCAACAATGACCTGAATTACCCCGTGGCCCGGCACTTCCAGGCCAAACATGATAGCAATAAGTATCATCTTAAGATTATGGGAATTGATTGTATTTTTGAAACAAACCCGAGGGGAGATAGAGAGAAGCAATTACGAGTACTAGAATCAAGATATATCATCGATCTAAATACCCGTATTCCTTTTGGTTTGAACACAAGTGAAGAATTGACAACTCACATAAACTGAATAGGTTGTTAACTTGCCATTTTCCCACTTATCTGATTGATTGTATATAGGCCCCTTATTTTCTATTCCACTTAGTTTTTGGTTTCTCTCCATTTATGTCGTATTTTTAGGCACTTCTTTTAATTTGCAGCATGTTACAGTCCGGATGGTTGGACAATTGTCCTTGATTGTCTTATCTCTTCTCTTCTTTTTTTAGGGTGCTACATGGCTCAACGTCTGGTTGCTCCTATATGTTTATTATAACTGAGGATTAGTATACTATCAACCCATTTGATTGAGAGTTTAGACGTATGTGGGGCATTTGCCCCATATGTAGTTCCTTTTCCCACTCCTTGATAGTTCTAAGGGATCTCCCTTACTATTTTTTGAGCAGCAGGATCTGCCCCTACAACTTATGGATGTGGCCTTTTTGTAACTTCTATGGAAGTTTTGTTCGTTGACGTAACTAGCTGCATTGTTGTGTAAGTGCCGTTTTAAATTTTCTATTATTCAGTTGCACTTTGGGTTATTCCGACATCTATCGTGGCATAACGGAACTCATGTTAAATCATCACATGGAATGAAATTATCTGAATGAAAGAATTCTGATTATTTAGTATTGTATATACATATATTTATAGGTCGTTATTAATTGTAAAATATCATGCACGTGCAATTTTTACTCTTTATATTTCATGACCTCTATGTATGTAAGTCTTTTTTCGATAGTCTGTTTTCCATGTTTTTTGATTATCCACGTTATTTCTATGGGGGATTGAGCACTAAACAAAAAAACTTGACAAAGGCTTATTGCTGAAACGCGTCGTTCTCTTGCACATAAAGATCTGTGCGAGAAATTCACTTGGTGTGCCGTCTTTTCATTTCCTTGTCTGGAGTGGATCTTTATCTAATAATTGCGGATGGTGGTTGCTCCCATCGACGGCACCGGTGTTGCGAGGCCAGAGGCGGCATGAAAGCAACTCTGTTTTTCATTGGAGTATTAATTTAAAACGCCGCATTGGGCCTTGAATATAACTGTTATATGAGCGATAAGAGACATTGTGCTGACCTGAGCTGGATCAGGCTCTGAGATCTGACGAATGCTGATCCCGACCAGACTTTACCGGATTCTATTATAGGTTTGTGTGGCCCGGTGAGGAAACATTCTGCATCGACGGGTGCGCACAATTGAGTCTGTGCAATATGGCCGTTACCCGATTGTGATCGAGAATTGGCAACAACATAGCCTGACGAGAACCTAGGCTGTATAGACGATTGAACTGCGCATCACAGACCTACAGCATCGAGGGCTGCTGATTCCGGTAAGGAGTTTACCTGGGGTTTTCACTGATTATACAGTGCATCGTTGAACTATATTTTTGCTAAAAAGCCGATGTCTCTCGTACTAGCAGTGTTGAACATTATCTGCAAATTCATTCGCGATATCTAAATATCTTTGATCTGGGGTAAATGCATCACGGGTACAATTAAGGTACTCGTGTCGAGTGAAACACACGTTTGTATTGGGGTCAATACAACCTAATGACTATGAATGAATGGGAAAAGGAAAGGCAAGCTATCGCTATCTCCCTTTTCAATGAAGAGTTAAATCCAACTGAACGGATTTTGAAATCAACAATTGTCTCAACCGCACAGGAATCATCTCTATCACAGATTTTGGCTACATTGGAGAAATTATCCAGGCGTGAAATAAATAAATGGTGGGAGGTTACCTCTCTTACCAACTATGTGAAAGTAGGTCGAGTCCCAAGAGGGCTTAGGATCTCTATTGTACCCACCTACGAAAACCCCAATCCGGATCTTCTAAATGAATGGGCACAATATATGGCCAAAACATGCAAGGGGATGCTTGAAATGCTGATCAAGTATGCCAAAATCGATTTGGATCAAACACGCCTGGAATTAGCCAAGGTCAAAGAAGATTTGGATAAACACAAATCAGAAAGTGTTGTGATTGATTTCCTGAAAGGTCTGGAAGTCCGCCTTAAATCCTATGAGGACACCATCAAAATAAAAAAACAACGCAAATTCTTGCGAGACAAAAAGGACTATGCTGAAGGCCGAATACTGACCTACGCAAAAAGATTCGATTGGGCACAAAGAGACGTTCGAGTTATCCAACAGCAGATACAACAGGAAGCGGTAACCACTGATTCTAGCTCTGATGTCAGTTCAGACTCTGATCGCCAGGCGGTCCCTTTAGGCTCACGCCCTCTCACATTCCTACACGAGTTCCAAATATTGAAAAAGAAAAAAGAGAAAAAGGATTCAAAGGCACAGGGACCAACCGAGAAGAAGGGACGCGGAAGAGGACGAGGAAGAGGGCGAGGCAAAGGAAAAGCAAGAGGCTCAAACGAACACTCAGAGTTAAACATAGACACAGTGGGCGCACAAAAAATTACAGGATGTGTCAATCGAAGAATCAGAATGTGGTGGATGAAAAAACTGTCATCAACCTATCGGCAAGGACATTGACCAATGAAGAGGAGTCTCTTCTGAGATTGGGTCTATCATTCTGCCCAACACAAGACATGAACTATGTTGATGCTCGACTTGATCTATTCCGTTACGTAAGGAAATTAAAATTGATGAAATTACACAAAATATTAAATACTTCAACTGATATAGTTGACAACAAAGGACAAAATAACGACAGATTGCAAGTTTCATCTCCTTTCACGTTGCAAGACATTGATTCCATCCTGACCTTACATTCATTAGATGATGATTCTCCTAGTGAAGGGCAACAACAGGACACAAGTGATATACTGAGACAAATAGGTTTTACAGTGGATGACTCTATGAACAGTGGCTTTAAACCTAAATCAAGGTTCCATCCGAATGTCCCCCATGACAACATTGAGGCCTTTAATTCTGTGATAATTCATGAATTGACACTGATGCGGAACGATCACAAAATGAGAAGCAGGGATAATTTGACACAGAAACAACGTGCTGCCCTCAAAATATTAACTGAAGATTCCAGCATAATGATAAAGCCCAGTGACAAGGGGGGCAATATTGTTCTGATGGATGCAGAATACTATAGAAATGAAGCCCTCAACCAGCTAAGTGACGGATCTTGTTATGAACAAATTTCCTGGGACTTGTACAGAGACACCATAAATGTATATCATGAAATGCTTAAAGATTGGTGGATAAAATGCTTAATGAGTTATGATGAATACTTGTTCTTGAAAAATGATCATCCCCGTATACCCTGTTTGTACCTACTGCCGAAAATACATAAACATCCCACTAGACCACCAGGGAGACCCATTGTGTCATCTAATGGGGGACTTCTTGAGAATACCTCAATCTTCCTTGATTCCTTTCTAGCACCTATCGTGACCAACCTTAGGTCATACTGCCGTGACAGCACTGATTTCCTGAAAAGGATACATGATATCAAATGGGAGAGCACTTTCCTTATGATATCTCTGGATGTGTGTTCTCTTTACACATGTATCGACCAAAGGAAAGGTGTAGAAGCATGTATGTACTTTCTGAAAGGGAGATCACTATCACTATTGGATCATACCAATATGCTAGGAGCTATGATACTGTTCTGTATGGAGCAGAACATTTTTTGTTCGAGAATACGGTATACAGGCAAAGGTCGGGTGTAGCGATGGGCACTTGCTTCGCCCCAGTCTAGCGAATCTCTTTCTGGGCTGGTGGGAGGAGCAAGTAGTATGGACAGAACAAAACGATAGGTTCACGAACACATCCCAATTTGGATCAGATATATTGATGATCTGTTCCTTATTTGGGATGGTGATGAACACAGTGCCAGGGAATTTATCAGTACTCTGGCGACCAACGAACTTAATCTCAGTTTCACCTGTACTATCAGTAATTCACACTGTGAATTCCTGGATGTGGCAATTAAAATTGAAGATAACAAAATACAAACTTCCCTATACCGAAAAAAGACAGCAGGTAACAGCACATTATATGCTGCAAGCCACCATCCAGCAACCCTCATTAATGGCATACCATATGGTGAGCTCATTAGAGCCCGCCGTACCTGCAGTGATGATGAGTCATATCGTAAGGAACAAATCAACATCAAGGATAGATTCGCACAGCGAGGTTACTCAAGTAAAATATTGTATCAGGCGAGTAAAAAACTGGAAGGGGTTAAACAAACTGATATCCTCTTCAAAAACAAAAGTGGTAAGACGCAAAGAAATGACAATCGACCCAGGATGATCACCACATATAATAAAAGATCTCTACATATGAAGCGTCTTCTAAGAAAACATTGGAATCTTTTACTCACTGATCCCATAATAGGCAGTTCCATTGGAGCCACTCCCCAGGTCACATATCGACGACCAAGATCTCTAAGGGACTCCCTAGTACATAGTTATCAGGAACCCACACCACCTCCTAATTGGTTGAATAAAAAACTGGAGGGTTACTATCCTTGTGGGTCCTGTAAAGCATGCAACAATGGTAAAAGTCAAAAAAGTTACACCACAAGTGATGGCAGTATTAGATATATTCGCAAGTTTATCACTTGCAATACTGAATTCACGGTATACCTGTTAGAGTGTCCCTGTGGGCTCCGTTATATTGGGAGCACCAAACTACCATTAAAACAGCGAATATTACAACATCTTCGTGCTATCACCAACAATGACCTGAATTACCCCGTGGCCCGGCACTTCCAGGCCAAACATGATAGCAATAAGTATCATCTTAAGATTATGGGAATTGATTGTATTTTGAAACAAACCCGAGGGGGAGATAGAGAGAAGCAATTACGAGTACTAGAATCAAGATATATCATCGATCTAAATACCCGTATTCCTTTTGGTTTGAACACAAGTGAAGAATTGACAACTCACATAAACTGAATAGGTTGTTAACTTGCCATTTTCCCACTTATCTGATTGATTGTATATAGGCCCCTTATTTTCTATTCCACTTAGTTTTTGGTTTCTCTCCATTTATGTCGTATTTTTAGGCACTTCTTTAAATTTGCAGCATGTTACAGTCCGGATGGTTGGACAATTGTCCTTGATTGTCTTATCTCTTCTCTTCTTTTTTTAGGGTGCTACATGGCTCAACGTCTGGTTGCTCCTATATGTTTATTATAACTGAGGATTAGTATACTATCAACCCATTTGATTGCGAGTTTAGACGTATGTGGGGCATTTGCCCCATATGTAGTTCCTTTTCCCACTCCTTGATAGTTCTAAGGGATCTCCCTTACTATTTTTTGAGCAGCAGGATCTGCCCCTACAACTTATGGATGTGGCCTTTTTGTAACTTCTATGGAAGTTTTGTTCGTTGACGTAACTATCTGCATTGTTGTGTAAGTGCCGTTTTAAATTTTCTATTATTCAGTTGCACTTTGGGTTATTCCGACATCTATCGTGGCATAACGGAACTCATGTTAAATCATCACATGGAATGAAATTATCTGAATGAAATAATTCTGATTATTCAGTATTGTATATACATATATTTATAGGTCGTTATTAATTGTAAAATATCATGCACGTGCAATTTTTACTCTTTATATTTCATGACCTCTATGTATGTAAGTCTTTTTTCGATAGTCTGTTTTCCATGTTTTTTGATTATCCACATATTTCTATGGGGGATTGAGCACTAAACAAAAAAACTTGACAAAGGCTTTTGCTGAAACGCGTCGTTCTCTTGCACATAAAAATCTGTGCGAGAAATTCACTTGGTGTGCCGTCTTTTCATTTCCTTGTCTGGAGTGGATCTTTATCTAATATATATATATGACCTTGTGCCATTAACAACAGCACATAGCTTATTGTCTGAAAGCGATATGAATGCACCACTGGAAACAGAGAATATGACGAACATACAAATTTGTGAAGCAGTGGCAATCACAACGAATTTAACCATCAGCAGCGAATGTAAATCTAGGTCAAGATTTTGCCCACAATTACCAGCGGGCAATAGAGTTGATATATTCCAGGAATTAATGACAGAGGAATTACGTACTATCTACATCAAAGAAAGGAAGAGGAACCAAAATAAATTTGGAAACATGACTCATGACGATAGGTGGGCCTTGAATGATTTAAGATCGGATGACAAGATCGTTATAAAACCCTCCGACAAAGGGGGAAATATTGTAGTTATGGATGCTCAAAAATACTACACTGAAATCAAGCGACAATTAAATGATCTGTCAAACTATGAAAAACTAAAGGAAGATCCGACGCCTATGATCATGAGCACGTTCCATAAGATGCTTCAGGACTGGCATCAGGATGGTTTACTTGATGAGAATGAGTTGGATTATCTTTTGATAAAACATCCGGTAACACCAACAATTTATGTATTACCCAAGATACATAAAAGCCTAGATAATCCGCCGGGACGTCCAATTGTCAGTTCCTGTGGCTCTTTATTAGAGAACACCTCAAGATTCCTGGATATTTTCCTATTCCCATTTGTACAAGATCTACCATCCTACATTAGAGATTCGATGGATTTTTTAAACAGAATCGCCAACATACCCTGGAAAGATGAGTATATAATGATAACCATTGATGTTGTATCACTGTACACTTCAATTCGGCATGAAGATGGGATTAAAGCTTGCCAATCCTTTCTTCGATCAAGATCATTAAATGTACTCCAACAGACCAACATGTTAGTGGAAATGCTACGGTTCTGCCTCATGAATAACATCTTTATTTTTGATAATAAATATTACAAGCAAAGCAAAGGTACAGCAATGGGGACTTCCTTTGCACCCACATATGCGAATCTCACCATGGGCATGTGGGAGGCAGAACAAATTTGGTCAGACAAGAATAAACTGATGATGGAGCACATTGTACTCTGGGTACGTTACATAGACGATCTGTTTTTAATTTGGGAGGGAAATACAGAGGATCTTACAATCTTCCTCAAAAGTCTCAATAACAACACTTTCCAATTCCAATTCACTTACAATATCAGTAAAATAGAGATAGACTATTTGGATATTCATGTCTACATAAAAGATCAGAAAATTTGTACAACACTTTTCCGAAAAACAACTGCATGTAATAGCATTTTATCAGCTAACAGTGCTCATCCGAAGTGTTTAAAATGGAGTGTCCCATATGGGGAATTTTTAAGAGCACGAAGGAACTGCTCGGAGGAAGTGGAGTTTCTTTTACAACTTGATGAGATGTATCGGAGATTTCTAATCAGAGGATATCCCGTAACAGTGTTAGATAATGCTAAATCAAGAACTTTGCAGAAAAAAAGAGAAGCCCTATTACTTCCAAAGAGAACAACCATGGAACAGGATGATGATCCAGAGAGGAACAAAATAAGATACATCACTCAATTTAACTCATCTAGTAAAATAATAAGGGACACACTTCAAGATCATTGGAAAATCCTTAGGAAAGATGATGACTTAAAGGAAATGACAACGGATCATCTTAACATCACATACAAAAAGGCACCTTCCCTGGGAGACATTCTTACACATAGTCACTATCGAAGAACTGACCAAGGTGGAAGTAAAGCACAATGGCTAAGAGCAAAAGGATTTTTTAAATGTCCAAAATGCAAAGCATGTCGTCACGGCATGAATCAACAGAAAATTAGCATCATGTCGGGCTGAACTAAAAGTAATTAAAGAAAGAATCACCTGTGAAACCACCTATGTGGTTTATGCCCTGAAATGTGAATGCGGGAAGGAATACATAGGCAGTACTGTCAACAAATTGAAACTACGCATATTACAACATTTGAGGGCAATAAAGAACAAAGACTTTGCTTATGCAATCGCCAAACACATTTGGAATGTACATGATGGTAACTTAGATAAATTAAAATACTATGGTGTAGAACATATCCCTCCGAATATCAGAGGGGGAGACCGTGATCAATTATTAAGACAAGCAGAATCTAGATGGATCATCATGAAAGGAACGGAGATACCATGGGGCTTGAATGCAGATGCTGAATTGCATAATTTCTTGTGATTGACACTCCAGATAAATCTGACATTAAAGACCGTGATCCTTAGTCAAAAATGCTATCCTGTTAAAAGTATAATTCTATTCTCAATTTAGAGTGGCACTGTGATCAAGGCAATAGCTATACCTTATGGGTAATATCAAGCGTCAAATTTTATTATCAAGTTTTTGTGGTGTCCTTTTTTAGATGTCCATCTGAAAGAATAGAAATATAGATCAAACCCAGTGTAGATATAGGGGATTCTCTCATGACTGATGTATTTGGAGGTGATACATGTCAACTGTTATATGTCGATCTAGTTAACTCAAGAGGATGTAGAATTTTTAAGAGGAAGTAGATCAATTGTGGTATACAGTAGAATTTGGACACAGTGAGGTACTTTACCGTATGTGCAGGATTTTCTTTCCTTATGGATAGAAAATGTACCACGTTTTGATAAAGTTAAATCTCTACATTTTTCTGTTAATCTGGCACTTTACCGGATTTTGATAATAATCTCACATTTCAAATGTATTACCTATTTGTTTACAATGGATTGGGTTTTGTTACATCGCCTATTTTTTGATTGAGTCAATATGGGCTATATATACATTTACATACTTCTTATGGACATGTCGTGAGAATAACCCAAAAGTTGGGCTTATGTTATTGTTTTTGCAATGGGAAATAATAATCTTCTATGCATATTTGAATTTTTTATGACTCAATAACATCATTTTGCCTTAAGTACTTTACAAGGTTATATAGTATGTCATTTAGTTTAAATTCATTGATTGTAATTGAATGTTACACTTAGAATTTTTGTTCCCTCAAACAACATGTTTTTAATTTGAGATTTTTGTTTTTGTAATTGGGGCGGGTCTAACCAACCCCCTTTTTAAAAACACCTTACACATGTTATCACATGACCCAGACGAAGGCCTCTGGCCGAAACGCGTAGGTCGTCTTGTTGTTTTCTGATGCACTCTGCACTTTGCATGCTTACACTGGAGAAATAACGAAAATGAAAAAGAAAAATAAATGATAAGTGAACAACGTTAACTTGCCTGGGTTTGCTGATGTAAGTGCTGCCTTTCTGTGACCCTCTGGGACTCTGACGTAAATCATCGAGGGTTTACACGGAAAACTCCTGTCCATATATATATATATATATATATATATATATATATATATATATATATATATATAAAATAATAAATATTATTTATATTACATAATAAAATTAATTAAAAAAATAAATTAGATTTAATATACATTTAAACAAATATAACAAATAAACTTAATTTAAAAAAGTTAAACACACATATAATAATCAATATACATATATTTACTATAAAACAATTATAAAACTAATAATTTTAATGTATTTTATCATTTTAAAGTTATATAAAAATTTAACAAATAGATATATATTCTTATATACATATACCAATAACATAAAATCTATTATATAAAATATTCTATTATAAATTAAAACATTAAACTATTTAAAAATCTTTAAACTTACATTTCCCACTCCAGACAATGCAACAGTAGGGAACGTGTTGGAGGGGTAGAAAATACTATTGCCACTCCAATGAGTGCAATATTAGGGAAAGTGTTGGATAGCGGAGGGGTAAAAATTACTGTTCCCACTCCAATGAAGTGTACAGCAGGGAAAGTGTTGGATAGCGGAGGGTTAAAAATTACTATTCCCACTCCTTTGAGTGCAACAGTAGGGAAAGTGTTGGATAGCGGAGGGGTAAAAATTACTATTCCCACTCCAGTGAGTGCAACAGTAGGGAAAGTGTTGGATAGCAGAGCGATAAAATTTACTATTCCCACTCCAGTCAGTGCAACAGTAGGGAAAGTGTTGGATAACGGAGGGGTAAAAATTACTATTCCCACTACAATGAGTGCAACAGGGGGTAAAGTGTTGGATAGCAGAGGGGTAGAAATTACTATTCCCACTCCAGTGAGTGCAACAGTAGGGAAAGTGTTGGATAGTAGAGGGATAAAATGTACTATTCCCACTCCAGTCAGTGCAACAGTAGGTAAAGTGTTGGATAGCAGAGGGGTAAAAATTACTATTCCCACTTCAGTGAGTGCAACAGTAGGGAAAGTGTTGGATTACGGAGGGGTAAAATGTACTATTCCCACTCCATTCAGTTAAAAATTAAAAACAAATAAAAAAATATCATTAACAAAATAAAAATATTTTTAAAAAGCAGTAAATAAAAAAATATACAAATGTTAAAAATAAAAAATTTAAAATATTTAATATTAGAAAAAGAAAAAAAAACATATTATAATGTTAAATACATATCCAAATACCTACAAATATTATATTAAATAGAATAAAGTAATATTTTTCAAACAAATAAATATTTTCATTTAGAAATTATTTATTAACAAAAACATGAATTATTGCATACATTGAGGGGCCGATTCCGATCTCGGCCGGTAGGGCTCCGAATCGGATTCGGCTTAACCGGATCCGATTCGGAGCCCTATTTCCCGACCGATTCGTACGCACGTCCGGGCGAGAGAGTACGATGCGTATTCGCCGACCGACTCGTCCGGGCGTCCCGACCGCTCCGACCGACTCGATCCCGGGTCGAACCGCACCGACCGACTCGCACGGACACGACTCGCACCGCGCAATGGAGACGTTCCCTGGCCGGGTAAGTACGATGCGCGCCGCGAGCAGTCCGACCGAGCCGCGCACTCCGGCTCGAAAGAGCTGTCGGAGCCGTACTTAGGGGGTCCGTGTCGGACCCCCCTGTACGCGTAGCCGCGCGAGTCGCACACAGGGGGGACCCATGGGTCCCCCCTACCTGTGCGTGTACGGCGCGAATCGCTTCGCCGCGTACACGCTGTAGGGGGCGCACTTGTCTGCATCGCACCCATTGAGTCAATGGGAGCCCGCGTACGCATTGTACGACAGGCTCCCATTGACTTCAATGGGAGTCCGACCGACTCGAGTCCGATGGCATACGTGCGCATCGTACTCGTTCGGTCGGGCTGCACGGGTCCGATTCGGTCGGAAATCTCTCCGGGTCCGGCTCGGTCGGAGAGATTTCTGGCCCGAATCGGAATCGGCCCCTTAGTCTATTTACTTTCTACCCTATAACACCACACAACTCACAACCCACATCTAAAATAAAAAAATATATTTGCATAATTAACATAATTAATTATCAATTAAACAAATACTATTCATTCAAAAACAAATTAAAACACATAAAAATGTATTAATTTCCCACCATTTACGCCTATATTCCCCACAACTCACACAGTAAAAAAATTAATTACACAATAAAAAAGATTTAGATAACTAATAGAATTTATCAACTAATTATAAAGTAAGTAAAATTCATTTACTCCCCACGCTTTACCCCTATAAACCCAAAAACCGACACAAAAAAAACAATTACCCTAATTAATTATCAATTAATGAATATCAATTATCAACTAATTATTAAATAATTAAAAATAAATTACTTCCCACCCTGTACCCCTAATAACCCCACACCCCACAACTACAATTATCTACACAATTTCCATATTTAATTGTCAATTAATTAATTAATAATAATTAACAACTAATTATTAATTAATTAAAAATAAATACATTCCCACCATTTACCCCTATAAACACCACAACCCTCACCTAAAATAAATTAATTACACAATTACTATAATTAATTATCAATTAATTAATTAATATGAATAAACAACTAATTAATAATTAATTAAAAATGAATGACTTCCTACCTTACACCCCTATAAACCCCACAACCCACACATAAAATTTACCCAAAAGAATTAAAAACACAATTACCATTATAAAATCTCAATTAAATAAATATTAATAAATAAAAAATATTCATTAATTTGTAATCATTAAATTATTTTTAACCCTATTCTCCTATAAACCCACAACCCACTACGGAACTAAAAAACGCAAAATATAATTAAAATAAAATTAATAACTACTAAAAATGTAACACATAAATTAAAAAACATAAACAATACTTATACTAAAAAATATATCACATACATTTAAAATATATTCTAAAATACATAACACTAACTAAAAAACTATATTTTTGCAAACGATAATAATGACTTCTATATTTTTTAAAGTCAAAATTCTTGACCATGATATTCTTCCTGTCGATATTTCTGTGTCACAATATTTAAAACTCGATATTAGTTTAAGTCGATATTTTGACTGAATACCTATTACTGGCCCCTTTGAGGTGATGGAGTTCAGGCAGAACTTAGAAATGAGACTTTGAAGCAAATAATATAATTCTTTAGTGCTTGACATTGAGGCATATGATCTCAGCTCATCTGAAAGGTTCTTATGGTGCAAGTAGGGCACAAGTCGAGTGTACACGCAGGGACGTCTACCCATGCTTTTCACAATGTGGACGCCGTTTACCCTGCCAAAGGTTGGGCCTCACAGAAATGTGGTAAACTTGTCTCGGGGTAAAATTCAGATACCGAGGTCACATTCAGCAGTGCCTGCACGGTGTCTGCTTTCATTTTGAGCCGCAACGTGCAGGCAGAGAAGGGGCTTATCAGATTCCAGCTGGGCCCATAACAAAGGCCCAAGTTAAGGCCTCCTTTTTTTGGACCATCCTGGCTGGGGGCTAATGGGAGCCTCACATCTAAATGTAATTGAGTGGAAGCAAAGGCACACAGCTTATCACTTCACAGGTACTTAAGAGATGCATGCTTTTGACTTAGTTCAGTTCCTGTATGTAAGAGATATGCATGCACTGTAAGAATGTTTGATGAGTTGGCCTGTCCCAGTATTTACACAAATAAAAATTTAAATACCACTATTTTGTATTATTCCTTTTATAGAAGTATAGTGCTTCTCATCACATTGAAGGGTATCAGAGTTCTAAACATAACACCTACACATTATACATTGACAATAAATCATATGTGTGCAAATCAACATACAGAATGTGTTACATAAGACAGTGAGTGTTACAAGGTGTAGGAGCCACATGTCCTTCATAGCTCACTGTGCTATATTAGAAAGATTACAATTTATGAATTGCAAGTAACAAAAGGATCTCTGTGTTAAAAGCAGTAACCCACTTACTCAAGTACATAAAAGAAAAATCTGTCATCTGTGTGTTATATAATGTGCTATGCAGGGTGCATTTTAACCCTCTTTGCTACTTGGATTCAAAACTGGGACTAGATAAAACACAGATCTCTGCATCAAATAAGTTAACCTCCATAGTTATTTTACCATTATTAATATTCTCTGAGATTTAATTTGTACACAAAGATGACTGCAGCAGGTGCCTTAGCCGCATAAGATAATTCAAAATGCAGACTTTGCAAACAATTAAACAGAATAGATTTACTGTCATGTTTCTCCTTGTTGCCAATTTCTTTGCTGCAGGGATTTAAAATAAAATGTATAAGTTGAGGCCCAGATTTTGCATCGAGGTTGCGTCACTTTTTTGGCACAACCCTGAAGCAAAATCTATTTTTTTTATATTGTAATGCGCTCAAATGTACTTTTGATGGACCTGATAAACATATGTGTGAGTTCTTAAGATCTGATGTCACTTCTTGTGATGTCATTTCCTGTGAGGTCATGGGTTGTGATGCCACTTGCTGTGATGCCACATGCGATGTCACACACTGTGATGTCACGTGCCATGTTGTCACTTGCATAATGCATAACTTGGTTAGTTCTTCCACTTCTTTGTTTAGGTCTTGTGCCCTGGGTGCAAGCCTGCTAGGACAGTAACCGGTAACTCCGGGGTGGGTAAAATCTGGTCCATTAGGAGTTGGTCCTGAGGGTCCACTGACAAAGGAGGGCTTACTTGGTTACTGGGAGAATCCGTAACTCCTTGTGGATTCCCCAGTAATTCCTCATTTTGGGCTGGACACTCACACAGAGCAGCCGAAATCTCTGGGTAGGAGTTGAGAGATTTGCTGTGTGCAGTACCTGTTGATCAGCACAGTGCTGTGCTAGGGGGCAAGGGGAAGCCTCAGAAAGTAGAGCGAGATGAACTGGGAGACAAGGAGGCAACGGATCGCCCTGAAGATAGTGTACGCTTAGGCCCTGATTATGAGTGAGCTGGAGTTTCCCGTGGTCATAATACAAAAGGAGTCGCTGGAAACTCGGGGCGAGGTTGAAGTAAACTGCACGAGGAGAGTTCCTGCTAGAAACCCCGCTCTGAAAGTTCCTGACAGACCCCGGTTTTATCGTGTGCTCTAAAGAGCGTGCCATACCCCCTATACATTAGATTGTATCCAATTAATTTACTAGCATGATTTACTTCCAAAGTGCGATAGTTGTCCTGTCTGAATTAGTACCGCCAAGCACACAGCTCCATATTTCAGAGGACAAGAGTATTTGATGCAAATGAGCGTGGGTGTGTGAGAGAGGGATGGAGGAGTGGGCGCAGGAGCCTTACATAAAGATTTCAGCCATGGACAGCTTGCGATTCATTTCAATTCACTGCTCTTTCCTGCCTCCTCATTATTTTTGATGTACATTCCTTTCCACGGGAGGAGCGCGTGAACACTGCAGGACCTTCTGAGAGCCAATAGCTGCAGCTGTGTCAAATGATATTCTGTGGTTTTAAAACACGGCCCTCTAAAGGCTAATTAAATCAATGAGTTTTGCCTTCCTGATCCCTGACGAAGTGATGCACTGTTTTAGGGCGCACAGAGCTATCATGATCTGCCCTGCACAAAGCGGCTGAGTTTTATCAGAGGGGTTTGTCATAGAGATAAATCAAAATACCCAGCGAACCTGCAGGTAAACTCATCCATGGAGATTTATTAAAGAATCTGCAAACGTCAAATGGACAGTTCTGCTCAAATTCCTATGTCTCTGACAAAACGACCAGATTTCGGATAATGTTAATGGGGACCTATGCATTTTGAGGGAGCTGGCGAGGCCGTTCAGTAAACCCACCCCCATTAGCACAGCTGAAAGCCTTTGGTCATGAGCAGCTGGGTCCAAGGCACCACGCGGCCTTCCCCTACTATGAACAGCCTTCAAATGTGCATAGCAGCATTGGCTGCAGGGCCTGGCTTTCAACCAGGCCCTTTATTCAAATTCGCATACTGCCAACCTTTTGGAAATGACTCTCTTTTGGGTGGTATACTCTCAGGGGCATATTATCAACAGATTGCGATAATTATCGCAAAGCGCGCTTAGCGCTTTTTTTATTATCGCCGGCTATCGCTGGATTACATCGCCGTGTTAGCGGCGTATTAGCAACGCTTTGCTCAGAGGCAATGTAAAATCCAGCGATAGCGGTGAAAACCAGCAATAGCGTGAGAAATCCAGCGATATTTTTACTGCGCTAATGAAAAGCTTGCTAATAGGCAAGTGTGGACTTAACCTAACAATCCACCTCCCATTGACAAGATGGCTAAGTCAAGTTTTTATCAGGTGTTAAATTCCAGCGATAACCGCGGTTAGCGCGACTTTTTTTATCGCTTCGCGGGTCCGGGGCCGCATTGATAATAGAGGGAAGTTGTGTTTGCGACTGTTTCCATGTAGTTTTAGTGAGGCACGCCTACTTTGCATATCATTAGCGATAAATATCGCTGACATGCAAAGCAGCAAAAAAAACGGCTGCTATCTCAAGGAAACTAGCGCTAAAGCATGTTAGCGGGTCCTTGTTGATAGTGCGATAGGAAAATCGCCGCTTTTTCGGCGATATGTGCCGAAAAAGCGGCGATACTTCTCTTGATAATATGCCCCTCAGATTTTTGCCTCGACTGATTTCTCTGGCTGTGGAACTCCATGCACTTTATCCACTAACAAGTGATAAAGGGCCTGTGCTCCCCCTTTCAACATGATGAATTTTGCATAACACTAATTGGCATACTTACCTATAAATCCCTAATATATGGTACACTAGTGTGGTAGTGTAGCAAGGATGCAGTGGGCTCTGCTGCAAGCTAGGAGTATGACCGCTTTGATTGCTGTTGGGCTAGTAAAATACAGCAATTATCAGGGTTCAATGGGCTGCTCAGGCCTCTGGTTTCCAGTGCACTGCACCTACTGCACCAATGATAGCTATGCCCCTGCAAAGTGTACTCAGGGCCTGTAAGTTAAATGTCCCAAGTGGATTGCAATACCATTGTGCCATTCACTACAGTGATGGTGTAAACATGACTCCGGGTCTGCCATATGCAGCCTGGCTGTGCAGTTTCAAAACTGCAAATTCCACATGTCAAAAACACCTCTTTAGACAGGCCTAACTTTCCTTTTATATATTAACATGTCACGCCATTAATAGGCTTTGCGGCCCATAAGGCAGAGTGCATGGTATTTAAAATTAGCACATGCAAATGTTTAATGTTAAATACCTCTTTGCAGTTAAAAGGCCCCAAAAGCTATTTTAATTGTAGTAGAATTGGCTGTTCCATAGGAAAGCATTGTGAGACACTATTACATATAATAATGTTATCTCTAGCTAGGAAACACCCATAAAATTCATTCTTGGATTGACTAAAATATCTTTTAGAAGCACAATTTACTGGTGAGACAGGCCTAAACCTTCCTTTTAAATATTAATATGTCACCGCCCCTCTAAATAGGCATTACATCCCATAAGGCAGGGAGGATGGTATTTAAACGTAGCACATGCAAATGCTTAATGTAAACGTCCTCACAACGAAAAGGCCCCAAAAGCTATTTTCACTGTAGCACGATTGACTGTACCATAGAAAAGCATTGGGATACAATATTACATTTAATAATGTTATCTACAGCTAGGAAAAACCCATAACATTAATTCTTAGAATGGTTAAAATATTTATTAGAAGCCCAATTTACTGGTGAGGTTGGATTCTTAATAAACATTTTGAAAAAGGTATATTTAAAACCTTACCTTTTCCCTATCTACATTCCCTAGAGGCCCATTTGCATGAGCTTCAACTGTCACCTGGCAGCTGATGAGAGTGACAAATTGTGTGTGTAAAGAGGGGTTTTCTGTTTCTTTGGCAGGATGATCATCGAGGCTGTGCCCAGGAACTTGATTATCTTCAATGAGGCCTACCTGCAAATGTTAGCTGACACCTGGCAGTGCCTTTCTTTGTTCCCCAATCAGTCAGACAGCCATCTTAGTGGGAGAGAAGCTGCCCCCCAAAACTGGTTTAGAGTGACCACAGGGGAGGGGTTGCTCATTTCTCTGGCCACAACCCTAGGGTGTGCTCAGGAGCTCTGAAAAGGGGATGGAAGGTTCTGCTATCTTGCTTCTAAGCAGAGAGGGGCATTGTGGGATTGCCTGCAGTAGAGCACATAGAAAATGCTTCAATAGTGGGTAGGGTCACCCCTGGGAACGTTTACCCCATTGGTTAGAGAGAGACTAGGAGTTTCTCTCACCCAGAGGCTGGTGCCTGGCATAAATGTGGCAGTCCGAGTACCCTCCTCGGAACACTTTCTGGACTTGTGGAAGACCAGAAGAGGACTGGATCTGTTGTCTGTGACCTGAGAAGAGTCTAGAAGACCGTACCTGCACTCCCTCTTGTACCAGGACAAGGAAGTAGACTCCAAGGTCATATGGCTGACCTCCTGTCCAAGCTACAGGGACACAACAAGCTAAAGAGGCCTTTTCTGCAACTGTCCAGCTGACCGTTGCAACTGGACCTGCCCAGTACCCTGCTGCTGGCCTCTATTGGAATGAGTCTTGAACCCCAAATGCCCTTTCCAAAGTTCTGAAGTCTCGGCTCATGTCAAAGTGTACTCCCACTTGCCTTTGCTGAAAGCGGAGTCTTACAAAGACCTCCGGTGGACCAGGACCAACCTGCCAGGATGAACTGTTCAAGATGTGTTTCCACTGGGCCAAAGATTTTCCACAGCATCAAATCTGATTCAGAGGTACCTCACACAGAAGGAATCGAGCCTTATGGAGCCCTCTTTGGCTGTAGCCAGCAGCTTTGCCCTGCAGGAAGAATCTGAGCTCCAAAAAAGTGACTACATTTGTTCGAAGGTAGAAATCTTCACCACGAAGGCGCCAAAAGAATCCAGCCAGCTAGGGACCTTCGTTTGGTGCGAAATTCAAATTGCACCAATTCAGCGCCTTCCCATCAAAAGTCAACAACTTCGCCAAGACCATGTCCAGAGGTTGTCCCACAAAATGGAACCCTCTTTGGCCACAGCATGCTTCCTGCCCCACTGAGGATTTTTGACTTCTACTTAAGATACCAAATTGCGTCTAGGTACCAGTCAAGTGCATGCAGATGACCACAGTTGGTGCTTAATGCTTTTTGGTGCTATTTTCACATTTAAACTTTAAAAATTCATAACTCTCGTTTCCCTTAATGGATTGTTGTTGTTTTGTTTGTATTTAATAAAATGTACTCTATTTTTCTTAATTGGTTTGATATTTTTCCTGCGTTGTGTTTTGGCTTTATCACTATTTTGGCATTACATAAATACTTCACACATTGCCTTTAAGGTACGCCTGTCTGCTCTGTGACATAGCTACTAGGAGGTTGAGCTTAGGTTAATTTAGTGACTTTAAGGGTTCATCCTGACAAGGCTTCTGGTTATTGATTGAGGTGGGTAATCACTCCCCTCAGCTAATAGCTGAATTTCTAGTTTTTATTCTCTCTCCTGTAACTCTCCCCTCCTTGGCCAGATATGCATTAAAATTTACATGGCAAAATTTAGCCACCTGCCCTATGCTAGCTCCAGTTATTTGGCAAGCCTGTCAAACAGCATCAAAGTCATATACAAAGCAAAAGGAAACTGAGACCTATCCACAACTACACTCACTGTTATATATATATATATATATATATATATAGATATATATATATATATATATATATATATTATCTACTGGCGGTCGCCAGTAGATAGTTATAGTTAAAACCTATTATCCATAGGAAATCCGCGACATTCTATTTGAAATAACGTTGGCGCCGGTTGACGAATCTTCGCGAAAGTTTCCAACTTGTTGGGGCGCTCCAGTCCGCTCCTATCCTGAAAGTCTCGGGGTGATACGTCAAGCGGGGGCCGAGAAAAAGGGGTCCCAAAACGCGTTTTCCCCATTCATTTTTCCATAGGAACCTTTAGTCGCAGCTACAGCCCGAACTGCTGAACGGAATTACACCAAATTTGGCAAAGAGGTAGCCCTTGGTTCAGTGTCGTGCCTTTTGCTTAAATGGTGTAAATCCGTTCAGTAGTTCCTGAGAAAATCAAAAGTAAAGTCACATATATATCTGGGCGGAGCCTAACCACCCATGTCATCGTGAGATCTGATTGGCTGTCAGCACTTCATCCTGGAATTGCTGGCAGCCATCTTGGGACCAATATAAATGATAGTACCTCATTGAAATGCATTGTAGTGAATAGAAGATTTTGAGGATCACCAAAAGGAGAACTATAAAGGGTGATAACAGGCTTTAGTTACATTAGAATTTATTTGTTGATGGTACCATACTAATTTTAGGAATTGTGGTGTATTCTAAGGTGATTTTACCATGTGAAAAACCTTCTGCTGGGATATCATGAATCATGTTTGAGAGAACACTATTTTCTCATGCTTGTCCCGTGGAGGTTTGGAAGGTGCTCCAGAAGCTAAAATGGGAGCATATTTTCTGTAAATTCACATTATCTTTCTCACTCATGTGAGAATGAAGTCTGACATTCTCAGTAAAACATGTACATCCAACAAGGGCAGAGACTGTCAGTTGATTCCTTTGTGTTCTACTGCAGCTTCCCAGAGTGTTCTAAAGAACAACTAGAGTGCTAACAGCCTTACTTATGACAAAAGTATGGCACACCTGAAGCCATCTTGATTGGAATAAACTGGTAACACTTAAAACATTTAATTTAAAAAGGAACAAAATGATGGGGTTCATTTTGTCATAGAAATTATGGTTAGTGCTGTAGAAAGAAAAATTAGGACATATTTCAAGGGTGATCTCAAATATCTTCCTGTTATATTTCAACAGGAGCAGCCTGCCAGTTGATGCCTTTGTGTTCTACTGCAGCTTCCCAGAGTGTTCTAAAGAACAACTAGAGCGCTAACAGCCTTACTTATGACAAAAGTATGGCACACCTGAAGCCATCTTGATTGGAATAAACCGGTAACACTTAAAACATTTAATTTAAAACGGAACAAAATGAGGGGTTCTTTTTGAAATAGAAATTATGGTTAGTGCTGCAGAAAGAAAAATTAGGGCATGTTTTAAGTGAGATCTCAAATCCTCTTCTATTTCATTAGAAAATTCTGACATGCAGACTGAAACAATCACTTTCAATACCAGCAGCAGACTACCAGTTAACTCCCTGGTGAGCAGTAGCTTTACTCCAGTGATCTAATGAGCAACTAGAGTGCTAACATTCTGAATTTATGGCAGATGTGAGACACATCTGAATGCCTTCTTGATGGAATCAAAGTAAAAAACTGAAAGCATTTCCTACTGAGGAGACTGCAGTAAATGAAGAAATTAGGAAACTTCATAACAAAGAAGTCTTCCAAGATGGCCACCAGTGAAAAAAGAGCCCAAATGTAGCACAAATATTACCCAGATGTAGCCCACATATAGCCCAATGACAAAAGTGTGCAAAACACTTTTTATTTTTTGTTTTTTGCAGTTTTATGTAGTGCAGACTGGTCAGGTATTGGAGCATTGCATCTTAAAACATGACCCCCTACACTACAAAAACACCACTGCACTACCTTAAACCCTAAAACACTACCCCCAGAACGACCCCCTACACTACACAAGCACCACTGCACTATCCTAAACCCTAAAACACTACCCCCAGCACGACCCCCTACACTACACAAGCACCACTGCACTATCCTAAACCCTAAAACACTACACCCAGCACGACCCCCTACACTACCCAAACACCACTGCACTAACCTAAATCCTAAAACAATACCACCAGCACGACCCCCTACGCTACCCAAACACCACTGCACTACCCTAAAACATGACCCCCTACATTACACAAACACCACTGCACTACCCTAAACCCTAAAACACTACCCCCAGCACGACTCCCTACACTACAAAAACACTGCACTACCCTAAACCCTAAAACACTACCCCCAGCACGACCCCCTACACTACCCAAACACCACTGCACTAACCTAAATCCTAAAACACTACCCCCAGCACGACCCCCTACACTACCCAAACACCACTGCACTACCCTAAAACATGACCCCCTACACTACACAAACACCACTGCACTGCCCTAAACCCTAAAACACTACCCCCAGCACGACCCCCTACACTACACAAGCACCACTGCACTACCCTAAACCCTAAAACACTACCCCCAGCACGACCCCCTACACTGCCCGAACACCACTGCACTGCCCTAAACCCTAAAACACCACCCCTAGCACGACCCCCTACACTGCCCGAACACCATTGCACTGCCCTAAACCCTGAAACACCACCCCCTTCACGACCCCCTACACTGCCCGAACACCACTGCACTGCCCTAAACCCTGAAACATCACCCCCAGCAAGACCCCTGCACTGCCCGAACACCACTGACCTAAACCCTGAAACACCACCCCCAGCACGACCCCCTACACTGCCCGAACACCACTGCACTGCCCTAAACCCTGAAACACTACCCCCAGCATGACCCCCTACACTGCCCGAACACCACTGCTCTGCCCAAAACCCTGAAACACCAGCCCCAGCACGACCCCCTACACTGCCCGAACACCACTGCACTGCCCTAAACCCTGAAACATCACCCCCAGCAAGACCCCCTACACTGCCCGAACACCACTGCCCTAAACCCTGAAACACCACCCCCAGCAAGACCCCCTACACTGCCCAAACACCACTGCACTGCCCTAAACCCTGAAACACCACCCCCAGCAAGACCCCCTACACTGCCCGAACACCACTGCACTGCCCTAAACCCTGAAACACCACCCCCAGCACGACCCCCTACACTGCCCAAACACCACTGCTCTGCCCAAAACCCTGAAACACCAGCCCAAGCACGACCCCTACACTGCCCGAACACCACTGCACTGCCCTATAACCCTGAAACACCAGCCCCAGCACGACCCCCTACACTGCCCGAACACCACTGCACTGCCCTAAACCCTGAAACACCACCCCCAGCACGACCCCCTACACTGCCGGAACACCACTGCACTGCCCTAAACCCTGAAACACCAGCCCCAGCACAACCCCGTACACTGCCCGCACACCACTGCACTGCCCTAAACCCTGAAACACCAGCCCCAGCACAACCCCGTACACTGCCCGAACACCACTGCACTGCCCTAAACCCTGAAACATCACCCCCAGCAAGACCCCCTACACTGCCCGAACACCACTGACCTAAACCCTGAACACCACCCCCAGCACGACCCCCTATACTGCCTGAACACCACTGCACTGCCCTAAACCCTGAAACACTACCCCCAGCATGACCCCCTACACTGCCCAAACACCACTGCTCTGCCCAAAACCCTGAAACACCAGCCCCAGCACGACCCCCTACACTGCCCGAACACCACTGCACTGCCCTAAACCTTGAAACACCAGCCCCTGCACGACCCCTACACTGCCCGAACACCACTGCACTACCCTAAACCCTGAAACATCACCCCCAGCACGACCCCCTACACTGCCCGATCACCACTGCTCTGCCCTAAACCCTGAAACACCAGCCCCAGCACGACCCCCTACACTGCCCGAACACCACTGCACTGCCCTAAACCCTGAAACACCAGCCCCAGCACGACCGCCTACACTGCCTGAACACCACTGCACTGCCCTAAACCCTGAAACACCAGCCCCAGCACGACCCCCTACACTGCCCGAACACCACTGCACTGCCCTAAACCGTGAAACACCAGCCTCAGCACGACCCCCTACACTGCCTGAACACCACTGCACTGCCCTGAACCCTGAAACACCAGCCCCAGCACAAGACCCTACACTGCCCAAACACCACTGCACTGCCCTAAACCCTGAAACAACACCCCGTGCATGACCCCCTACACTGCCCGAACACCACTGCACTGCCCTAAACCCTGAAACACCACCCCCAGCGCGACCCCTACACTGCCCGAACACCACTGCACTGCCCTAAACCCTGAAACACCACCCCTGCACAACCCCCTACACTGCTCGAACACTACTGCACTGCCGTAAACCCAGAAACACCATCCCCAGCACGACCCCCTATACTGCACGAACACCACTGCACTGCCCTAAACCCTGAAACACTACCCCAGCAAGACCCCCTACACTGCCCGAACACCACTGCCCTAAACCCTGAAACACCACCCCCAGCAAGACCCCCTACACTGCCTGAACACCACTGCACTGCCCTAAACCCTAAAACACCAGCCCCAGCACGACCCCCTACACTGCCCGAACACCACTGCACTGCCCTAAACCCTGAAACACCACCCCCTGCACGACCCCCTACACTGCCCGAACACCACTGTACTGCCCTAAACCCTGAAACCCCACCCCCAGCATGACCCCCTACACTGCCAGAACACCACTGCACTGCCCTAAACCCTGAAACACCACCCCTGCACGACCCCCTACACTGCCCGAACACTACTGCACTGCCCTAAACCCTGAAACACCACCCCCAGCACGACCCCTACACTGCACGAACACCACTGCACCGCCCTAAACCCTGAAACACTACCCCCAGCAAGACCCCCTACACTGCCCGAACACCACTGCACTGCCCTAAACCCTGAAACATCACCCCCAGCAAGACCCCCTACACTGCCCGAACACCACTGCCCTAAACCCTGAAACACCACCCCCAGCAAGACCCCCTACACTGCCCGAACACCACTGCACTGCCCTAAACCCTGAAACACCACCCCCAGCAAGACCCCTACACTGCCCGAACACCACTGCACTGCCCTAAACCCTGAAACACCACCCCCAGCACGACCCCCTACACTGCCCGAACACCACTGCTCTGCCCAAAACCCTGAAACACCAGCCCCAGCACGACCCCCTACACTGCCCGAACACGACTGCACTGCCCTAAACCCTGAAACACCACCCCCAGCATGACCCCCTACACTGCCCGAACACCACTGCACTGCCCTAAACCCTGAAACATCACCCCAGCACAACCCCCTACACTGCCTGAGCACCATTGCTCTGCCCTAAACCCTGAAACACTATCCCCAGCACGACCCCCTACACTGCCCGAACACCACTGCACTGCCCTAAACCCTGAAACACCACCCCCAGCATGACCCCCTACACTGCCCGAACACCACTGCACTGCCCTAAACCCTGAAACACCAGCCCCAGCAAGAACCCCTACACTGCCCGAACACCACTGCATTGCCCTAGACTCTGAAACACCAGCCCCAGCAACACCCCTACACTGCCCGAACACCACTGCACTGCCCTAAACCCTGAAACACCAGCCCCAGCATGACCCCTACACTGCCCGAACACCACTGCACTGCCCTAAACCCTGAAACACCAGCCCCAGCACGACCCCTACACTGCCCGAACACCACTGCACTGCCCTAAACCCTGAAACACCAGCCCCAGCACGACCCCCTACACTGTCCGAACACCACTGCACTGCCCTAAACCCTGAAACACCAGCCCCAGCACCACCCCCTACAATGCCCGAACACCACTGTACTGCCCTAAACCCTGAAACACCACCCCTGCACCGCCCCCTACACTGCCCGAACACCACTGCACTGCCCTAAACCCTGAAACACCACCCCTGCACCACCCCCTACACTGCCCGAACACCACTGCACTGCCCTAAACCCTGAAACACCACCCCCTGCACCACCCCCTACACTGCCCGAACACCACTGCACTGCCCTAAACCCTGAAACACCACCCCCTGCACCGCCCCCTACACTGCCCGAACACCACTGCACTGCCCTAAACCCTGAAACACCACCCCCAGCATGACCCCCTTTACTGCTCGAACACCACTGCACTGCCCCAAACCCTGAAACACCACCCCCAGCATGACCCCCTACACTGCCCGAACACCACTGCCCTAAACCCTGAAAACACCACCCCTGCACGACCCCCTACACTGCCCGAACACCACTGCACTGCCCTAAACCCTGAAACACCACCCCCTGCACGACCCCCTACACTGCCCGAACACCACTGCACTACCCTAAACCCTAAAATACTCCCCCAGCATGACCCCCTACACTACCCGAACACGACTGCACTGCCCTAAACCCTAAAACAATCCCCCAGCACGACCCCCTACACTACCCGAACACCACTGCACTGCCCTAAACCCTAAAACACTCCCCCAGCACGACCCCCTACACTACCTAAACACCACTGCACTGCCCTAAACCCTAAAACACTACCCCCGCATGACCCCCTACACTACCCAAATACCAATGCACTACCCTAATCCCTAAAACACTACCCCCGCACAACCCCCTACACTACCCAAACACCACTGCACTACCCTAAACCATAAAACACTACCCCCAGCAGTACCCCCTACGCTACCCAAACACCAATGCACTACCCTAAACCCTAAAACACTACCCCCAGCAGTATCCCCTACACTACCCAAACCCCATTGCACTACCCTAAACCCTAAAACACTACCCCCAGCAGTATCCCCTACACTACCCAAACACCACTGCACTACCCTAAACCCTAAAACCCTAAAACACTAACCCCAGCACGACCCCTACACTACCCAAACACCACTGTACTACCCTAAACCCTAAATCTACCCCCAGCATGACCCCCTACACTACACAAACACCACTGCACTACCCTAAACCCTAAAACACTACCCCCAACACAACCCTTTTCACTACCTAAACACAACTGCACAATTTGTTACAGGCGTTGCAACGCAGGCCTGTGGTGCTTACTGGAAGTACCTGGTGGGCTAGTTGGGCCCCAGGGACTCTCAGGATTCAAGGTGACCTAATCCCCCAACTTAAAACGCGCCACGGGGCGCGTTTGCACAGTGGTGAAGGGAGGGGCGGGGCCTCTGGTGACATGTGCGCAAACACGCCCTGTGGTGCGTTTTAAGTTGAGGAGTTAATTCCCTTTGAATCCTGGGGGCCAACTAGCCCACCAGGTACCTTCAGTAAGCACAACAGAGTTGCGTTGCAGAGAGGTGAAAAAGGTGCGTGGCCTCGGAACGCCTCTCTGCAACTCAGCTCTGTGGTCATAACTGTAGGTACCTGGGGGCTAGTTGGGCCCCAGGGACCCTCAGGATTCAAGGGGACTTAATCCCGCAACTTAAAACGCGCCACGGGGCGCGTTTGCACACATGTCACCTCAGGCCCCACCTCCCTTCACCACTGTGCAAACGCGCACTGGCTCTGGTTAGTCAGAGTCAGTTACCACCAGTACCCGTCTGAAAAAGTTGTGGGCACAGGATGATTTTGCAACAAGGCCTCTTTCTGCTCCTCTGTTGGTTCTTTCTGCACATCTTTTGCTTCTTTCTGTGCGTTTTTTCTTCTTTCTTCACATGTCCTACCTCTGTTGACATAGTTAGAAACTAGCATTTAAAAAACCTTTGAAATTCACTTAAAAAATCATAGGTTTCAGGCACGTTATAGTTAGAAATTAGCATTTAAAAAACCTTTGAAATTCACTGAAAAACCATAGGTTTCAGGCACGTTATAGTTAGAAATTAGCATTTAAAAAACCTTTGAAATTCACTGAAAAAACCATAGGTTTCAGGCACGTTATAGTTAGAAATTAGCATTTAAAAAACCTTTGAAATTCACTGAAAAAACCATAGGTTTCAGACACGTTATAGTTAGAAATTAGCATTTAAAAAACCTTTGAAATTCACTGAAAAAACCATAGGTTTTAGGGACAGTTATAGTTAGTTGGACATTGCACTCGTACAAAACCCGTGAAATTCCCCTGTTATAGTTAGTTCAGCTAACTATAACTCGCGCCCCGCAATGCACTGCTGATGACGTCACATATTACATCACTCATGACATGGTCAGTGACATCACTGATGACATCACTGATGACATCTCAAATGACATCACTGATGACATCATCCATGTGATAATTTCATGCATCTTCTTACACCCTAATATAACTTTTGATACACCCACTCTAAATTACAGACTGCCATTCTCAAAACCATAGACACTCCAACACCAAAAACTACATACCCACTCACTGATTCTTAGGTCTACACACACATCCACTCACTCACCTGTACAGTCACTCATACTTACAGTCACTCAGTACAGGACTATCATATGCACTCATACACCTATATAAACACATACACCGCCACTCATCCATAGAGGTACTCACACACCTAGTCAGTCATGCAAAAATTAATCACATACCCATTTACTCACCTATACAGTTATACACACACCAGCTCACTTACTCATACAAATACTAGCACATTCTTACGCTCTTATACAATAACTGATACAAGCACACACGCATCCATACAGCCACTCTCACAATAACACACTCTCACTTATAGCCATTTAAATACTCTAACACACATATATACTGCCTTTTACATATGTAGTTACTCGCACATGTACCACTGAGATATACATTCACTCACTAACACACCCATACACACACTCACCCACCCAAGCAGTCCATCACAGATGCACTCTTGAAATCATGCACCCAGTGAATCACCCACTCACACATCTATGTATAGAGTCACCCACACCCCACCCACATAAACACTCAGGCAGCCATACAGATACTCAGAGAACCAATCAATAACCCATATAGACACTCATGTAGCTATTCGCAAATCCATGCATCCACTTACACACCAACAAACAGACGGATACAGACATTCACACAGTTTAGTCACTAACCCATGCATTCAGTAAGATACGTTTAATCACTCACTTGTAGAGTCAGTCACTCACGTACTAAATCATCCATTCAGACACTTATACACCCACTCATTCTTCAATACGCCTTTCCCTATATATATTAAACATATTTAAACTTTACAGAAACACACAGTCACTGGATGATGTCATCAGTGATGTCATTTGAGATGTCATCAGTGATGTCATCAGTGATGTCACTGACCATGTCATGAGTGATGTAATATGTGACGTCATCAGCAGTGCATTGCGGGGCGCGAGTTATAGTTAGCTGAACTAACTATAACAGGGGAATTTCACGGGTTTTGTACGAGTGCAATGTCCA
The DNA here is from genome assembly GCA_963921515.1 of Calotriton arnoldi. Taxonomy (NCBI): domain Eukaryota; kingdom Metazoa; phylum Chordata; class Amphibia; order Caudata; family Salamandridae; genus Calotriton; species Calotriton arnoldi. The sequence continues at coordinate 877,708 of CAWUFW010000965.1, forward strand.
ACTAACTATAACTGTCCCTAAAACCTATGGTTTTTTCAGTGAATATATATATATATATATATATATATATATATATATATATATATATATATTATATATATACATACACAGTTCCACTGCTGTCTGTCACAGGAAGCCTCCAACCCTAATAGGGCGGCCCCAGTGTGTGGGAAGCGGACCCCCTCTAAACATCAAGTTCACTTTCCAAAGTCAAACATTTGCTCTGTGTTGGACTTGGCCCTTTGTGCAGGGTCATCCCTGAACTTTGTGCCTTCCTCCTGTATTTTTTCTGACCTGTTTTTGTTGGTTTTATGACTCTGGCAACTTCACCACTGCTGATCAGTGCTAAAGTGCATATGCTCTCCCTGTAAATTGTTGTATGGATTAGTGATTCCATGATTGGCTTATTTGATTTACTTGTCAGACCCTAGTACAGTGCACCATGTGTGCCCAGGGCCTGTAAATCAAATGCTGCTGGTGGGCTTGCAGCACTGATTGTGCCACCCACAGAAGCAGCTTGTAAAATATGGCTCAGGCCTGCCATTGCAAAGCCTGTGTGCAGTCTGGGACTGCCATGTCGACTTGGCAAGTGCACCCACTTGCCAGTCCCTAAACCTTCCCCTTTCTACATGTTAGTCACCCCTAAGGTAGGCCCAAGGGCAGGGTGCATTGTATGTGAAAGGTAGGACATGCCCTGATGTGTGTAGCATGTCCTGATAGTGAATTACAGCCAAATTCGTTTTTCACTATTGCAAGGCTATCTGTTCCCATAGGCCAGAATGGGCAGTTTGATTATAACATCTTATAAGCATAACTGACCCAAGGAACACAATAGGAAAATAAAGTTTAGTATGCCTGAACTCAGAATGTTAAAATACATCTTTTAGTGTGGGTGATTTTTACATTCTGTGTTTGAAAATACCACTTTTAGAAAGTAGGTATTTTCTTGCCTAACCATCCAGTATGCCTCTGCTAGGTTTGTGTATTCCATGTCTGGTTTGTGAGTGACAGGAGGCTGGAGAGGGCTTTGGCTCCAGCAGTCTGATGAGTCAGGGCTGGGCTGAAGAGGACCTGGGTTGAATAGAGAGTAGGGGAAGGAGATTTCTTTTCACTTGCCTCAGCCTACATAGAATAGAGAGTAGGGGGAGGAGGTTTCTTTTCAGCTACCTGGGCCAGGTCTGCTTTCAACAATGCTGTCTCCACCTCCTGCCAGGAAGCTGCACCAGGGAGGACAGAACTGGTTTTGGCTGGGTACAGACACTCTCTGCCTTCAGAGAACAAAGGATTTAGTAGTATAACTATTGGGGCCCAGACCCCAGAATTATAGATCACTTCTGGGAAATCAAGAAGAACCTTTGCCAAGGAGAAGGACCGGAGAAGCTGAAGTAAGATTACTGCCCCTGTACTGTTTGCTGTTGGGGCTGGCCTGCAGTGGTTACTTTATTGCCAAGGAAAGGAGAAAAGGACTTTGCTGTATTTGCTTTGTCACCTGCTTGAAGAAGAAGATCTCCAAGGGCTTGAAACTGAGCTTGCCTCCTGTTCTGAAGTCTCAGGAACACAAAGACTTCACCCCTTCTGTCTTCCTGCATCTAGAACTGCTGTTTTAGCTGCTACAGAAGGAAATTGCAACATCGATGCCGGCGAGCGACGCCGTAACCTGCCCGAGGCCGTGAGCGCTGCTCTGACTTGCGACATGGGCCCAACGCCAGCTGCTGTGCCGCATCGACTCCGAAGCCGACTTCATTATCGCGGAGCCGATCCTCGACGTGGGTGACCCCCTGAATCCATCGACATCGCAACATCGTAAGGAACAGTGGTTTCGGCGCCATCGTGACATCACCTCCCCGACGCAGTAAGGAACCGTCGTCTCGCCTCCCCTGCACTGCAGTAAGGAACAGAGGCTACACCTCCCCTGACATCGTAAGGAACGACGCCACGCAGCGCCTACAAAGCTGCACCTCCCAGACGCCGTGAACTGCCATCTTTGTTTTCATCGCTTTTCCAAGGTTCTGTTCTTTGTGGGTCTGTTTGACTCCGGGCCCGACGCCGCGCACCTCGCGGTCGGCGCCGTACTTTGGGATTTCTATCTGTCACGACGTCGTATAACTCAAAGTGGAGTTATTTGTTGCTACAAGCTTGACTTCAGTGAATAACCTATTTTTAAGGATATCTTGAGAATTGTATTGTGGATTTTTGTCGTTTGGTCTTGTGTTAAATCTAGATAAAGATTACTTATTTTTCTAAACTGGTGTGGTGTCCATCTGTAGTGTTTTCACTGTATTACTGTATGTGTTCACAAATGCTTTACACACTGCCTCTGAGATAAGCCTGCCTGCTCGTGCCAAGCTATCAAGGGGGTGAGCAAAGGTTATTTTAGGAGTGTAGCCCCCTTACCCTGACTAGAAGCAAGGGCCCCTACTTGGTCATAGGTACCTACCTCTGCCAACTAGAGACCCCCATTTCTAACACTCTGTAGTTTTGAAATCCATGAATTCCTTTTAATGCACAAACAGTTCCACTTTTGTCCGCCAGAAGAATCCTCTGACCCTAACAGGGCGGCTCCAGTGTGCGGGAAATGGGCACCCACTAAACATCAAGTTCACTTTCCAACAGGAAAACACTTCCCACCTGATTTCAGGAACTTCACAGTGAGCCCTTTATTTGTCAATTACAATGTGCTGCAGGATGCTAATTAATCCGACACATTTCCACCCCTCCTTTAGACCTTAATCATGGATAGTCAGCTGATTGTACAATGTTTTTCAAAGGTGACACTGTCAGAGAAAAAAGACTCAAAGTAGGTGTGCCCAGTCTTTTCTCCCAAAACAGAAAACAGCGCATTGTGTAAAAAAACCAACTTATTCCTTCAAACTGTGGAATGTTCCATTACATTATTTGTCCTTTCCCCCAGTCACTTTCTTATTAGATTAAAACACAATGCGCAATTACTATATTTCTCATTAATCATCTTCTCAGCAGGTCGCCCTCCTCCATAGTTGGTAAGTAGAAAGTCAAACATTTGCTCTGTAGTTCTGAAATCCATGAGAAAATCATGTTACCCTTGCCAGCAATAATTGCGCATTGTGTTAGGCCCCGGGGACCCCATCCTATAGGGTTAGGCCTTTTTGAAATGGGGGAGGGGGGCCATGCGGCCCCCCTCCAAGGCCAATTTTGGCCCTGGGGACCCCATCTTCTGGGACCCAGTCTTTTTTAAATTATGTTTTCTAATGGACCTCCCTGGCTGATTTTGGCCCTGGGGATGCCATTCCCATGGGCACGGCCTACATGTGATAGGGGACGGGGCCACACAGCCCCCTCCCTGGGCTGATTATTACCCTGGGGACCCTATCCCCCGGGGCCTGGCCTTTCTGAAATTGTGGAGGGGCCGATTTCAGCTCCGGGGACCCTATCCCCTGGGGACCCTATCCCCTGGGGCCCAGCCTCTATTTTGTGTGGGCCCTGGGCACCTACCCAAATCTGTTGGGAACCGCAGGGGACCCTCAAGGCCCCCATGATCTCTACCGGCTCCCCACCTCCTGCGGGAGCCAGCATTGCTTTCACAGAGAGGGAGCTGTTAAACATGCAGCTCCCTCTCTGTGAAAGCAATTTTGCTCTGCTTCCAGCAAGCAGAATCATTTTTAAGGGCCTCACTTTCTGGAAGCACAGGATTTGCCATCGCTTGGAGGGAGCAATAAAGCTCCCGCCAAGCCATAGCAAACAGCTATGTCCCAGGGGTGGGCACCCCGGGACATAGCAGAAGCCGGCCCTGGGGGGTGGTGGCCCGTTGGGCCATCTGTGGCTCCAGGAGGGGGGCCACATGGCCCCCCTCCTTTCTAATTTGTAGGGCCTGCCCCGGGGAGGTGGCAGTCCCCGAGGCGATATATGTGTATATACCTATTGCCTGAGCTAATGCCCCCAGAATGCACTGCTTATGACCTCACATATTACATCAATCATGACATGGTCAGTGACCTCACGAATGACAACTCAAATTACATCAGACAGTGATTGTGAGGGTTTTCTAAAAGTTTTTGTGTGTTAAATGTATATACTAAGGTACCACAAAAGTTAAATTAGTATACTTTTTGTACTATTAATGAGTGATTCCTTTTTTTAACATAGTTTATGTGAGTTGTTGTGTGACTGTGTGTATCCATGTGTGAGTGGGTGTCTGAATTGGCTGTGCAGGGGTGTGAGTGGGTTTGTGAGTAGCTGTATAGGTGCATAAGTAGGTGGGTGAGCAGCTGTGTGGGTGACTTAGTGGCTGTATTGGTGAGTGAGTGAATGGCTGTATGGGTGGGTGAGTGGGTGTGTCAGTGACTGTATGGGTGAGTGAATTGGTGTCTGAATGGCTGTATGAGTGAGTGACTGGGTGTGTAAGTGGCTGTATGGGGAGTAAGTGGCTGTTTGAGTGAGTGTTTGGTTAATTGAATTGGATTGGTGTGTGAGTGGCTGTATGGAAGAGTGAATGTCTGTGGGATTGGCTGTATGTGTGAGTGTATGTGTGAGTGGCTGTGTGAGTGGTTGTATGGATGTGTGAATAGGTATGTAAGTGGTTATGTGGGTGTTGAGTGAGCATGTGAGTGGTTGTATGGGTGAGTGAGTGGCTGTGTGAGTGGCTGTATGGGTGAGTGACTGGTTGTATGATCAGGCTCTATGAGTGAGTGAGTGAGTGGGTTTGTGAGTGGCTCTATGGATAAGTGAGTGGTTGTGTAAGTACTTGTATGAGTCTATGAATGGTATGTGAGAGGCTGTGTGGGTGTGTGAGTGGGCGAATGAGAGGTTGCATGGGGTGTAAGTCAGTATGTGAGTGGTTCTATGGATGCTGGCATCAGTGATGTCATTTGAGATGTCATCAGTGATGTCATCAGTGATGTCACTGACCTTGTCATGAGGGATGTAATATGTGAGGTCATAAGCAGTGCATTTTGAGGGCTTAAGTTAAAGTTAGCTCAGGTAACTATAACTGCTGACTTTCACTGATTTTGTAAGAGTGAAATCTGAGGCTAACTATAACGTCCCTGTAACCTTTGTTTTTTTCAGTGAATTTCTGTTTTTTCTATTCTATTTCCTAACTATAATGTCCCTGCAACCCTTGTTTTTTTCAGTGAATTTCTATGGTTTTATCAATTCTATTTCCTAACTTTAGCGTGTCTGGTTTTTTTAAGTGAATTTGTAAGGTTTGTTTAGTTTTATTTCCTGACTGTAACCACTAACCTTTGACACTGAGGGGCCGATTCCGATCTCGGCCGGTAGGGCTCCGAATCGGATTCGGCTTTACCGGATCCGATTCGGAGCCCTATTTCCCGACCGATTCGTACGCGCGTCCGGGCGAGCGAGTACGATGCGTGCGCTAGCGAAATCTCTGACCGACTCGTTCGCAGGACCCGACCGCTCCGACCGACTCGCACGGGGACGACTCGCACCGCGCAATGGAGACGTTCCCCAGCCGGGTAAGTACGATGCGCATCGCGACCGCTCTGACCGACTCGCGCAGCCCGGCTCCAAGGAGCTGTCGGAGCCGCACTTTGGGGGTCCGTGTTGGACCCCCCTGGAAGCGTAGGCGTGTGAGTCGCACACAGGGGGGACACATGGGTCCCCCCTACACATGCATGTACGGTGCGACCCGCATCGACGCGAACACGCTGTAGGGGGCGCCCTTGTTCGCGTCGTGCCCATTGAGTCAATGGGAGCCCGTGTACGCGTCGTACGACTGGCTCCCATTGACTTCAATGGGAGTCCGACCGAATCGAGTCCGATAGCATACGTGCGCATCGTACTCGTTCGGTCGGACTGTCAGAGTCCGATTCGGTCGGAAATCTCTCCGGGTCCGGCTCGGTCAGAGAGATTTCCGGCCTGAATCGGAATCGGCCCCTGAGTGTGTGAGTGAGTGCATGAGTGTCTCAGTGGGTGTATGAGTGTCTGAGTAGGTTTGTCAGTGGGTGTGAGAGAGTATGAGTGGGGCGGTAAGTGGTATATGAGTGTCTCAGTGGGTCTGTGAGTGGGTGTGTGAGTCTCTGAGAGGGTCTGTGAGTCAGTGTGTGAGTATCTGAGTAGATCTGTGAGTGGGTGAGAGAGAGTAGGAGTGATTCTGTAAGTAGGTGCATGAGTGTCTGACTGTGTGAATGGGCGTACGTATCTGAGTTCACCTGTGAGGGGTGCATTAGTGAATCGGTCTGTGAGTGGCTGTGAAAGTGTCTGAGTTGTTTTATTAGTGGGTGCATGAGTGCCTGAGTGGGTTCCGCTCATTTTTTTTCTGCTCACTTCTGACCTTTTTTCCTCTCTCTGCTCATTTCTGATCTCAATTTTGCCTCTTTCTGCTTGTTTCTGGTCTCTATTTGCCTCTTTCTGCTTAGTGTGCCTCTTTTGCTTGTTTTTCACCTTTATTTTGCCTCTTTCTGCTCTTTTCCCCCCTGGACCATGGGGGGGGAGCCCCAAGGCCCCTGTGGTCCCAGCTAGCTCCCCGCCTCCTGCACAAGCTGGCAATGCTCTCGAACAGAGGGAGCTGCTGGAAAGGAAGCTCCCTCTGTGCAACAGCAATCTATTTAATCTCTTTGCCCCCATGTCTGCGGGCAGGCAAAGAGATGAAACCTCCGCTTCCAGTGGGCAGAAGCACTTTGCCAGCTCCCGCCTGCAGGAAGTGGAGTGTTTGCTTTGACGTGACGGGAGCTGTCACAGCTCCTGCCAAGCGAAAGCAAACAGCTATGCCGTGGGTTCGGCACCCTTGGACATAGCAAGAGTCAGCCCTTGGGGTGGAGGTCCGCAGGGCCTTATATGGCTCCAGGAGGGAGGCCATAGGCCCCCTTCTTCTATTTGCACAGACTGGCTCCGGGTAGGTGGTGATCCCTGCAGCCATATATGGCCCGGGAGGGGGGGCCGTGTGGCCCACCTCCCAGTTTTTTAAGTGATTTGGCCCCTGGGGAGGTGGTGGTGCCTGGGCCCTGGGGGGGTCAGCACAGCCCCCCATTCTTTTTATATTTAGCCCCAGGGAGGTGATGGTCCCCAGGTATTATAATAAGCCCAGGAGAGGGGTCCACACAGCTCCTCTCCATAATTAAAATGAAAGCCCCAGGGAGGTGGTGGTCCCCAGGGCTCCGAGGAAGCCAAGGAAGGGGGTTCGGGTGGCCCCCCTCCATGATGCAAATAACGTCCCAGGGATGTTGTGGTCCCCCAGGCTCTAAGAGCCCTAGGAAGGTGACCCTGTGTGGGCCCCTCCTTTTTAAAAAAAAAATTCTCCTGGATCGTAGCCCATCCCGGGCTTATTTAAAAAAAAGCACACGAGACCGCACTTCTTTTTTTTCAATTTTGCCTCAAATTCATGGATCCATCTGTGATTTTGTGGCAAAACTGAAAAAACCCCAATGTTTTTAAACCTCAGCGGTGTCCCTCTGGGACCTCGTCACCACATCTAGGGGGTCAGGGTGTTCCTACCCTGTCCCCTTTTCTATATTTTTAATGTTTTTTTGTGGGACTCAGTGTAAGCCAAGTCCCAAGATGGCTGCCAATACTTCCTGGTTGAAGTGTTGGCAGCCAATTTGATTACAGGACAGGGAATGTTGCATCCATGGAGGAACTGCACCCCTAAATGTACAAATTTGGATTTCGGTTAATATCTCTAAAACTGCTGAACTGATTTACACCAAGCTACCAAATGGTGCTATTATGGACCAAGATCTAGCTTTCTGCCAAATTTGGTTTAATTCCTTTCATTGTTCGGTCTGTAGTCGTGTTCAAAAACCCTATGTGAAATAGCATGGGGAAAATGCATTTTAGAACCCCCCTTTTTCTTGGCCCCCGCTTCACGGATTACCCCAAAACTATCCTGACAGCAGCTGAAGTGAGCCTCAAACTAGTTTTGAAAATGTTGTGACAATTAATCAAACGGTGCCAACGTTATTGGCAAAACAAAAACGATTTACCTATGGAAACTAGGTGGTAACTATAACTACCTACTGGCGACCGTCATCTTTGAATGGTGTGCTTTGAATTGGGACAACAGTAAGTCTTCACATTAAGTAAAGCAATACTCATGATTAGATATTTATGCCTCCTATTACCAATTGTGAAATACATTGTATATTATCTATAAAGGTAAAATATACCTAACGACAATTGAACTTAAACTGTATTTTACTAAATCATGGTGGTCATATTGAAAAAGGACATTTTATGCGAGCTATACCATTATCTCTCCTCTTGCACACAGAGATGATCTTGGATATAATCACTTACTGCCTCAGTAACAATTTCTTTATTTTCAGCAACGATTTCTAAAAACAAACCCATGGCACAATGATGGGCACATGCTTCACCTTAGTTATGAGAATTTATTCGTTGGCTGGTGGGAGGAGCAGGTGGTCATTAACATGGATGGATATGAAGATAAGGTTGTGCTCTGGGTGAGATATTTTGATGATGTGTTTATCATTTGGAGGGGAAGAAAAAAATATGCTCAGACATTTATCAATGGTTTTAGTGAAATTGACTACATTCTAAGTTTGACAGCCAAGATCAGTAAAACTACCATTGATTTTCTAGCATACATATAAAAATCAGTAAAGACAAGTTGATAGCTAAATTATTCCAGAAAACTACAGCGGGCAACAGCCTATTACACACAGCAAGTGCCCATTCTCGTAGCCTCTTTTATAGTTTTCCTTATGGGGAACCTTTAAGAGTGAAGAGGAATTGCAGTACAGATGACACCTTTAAGGCTCAATGTAGTAACCTGGTCACACATTTCAAGGAGAGAGGATATATATTGCTGTGTATATGCACAGTGTGTATTTATAGATATATATATATATATATATATATATATATATATATATATATCTATATATATATATATATATATATATATATATATATATATATTTGCGGGCTTTGTCAATGTCAGCGTTACTTCTACCTAATTTGTTTTTATTAAAACCCACCACCGCCTGTCATCATCGTCATAATAGACGGACTACGGGACAGATGTATGACCCTACCAATTTGCGAATCGCAAATTGCGTCATTTTGCGACTTGCAATTTGCGACTCACAAATTGAAATTTACAACAGCGTCTCACACACTGTTTGCGATTCCTAATGGGGTGGCAAATTGTATGCCTCATTAATATTCATGAGGCAGGTGCAATTTGAGACCCCATTAGGAATGGCTAGCACTCCCAGGGAGGGTGGCCTGCTGGGGTCGAGTGGGACGGGTATGCCCAGACGTGGGTCCCGTGCTCTCCATGCCACTGGAATCAAGCTATCCTGGCTGAAGAGGGGTGAAACCCCGAAACCGGTCCTAGGATGCTTGATTACAGTCCAGGGAGGACCTGGCTTGGCAGTTCGGGCTGGACTGTTCCCATTAGGCACAGGGTCAAGACTAATTTGCATATGGCTGGGTTCAAACTGGAATGGCATGGTGAGCAAAAAACCGATGGATTTAGGCCCAGATCTCTGTACTGGGGTGAATGTATGACATTGTTCTGCATTCTGTCCATCAACTGTTGTTTTTGCATTTGTCACCCCGAGTGGGACGGGTATGCCCAGACGTGGGTCCCGTGCTCTCCATGCCACTGGAATCAAGCTATCCTGGCTGAACAGGGGTGAAACCCCGAAACCTGTCCTAGGATGCTTGATTCCAGTCCAGGGAGGACCTGACTTGGCAGTTCAGGCTGGACTGTTCCCATGAGGCACAGGGTGAAGACTGATTTGCATATGGCTGGGTTCAAACTGGAATGGCATGGTGAGCAAAAAAACGATGGATTTAGGCCCAGATCTCTGTACTGGGGTGAATGTATGACATTGTTCTGCATTCTGTCCATCAACTGTTGTTTTTGCATTTGTCACCCCGAGTGGGACGGGTATGCCCAGACGTGGGTCCCGTGCTCTCCATGCCATTGGAATCAAGCTATCCTGGCTGAAGAGGGGTGAAACCCCGAAACCGGTCCTAGGATGCTTGACTCCAGTCCAGGGAGGACCTGGCTTGGCAGTTCGAGCTGGACTGTTCCCATGAGGCACAGGGTCAAGACTGATGTGCATATGGCTGGGTTCAACCCGGAATGGCATGGTGAGCAACAAACAATGGATTTAGGCCCAGATGTCTGTACTTGGGTGAATGTATGATATTGTTCTGCATTCTGTCCATCAACTGTTGTTTTTGCATTTGTCACCCCGAGTGGGACGGGTATGCCCAGACGTGGGTCCCGTGCTCTCCGTGCCACTGGAATCAAGCTATCCTGGCTGAAGAGGGGTGAAACCCCGAAACCGGTCCTACGATGCTTGATTCCAGTCCAGGGAGGACCTGGCTTGGCAGTTCGGGCTGGACTGTTCCCATGAGGCACAGGGTCAAGACTGATTTGCATATGGCTAGGTTCAAACTGGAATGGCATGGTGAGCAAAAACGATGGATTTAGGCCCAGATCTCTGTACTGGGGTGAATGTATGACATTGTTCTGCATTCTGTCCATCAACTGTTGTTTTTGCATTTGTCACCCCGAGAGGGACGGGTATGCCCAGACGTGGGTCCCGTGCTCTCCATGCCACTGGAATCAAGCTATCCTGGCTGAAGAGCGGTGAAACCCCGAAACCGGTCCTAGGATGCTTGATTCCAGTCCAGGGAGGACCTGGCTTGGCAGTTCGGGCTCGACTGTTCCAATGAGGGACAGGGTCAAGACTGATTTGCACATGGCTGGATTCAAACTGGAATGTCATGGTGAGCAAAAAAATGATGGATTTAGGCCCAGATATCTGTACTGGGGTGAATGTATGACATTGTTCTGCATTCTGTCCATCAACTGTTGTTTTTGCATTTGTCACCCCGAGTGGGACGGGTATGCCCAGACGTGGGTCCCGTGCTCTCCATGCCACTGGAATCAAGCTATCCTGCCTGAAGAGGGGTGAAACCCCGAAACCGGTCCTAGGATGCTTGATTCCAGTCCAGGGAGGACCTGGCTTGGCAGTTCGGGCTGGACTGTTCCCATGAGGCACAGGGTCAAGACTGATTTGCATATGGCTGGGTTCAAACTGGAATGGCATGGTGAGCAAAAAACGATGGATTTAGGCCCAGATCTCTGTACTGGGGTGAATGTATGACATTGTTCTGCATTCTGTCCATCAACTGTTGTTTTTGCATTTGTCACCCCGAGTGGGACGGGTATGCCCAGACGTGGGTCCCGTGCTCTCCATGCCACTGGAATCAAGCTATTCTGGCTGAAGAGGGGTGAAACCCCGAAAACGGTCCTAGGATGCTTGATTCCAGTTCAGGGAGGACCTGGCTTGGCAGTTCGGACTGGACTGTTCCCATGAGGCACAGGGTCAAGACTGATTTGCATATGGCTGGGTTCAAACTGGAATGGCATGGTGAGCAAAAAAACAATGGATTTAGGCCCAGATCTCTGTACTGGGGTGAATGTATGACATTGTTCTGCATTCTGTCCATCAACTGTTGTTTTTGCAGGGGTCAGCAGACCAGCATGTCTGTGACTGCTTTTTCAAATAACGTAGTTTGTTTTTTTAATGCAGTCGGTTTTCCTTACAGGAAAACGGGATGCATTTAAAAAAGAAAAATGAAACATATCTGTTTCATTTTTTAAGGGCAGGGGGACGTCCCTGGGACCACTGCCTGCTCTTAAAAAAGATTAATCATCCATTTACAAAGGAGAAGGGGTCCCCTGGGGACCCCATCCTGTTTGCGAGTGGCTTACCACCTACTTGAAGTAGGTAGTAAACTGTGAGTGTTTTGCGGCTGCAAATGTGATCGCAAAACAATGGTACATTCAATTGTGACTCGCTATTAGGAAGGGACGGCCCCTCCTAATAGCTTTTGTACATGCCAGGACCCTTTTTTGCGGTCGCAAACGGGCCAATTTCCCATTTGCGACCGCAAAAAACAGTCGTACATCTGGCCCTATGATGTCAGCATTCTTAATAGGATAATCCAGGTGACTATACTCCCATTTCAAATATGGAGAGTCTATATAGGGCACCATGGAGCTATACATTTGATCAATACAGAGAGCTATATTAAGCTACTGATAGTGCGGTTGAGATTAGTAATGGCAAAGTGATGAGATGAAAGATATGAGAAAAATATGAAGAAATATGAAAAAAGACATAGCGTAATATAGAGAAATAATAAAGAGAAAATTTCTAGGTCATTGCCCATACAGGGCTCAATTGTGAAGTGTAAAAACAATTGGTGTTGTATTGAATTGGGACAGGTCTAATTTTAAAGCATGAAAAAGATTATCAAGTACAAGTATATATTATGAAATTGTTGGTATGATATCCATATAAATCTACAGCAATGCCATGTAATATTATGCTATGTCAATATTTGATCGTTGTAAGATGGCCGAACTGCCAGTTGCCTATCCTGTTTACACTTGAAAGATGTAGTCCGTCTATCATGATGACAGGCGGTGGTGGGTTTCAATAAAAACAAATCAGGTAGAAGTAACACTGACATTGTCAAAGGCCGCAAAGGCCGAAACGCGTTTGTCAGCTATGGTGGTGGAATAAAATATGATTGAACTAAACTCCGGAGTGCGCTACGTTATTTTTCCTGTCAAGTATTGTTTCTGCAATTTTACGTGGCATCAACTCTGTGAGTTAGCGGCACCCATCGCGCAGTTCTTGGCGATTGGAGGAAACACACACACACATATATATATATTTCTTTTTTTTCACTGAAAAAAAACAAAGGTTAAAGTGACATTAAAGTTAGGAATTGTAATTATATCTCACCTTAAATAATAAAAAAATCTTAGAAGTTCACTGAAAAAATCAAACGTTAAAGTGATGTTATTGTTGAGTTAAAATGGTAGTTTAAATGTACCATTGTCAACAAACTAAACCACTTAAAGTCAACATTTATAGTTATCTCAAGTAACTATAACTCGTGCCCTAAAGTAACTATAAGTGGCGCCCCACCCATGCAAAGTGTTGTCATTAATTATGTCATTTCAGGTGTCGCAGTGATGTTATGAATGGTTTCATAGAACATGTAATGAGTGATGCAATATTGGAGGTAGTTCGCAGATCATCGCAAGGGTGTGAGCTATAGGTCCTTTAGGGCATGAGTTACATTTACTTGAGGTAACTATAACTGGTGAATTTCAGTGGTTTTGTTTGTTTAAAATGGTATGATTTAATGGACACTATTGAGAACGCCACTACAGCATCTGAAATTACATCATTGATGACAACACTGTCATGAATTGTGGTTGTTACTTGAGTAGGGTTTCACTCCCTCAACTAATTTCTCACAATCTACAACTTTTGACCCGTTGGATGGATTTGCATGAAATTTGGAAGTTCATTGTGTTAGTCTGCTAGGGTTTGGCATGCCAAGATTCATGAAGATTGGTGCAGTAAATAAAACCAGAGGGAGTGAAAAATGAAGTATTTATCCAATTTAACTCCAGTGGGAAATTTTGCTCATGCTTACAGCCCAACCACTGAACAGATTTACACAAAAAGAAATGTACTCAGAAAGTGCGCCTTTGTTGATTTGATGAAAATCCATTCAGTCATTTTTTGCATTATAAGTGTTTCAAAAAAAGGTTGCAGACTAGGCTTTCGATGGTTAATAAATTGTCATAACTCGCAACTCCTGTCGATCATATTTTGAATTTTTTCATAAATGTGATTGGGTGGAAAAAGACTCCGAGCTGTGGAGAACAAATTTGCGCAGCCATTGTGGACCTTACACAGAGGTATCTGAATCAGGGAGTGGGTGTGCAATTGAGACACGTAAGCATGGAAAAAAAACAAGTACTACACCAGGATAAAAGCAAAAAACAGTGTGTGACTTGCGAACCAAAAGGGGATCACGTTCACTTGAGTGACCATTTTAGGTTGTTGATTTGTTTGACTTTTTGTGAAACATCGGGCATAATGTAGGACTAGAACATTTTGCAAAGGGTTAAAACAAATGAAAAACAGCATGCAAGGCAGAGACATAGGTGATGTGTGCAGTGGAGTTGTGCTAATGCAGGTGCTTGGACAAGAGCATATAGTGGCACCAGAACTCTGAGATTGCAAAATACGACTTTATTACACATGGTCCTTATTATATATATATTTTTATACTACATGATTTATTCATTGATTTTAGTACACTTTAGAACGATTTGGAGCATTTAAGCATCATCCAGTTACTAATCAGTGTTTGCCTAAGACTGCTGATATATATGTCTGTCAGTGTTACGAGAATGTGTATTTCTGTAGGGAATAATAGTGCTTAAAGAGTCAGGATGTACATTCCACAGTCTATGAAATATCTGCACTGTCTCTGCGGCAGGGCCATAGAGATTACATACACCATGATGGTTTGTCACGACTAAAATAAGACAAAACAGCCTGCAGCAGAACTGCCGCCATTTTGTGCGTTAACTCTTTAGGACACTGTTCATTCTGCTTGTTATGTCGTGGGCTCTAGGCCCACATGATGATGAAGAACTCACGCAGACACTGTGGCTATCGTTAGTCAACTGGCCACGAGCACGTGCACCCGGGCCCTTTTATTAACAGGCTCACGTCACTCGTGATGCCTGTGAGGGATGCGTGTGGGGGTGCCAGTGTGCCCACTCCCATAGGGGAGTGGCTCTAAACTCTATGCCTGTCGAGACACTAGAACGTGTCTCGCAGGACATAACATTCCTCCCAAAATTTAATAAAACAAAGGTTCCCTAGTCCAACCTGTAGGGAGAAAATAACAATGAGATGTACACCACAGGGTCCACCAGTTTCTCGGGTCAGGCATCCAGAAGACACCAGACCAGGACTGGTGACTCCGACTGTAGCAGGACGATCTCGGCGGGCACTCATCATTTAACCTGTGTGACTCAGGACATGAACGCTTGCTTGGAGATGTCCGCTGCACTCTAGTACCGTGCTGGTGGAAGCATGCCCTTTGGTCCCAGGTGGCTTCCGTTCGCTGACCTTGAGGATGGTATGTGGTGATTAATAACAGTTCATTAACTGGGTGCGTCAAGATCATGGTGAGAGTCCATGGTGAAAGTTCACTGGATTATCTCTGTATTGCCTAAAGTCTCTAATAGGCTGTCTTGCTGTGTCCGGTGACCTGTCGGTGGGGCAATGTCTCTTCCCACTCTCCCGCCTGGGGAGGCCCTTCGTCGGGCTTGCCACGGGACTGCTGGTAGGCTGCGATGGGGCTGCGTGTGTGCCGGCTGGGGGCAGCTGCAAACCACCGATGAGCCAGTGGCCAGTCTCTCGCACAAACCTCAAGGGTGTATGGGTCTTGGTCAGGACATGCTCTCGCTGCCGCATTTCAGGTGCAGACCAGGTTAGCAGGTAGCCTCTGATTTTCCTTGTTGGCTAGTTTGGCAATAGGGTAGGACTCCACTCCATGTGTATTCGAGATGGTGTCGGTAGACGCACTTGATGAGGACTGGCGTGGTAGCATTGCCAGCCGTGTGGTGAATCGGGATGATGGCGGGTGACGACTTGCCTTGATGGATGGAGGCGTCTAGTCTGGAGTCGATCACCTGAGGCAGGGAGTGGCCAGGTACCTCCATGTTCTCTGGGGAGGCACTTGCATTCATGTACTTGTACTTCTTGGGCTGTTGGGACTTCGATGACGGAGGAGTGATGAACACGCTGAGAAACGTAGGGCTTGAGACTCGGTTCGCGCAGGCTATGCGGCTTACTCTCGGACTCCCGCTGTGCGGTTGCCAGTTCCTTCTCGGGTTATCCCCCTCTTCCCTTGCTGTCGCTGTATCAGGACTCACTCCTGTTGTAGCTTGGGTTTTCTTCATCGTCCGGCCCTGCCACTCACGACTTCCCCTTCTGACCTCAGCTGGTTGTCCGATTCTTGGTGTAGACCCTCCGGTTACACTTCCACGTTTCTTTCTGAGTGCGGTGTCATGCACATGGCACTGGTGACGTAGCTGCCATGGGGCCTGGATGACAGGTGGCGATGGTCAGCGCGGAGAGGAGGTTTCTGGATGGACGTCGTAGCCACATGATGGCCTCTTCTGAATCTTGTCTTGCACCTCTGGCATTTGCGGTCAGGAGCAGGGATGCCACTCGACTCCAACTGCCGACACTCGGGGCTGGACGGTCTTACTGAGAAGCGATGGGAGCAACGCGGTTTGCACTTTCTGCGGCTTACGTGTGGTTCTCCCTTGGTGCTGTCGCCAGGGCCGTCGGTCTGCCTTGGTGGCTGTCTGGTGTCTTTGGTGGTGTTCTTGGCTTGTGGTGCTACGAGTCCTCGTGTTTCTCCTCTCATTGTCTTTGACGCCCCTGCGTTTGTCCAGCTCTTCTGGGTGACACCATTTCCACTCTTCTTCTTCTTCGGGTGCAATGACAAGCACAATGTTCTAACAAGGCCAACGGGGCCGTTGAACTTCAATGGTCTCCGGACCACTCAGGCGAACCTTCAGTCCTTCTTCTCGGCTGCATGGCGAGCAGCCACTCATCTTGGGTGCTCCTTCTTCAGGCAGCTTCTCAATGCTCCTACTCCGGGTGTTCCCTCTCTAGGGAATGACTTCCATGGGCAGTGGGGAGCTGTGGCGTCTTGACGCTCCTACTCCAGGTGTTCCCTCTCCAGGGAATGGCTTCCACAGGCAGTAGGGAGCGAAGCTCCTACTCCGGGTGTTCCCTCTCCAGGGAATGGCTTCCACGGGCAGTAGTGAGCTAGTGGTGGTGGCTGGCCACTTGTGGTGTACGACTCTCCTCTCATCAGCCTTGGGTCACTGACTACTCCTGCTTGAGGCAGTGTGAGGGAGGACACTGTGCGGCGTTTGGCCCCTTCCGGGCTTCGTTGCTGCTGTGGAGATGTAGAGGATCTCCCTGCTGGTTTCAGCAGTGCTTCTTTCTTTAGAGAGGTCTACTTCCTTCCTGGGCATTGACCCTTGTGCTGGTGCGCTGCTAGGTGCATGCGGCGCGCACCTCGGACTGCGCGCTCTTCTTTGCTAGGGCGCCCTCTTCTGGCACCGGTTGTGCCTGCTCTTTCTCCTTGCCGTGGTGACCTCTTCTCTCGGGACAGTACCCAGTAGGCCTTCCTAGGGGAAACAGATCTCTGGCTGCCGGCAGTGGCAGCAGAACTTGGCTAACTTCCTGTATGTTTGCTTCTTCTCTCCTTGTGAACTCAGACATATACCCCTCTGGGCTGTGGTGATGCAGTCTGGCTCAGTTAGGGTCACTTGTCTTGGTGGGCTCGGCGTCTCCATTGCTCCTTTGTCCGTTTGACCTTAGACTCCCCCATCCTTTCCTGAGTGCGTGCTGCTTCATGCTGTGCCTCACTGGGGGCTAGTCTCACCCCAACACGCTGGCAGCCTTTTTGGGTTATTCTCGGGGTGTAGTGCTCTGTCACATGCTGCTGGCAGCAGTCTGCATGGGCCTCGTTGCCGTTTAGCCTCTTTGGCCACCATGGTTCAGTCACTGTTGCAAGTACATAAAGTAGTGAGTGGCACTATCAGTCCTTTACTCCTGTCGCTCAGGGAGTTGTGGTCAGATGGTTTGGCTTTTCAGATCTAGCCCTGCGCAGGTCGCCTCATGAAATGTGGCCACAGCAGCTTTTCCTCAGTTTTGCGGCCGTCAATATGGATTGCTCCGATCACCAGGGCGCTGTTACTACTGATGGCCACATGGTGGCAGTGCAGCGCTATTTTCTCGCGGCAGCAGCAGGCTTGGCTGACGGTCGCGCTGGAGTGGAGATACAGGTGCGGTCTTTCAGAGACTGGTCACAGCCAACACAGCACCCCTCTGCTTCGCGGGGACTCAGCCATCCTTTTCAGGCAGGTGTTAAAGCTTACACTGCAGTCATTGGTGCTGCCTCTTTGACGGGAGAGGCCCTGGCAGTCAGTTTCGCACTATGGGGCCATTTCGGCGTGTGTGAAGGGCAGACAGGGGTTGCTGGCCAGGGTTCGGTGTGGCAATAAAAACCGCTAGGTGGCACTGCAGGCTCGTCTCCGTGGTCAGTTTCACTCGGCCTCGGCAGCAGTCATCATGCTGCAGGCCTTGCTGTCTCGTGGGCGCTGTGGACTTCGCTGTAGACGCGAGGTAAGGTGCGGTGGTTAACTGTGACCCTGTGTTTCCCTGTTTGCTTTGGCGTCTTGACGGTAGCGCTGCCTGCCATTGGGGACGCAGGGAGCCGGATCGCTAACTTGTGCGCTCTCGCTGGCGGGAGCCGCTGCTGGGCTGATATGCTCTTCCTCTCACCATCAAGCGTGGCGGGCGCTCTCGGTAGGCCTTCGGTGGGCTGGCAGTCACTGGAGCTCACCTAGGCACGACCACTCGCTGCCGCGGGCCGAGGCTCCCTGGACGACGGCGGGGCATGCACAGCGGGCGCTGCTTGCGGCGTCTTGTTGTAGGGGCGGGGGCTGCCTGTCTGACACTCGCCTGACGGTCCGTCTACTGCCCCCTCCGTCTTGCCCGCATCAGCGGCCTTGCCACAGGGTCGACTGCACAAACGCCAGGCGTTGCAGAGGCGCGGATGGGACACAGCTCCTTCAGAGCGTGCAGGGTGTCCCTCAGATGGTCATCGGCGCGGTGGGGCTGCTGTGCTGGGACGCAGTCTTCGGTCACCCATCTCAGGGCCGATTGGCGTCACGGGCTACAGTGAGTACGGGGCCACCACCAGGTCAGGCAACGCACCTCCCCCACCAAGAAAAACTCGAGCAGGAGCCGCGGTGCGCGCGGGGTCAGACCCGCTCGTCGCCAAAATGTTATGTCGTGGGCTCTAGGCCCACATGATGATGAAGAACTCACGCAGACACTGTGGCTATCGTTAGTCAACTGGCCACGAGCACGTGCACCCGGGCCCTTTTATTAACAGGCTCACGTCACTCGTGACGCCTGTGAGGAATGCGTGTGGGGGTGCCAGTGTGCCCACTCCCATAGGGGAGTGGCTCTAAACTCTATGCCTGTCGAGACACTAGAACGTGTCTCGCAGGACATAACACTGCTCACAGTCTCCCAGTCAGAAAAGGTTGGTAGCGGTTTCAAAATCAGCAGTCTTTAAAAGTAGCTCAAATCTAATTGAATAATCTTTGGTTATATTCTTGATGTATTCAATGTTTTCCGTTGCATGATCAAGATCGAGCCGAACAATCTCAATCTGACAATTCAAAAAGTTAAATGCGTTTTGCAACAGAAACCGAAAGTCGTCAGTTGTACAGTGCACATTTCATTCAAGCGTGATTTTTCTTAGTGACGTCAAAACGTTCAGAATTAGGAATAAAATAATAAAAAAAAGTGTCCAAAAGTGAATTTCAACTTGCGACGCGTTTTAGTGAATTACAGAGGCAAAAATGTGTTTACTATGAATAGGGAAGCCGAGAGCCGCCTGATATAAATAGATTCATGCACAGCGAAAATAGCTTTCTGTTTCAGTCACGCTACTATAAAAATAGTACAGGCCTCAAGAGAAAGTCAGTGCAGTGCTGCGAGAATAAGGCTAATGCGATCAAAACAGCAGCCTCGACAACGAGTCAGGCACTCGAGGAGGAGTTAGGGAGCACTGCCAGGACAGATATGCCAATGTCTGTGCAAGTAAAAGAGAAGTGCAATAAGTGGAAAGGAACCTGACATTCTCTCCAAGGAGGCTGACGCATATTTAAGGTGCCACGTGGTGTACTCTATGACGTGTGTAACTATTGACCCTGCGTTTGTTATAGAACTTCTAATCAGGTCACTCCAGGTCCCATTTAAAATGGCATTTGTAGACTTTATTGCGCCTTAGGTGAGAAAGTGTAAACCTGTGACTGGAATTGACAAAGCATGAATTTAAATATGTAACCTGACCTCATTTATTCCCACGCTCAATTACACCACTATGCTATAATTTTGCATGGGACTAAATCAGCCTCCATGTGTACACCATGAGTGTGCCAGAGTGGAATGCAATAGAAAGTTGGTGAACACGCAAAAACGTGACTTTGTGGTAACAACTAACGTTTTTACTTAACGTTCCCACTCTGGATACCATTAAAGACTGCTTGCTGCATAGTATTTCAGCTGTTCTATTTTCCAATAGATATTCTCTATTATGTTGGTTTTTTTGTATGACAAAATGTTTATTCAGATTTCCCATTTTAGCTACAGTATTTCATACTTTGGTTACACAATCCTGTCACCATCTACAGTGCTTTACTAAAAAGGTAGTAGGTTGATTGTGGTAATTTCGTTTCACTAAAGTGTACATATTACACTTTCATGATATCAGCCATGTTGGTCGAGAGATGGCTTTCTGTGGTAGGCCTGTATTTCTCTAGGTGTCATCCACAAGGGGCCGCCTTGACCACTGCCATGGTGGACCAGGGATAGAGGAGCTCCGTTTTAAGGTCCTGCCACCATAGCCTGTAATTTGGATAGGTTTTTATTTAGCATACAGGAAAGCATGTACATATTTATTTCATAATTTTAAGTTATATTTTCTCACTTACGGCTCAATAAAAATGTAATGTGTTGTGCTGTTACATTATCATATTAACTTCAAAAAGAGAGTGCATATATTACAAGTCCAAAGTGATAACGTGTTCGTCATTGAGAAAAGGTGACCGGCAGGGGACCAAGGTTTTTGTAGGTATTAATCCATGAGGGTGCGCCTCATGGAAAGTTGGGTGCCTCAGTTTGCACAATTTCACACTCCCACTAGCATGATGCATCATGTGGGGGTGGTGGGGAGCAGAGAGCGGAGAGCAGATTCCACCGCACGCAGATGTATATGCTTAGTTCACCAATGGAATACACCTAATATATCATGACTGACTATCGCATAGCTGAATGTCTTCACCGTGTAATGTGGAGTCATCCCCACTTGTCTAAAAGCTTGGGGCCGAGGGGGAGTGGAACCTACCCATTGCTTTCTCTCAGTGTTCTATTTTGTATTTATTTCTTAGGTTTGAAGGGACAGCAAATGCTAACTCGCCCAAACCTAAAATGAATGAATGAATGAATGAAGAAACATTTCTAAAGCGCGTGGTTACCCGAGGGCATCCCAGCGCTAGCTGTAGCGCCCCAATAGACTTCAAGCAGAGCAAGGGAAGAGAAAAGTTTTCAGTTGTTTTCGGAAGTTCAAGTAATTTGGCTCAAGGCGAATGTGATGAGGAAGATGGTTCCAAAGCTTAGCCAAGTTATATGAGAACAGGCGGCCTCCACTTCGCGTCCGTCTGATTCTCGGGACTACTACCAGACACTTGTTTTCGGACCTCAAAGCCCTGTTGGGTCGATAGGGCTGAATCATAGAGCGAATCATTGGCGAGCCTTTTCCGGAAAGTGCTTTATGTGCAATGCACATCGCCTTAAAATGAATTCTCTCCTGTATTGGAAGCCAGTGCAAAGTGGCAAGAGCGGGTTTAGCCGAGAGGCGTTTGGAGATGTTCAGTAGCAGGCGGGCTGCACAGTTTTGCACAGTTTGTAGTCTTTTGGTCGTAAAATGAGGGGCTCCTAGGTAAACGGTATTGGCATAGTCCAGCCGTGACAAAATTAATGCTTGAACTAGCAGCCGTCTGGCAACAAAAGGTAATAGGGGAAGGATCTTTCTAATCATCCTCAAAAGACCATAACAGCTGGCTGCGACTTTCCGAGCCTGTTCATGAAAATCCAGGTTACAGTCGAGCCAAACGCCCAAGCTCTTAATCTGTTTTTTTGGAGCAGGAGGTGGGCACAGGCAGCTGGGCCAGAATGGATCTATATTTATGTGGGCAGAGTTACCGAGAAACATAGCTTCAAATATGAGCTGTCCATCCATCTGGATACCTTTTCGAGGCACGAGGCTAGGCCAGGTCCAGAGTTATCCTGCTGATTAAGAGAGACAACCAACTGGGTGTCGTCGGCATAAGTGACAATCTGTACCCCGAACGGAAGTACAATTTCTGCCAAGGAACTCATACATATTAAAAAGGGTGGGGCTTAGGGAAGATCCCCGAGGAACCCCACAAGTCAGGGGCATTTGCTTTGAGATGATTTCATCTTCAAAGACTATGAAGGATCTGTTTTCTAGGAAGGACTGCAGCCATTTCAGTGCTGTTCGAGTCACTCCCACGTCCCTGAGTCTTTGACTCATCAATTGATGGTTCACCGTATCGAAGGCTGCACTGAGGTCTAACAGAATAAGGGCAGCGCAGCCTCCGCCGTCAAGGATTTTCCTTGCTTCCTCTACTACTGTCAGGAGAGCAGTCTCCATGCCCTGCTGTGCTCTGAATCCTGTCTGTGTGGGATGAAGACAATTGTTATTTTCAAGGAAAGCTGAAAGAGCAGAATTTACATGCCTCTCAGCTATTTTACTAATTCCAGGCAGCAGAAAGATGGGGCGTTAATTTGCCCACTCCTCTGGATCTAGGTTGGGCTTTTTCAGGAGTGATTTGACCCTGGCCTGTTTCCACGTAGGGGGCACAATTCCCATCAGGAGAGAGGCGTTGATCACATCCAGTAGGACTGGTGATACAGTCTCAGTGATCTGATTTAGAATGGTGGGGGGTTGGGGGGGTGGGATCTGTGGGGGAACCCGATTTTAGCTGCTTCAAAATCCCCTGAAGAGAGGTTAGGTTTAAAGGGGGAAATTCTTCCAGCAGGCCCTGTTCGTTTGAAGTTTTAGTGTCTGTTGGTAATACAGTTTGTTGAGTTATGACCTGAGGAAAGGACATATAAGTCACCCAGGACTCCAATGGGAGCTTTGACCATGTGCGAGCCCGCTTTTTAGTTTTCACAGCTGGTATAATAGTGTCCTGCAAGACCCAAGTAAATGGGAGTAGGAGGTGGTCCGACCAGGGAACTGGAGTGGGCTCACCAACCAGGAGATTCTGGATGTTTGAGAATATGGGGTCCAGCAGATGACCTTTGGAGTGGGTGGAACCAATCACTTTTTGGTTAAGTTGAAATGCTGCTAACCCATCAACCAATTCTAGCGTGGTTGAGGATTAGGTGTCGTCAAAATGCATGTTAAAATCTCCCAGCAGTGTGAAATTGGGTAGGGGGCTAGCGAAATTAGCTACAATGTCCGTAAGATCTTTACAAAATTGGCCAAGAGGGCCTGGAGGACGATACACCAAATCCCTGAAAAGGTGCAGGTATGTGATATACCGATCACGAAGGAGATACTTTCGCAGTCAGGTATAGGATTCGTGGTGACACAACACTTAAAATCACTCTTGTGAATAATGGCAATGCCGCCTCCTCAGCCTGAATTCCGATCAAGCCTCTGGATTGCATAGCTAGGGGGAGGGCTTGGACGATGGCATAGTCCGCCTCCTTATTAAGCCATGTTTCTGTTAGAAATAATACTTCGGGTTTCTCTTCTTCTAAGAGTAGGTGAATTTCGGTTGAATGCCTAGGGAGAGAGCGGCAGTTAAATAGAAACATTTTAAGCGTCTTCTTGCCAGGTGTAGCTACAAAGGTTTGGAGGGCAGGACAGAATTTAAAATAGCAGTGGGGCACTGAGTAATAGTGCTATCAGGCCTCATTGAGTGCGCACACTTACTTCTGCACATTCCTTTGTAATGATTAAGCTGTTCAGCTGTATAAAATAACCTTTCCCTTGTTAAACCGGCAGGAGTTCTGGCCCCTGGTCCCGGTCGGGCGCGGACGGGCGCAGACGGGCTTGCTACAGGCGCGCCCGCTGCAAGCGTCCACTGCGCGGTCGCGTCATCGGCTTCTTATGAGGCCAAGTGTGCGTGTCTGCGTCCAAAAGCTGGAACGCTGACCTGCCCGTAAGAACAATTAACAACCCCCCTAGAGCTATAACACAGCTCGTAAGTGCAAAGTGCAAATAGAAAATGGCAATTCTAAGTCACAGTTTAAAATTAGTTAAAAACACAATCCCGACTAAAACAAATCCTGAGCTTGAACTGCTCGTTATCGGCAAAGGGCGCCGCTGCGCGGTCAAAGCTGCAAGCTTTACGTAGTCGTTGGTTGTGGCAAGAACCCACATTTCTGAAGCCATCCATGAGGTAGACATGCAGAGGTTTACCGGAGCAGAAGTACTATACATAATGGTGTTTTATAATATGCCAAAGAAAATTTGATAAAATGGGACAGAGTGCATTGAGGTGCTTAGGAGAAACGGAATTCCATATGATGGAGCAGGGTTTTCGTGAAATAAAACCTGCTCGAATTGAACCCTCTGTAACATATACTAATCGTGTGCGGTGAAAAACGAATGTGGAAAAGAGCCTAACGAGGGAAAATGCTACTGCGCAAGCAAGTACTATAGCACTGGAGTAGGCTGCAAATGCTTGTTGACAAATAAAAATAAAAGAACTAATGCTGCTTTTGTGCACATTATTAATGTTTGCTAGGAAAATAATATTAACATGGGTTGCGCATGGATAGATGCAGCATTGGGTGGATGCGTAGAAAACCCCATTATAAGTGATTAATAATGCCTGTGTTTGTTTTTCATAGAAGCATGGTTTTCTGTTCTGTGGGAAAACATGGGGTTGATGAGAATAAAATAAAATTCTGCAAAATAGAGCTGAGCAAGACGGTGAAAGTAGAAGACAAGTGTCCTTCACAGATCCTGTGTGCCTGCCAAGAGACAGCTGAAAAAAACTAAATTCTTCCTCGAGTGAAAGAACATTTCCTCTTTGTGCGGCACGTACAGATAAATGTGACACAGAATTTGCTACATGACTGGGATGGAGGAAACGAATGCTATGATAGTGGCTCGAATTTGTATTTCTTGGGGTGAAAGAAGATAGGCAAAATAAATAAACAATAAGACATTTAGAGAGATGGACATGACGAGAGTGGTGTGACAGTACACCCCCTTCCTTAACCAATCATGTGTAGAGAAATCCTCTGTTCTGACACAAATGTGGGTTGGACATTTGGGTTAAAGGGTATAATTGAGGTTCCTGGTGGGAGTGGTTAAGTTAGTTGGAGGATAGTTGGTGGCTTGCTCTCCTACCTGCGTGAGGAGAGGCCTTCTTTGCTGTCTCCTATTCTTGAGCTGGCTGTTCCTGTCTGCTGATTCCTGACTCAATCTTTGCCTCTTCAACTCTTCTTGAGGGGCCTTACTGTTCTCATGGCCAGGGAGTAGATTTGCTATTCAATTGTGTTAGTATAGACAGAAAACTGAATTTGCATAATCATTTGCAAATGTATTTTGTCTCTGAACCTTTTGTCTCTTCGCCTTTCCACTCCTTTATTCGCTGTCGAATTGAGATGTGTTTAATTTCTCCGACATTGTTGCTCTGTGATGATCTATGATTTGTACTGTATTTTGGGATTGATTAGCATTATTTCACATTATTTTGATAAAAATTATAAATATACAAATGTGTCTGTCTTTATTAGAGGTGTTTTTCTAGTTTATGAGTATTCTAGAAACAAGTATTGGTTTGCCAAACCCTGTCAACTATATAAAGATCGCATCGCCATAATTGGTATGATAAAAATGAAGATACAAATTGGATTTTGGTAATTTTGGTAATTTGTTTAGTAATTCACTAACCCAGCATAAAGAGACTTGTTGGGTAATGAAATTGGGCCTAGTCTGTGGAAAATGTATTAGTCCCAGATCGCTGGATCAGTTTTGGTAGCAGCCTGATGGTTTATTTTGAATATTTTGGCAAATGAATGGTTGAAATATTGATTTTGGTTACTAATAAGAAAAAGTTAGCGTCTTTGTTTTATGTAGTCTGGAAGTACGGGTACGGAGTTGCCTAGGATCCCGGGATGTTGATTTAGCCTCAGGGGCAGAGGAAGAGTGTGGAAAAGTATCACACTGCAGAAGTACTTTGTCTGTTGTTGTAATATTGAACAGTGAAAGGCTGTTGATATTATTCTAGGTGACCTATTCTAAAGTATGTAAGTAGGCTGGATGTTATAGTGAAGTCCTCTTCCGAAACTTTAGAAAGTACACCTAAAGGAGTACCAAGACCTAACTTTGCTTGACTGTAATTGTGGAAAGTCCTCTTCTGAAACTTTAGGAAACCCACCTAAATGAGTACCAAGACCTCCTTTCACTTGATTGAGAGTAGAGTGACGCTGGTCGTTATTCTGCTGGTTGTAAAAGGTTCTCTTGAATGACTGAACTATCTCTCATTTAGTGGAGCAGACAAAGTAGCAGCGTTTTGTGTTGTTTCTAATAAGAATTTATTTAGAAAGACTTTGAAGTACATTGCCGTATTATTTTGTAAAGGGAGGGTCAGTCGCAGGAGTTATACTGACGTCACAAAAAGCTGCACTGGCATTGGTCAGATAGTTGGCATGTATTGTGCTGTGATTGGTTGGTTTGTGTGAGTCGCGCTGGTATTGGACGAGTGCGAGCGAATAGAGTGAGCGGAATTACGGAAGGATTTTCCTTGATTTCTAAAGTATTTTGCGGAAAAGAGAGAGTTGAAAATGAAGTTGATAAAAATGCTACAAGATTTGTTTAAAAAAGACAAGCCAATAGTTACTAGAGAGGGAATTCCTGTACCTCCTGCAAGATCGCCTGTTCCTTTTATGATGATAGAGCATGGAGATCATACGTGTACATGGTTAGGGAATTGGGTGAGTTATACGGAGGATGATGGAGTTTTAGCTTTCCCAGAGCATGGTACTTTCAAAGTAAAGGTTTTAGATAATTTGAGAAGACGAATGAATTCATTGAAACCAAATCCTAGACCTATGCAGTATGAGGCGCGTGAGGAATGAGAACATGAGGCGTACAGAAGGGAGAGAGATAGGAATGGGATGAAATATAGGAATACAATGAGATGGTATTCAGAAGCTAAATGGGATGCGCAGATGAAAAGGTGGAGGAGAGATGTAATCATAGATGGATTATATCCAGTAATAGTTGCTGAGGGAGAAGCTGGTGGAAAGTGTAAGGAGAAAAAGAATAATGTAGGGGCATATTAACAACGAGGCGATAAACAATTATCGCCGCTTTAGCGTCCGTTTCGGACGAAAAGCGGCGATAATCTTATCGCCTAATCAGCAAGGTCACGCTATCGCGTGAATCCTTGCACTATCGCTCCTTTCCTCAACGCCATCTTTGCATCTCTAATGAGATGCAAAGTGGGCGTTACTAGGCGTACTCGGATGGGCTACGTTGCAAATATCGCCGATGTGCACATCGCGATATTTACAAGGTAGCCCACAGGATTATAGCAAACGTTAAATTTTGGCGAAACGGCCGTTTCGCCAAAATCTAACGTCTGCTATAATCCTGACTTACCTATGTTAGACATAGGAGGTGGATTCTGCTGATACGACCACAGGGTCGTATCAGCAGGTATCGCCGCTTTGCAGGGAACATCGCTGGAAAACCAGCGATGTTCCTTGCAAAACGGCGATAACCTCGCTATCTCTGGAATTTTATCGCCCGGCGATGCGCGTTGTTGATAACGCGCTAACCGGGCGATAAATTGCAGAGATAGCCGGCGATAAATATGCAAGCGCTAAGTGCGCTTTGCGATATTTATCGCCGAGCCTTGTTAATATGCCCCGTAGAGACTTCAGAACTAGATACAGATCCAAATGAAATTGATGATGAGTTATTAGATGAGATGTTATTGAAGAGACCTCCACCATATCAGGAGAGTCCGGATGGGATTACTCCAAGTGCACCACTAATTGAGATAGAAGTTCCACAGGTACCACAAACTTCACAAGTTCCATTAGTTTTACAGTCTTCATCAGCTACTCGAGTCTCACAGGAGAGAGATATCGAAATGCTCAATAGAACAAATTAAGAATTGACTCAGAAAATTAGTCAGATGAGTTTAAATGCAGAAGCGTTATCAGTTCCGGTGACAATTGGACCTATAGTTCCATTGTATTGTGAGGGTCAAAATATTTTGAGAGTACATGCATTGACAGTTCCAGTGACTAGTGCTAGGGATGTTAGTGGGCCAGAATCAAATGAGATGAGTACGTCACTGATTGATATTCCAGCAAATGGAAATGTGACTGAAACACCAAAAAGAAGTGTACAGATTGATCCTAGAAAATTAATGTCAAATATGAGAGAAATGAATCAGTATCAGGGAGTTCAGTGGGACCTTCGCCAGAAGAGTTGGATGAATGGATTAGAGGAATGACACCTAGTAAGTCCAAACAGAGTATAGTTATAGGTAGGTTAAGAGTAGATCTGGAAGAAATGATTATTGGTACAATAAGTCCGGAGAGATTGAGTAAATATCAGGATGATGAGTTGTTCTTGTGTAAGAATATTACATTGAAAGCGATACATTTGAATGAGAAGTTAGCAGAAGCAGCGCAGGAATATGGAGTGGATATTGAGAAACCGAAAGCTTTGCAAAAGACATATAGGTTGGACTTTAGTGATAAGGATCTGGAGAGTTTGAATGCATCTGGTAAATGATTGCAAATAAAGGAGTTGATTAATACTTTGAAAAAATGGGGTGATTTGGAACAATGGAAAGGCAGATGGGCGAGAAAGAAAGAAGAAGCGCTTGCAAGTAAAGGTGTGACTG
Organism: Calotriton arnoldi; assembly: GCA_963921515.1. NCBI lineage: Eukaryota > Metazoa > Chordata > Amphibia > Caudata > Salamandridae > Calotriton > Calotriton arnoldi. The sequence goes on from CAWUFW010000965.1 coordinate 906,098, forward strand.
CATCTTCTTTGCTTTCGTTAAAAGAGACAGAACCTGCTGAAATGATATATCCAATGAGAGAAGTTCCGGGTGGTGGATATGTTCATATTCCTTGGTCAAGACAGGACATATTGTCTTTTACAAATGACTTCCCAAGGTTGAGAGAAAAACCTGTCGAGTGGTATAAACAGGTAGAGAGGTTTGTAAAGGTCTCAAAGGTCCTGTTGAAAGATTTGGATGGTTTGTTTGACATTGTAGTTCCAGCTGATTTATGGACTGAGTGTAAGATTGCAGTTGATTGGCCGAAAGAGGAATATCCTAGAGATGTTAAAACTGGAGCGCCTTCAGAAGAGGTGATGAAGAAATATAATCGAGTGATTACTTATTTGAAGAGTAAGATTTCCCCAAAGGAAACAGATTGGGTTAAGATTGATAGGAGGACACAGGAGTCAAAAGAAACAGTACATGCCTACTACGAGAGACTTTTACAGGTGTTTAAACAGTATAGTGGTTTTGAAAGCATAACTTACAAAGATATGGGACATTTTGTGTGTAAGTTTGTGTTTGGATTGAAACCTGAAATTAGTAATATGATTCAGCAGCATTTAATTTGTTGGCAGAACAAGACAGTGGATGAGATACTGAGGTATGCAAAGTATTGTAGTGATGATATTGAATCTAGACACAAAAAATTGAAAGAGAAAATGATGTGGGCGCAAGTGAAAGCGGCACAGCAGAAAAATTGGAATTTTTTTGATTTTTCTCAAACAGGTTTCCAAAGAAAGGACAGAATCAGAATTTTCAAAATGGTCAGGTACCTGGTATGAATGTTGTACCGAATGGTGGTGTTCAAGTGTAATTACCGGGATAGGGTAGAGGTAGTAATAATAAGGAAGGGATGAAGAGGAAATTTCCTTGTCATGCATGCGGAAGGTTAGGACTTTGGAAGAACGAGTGTAAGTTCTTGTTAGAAAATAATGGAATCGTTCAAAATTTTAATCCACAGATGCAGAATGAGGTGGTTGTGAATAAACAACAGCTGCAACAGCAACATGTAGTTACACCACAGGTACAGCAGGTACAACAGGTACAAGTGCCTCAAGCTCCTATGCCAAATAATATGAATGCTCAGGTACAGAGATACAGTGCGAATGCTGGATTTCACACGAGTGAACAAATTGGTAAGAAACAAAATGGACAGAAGGTTTCGCAATATTGGTTGCAATGTCCTGAGAGTGATTCAGATTCATCTCAATGACGGTGCCTGAGGGGGGAGGAAGAGTGCGTGCTTGGCGCATCTCTAGAGGTAGATCAATCAGCTCCTTTTGTGAATGGGAAAGTGGAAGTAATGATATTACATTCCTTGTGGACACTGGTGCTACCCGTTCTACTGTGAGAGCAGCAGAAATTCCAAACCTACCCCTCTCGGGAGAAACTATACAAGTTGTAGGAGTTTCAACTAAATATATTATAACTCCAGTGACCAAACCAATGGAGGTTCATATTGGAGAATTTAGAGATTTGCATCGGTTTGTGGTGTGCGATACGAGTCCGGTGAACCTTTTAGGTAGGGACTTGTTGTGCAAGATGAACTGCACCATCTACTGTACACCAGATGATATTGCTTTTCAAACACCAGATTAGGATGTTGCTTTCAAAGTGATGTTGGCAAGGCAAGGGACAGAAGTGAATGATTTGTATCCTTTATTTACAGCGAAGGATTTGCCTGTTGAATTGAGAGATACTGTGACGACTGAAGTGTGGGATTTTACAGGGAAAGACATCGGATTGATGAAGGGTGTTGATCCAATTCAAATTTTGGTCAAACAAGGTGCAGAATTTCTGAAAACACCACAGAATAAAATGAGTCCTGAGACTATTGCAGGAGTTACTCCTGTAATTGAGCAAATGATTCAACAAGGTATTCTGAGAGAGATACTAGGGAGTCCTTGTAATTCACCTATTATGGGAATTAAAAAACCGAGTGGCAAGTATAGAATTGTGCAAGATTTGAGAAAAATTAATAAGATTGTAGTACCTTGTTGTCCGATAGTGCCAAACCCAGCAGTAATTCTTTACCAAATTCCCTGTGACGCGGAATGGTTCACAGTGATTGATTTGTGCCAAGCATTTTTCTCGATACCCTTGCATCAGGATAGCCAATATCTTTTTGCTTTCCAGTTCGGAGACCATGTCTTGGCATGGTGCCGAGTCCCTCAAGGGTATACAGAGAGTCCTTCAATTTTCAATCAGATTCTAAAAAAGTGTCTGGAGTCATTGGTTATGCCAGGAGACTCAGTATTGGTGCAATACATTGATGATCTATTGGTGGCATCAAAGACACGAGAAGCATGTGTGACAGATACAATTGCTCTACTGAACCATTTGGCAGTAGGTGGTCATAAAGTGTCACCAGCAAAATTGCAGTTTTGCTAAAAAGATGTGCAATATTTGGGACACAAAATTGAGAAAGGAGTCAGGAAAGTATCACAAGATCGAATTGCTGTGAACTTGCAAATGGGTCCTCCCAGAACACAGAAAGAAGTTCGAATGTTTCTGGGCATGGTTGGATACTGCAGACACTGGATCAGTGGTTTTTCACTGATAGCCAAGTCATTACAGAGATTGACTCACAAAGATGTAGTCGATCCGATCGAATTGGATGAAGAAAGCATGAAGGCTTTTGTTGAGTTGCGAGATAGTCTTTGTCGAGCACCTGCATTGGAAATGCCAGATTATTCTAAAGATTTTGCATTGTTCTGTTGTGAAAAGGATGGATGTGCAGTTTCAGTTTTGACGCAGACACATGGAATGGCGCGTCGTCCAGTGGCATATTTTTCTGCTACTTTGGACTCAGTGGCTGCAGTGTTGCCAGGTTGTTTGAAAGCAGTGGCTGCTACATGTGTGAGTCTGGAGCAGAGTGAATCAATTCTGATGGGACATCCATTGAGAGTGTATGTGCCACATTCTGTTGAGATTTTGCTGACAAGGACAAGAACACAGCACATGACAAGTAGTCGTTTGACTAGATATGAGAGAGTGATCTTGGGTGCTGAGAATGTGACAGTAACAAGATGCACAACACTGAACCCAGCGACTTTGTTGCAGAGTTCGAGTTGTGAAGAAGTAAAGGATGCAGCAGATCATGATTGTCTGGATGTGACAGAGTTGTGTACAAAACCAATGCCTGACATACAAGATACACCATTGCCAGAATCAGATTGTGTGATGTTTGTAGATGGTTCATGTCTGAGAGATGATAAGGGTGCATTGTGTGCTTCATATGCAGTAAGTACAGTGGCCATGGTTCTTGAAGCATCTTATCTAAGAGGGATAAAGTCAGCTCAAATTTCTGCATTGGTCGCTTTGACCAGGGCTTGTATAATTGGTAAAAATTTGAGGATAACCATATTTACGGATAGTCAATATGGTTTCGGGGTGGTGCATGATTTTGGTCAATTGTGGATGCAACGTGGATTTCTGACATCTTCAGGATCCCCGATTAGAAATAGCAAAGATGTAAAAGATTTGCTGAATGCATTACAATTGCCTAAAGAGATTGCAGTGGTCAAATGTCAGGCACATAAATCAGGAAATGATGATGTGACTAGTGGCAACAGATACGCAGACCAAGTGGCTCGTTTCTGTGCACAAAATCCGGTTTTGATTAATAAAGGAGCAGAAAAAAAGAATACAAATTGTCACTTGATGTTCTCTTCTGTAGAAACATGGGATGAAGTTAGACAATTGCAAGAAGAAGCTAGTGAAGAAGAGAAAGAAATTTGGATTAAATCAGGTTGTACAAGGAGACCAGAAGATGAAATATGGGTGTATGTGGATGATAGCCCTGTAATGCCAGACTGTTTACTTTCTCAATTTGGAAGGATGTACCATGAAGTAACACATGTGGGAAGAGACGCTATGATTAGACTCTTCAAACAGTCATGGTACAATCCTAAGTTCAGGGTTATTGCAGAGAGTCATTGCCAGAGATGTGTAGTGTGCCAGCAGCAAAATCCAGGTAGAAAGACTGTTGTCAGTTAGGGGCGGATTGGAAAAGCAGCAGGTCCTTTCACTAGATTACAGGCAGATTTTATCGAGCTTCCTCCTTGTAATGGACTAAAATATGTCTTGGTTGTTGTTTGTCTGTTTTCTCATTGGGTACAAGCATATCCAACAAGAAGAAATGATAGTTTAACAGTTGCTAATTTGCTTTTGAGAGAGACCATTCCTAGATTTGGATTTCCAGTCTCTTTAGAAACAGATAGAGGTACTCATTTTAATAATGAAATAATTTGGATGATTTGCGCAGCATTACAAATTGAGCAAAAGCTGCATTGTGCCTATCACCCAGAAGCCTCAGGTGTGGTTGAGCAAATTAATGGCACTATTAAATCAAGACTGTCAAAAGTGTGTGCATCTACAGCACTGAATTGGCCAGATGCTTTACCCTTGGTATTAATGAGTCTGAGAAGCATTCCTGATAAAAAGACTGGATTATCCCCTCATGAAGTTATATTGGGGAGAGCAATGAGACAGCCGATTGTACCAGCAAATCAACTGATGAATATAACTGATGATTTGGTGCTTGATTATTGCAAAGGATTGCCTGATGTGGTGCGTTCTGTGTCTCATCAGGTTGGAGAAAGTGCAACCACAACACAGCAAGAGCAAGCACATGATTTAAGTGTAGGATAGTGGATCCTGGTGAAGAAGCATGTGAGAAAGTCGTGTCTGGAACCTAGATGGCATGGCCCATACCAAGTAATACTGGTGACAACGACAGCAGTGAAGTGTGGAGGCTTGCCAAATTGGATACATGCAAGTCACACAAGGAGAGTCCCAAGTCCACTTGAAAGACAAGAAGAAGAAGAGCAGAGACTGGCAGAGAGTCGAGAAGAGCCAGAAGCTGTAGAACGTGAAACCATAGAGTCTGAAGCTACAGATTCTAAAGGTATTGAACACGTGATTGATCGGGAACTAAGTTGAATAAAGTGGGCACCAGCTACTGGGTCTCGTAAGACTGCTGTTGAAAATGATGATGGAGGAGTGTTAAATGAGAATCAAGAGCAAGTGCAACAGAGAAAAGAACTGAATAAAAGAACTTGCGAACTTGACACTGAAGCAGAAGGAACTGTGCAAGTTAAGAAAGCAAGAAAAGGTGATATGTGGCCAAAAGGAGAGAAAAGACTGAAATACACTCTGAAAAAGAAAATACCAGACACAATAGTTGAAGTACCAAACAAAACAGAACAAAGTGAGTCAGAAGAAGAATTAGTTTGGAAAACTAAGAGAGTAAGAGTTCCACACAGCTCCAGAATGGACATATGTGGTATTGGAAGAAATTGAGCATACAGATCAGAGCAAAGAAGACACTGGTACAAAACAGAGTGAAGAAAATGGTTTTGAACCACCCTAAAAGAACTGTGTAAACTAAAGGGTGCAGAAAATTAAAGAATTAGTTCAAAGAAGAAAAGAGAACTAACGAAGAAATTGAATCAAAGGCTGTGAAGAAATAAAAAAATTAAAAAAGAGGGGTGAAGGAAGAAGAAGAAGGCTTGAAGTGTTTGGATACACTACTTAGATAGTTTTTCTAGTTTTTTTTTTTTTTTAATTAATACAAACTTTTCCTTAAAATGGCAAAAACAGCAGAGACTGGATATCAAAATCATAGGTTTAAACGTAGATGTATTAATGCTTGCTTATTTAGTATTTTATTACTAATGTTGGTGTGGTTAACACTAATTGTTATTGTGCCTGTCTTAATGGTAACCAATCATAAAAATAATACTAATGGTGTGACAAGTGAGAAAGTAGATTCTAAAAGTCTTAAAGAAATCTCACATACTAATATAGAAAAGATGGAAGGTGACAGCATTTACCATCAAGATAAATCAATTAATGACTTTTCGTTAAATGTTTTTACTAAGTTGTTGTATGAGTATGTTGATACGATGGATGCGAGAGATTGTTATGTGTGCATGCAATTACCGTCGTCTGTCTCAGAGGGGGTGACTTACCATCACCTACCTTTAACATATGGAGTGTCTTGTAGTGTTCTAACGAGTCTCTTCTACAAGAGAGGTAGCTTACAATATTATTATTCTAACATGCATTTAGTGTTTTCAGAAATTCCTATTAGAAAGAACATGAATAGAGTAAGTAGTGCTGAAAATGCAGAATATATGGGGGAATTTTTTCATCCAACAAAAACAATAGATGCACATAGACATAACTTAACATGTAGACTGCGGTTTGAAGAAATAGAATTCATTAACATGGTAGAGGATAGAAGGCAGGATTTCAAGAGAAAGGCTGCTGAGCAAAAGTCTCATGTATCGCCATGGGCTTTCAGAGAAGGAGATTACAAAAATGGTGAGACATACGCCGCCATGACCCTGGACTGGCATCATAGAGGGAAGCTTTGTTTGCTTAGATTAAATCTGATTATAACAATTATTTCATTGGTTCTAGTGAGTGTGATCATACTTTCCTAATTACGGGAGGATGGGGAATAAGAGAAGGAACTGATCCTGTCTTTCCAGGAATCTATTATGTGTGTGGTGAGAATGCCTACTATGGGTTGCCTGCACATTGGTATGGATGTTGTTATATTGGGATTGTATTTCCAAAGGTGTACCACTTGGATAAAAGTGATAGAATCAATGAAGTAAAGAATGGATTAACACGTAATAAGAGAGGAGCGAGTTTTTCAGAAATAGTGGGAGATATTTATGGAGCATTGATACCTTCAGTTGGAGTGATATTAAACTTGCATAAAATTAGAAAATTGTCTACAGTGGTTGATCGTTTATCAACAGATACTGCTGGTGGTTTCTTGGTGATTGATACTGAGATGGTTGCAATTAGGTCAATGGTTTTACAAAATCGACTTGCCCTTGATGTTTTATTGGCCGAGGAGGGTGGGGTCTGTAATATGTTGAAAATTCAACAATGTTGTACTTATATCCCTGATAAGAGTAAGAGTTTGGAGGGGTATATTAAGAACATTCCAAATCTTCGAGAAAATTTGGCTGAACTAAAGGTTGATGGTGCTTGGGAGAAACTTAGTAAGAGTTTTTTCTCCAAGGGTAATTGGTTTGCAACTTTTGGGAATAGTGTATTAGGAAGAATACTAACGCCTATAATTGCAGTGGCTACAGCAATACTAATGATATTTCTGATTTATAAATGCTGTAAATGCAAAAAGGAGACATCTGATGTGAAAAGAAGAGTAAGAAAGAGAAAGAGAAAAGAGATAGAATTAGAGGACAGGAAAGGGAATTATTAAGAAATAATGAAGGATTTAGATGGAATAATGGTAAAGCGAGAGAGAACAACTGCTTTGTGAAAGTGATCATTTGTATTGGTGATTATTTTTGGTGATGGCTCAAAACGCCATCAAAGGGGGGATTGATAGAGCCGGGTTTTCGCAAAATAAAACCTGCTTGAATTGAACCCTCAGTAACATATACTAATCATGTGCGGTGAAAAACTAATGTGGAAAAGAGACTAACATGAGGGAAAATGCTACTGCGCAAGCGCGTACTAAAGCACTGGAGCAGGCCGCAAATGCTTCTTGACAAATAAAAATAAAAGAACTAATGCTGCTTTTGTGCACAATATTAACGTTTGCTAGGAAAATAATATTAACATGGGTTGCGCATGGATAGATGCAGCATTGGGTGGATGCGTAAAGAAAAACATTATAAGTGATTAATAATGCCTGTGTTTGTTTTTCATAGAAGCATGGTTTTCTGTTCTGCGGGAAAACATGGGGTTAATGAGAATAAAATAAAATTCTGCAAAATAGAGCTGAGCAAGACAGTGAAAGTAGAAGACAAGTGTCCTTCACAGATCCTGTGTGCCTGCCAAGAGACAGCTGAAAGAAAACAAAATTCTTCCTCGAGTGAAAGAACATTTCCTCTTTGTGCGGCACGAACGGATAAATGGCGTTTCGAACTCAATTATTTGAGTTCATCTTCAGGACATACATGGTGAGCAAATAGAGCCTGTCCTGCTGCAGCTGAGGTCCGCACTCAGCGCGGACCTCAGCTGCAGCAGGACAGGCTCTGCTCTCTCCCCACAGGCTCGCATTAACAGCCCTGTATTCTTCTTAACTTCAAAATCCCCGGCGCTGCTTGGAATCACTCGACGGCCAGCTGCCCTTCAAATATCTTTCGAGTCACTGATATTAAATTCAGCTGAGACCTTTGCATCATAGGAACCTCTACCATTACAGCAATATCGATCAATTCTATTTGCTCACCATGTATGTCCTGGAAGATGAACTCAAATAATTGAGTTCGAAATGCCGTCGACCCTCTACAACAAGAACTCCTTTTACTCTGTAAAAATGCTCTAAAGGATGTTCTATTATTGTTGTCAATGCGATGTCTTTATTTTAATTTCACTTTCACCTGTCACGTCACGCTTATTGTCACTCTATATGTGTGAGCACCTATCTATTATTGTTGTGGAATAAAATTCTGTCATACATTGACCTACATGTCCCTAGTATATTACTTACCGCTCTCCTCTAATGAATTAAGTTCAATCCAAAAACCTAGTGCCCCCTAGCTGGGTCACTTCAGTCTGGACCTTTTTGGGCCACATAAGAACCATTGTTTTTCTAAACAATTCATTACCCTCGGTTCATATATTGGGGTACCCTTGTTCTCTTTACTAGTTCTTATGTGCCAAACAACATTACGATGGGGCGACGTTCCGCCCCAAACCACTGGCACAGCCGATACTGCCTCTGTATTAATTCCTTTATCAATTATTTTCTATTTTCCACATTTATCTCCAAAAATCGTCCATACATTTATAAATTTTGAAGCTGTTCAAATCCGCATGCAAGGAAATGCATTTTCCAAAGATTTCTCATGTTCTAGTTGGGCCATCCGAGCCTCTATACAAGAACACTTACAAGCGCAAGTTCATCATAGCAGTTTATTAAAAACCCAATGCATTTCAGGCCACTCGGGCCCTTCGTCAGGGGTAACTGCTAACAAACAACCATCTTCCTATGTCTTTCACCGCAGGAATTAAAATACAAGAGACGGTGTGCAACCCACATTTATGTGTTGTATCTTATGTGCCCCCAAGTCTCCCATTAACAGGCGGCCCTCAAGGGGATGAAATTCAGGCAAGGTGTCCAATGAGTGAAGAAGGGTGTTGAGCGCATGTCGCAGCTGGAGGTATTTATGGAATTGTGTCTTGTGTAAGTGGAAGTCTGTCTGTAATTGTTGAAATGATTTGAGGGTGGTGCCCCGCATGACATCTCACAGAGTAGAGACTCCCAACAGGTCCCACCTGCGGAAGCCCGATAGGGCCGCAACTGGGCATAGATACGTGCCATGCCATAGCGGAGTGGCGCACGTCAGGCGGCCCTGCCATCCCATATGCCTGACCATGTATTTCCAAAGCTGCACTACTGTTCTGCTGACAGGGGCTAGGAAATCTAAATTCCCATGACTATATAGGAGCTGGAGGAGGGGGGTGCGCTCCATTGCTATGTGCTTGAGCGCATAAGCAGGGTCCGTGGGCGAATTGTGCCACCATTCATTAATGATGAGTAGGTGGGATGCTGCATAGTAAGCGTATACATCTGCTGCCGCTATGCCACCGCAGTACGTGGATTGCGTGCATGTACTCAGCGCCACCCAAACCAACCCTCCGTTCCATAGAAATTTATTGTGTAGAGCGTTGACTTGTGCGAACCATGTGCGTGGTATGTCATATGAGAAGTTCTGTAGCCTATATAAAATTCGGGGTAGGGAGACCATTTTGAAGATCGCTGAGCGCCCATACAGTGAGAGCGGAAGGCGGGACCATATCGCCGTCTCATCCTTCAAACTGGCGATGAGTGGATTAATATTATGTTCTCACAAGAGTTTCAGACAGGGCAAAATGAAAATGCCCAGATATTTAAATCCTGCGGTCGCATGCGACAGCTGTGCTGCCCAGGCACTGCGTCCCTGATTTCCGCACACTGGGAAGAGTACTGATTTCGAGGGATTAGTGTTCAGGCCAGTGGTCTCTCCGAACACTCAGAGGATCTGTAGGATTCGGGGACCCGAGAACCATGGGTCAATCATAAAAAAGAGCACATCGTCCGCGTAAATCGCGATGCGGTCGGATTGGGACTGTGACGACTCAAAACCACAGATTAGGGGGTCCTTTTGCACCCAGGCAGCCAGAGGCTCCATGGCCAGGGCAAATAGTAACGGGGACAGGGGGCAGCCCTGTCTCGTGCCACGGCCGATAGGGAAAGGGGCCGATCGATGACCCGCGAATCGGACCGAAGCCATTAGGTCTGTATACAGTAGCCGTATGTAGGCTAGGAAGCGTGGGCCGAAGTTAATGGCTTCGAAGAGTTGGAACAGGTACATCCAACTGAGAGAGTCGAACACCTTATCAATATCGGCCAGCAAGGTGGCCGCGGGACAGCCCAGCTCTGGAGCCTTCGCCATAGCGTTATGGACCCGACGGATGGTGTGGCGAGTTGAGCAATGTGGCATAAAGCCAGATTGATCCGGGTGGATCAGGTCTTGGATACCGGTATGCAAGGACTTTTCCCAAGAGTTTTGGCTCGAGATTGATAAGAGAAATGGGTCGATATGACGATGGTTCTTCTGGTGGACGGCTGGGCTTTAAGAACAGAACAATCTCTGCATGCCGCCAGTCTTGAGGCAGGATGTATTCGTCTAGGGCTTCATGTATCGCCGCCAATAAATGTGGGCCTAATGCGCCCATATGTGGTTTAAGGAATTCGGCGAGGAAGTCATTAGGTCCAGGGGCCCGACCAGGGCGTAAGCTGGCCAGCGCTATACTGAGCTTGTTTACTGTAATGGGGGCATCAAGCTGGTCTCGCACATGGTATGTGAGGGTTCGAGGGGGGGATGTCTCTGAGGAATTGGGCGATCAGGTCTTCTGAGAGCTGCTCCTGTCATGTGTACAGCGCAGAGAAGTATTGCGTGAATTCCCTGGCAACTAACTCGGGAGAAGAGCACAGGGTTCCATCCTCCCCCGCAATGTTGGAGCGTTCGAGGGAGATTTCGCTGCCTGGCACAATCTATGAAGCATTTTACTGGATTTGTCCCCCCATTGGTAAATCCGGTGTTGTGAGACAAGCCAGATTTCCCTCGCTTCATTGGTGAGGTGTTGTTGTATGCTCTGTTGCGCCAGAAGTAAGTAACATTGAAGGGGTGGGCTAAAGTTAGTGATGAGCTGAGCTTCTAAACTCCTCTGGTGGTTCTCCAGCTCAACCAACTGTGCTATATGCTTGCGTTTGTTACCCGCACAGAAACTGATATCCACCCCTCGAATTGTAGGTTTGAGGGCTTCCCACAAGATAATCTTGGATGGGGCCGAGGCCACATTTGCCGCCAGATAGTCTGGCACCGCCTGGGCCAGGGCCTCCTGATATTCCGGGTCACAGAGATGCCATGGGGACATACGCCACCTAAATGGGAGTTTATGAGAACCGGTGCGGAGTTTGAGTAAGACCGGGGAGTGGTCGGAGAGCCCCCGCGGTAAGTGAGAAATATGGGAGATCCGATGGATATAGCTTTGTGGTGTAAAAATATAGTCCAGTCAGGACAAAGATCCATGGACAGACATGTAGGTATATCCCTGCTCAGAGGGATGGTACTCGCGCCAGTTGGCCTAACGGCTAGGGCGGTCGACCTCGAATCTGGGGAACTGGGTTCGAGTCTCAGCAATGATGCTGCACATCCTGTGATTCTGGGCAAATAACTTAAACTCCCCGTGCCTAACAAAAGTGAATGTGTCCTCATGTAATGCAACTGGTGCTATGTAAAGCGCTCTGATACCCGATTCGGGTCAAGTTCGCGCTATATAAATCTCTGTAAAAAAAAATATATGTCGGCCCAACCCAAAGTAGTAGCTAGGAGATGTAGTTTGGACCCACCCATCTGGGTTCCTGTCCGTGATCTCACCGGCTATCTATGGACGCCATGACAGCATTCCAGTCCCCACCCAGCAGGGTCATGCCCTAAGGGAGTTCACCCCACAGTCGTGCGATTTTGTCGATGAAAGTGTTTCCCAGTGGGGGGGCGTATATGCTGTCTATGTTGATTTGTTCCCCGTGTAATGTGCCCGATATGATGGTGTAGCGTCCCCTGGGATCCAGCCAACACCTGCCACGGACGAAAGGGATGCGGCGATGTATAAGGATGGCGGTGACCCGGGATCCCCTGGTAAACCCGGAGTGATGTATTGCATGGTATCCGAATCTGGCGAGGCAGGGAGCTTTATTGCCCAGCAGGTGAGTCTCCTGTAGGAGAAGGATGTCAGCCTTGTATCGCTTGGCTTGGCGAAGGACAGCTCCCCTCTTGATTTTGTTTAATAGCCCTCTAACATTCCAGGAGACTATGTTGTAGTGTAGCTCCTATTTCCCTAATAGGCTCTGCGCATTGGAATAATATATCCTATAGGTTTGACATAGGACTAAGGTCAGTATGTCCCTATCGAGTATATTAAACTTAATTACTTGTGCCAGCTAGCTCAGAGGCCACTAGAAACTCCTTAGATAACAAGAAGGGAGTAGTTTCTGGCAGCCGCAAAACATGACCACTTTGTTTCCCTTTAGAATCAGAACGTGTCCCAGAGTCGTGGAAACAATAGATAACTATTTCACTCAGCTCAATCGTGCATACTTAGTTTTCTCCAAAGTTAAACAGAAAGAACAGACGGGCGTTTCAATAAAAGATTTATTGAACAGTCTTGTTTCTGGTGTAAGTAAATGTGCTGTGACGATCACAAGACAGTATGCGAGATAAATAATGTACAGTGTGAGCAGTAGAAATAAATAATACTGCGATAGCATTATCTTTTAGTATATATGCATTTACATAAATAACACAAACTAAAAATGCGAGTACTCATACGATGCGTTTCTAAGCTAGTTCTACCCCAAAGTGCCTAACCCAACCTAGGTGTAGGAAGAGGGAAGAAGTAGGTGAAGTATTCCTTACTATGGTATACTAAGAGTATATTAAGTCTAGTATGCCGAGTATGCCAAGAGTCCCTATAGGTTCTAGTCAGCACCATACCTGAAGAATGAGAGAGGTAGGAATCTCTTTGCCAGACTCGAACTCCAACACCCCGCAAGGGAAGTCAGATCACTGGAAGCTGGACTCTCTGCGTGCAGGGATGACAGCGTCTTCTCAGTGCGTCAGGCCGGGAAACGGGCTCCTCTGAAGTCGAGGTCTCCTCTGATTTACAGGGGCTAGGGAAGGTATATTTATACCTGAGAAGCACCTAAGAATGTTAGTATTGACGTGAGTCGGACAGCGGAAGACGTCATGAATGAACCCCTAAGGAATAATGGTTCATGCATAATATATGAGTCCTTGAAGAAATCAATAATCCAGGGCTAGGGAAACTCCTGCAGCCTAAGGGTCTGTTCTTCATGAACTCGTTGTGACGGTAAACAGACATAATATCGAATTTTTAATATCGAATTGCCAAAATATCGAGTTTTTTATATAGAATGGACAGAATATCGAATTGCCAAAATATAGCTGTGCAGAATATCGAAATTCAGGTAAGAAATATCGATTGTCATAATATCGACAGTCATAATATAGTTGTTAAAAATATCGAATTTTTTATAGTGTTTTAAGTGTTAGTATATGTGTTAAAAGTATGTATTATTTTTGTAATGTATGTTTTAATTTTTTTAAAGTAATGAATTTTATGTTATTTAATTTTTGTGTAGTTTAATTCCGTAGCGGGTTGTGGGTTTATAGGGGAATAGGGTGGGAAGTAATTTAATTATAGTAAATTAAATATTAATTTTTAGGAATTATTAATTATTTTTAATTTAATTTTTGCGTTTTAGTTCTGTAGCGGGGTGTGGGTTTATAGGGGAATAGGGTGGGAAGTAATTTAATTGTAATTAAGTAATTATTTAATTTTATTTATTGGTATTGATAAATAATTCATTGTTAATTAATTATTAATTGGTAATTAATTTTTATTAATTGGTAATTAATGTTTATTAATTTTTTAATTGATAATTATATTAATTGTATTAATTTATTATTCAGAGCGGGTTGTGGGTTTATAGGGGAATAGGGTGGGAAATAATTTAATTGTAATTCAGTAATTATTTATTTTTATTTATTGGTATTGATTATTAATTTATTGTTAATTAATTCTTATTTGGTAATTAATTTGTATTAATTGGTAATTAATTTGTATTAATTGCTAATTAATTTTTATTAATTGATTAATTGATAATTATATTAATTGTATTAATTTATTATTTGGAGCGGGTTGTGGGTTTATAGGGGAATAGGGTGGGAAGTAATTTAATTGTAATTAAATAATTATTGAAAATATTTTTGTGTATTGATAATTAATTTACTGTTAATTAATTATTAATTGGTAAACATTTTGTATTACTTATTAATTTTTGGTATTGAAAAATAATTTGTGGTTAATTAATTATTAATATGTAATTCATTTTTAATAATGAATACTTATTGGTATTTATAATTAATTAATTATTAAATAATTTGTCATTGGGGATTAATTTTTAATACATTTTTATTGGTATTGATAATTAATTTATATATATTTAATTATTAAATCATTACTTTCCCTACTGTTGCACTCACTGAAGGGGGAATAGTAATTTTTACCCTCCCGCTATCCAACACTTTCCCTACTGTTGCACTCTCTGGAGTGGGAATAGTAATTTTTACCCCTACGCTATCCAACGCTTTCCCTACTGTTGCACTCTCTGGAGTGGGAATAGTAATTTTTACCCCTACGCTATCCAATGCTTTCCCTACTGTTGCACTAACTGGAGTGGGAATAGTAATTTTTACCCCTACACTATCCAACGCTTTCGCTACTGTTGCACTCACTGGAGTGGGAATAGTAATTTTTACCTACCCGCTATCCAACGCTTCCCTACTGTTGCAATCACTGGAGTGGGAATAGTAATTTTTACCCTCCCGCTATCCAACGCTTTGCCTACTGTTGCACTCACTGCAGTGGGAATAGTAATTTTTACCTACCCGCTATCCAACGCTTTCCCTACTGTTGCACTCACTGGAGTGGGAATAGTCATTTTTACCCTCCCGCTATCCAACGCTATCCTTACTGTTGCACTCACTGGAGTGGGAATAGTAATTTTTACCCTCTCGCTATCCAACGCTTTCCCTACTGTTGCACTCACTGGAGTGGGAATAGTAATTTTTACCCTCCCGCTATCTAACGCTTTCCCTACTGTTGCACTCACTGGAGTGGGAATACTAAATTTTACCCTCTCGCTATACTACGCTAAAAATATTGAATATTTGTTATTAATATTACGTTAATATATATATGTATTAAAAAATAAGAATGCATGTTTATTTATTTTTTTACTTACATTAATTATTTATTAATATTAAGGTTATTTAAGTATTTTTAAGTATGTTTTAGTTAATTATATTTATTATTTTATTAATTTTACATTACTTTTAAGACATTTAAAAAATTTGATATTTTGACTAACTATATTTTTACAACTATATTTTGGATTCAATATTTTTGTACTTACCTGTTTGTAGATAGGAAGTCGATATTCTGTCACTCGATATTTTTACCTCGATATTGTGGCAGGTCGATATTCTTCTCCTCGATATTCTGTCAGTGATCCGTTGTGATGTTAGGGTGGACGGATGTCAGAGACCATGCCTGTATTTGGAGTGCACGGTTTAATGCCTAAATAAGGGCTGGGATTTTATGCCTATATAAGGGCAGGGCGAAATGTGCCTATATAAGGACATGATACTGGAAAGCCCGTTTATGGACACCCTAAGAGGAATACAACACCCACTCCACTTTCGTGTGTACGATAATACTAAAATGCTAAACATTTAAAATGCTAAACATTAAATGGAGTACCGAATATTTTAAAAATATTTCTTAAAAGCATTTAAAAAACATAGTAAAAATGCAAAAGGTACTGTACATTTGAAGCATTGCTTTTCATTTCGGGCATATATTTAGAAAAAAAATGCAATAGGAATGAAAGAAGCAGTAATAATTACATGTGACAAAAAAAGGATCGATAAGTTTTTTTTTTTAAATCAAAGTCATTTCATGTCTTGAAAATTAATGAACTGTTTTAGAGACACAAGATGACTAAGGGGTCGATTCCGATTCGGGCCGGAAAAGCACCGACCGACTCGGATCCGGAAAAATACCGACCGACACGCACTCCGTGGCGCACGACACGCCAAGTACGATGCAAGGCGCGAAAATCCGACCGACACGTACGGAAACAAAGTCGACCGACCGAGCCGCACGGAAAGCAGCAATCCGGCCGGAAAAACACGCGAATCCAACCGACCGACACGCACCCGGAACAAATCCGACCGAAACGTACACGCGAACTCCAAACCGCAAAGTACGATGCAAGGCGCGAAAATCACGACCGAGTCGGACGGAGGACAAGCCGCACGACCGACACGCATACAAAACCGAGCCGAAGCAACACAATACACCGCGACCGACGCGTACGCAGCATAGAAAACTGCACAAACACAGCGTGAACGAAACGGAGAACACCGTACGAGACCAATGCAGGGTCCGACTGGTCACAAGAACGTTTCCAACAGACACAAACAGCACAAAGGAAAAATCACCCAAAAAAGGCCAAACAAGCAATTACCAAGCCAATAAATACTGGGGGTGGGGACAGAGAACAAAGACACACCCACAACTCCACCTATATAAAGGACACAAATCACTACCATGAGCCTTTGCAAATGCCATTCCACTGCCAGCACCCAAGAGAAAGCAACCACACACCCACAGCTCATCCCTCACACAAACCACACACCATCAGCACACCAACAAATACCTACCTCACATACACCCAGCAAAACACACACTCACACACCCTCACCTGCACACCAACACACACATCACCCACCATCACCACCCATCACCATGCCCCCCAAGAAGAATCCCAAGTTCCTAGATAGTGAATTGGAAGTCATGGTAGACGAGATCCTCAGGGTGGAGCCACAGCTGTTTGGCACACTGGTCCAACAGACCCCATGTCGCAGAAAACCAAGATGTGGGAGAGGATCATCAACAGGGTGAACGCACAATCACCATGTCGGCGCACAAAGACCGACATCCAGAACAGGTGGTATGACGTGCGCAGGAGGGTACGGGACATGCTGAAGAAAGACTACATCAACAGCCAATACACCGGCAGTGGCCCTCCTGCCAAGCCAATATACCTCAGGCCCTGGGAGGAGAAGGTGCGGGCCATCCTTCCGCCAGTGAGCGTATATGGACTAGAGGACATCCCAGAGCCTGGTGAGTACACAACAAATGTACACAATATACTGCCACAAAACACACACATCACTGTCAAGGGGAGAGTCAAACCATGCACTCATAGCAATTACACAGCAACCACAACAGAATCATCCCAAAATGTGTATGTCAGTCAGATAAACACAACACATGCCATCCAAAAGTCACATCCAACTGTGCCAACACATGTACAAACACAACTACAACTACAGCTAGGCAGTGGCACAAATAGAACTAACAAACACATCCACACATGTAGCTACCACAACAACACCAACACACAGTGAAGGCCACTCAAAGGAAGGAATTCTGTGTATGCTGGCCAAGTCAGTGAAGCCAATAGCATCATGGGAGTCGCAGTCACACATATTGCCCCCCCACAACTGTCCCATCAACACCACCATGAACCATGCTCACATCACAGGGAGTGGAGAAGGACTCACAAGATGGCTGACACTGGCTACTGCTGTGGGGAGCACAAGGCCCTGCTGGCAACTGTGCACCAACAAACAGCAGGACACCACTGACTGACATCCTGAGAGACAACTTACACTCCCTGCAATGCAAGCACGTTCCATGGTGGGATATCTGGCTAGCTGGGTGGGAAGGGGGACTTGCAGCACTGACCATAGTCACAAGCACCTCCTCACACACACCCCAACACAAACTCCACAGAACCCACCTGGTAGAATGCAATGCCCCCATCCTAACACAAGATCCCACAAAGAACCACCACCCTGGGTCATGTTGTGTGAAGCACAGGGACACTCTTGGGACTTCCAGCCAAACAACTGCCAGGACAACACTCCCAGCCATCCTGTCAGCACAGCCACCCCACCCCACAGGGAAGCAGAGTCAAAAGGAAGGAAGCATGGGCATGCTGGGAAGGGGGTGGAGGCAATAGCATGATGGGAGTCGTAGTCACTGATATTGGTCACCCCCACAACTGTCCCATCAACACCACCCTGAACCATGCTCACATCACAGGAAGTGGAGAAGGACTCACAAGATGGCTGACACTGGCTACTGCTGTGGGGAGCACAAGGCCCTGCTGGCAACTGTGCACCAACAAACAGCAGGACACCACTGACTGACATCCTGAGAGACAACTTACACTCCCTGCAATGCAAGCACGTTCCATGGTGGGATATCTGGCTAGCTGGGTGGGAAGGGGGACTTGCAGCACTGACCATAGTCACAAGCACCTCCCCTCACACCCCCCCAACACAAACTCCACAGAACCCAACTGGTAGAATGCAATGCCACCCATCCTAACACAAGATCCCACAAAGAACCACCACCCTGGGTTATGTTGTGTGAAGCACAGGGACACTCTTGGGACTTCCAGCCAAACAACTGCCAGGACAACACTCCCAGCCTCCTGTCAGCACAGCCAGCCCACCCCACAGGGAAGCAGAGTCAAAAGGAAGGAAGCATGGGCATGCTGGGAAGGGGGGTGGAGGCAATAGCATGATGGGAGTCGTAGTCACTGATATTGGTCACCCCCACAACTGTCCCATCAACACCACCCTGAACCATGCTCACATCACAGGAAGTGGAGAAGGACTCACAAGATGGCTGACACTGGCTACTGCTGTGGGGAGCACAAGGCCCTGCTGGCAACTGTGCACCAACAAACAGCAGGACACCACTGACTGACATCCTGAGAGACAACTTACACTCCCTGCAATGCAAGCACGTTCCATGGTGGGATATCTGGCTAGCTGGGTGGGAAGGGGGACTTGCAGCACTGACCATAGTCACAAGCACCTCCCCTCACACCCCCCCAACACAAACTCCACAGAACCCACCTGGTAGAATGCAATGCCCCCATCCTAACACAAGATCCCACAAAGAACCACCACCCTGGGTTATGTTGTGTGAAGCACAGGGACACTCTTGGGACTTCCAGCCAAACAACTGCCAGGACAACACTCCCAGCCTCCTGTCAGCACAGCCAGCCCACCCCACAGGGAAGCAGAGTCAAAAGGAAGGAAGCATGGGCATGCTGGGAAGGGGGTGGAGGCAATAGCATGATGGGAGTCGTAGTCACTGATATTGGTCACCCCCACAACTGTCCCATCAACACCACCCTGAACCATGCTCACATCACAGGAAGTGGAGAAGGACTCACAAGATGGCTGACACTGGCTACTGCTGTGGGGAGCACAAGGCCCTGCTGGCAACTGTGCACCAACAAACAGCAGGACACCACTGACTGACATCCTGAGAGACAACTTACACTCCCTGCAATGCAAGCACGTTCCATGGTGGGATATCTGGCTAGCTGGGTGGGAAGGGGACTTGCAGCACTGACCATAGTCACAAGCACCTCCCTCACACCCCCCCAACACAAACTCCACAGAACCCACCTGGTAGAATGCAATGCCCCCATCCTAACACAAGATCCCACAAAGAACCACCACCCTGGGTTATGTTGTGTGAAGCACAGGGACACTCTTGGGACTTCCAGCCAAACAACTGCCAGGACAACACTCCCAGCCATCCTGTCAGCACAGCCACCCCACCCCACAGGGAAGCAGAGTCAAAAGGAAGGAAGCATGGGCATGCTGGGAAGGGGGGAGGAGGCAGTTTCATGATGGGAGTCGTAGACACAGCTCTACATCCCCCACCACATGGCCCAGCAAGCTCACACTCACGCATGCACATCCCACAGAGAGTGGAAAGGCCCATCAAAGATGTCTGACACTGTTGCTGTGTCGTGGGGAGCACAAGGGCATGCTGGGTACTGCACACCAACCAACAGCAGGACACCACTGTCAGCCATCTTGCCATTGCTCTCACACCCACACACACTGAACTCCACACAAAAGCAAGTAAGTATGGGAATGCTGGGAAGTGGGGTAGAGGCAATGGCATGATGGGAGTCGTAGTCACTGATATTGGTCACCCCCACAACTGTCCCATCAACACCACCCTGAACCATGCTCACATCACAGGAAGTGGAGAAGGACTCACAAGATGGCTGACACTGGCTACTGCTGTGGGGAGCACAAGGCCCTGCTGGCAACTGTGCACCAACAAACAGCAGGACACCACTGACTGACATCCTGAGAGACAACTTACACTCCCTGCAATGCAAGCACGTTCCATGGTGGGATAACTGGCTGGCTGGCTGGGTGGGAAGGAGGACTTGCAGCACTGACCATAGTCACAAGCACCTCCCTCACACCCCCCAACACAAACTCCACAGAACCCACCTGGTAGAATGCAATGCCCCCATCCTAACACAAGATCCCACAAAGAACCAGCACCCTGGGTTATGTTGTGTGAAGCACAGGGACACTCTTGGGACTTCCAGCCAAACAACTGCCAGGACAACACTCCCAGCCATCCTGTCAGCACAGCCAGCCCACCCCACAGGGAAGCAGAGTCAAAAGGAAGGAAGCATGGGCATGCTGGGAAGGGGGTGGAGGCAATAGCATGATGGGAGTCGTAGTCACTGATATTGGTCACCCCCACAACTGTCCCATCAACACCACCCTGAACCATGCTCACATCACAGGAAGTGGAGAAGGACTCACAAGATGGCTGACACTGGCTACTGCTGTGGGGAGCACAAGGCCCTGCTGGCAACTGTGCACCAACAAACAGCAGGACACCACTGACTGACATCCTGAGAGACAACTTACACTCCCTGCAATGCAAGCACGTTCCATGGTGGGATATCTGGCTAGCTGGGTGGGAAGGGGGACTTGCAGCACTGACCATAGTCACAAGCACCTCCCCTCACACCCCCCAACACAAACTCCACAGTACCCACCTGGTAGAATGCAATGCCCTCCATCCTAACACAAGATCCCACAAAGAACCACCACCCTGGGTCATGTTGTGTGAAGCACAGGGACACTCTTGGGACTCTTAGCCAAACAACTGGCAGGACAACACTCCCAGCCATCCTGTCAGCACAGCCAGCCCACCCCACAGGGAAGCAGAGTCAAAAGGAAGGAAGCATGGGCATGCTGGGAAGGGGGGAGGAAGCAATGGCATGATGGGAGTCGTAGTCACAGACATAGCTCACCCCCACAACTGTCCCATCAACACCACCCTGAACCATGCTCACATCACAGGGAGTGGAGAAGGACTCACAAGATGGCTGACACTGGCTACTGCTGTGGGGAGCACAAGGCCCTGCTGGCAAATGTGCACCAACAAACAGCAGGACACCACTGACTGACATCCTGAGAGACAACTTACACTCCCTGCAATGCAAGCACGTTCCATGGTGGGATAACTGACTGGCTGGGTGGGTGGGAAGGAGGGCCGGCTGTCAACCAAACACAACCAATGCAGACCATGTTCACACCCCAGAAAATACATAGAAATGCCCAAATAATGCAGGACAATGTGCCACACCAATATCAACCCCTGACTGTGATGACTCAGGACAATGCAATGTACAGGCCCGCACCCAGAGGCACAGTCACAACTGTAATGTGTGTCAACCATTGATGCCTGCAGAAACATGACATACATTGTTTGTGTCTCCCAAAAACAGGTGATGATGGGGACCCAGCAGCAGACGCTGAGGAGTCCCAGTCCCAGGCTCAAGAGGATGCCGAGCTCACTGGCGTCGTACAGCCTCTGTCCTCCTCGGACGATGAAGAACAACCTGGCACATCCGGTGCAAGTCAACATGCAGCACCAGCAGGACCACCAGCTGCAGCACCAGCAGGACCACCAGCTGCACCCCCTGCACCCACCCCTACAACGACTGTCACCACGAATACCATCCCTGCCGACATGGACAGAATAAGGAGCAACACCAGCACAGTGACCCTGGACCAACCTGGTGCCATGGACACCACCACCACCACCAACCCCCAAGGTGGACCAGGGTTATCTGTGCATGCCACTGCACACACTGCACATGTCAGCAGGGGTGGTGGGAGGGGTGGGAGACAGAGGTCGCTGCTTGCAGACGTTGCTGGTGTGCATGATGACCCACAACTGGTACGCATAGCTGATGCGTACCAGTCCAGCACCGGAGAGCTCAGCCAGGTAGTGGGGCTCCTCAGAGACATTAAACAGCAGCAGGCTGCCCATCATGCCCGCTTGGACTCCCACATGTCCCACGTGGAGTCACACATGTCCCGTGTGGACTCACACATGTCCCGCGTGGAGTCCAAGTGGGATGCACTGCATGAGATGACGGCGGTGCACAGGGACATTTTACAATGCCACCGCCAGATGAACAGCAACCAGTCCACACCTCCCTGTGTGCCAACAACACTGGTGCCGAACAAACTGCAACTGCCACAGGGAGGGAGGAGGACTCTGGCGGAGAGTCCCCTGCACCGCAGCAGCCTGCACTTGAGGGCCCCCCCCAAGAAGAGGGGTCATCCGAGGAGGGAAAAGTGAGAGGCCGATGGCCAAGCGCAACTCCCAGGAAGCCTGAACCTGTTCTGGATGTTCGCCTTTGTGCACAGACTGTTCACCCTGTTGACGGCAACACTACTCCCACACATTGCATGGGGAGTACAAGTTGGACCAATGTGTCAGACAACTGTGGCCCCGATACTGGGGATCCTGTCTACCCGGACTTTCAATTCACCTAGGAACTTGGGATTGCAAGATTCATGTACAGCACAACCCATCCTATGCACTATTAACACAAATGTATCACAATAAACACACTAATACACCATACTTGCCTCTGTCGTGATTCCAACGTGGGTGCTGTTATGGGGATGATGAACTGCAAAATTACACTGTGTATGCGAACTGCAACAGCAAGGACAACACAGGCATGTGAGTACAGGAAACGTGACACACATGAGGGAGACACACCACCAGGGCTACACGACACATACACACCTAGGCCATCTGACTCATTGCCTACACTGATGTTGCCAGGGAAGACGGTGCAATGCACAGACACCACACCCATTCCCAGTTGTAGTCAAGTAGCCCACAGGTGCAGTAAGCAAATGGCAGTCAAATGTGTGACCACAGACAACGCACATCACAAAGTGAAGCACAGGTTTATTACACAGTTGCAACATGCCGTAACCACTACAGATGCAAGGTAACCCCACCTGGCAGCGGGCACACAGTCAACAACTGTAGACGGAAGGAAGTCCATGGGTGTGGCGCACATCACCTGTAGGGACACAACAGCTACCAGCCTGGATGTGCAATCACGTCGTCGGTGGACACAGTTGACCAAACGAATCTGAAAGTACCCTGTGAAGGACAGAAATGACACACAGTCAAAAGCAATGGAGTACAGGACAGAACAGCAAAACACATGCACAATACATGTTACAAGATACCCACCCAGAACCAAGTTAGCATGTCAACACTGTTGGGGAGTACAGCCCACCTGTCACCACACATCGCAACACACATCCAGTCAAGTGGCCCATGGACACACTCCAACAGCACCAGAGCACCACCCACACATCATGCCAACTCACATCATTGACATGACACCTCAGGATACTCACATTCAGCTAAAGAAGTTGGTGATGAGCTGTGTGCGGACATCACCATCACCATCATCATCATCGTCGTCACTGGCATCGTGGTCCAGGCCAGGATCCTCCACAGGTGGCGGATGTTGGTCATTGTCATCCTGGATGAGAGGCAACTCCTTCCGCACTGCCAGGTTGTGGAGCATGCAGCAGACGATGATAATCTTGCACACTTTCGCAGGGGCATATGGGAGGGACCCTCCGGTCTTGTCCAGGCAGCGGAAGCGGCTCTTCAGGAGACTAAAGGTCCGCTCAATCACTCTCCTGGTCCGACCATGTGCCTCATTGTAGCGCATCTGGGCAGGTGTCACAGGGTTCCTGAGGGGTGTCAGCAACCACGGCATGTTGGGGTATCCCGAGTCACCTACGGACAGACAAGTGCACATTAGCTGACTTGGAAAAGTGGGCAGAATACTACAGATCAGATCACACACAATGGCACAAAGTCAGTACACACCGACAAGCCAGGCACGCTGGTTCTGCATCTGTGCCATCATCCTGGGGATGCGACTACTCCTCATCACAAAGGCATCGTGTGCTGAACCAGGGAAACGGGCACACACGTGTGTGATGGTCATGTCTGCAAGACACACCACCAGTGCATTGACCGAGTGGTAGTGCTTGCGGTTCCTGTAGGCCTGCTCCTGGGCCTGTGGTGGTATCAAAGCCACATGTGTCCCATCAATGGAGCCAATGACATGCGGCATCCTCCCCAGGGCATAAAAGTCACTCTTCACGTCAGTGAGTCGTCGCAGTCTAGGGAAATAGATGTACCGGTTCAAGAAGAGCAACATTGCCACCAAAACATCGCGGAGCACACGGCTGAACATGGTCTGTGACATCCCACCAGCAGTCGCCACAGTATGTTGGAAGGTACCAGTGGCAAAGAAGTGTAGGGCTGCCATCACCTTCACCTTGGGGGTCAGCGCTGTAGGATACGGCCGGCCAGGCTGCAAATGTGGGGACAACTGCACTGCCAAATCCTCAATCAGCTGCCTGGTGAAGCGGTACCGCCGGATGCTGTCCTGTTCCACCATCGTTGCCAGGTCTGGGAATGGCCGATGGACAGCAGGAGCTCCTGCAGTGCAGAGGAGAAGTAAGCAAGATTGTCAGTCACCCCACATATGCGGCATTGAACACACTCAAGATCCCAACATACATCATTATGAGGCACAACTACATGAAGTGTGCAGTACCGGAAGGACATGTATGGTACATACATGGCCAACATCTGTCAACACGGTCCAACAGGTGGCATCAATTAGTCCCAGGTTGGCCCATTGGATATCATGAGGCCGTGTCACAGTTCCCATCTCCTGCTGCTGTGTCACAATAACCCCCACAGGGACATGTGAGGACAGATGTGCCCCAGGCACCACAGCTCAACGACAGGTACATTCCCAGGGACCCTGTAATGCCACATGGACACTGGCATTACATGGAGTATCATGTATACACCACAGCAAAACAACCATGACCCCCACAGGTAGTGGCCCCACTTGCCATGGCAGGACAGACATGGACGTCTGTGACACACACGCACAACATCAGAGTCCATGCACACACAACGTGGATGTGGAGACTGTCTCCCATTGTGCACATGAAATCAGAGACATTGTAAACACCACATGCACAAAGACTGTGGAGGACCATCACTATTGTGCCACTGGGACACCCTGGCTCAAACATACCGTCCCACATGGGACTCACGGGGTATGTGACATGACATACACATACACCACTGTGAAATGTGACCATGGCACATGCACAGATATAAACAGTTGCACATCACAGTGGTCACGTACACGTAACACCCAGGATCCTGTCCCCATGAACACGTGCACAGCCTGGGGGTGGCTGCCCACAGGTGACACCCACAGGACAACATGTACACCAACATACACACAATAGGAAATGCAGCCTTACATGCCTTATGATAAAGTTTGGAAAGGCTGTCGTGATGTAGGTGTGCCCCTCACTCCCTGGGAGCTATCTGTGGCTGGCATATGTCCATCTGAGACAGGCATGCTGACATATGCCAGTCACATGTACAGTGATGCGTTGAACAGCAATGGACCGATCGGTGCCTCCGGCCGGCCCATTGCTTTCAATGTGTGCGGGTACACGTTGTACCCTGTGCTGCTGTGAACTGCAATGGACCGATCGGTGCCTCCGGCCGGCCCATTGCTTTCAATGTGTGCGGGTACGCGTTGTACCCCTGTGCGCGTTGAACTGCAATGGACCGATCGGTGTCTCCGGCCGGCCCATTGCTTTCAATGTGTGCGGGTACACGTTGTACCCCTGTGCTGCGTTGAACTGCAATGGACCGATCGGTGCCTCCAGCCGGCCCATTGCTTTCAATGTGTGCGGGTACGCGTTGTACCCCTGTGCGCGTTGAACTGCAATGGACCGATCGGATGCCTCCGGCCGGCCCATTGCTTTCAATGTGTGCGGGTACGCGTTGTACCCCTGTGCGTGTTGTACCGCAATGGACCGATCGGAGCCTCCGGCCGGCCCATTGCTTTCAATGTGTGCGGGTACGCGTTGTACCCTGTGCGCGTTGAACTGCAATGGACCGATCGGTGCCTCCGGCCGGCCCATTGCTTTCAATGTGTGCGGGTACGCGTTGTACCCCTGTGCGCGTTGAACTGCAATGGACCGATCGGTGCCTCCGGCCGGCCCATTGCTTTCAATGTGTGCGGGTACGCGTTGTACTCCTGTGCGCGTTGAACAGCAATGGACCGATCGATGCCTCCGGCCGGCCCATTGCTTTCAATGTGTGCGGGCACGCGTTGTACCCCTGTGCGCGTTGTACCGCAATGGACCGATCGGTGCGCACCCATTGACAATGGGCTTGCCTGGCAACGGACGCGTTTTCGAATTTCGAACGAGTCGGTTGCTGGAAAATCAGTTGGTCACCCACAACAATGTTGCAAAATCATGTATGTCATGAAGTTGAAGATTTGAAGGATGCTGTGGGCGTGTTTTGGTGCTGCTATTCCATGGATTGGCCAGATTCAGAAGATGCAAACGACTTGGACCTATCACTTTGGACACAAGGGACAGTATCTGCGTCTCCAGCACATATATATTGCTGGCTGTTCCCCTGAGAGCCCACTTGCCTGCACTACATGCTCCAGGACGACATCTGCCACTGCACTGCTGCTGTCTCTGCCCCTCTGGACCCTGCAATGGCACGTACTGTGGAGAGAGCCCCAGCCTTCAGCCTTGAAGAGAACCAGGCCCTGCTGGACAGCCTACTTCCACAGTACAGCAAGCTGTATGGGACACCAGGGGAGCAGGTGAGTGTTCTGTGCACTGCCTTTCTGAATGTGCATTTTGTCTGACTAGCAAGGCTGAGAGTCTGCACGCCACTGGCTAGCAGGCTCACTGAGTAGTTGTCACCCCCATAGTGTGTAGTGACTTGCACTGGACAGGTATGGTGCAGTGACAGTGCATTTGAACTTGGTTTTACTTCCCATGCAATGATACCATGTAGTGACGTCTGGCAAACTGTCCATGGGCAGCTTTGCACTGCCTGTGTACATCATGTGCCCCTGTGATTGAGACATGTATATACAACTGTGTCATGCACGGATATGTTGCATGTGTGGTAATGGCCTTTTCACTTTGTCATCCTGACAGGTTAATGCCCATCGGAAGCAGGAAATCTGGAAGGACATCGTCCGGGCTGTCCGGTCCGTGGGGGTCTACAAGCGCCGGATCCGCAACTGCCAGAAGAGGTGGCAGGACCTTCGGGGCTGGACCCGGAGGATTGCACGGGTCCAGCTGAAGCTGTCGCCTCCTCGCAGGAGGGGCGGAACACGGACCCTGACCCCCACATGCTCCAGATCCTGGCGGTGGTCTTTCCAGACCTGGATGGGCAGCTGAAGGCCAGACAGCAGCAAGGAGGGGGTGAGTCAAAGACTGCACTGTGAACTCTGTATTACATGCTTTGTGCCCTCCTCTGGCCTGGTTCAACTGCCACAGTGCAGCAGTCATGTTGTCCAGGAGCCATGTCCCTCTATTGTGCACTGCCCACTGCTCATCTGATACCCAGGTGTGGCCCTCACAGTCAGGGAATTGTGTCACTTGGGACTGTGTCCTTGCAGTTTGCTTCACTAAAGGTGGGGGACAGCATCTGTTTCCCTAACTCTGTTGTGGGCATCATGGGTGGGTCCATTGTTCACACAACGCCTGGGTTTGGACATGTGATCTGCGTGTTGCTTTGATATGCGGTCCACTTGCTGAGCTGAGCCACCACATGTGCCTGGGGTATGTGGCACATGCCCATGCAGCGGGTGGGAACAATGTTTGTGCCCCAGGAGTGTGCAGATTACGTGTGTCACACATACATAGCCAGCTATCCACTGTCCAGGGCACATCCTCATTCATGTGGAGCAGGACAGTCATGCCTACTCCAGGCCATGCAATGCACTCTGTACTCCCACTCCTGTGTATCAGCTGACACATTGTGCACAGTGATTTGACCCCTCCGGTGTCTGCCTCTGTGTCAGTGTGCTGTGGATTAGTTGCCAGGACTGCTGGGGTGTTTCTTGGTAGGGGCTCAGCATGCCCCTGGAGATGTGACCATAGGAGACGATACTTGTGTGTCACATAGGTGTTTGATCAGCTGCCCGTGCAGACTGGGGTATGCGAATGTGATGTTCAGGCAGCTGTTCCCCATTCACAGCAAATTGTGAGGGGCTCAGGTTCAGAGGGTAGTGTCACAGGTCTCCCATATGTCCAATAGGTGTGACCTGGACAGATGAGGGTTGAGATGATGTGTTGTGTGGGGATGTACATGTGCACTTGTGCAGCTCCAGAACTTGCATTCCCCATGACCTACTATTGTGACACAGTGCATAGTGTTGTTGTCTGGCTGCCAAGTCATACATCACTGAGACAGTGATGTATGACTTAGCAGTCATGCCTCTGCCATGGCATGTGTCAACTTATTTGTGGTCCTGCAGGGGAGTGACATGTGCTACATGCACACCATAGTGGCGCTGGCTATCAGGACATGGGTGCATCATGGTGTCTGTCGCTGGTATGCATCACATGCATTTCCTATTTGACTCTGGGCATCCCTTTCATCCGGAAACCTGTACTCACTCAGTGGCAAGAGCTGTGATGTGTCCACACCGTGTCCTCTGCACTGTCCAACTACTGTGTACTTGGTGCATGTGTCCACACTGGGGTGTTGCAATACAACAGACACCAGACAGATGGGTGCAAGGCCATGTGGGATGTGAGTGCCATGCTTGGCATCAGACTGACAATTGGCTTCTCCTGTTCAGTTAGGGCACTTTTAGCAATGTACAACTAATGATGCCAGGGCTTGCTCTGTGATGTGCCGTGCTCACAGTGGTGTGTGCGTTTGGTGCAGGTGACTGATGTCTGTCTGTTTCCCCATTGTTTGCAGATACATCCACGGCCACGGAAGGGGACAGCTCCACGGACCAGGAGGAGCCAGAGAGCCAGACTGGGTCAGCAGCCGAGGAGTGGTCGGAGGGACCCAGTGGCACGGAGGGCGAGGGGAGCCACACCGAGGAATCCTCAGCACCATCCACCTCAGCTGAGGACCAGAGCAACTCGGAGGATGACTCCCTTGTGGAGGCGGGTGTCAGCAGCCACCACACCCCAGCTAGTGTTGCTGTCCCCGCCACCACCAGCACCACCACCGCCCTCCCATCGGCTCCCATTCCCAAGGTCCGTGGAGGCTCCCATGTTCGGGAGCGTGTCTCCTTTGGCCCAGGCACCGCACCCCTGCCCCTGTGTCCCCTGCTGCCCTGAGTGAGGAGTCTGTGTACCTCCTTCGCCAGCTCCATGTAGGGCAGACAGCCATGCTGAGTGTCCTCCATGTGCACACCGCACTGTTGACTCAGCTGGTGTCGTTCATGGAGGGCATCTCATCTGGCATGTCTGACCTACAGAGGGGCAACAGGTCCATGGACTCCTCCCTGACGGCAGCAGTGTCCCTCCTCAGACAGTCCCTCACCCTCCTGCCTCTGCTCCATCCACACTCCCCAGCACCTTGCCCGTCCCAAGCACACACACACCGGCACAGGCACACACCAGCACACACACATCCAGCACACAGACACACACGCCACAAACTAAACGCACACGCACGCACAGTCAGGGGACTGAAACCAGACTCACAGGGGATGGGGCCCTGGTACACACACACGCATCCACGGGCACTGCACAGTCCTCAGTTGCCTCTCCTCCAAAGCACCCTCCCTTGCCTCACCTGCAACCCCAAAGACCCAGCGCCTCTTCCTCAGTGACCTCGGCCTCTTCCCTCCGATCCAGCTGCCCCAGCATCCAGGGGGAAGAGGAAGCCCCCACACGGAGCAGAGTGCCCCTCGCCCCCGGACACCCTCCCCCAGGCGCAGACAGACTGAGGCCCCCACCCGCAAGTCCCCCCGGAGTGGTAAGAGCAAGACCCCGCCGCCGCCCTGCAGCTCAAGCACCAGGTCACCTTCCTCCATCCCTCAGGCCCCCACTCCACAGGTGCCCCCGCCACACCCTGCCCCAGGTTCCCCCACACACAGATATACCATCCCCAAGAGGCTCCGGCCTTCTCCCCTGCCACTTGCTCTCCCGGCACCACACCCCCGCTGCACTTGTCTGTGCCACTGATGTGGTGAGGGTGTCCTCCCCTCTGTCCAGCCCACCTTGCCTGTTCCCCATTCTCCTCCCCTGGTGGTAGGCACTGCAGTGGAGTCCACTACCACCCTGTCTGACTTGGGCACTGCAGTGGCGGACCTGTCCACTCCATCTGCAGGGTCCACTGCAGTCGTGCTGGCACCCACAACATCTGAGCCATGCCCCCCAGTTGTGCCGGCACACACCATGTCAGACACCTCCACTGCAGTTGTCAGTGGCTCTCCAGCACCCACCACCCCTTCCCTGCTTCCTCCTGGTGAGCCCTGATCCTGTCACTGCGGTGCCTGGCCTACCCCCGGTTGCCCCTCCTAGTGGATTGTCCCTGGTTTTGTGCAGGCATGTGTAGGGTGGCATCTGCCACTGTCACCCACTTGTGACATTGTTGATGGACTGGCCATTGGCCTTTGTTTATGTTCTACCGGACTTCTACTTTTAATGCCACATATGCTGAATAAAGCAACTTTCTGTTCTCTAGTGCTTTTGCTTCTGATGTACATGATGTTGATGATGCTAACAATGCCCTTGCTGCAGTGATGGTGATATTTGGTCTCATGATTATGAAGTGTTACTGTGCAGGAACCCATGTGGTCCAGGGGTTATGTGTCCTATCCTGTGGTGTATCCATGTCATCCATAGCAGCATCTGAGGGTGTCATGTGTTCAGTATTTGGCAATGAGATTTCCTACTTAGATTGGCAACTTCACATCTGTGGCTTCCACCCCTGCACATCTGTTGTGCCTGCCATTGTTCTATTCGTCTACTTCCCTGACCGTGTGGCCATCTCCAGTGAACATGCAGGTTTGGGCATCAATGGGGAAGGACTCATCTGTGTTGTCAGTGCAACATTGCTATACAAGTGTGTTGGATCTGTGCTGATGATTCCGTTGGCACTTCCATGACCAGGCTGATGGGACGGGAGCCCTCATTTGTTGCTAATTGTTGATTGTGTGTCCCATTGCTGCCATGGTATGGTATCTGTTCGCCTCACATCTGCAGTCTCCACAGGGTATCTGCATGTGTGTGCCCATTGGTGCAAATATGTGGGTCTGCATTCGGATGGTCACTTCTGTCATTGTGTCATTGATGATTGTTGACGGTGTCAGCCCCCATGGGTGTTGTTTGTCTGCACATGGCCAAAGTTATGTCTTATTTGCACTGCAGGATTTGGCTCCCCAATTTATGTTGCAATGGGACACATACACTACTTTGCCACTGATGTGTTTGTTGTTCTGTGACCAGGAATCATCCATGCAGTTTGGCAGTTGCACCTCTTACTTTGTCAACACTTGCCTTTTGGTCACTGTGATGATGGGGGTTTGGACCCCATTGCCACAATGTTCAAAATGTGCTGCAGCTATGGACCCCACACTTGCCTTTTGGTCACTGTGATGATGGGGGTTTGGACCCCATTGCCACAATGTTCAAGATATGCTGCAGCTATGGACCCCACACTTGCCTTTTGGTCACTGTGATGATGGGGGTTTGGACCCCATTGCCACAATGTTCAAAATGTGTTGCAGCTATGGACCCCACACTTGCCTTTTGGTCACTGTGATGATGGGGGTTTGGACCCCATTGCCACAATGGTCATGGCCTGCTTGTGTTGTGTGTGCCACACACATATTTGTGTGGCACATGTGCTAGGGGGTCACATTGTATGTTAGAAGTCATGTTCGGTGTTGTAGGCATTTGACACAGTCTACACACGCTTGTCATGGTGTTGGGGGATGTCTTCTTCTTGCATTCCCTAGGTTGTGGTGTGCTGGTTGTGTCATGCATTGTCCATCCTATGGGTGGGGGTGGTAGTGGTGATAGGCATCCTGCCCCCCCCTGGGTGAGGGTGGTAGTAGTGGTGGGCATCCTGCCCCCCTGGGTGAAGGTGGTAGTAGTGGTAGGCATCCTGCCCCCCTGGCTAAGGGTGGTAGCAGTGGTAGGCATCCTGCCCCCCCCTGGGTGAGGGTGGTACTAGTGGTAGGCATCCAGCCCCCCCTGGCTAAGGGTGGTAGTAGTGGTAAGCATCCTTCCCCCTGGCTAAGGGTGGTAGTAGTGGTAGGCATCCTGCCCCCTGGGTGAGGGTGGTAGTAGTGGTAAGCATCCTGCCCCCTGGCTAAGGGTGGTAGTAGTGGTAGGCATCCTGCCCCCCTGGCTAAGGGTGGTAGTAGTGGTAGGCATCCTGCCCCCCTGGGTGAGGGTGGTAGTAGTGGTGGGCATCCTGCCCCCTGGGTGAGGGTGGTAGTAGTGGTGGGCATCCTGCCCCCCTGGCTGAGGGTGGTAGGAATGGTAAGCATCCTGCCCCCTGGCTAAGGGTGGTAGTAGTGGTAGGCATCCTGCCCCCCTGGGTGAGGGTGGTAGTAGTGGTGGGCATCCTGCCCCCTGGGTGAGGGTGGTAGTAGTGGTAGGCATCCTGCCCCCCTGGCTAAGGGTGGTAGTAGTGGTAGGCATCCTGCCCCCTGGGTGAGGGTGGTACTAGTGGTAGGCATCCAGCCCCCTGGCTAAGGGTGGTAGCAGTGGTAAGCATCCTGCCCCCTGGCTAAGGGTGGTAGTAGTGGTAGGCATCCTGCCCCCCTGGGTGAGGGTGGTAGTAGTGGTGGGCATCCTGCCCCCTGGGTGAGGGTGGTAGTAGTGGTGGGCATCCTGCCCCCTGGGTGAGGGTGGTAGTAGTGGTGGGCATCCTGCCCCCTGGCTGAGGGTGGTAGTAGTGGTAGGCAACCTGCCCCCTGGCTAAGGGTGGTAGTAGTGGTAGGCATCCTGCCCCCCTGGGTGAGGGTGGTACTAGTGGTAGGCATCCTGCCCCCTGGGTGAGGGTGGTACTAGTGGTAGGCATCCTGCCCCCTGGGTGAGGGTGGTAGTAGTGGTGGGCATCCTGCCCCCTGGGTGAGGGTGGTAGTAGTGGTAGGCATCCTGCCCCCTGGCTAAGGGTGGTAGTAGTGGTAGGCATCCTGCCCCCCCTGGGTGAGGGTGGTACTAGTGGTAGGCATCCAGCCCCCTGGCTAAGGGTGGTAGTAGTGGTAAGCATCCTGCCCCCTGGCTAAGGGTGGTAGTAGTGGTAGGCATCCTGCCCCCTGGGTGAGGGTGGTAGTAGTGGTGGGCATCCTGCCCCCTGGGTGAGGGTGGTAGTAGTGGTGGGCATCCTGCCCCCTGGGTGAGGGTGGTAGTAGTGGTAAGCATCCTGCCCCCTGGCTAAGGGTGGTAGTAGTGGTAGGCATCCTGCCCCCTGGGTGAGGGTGGTAGTAGTGGTAAGCATCCTGCCCCCTGGCTAAGGGTGGTAGTAGTGGTAGGCATCCTGCCCCCCTGGGTGAGGGTGGTATTGGTGGTAGGCATCATGCCACCCCTGGGTAGGGGTGGTGGTGCGCATTCAGGCCCCTGTGTGCATATGTGGCATTGGTGATGGGCATCCCGCCCCTATGGTGCTGCTGTTGCTGGTGTAAGTATATTCTGCATCCCTGTGTGTGTGTGTGATGTGTCGTGTACGTGTTGTATGTGTTTTGTGGTTGGTGTCTGGCTTACCTTCTGCGCCGTACGCGTCCGTGCCTGTTCCGGTAGTAAATGTAGAATATTGGTATGATCGGGACGAAGGGATTCATGGTTGGTTCGTGTCGTTCGTCCTTCTCGTTGCTTCGCGCCGTCCTCGCCGCTTCGCCTCGTCCTCGCCGCTTCGCCTCGTCCTCGCCGCTCCGCCTCGTCCTCGCCGCCGCGCCGCCCTCGCCGCTGCCGTGTTCGTCTCGGAGCCGTGGATTGTGTTGTGGCGCGAATCGGAGCTTATGTGCGCCTCTCCGGATGCTTTGACGTGCCATGCGTAGCGACGGGTTCGGCGCGTACGGAAAGCGCATCGTACTTGTCCGGCCGGACGGGGCTGAATTTTTCCTTCCGTGCGACTAGATTCGGCGTTTCCGGATTCGCCTCGGTCGGAGAACAGGACCTGGTTTGGGTGAGTACGGCTCGGCCGGATTCTTTGCTGTTGTGCGCATCGTACTTGCTCGTTCGGTGTGTTGTACGGATCGGTCGGGAAACAGGCTTTCGCATGGCTTTTTCCCGACCGAATGGTATTGGGTGCGCCTCCGACCGAGATCGGAATCGGCCCCTAAGTGTCCGTGGAAGTACCGTGAAGTCTGTACTATAAGGCTAGTTCTACTTTAAGCAGATTGAAGTGCCATTTTCATTCGAAAAATGGGAAAAGTTTAATTTTGGTAGAGTTCCA
The DNA here is from genome assembly GCA_963921515.1 of Calotriton arnoldi. Classification (NCBI taxonomy): domain Eukaryota; kingdom Metazoa; phylum Chordata; class Amphibia; order Caudata; family Salamandridae; genus Calotriton; species Calotriton arnoldi. Next base: position 940,808 of record CAWUFW010000965.1, read on the forward strand.
AGTTGTTTTGAAAAATGAAGGCCAAATTGTTACTGCATCTCTGGAACACTGTATGCTGAATCAGAGTCAGTTTACGGGTCTGGTGTAAACATGAGATCATCTATTTCTATAGACAAAACATCGTCCACTGTAGTTGGTGTCAGTTGGAACACCTCGTGTAGTAGATTAATTGCACAGAGATGGGAAGCATCGCTTCCAGCATAGGTTGCCGCAGCAATGTTCGCGTCCGTTGTTACCTGGGTGCCTGTAGATCTTTCTCGTACCTCAGCAGCAGCCGGAAGCGTCTGTGAGATCTCAATGAATGCTGACATCAGGATTGGTAGCCTCTGGGGACAACACAGAGCATGGGCCGTTATCGGGACCAGCAGAGTATCGACATCCGTTGGCGTTGCTGATGGAAATGTTAGACATGTGTCCAACACGCATTCTTCACTGCATAGCAGGCATCGTAGAACAGGTAAGATGCAATCTTGCCAGATTGGTCTGAATGACAGGAACCAAGTTGTATTAAGGTCCCGTAGACGAGTCATGCCCAAAAGCTGTACTATTCGCTCACGACACTTTCGTTCAAGGAGAGCTTTCTCCATTTCGCTCGGAGTGAAGGCTGGCCATAGCGCAATAGCAGGAAGAGAAATAGAATTCCGGCAACAAGTGCTAGAATTAATGGTATGCCACCAAACACTGAATGTGCAAAGTTCGGGATGATTCCGAGTATTGCCTGGAAAGGTGCCGGGGCAGATGCTCTTAAATACATGTACATTTCCGGTTGTATTAGACATATTGAAGATACGTCCTATCATTTCTACGAAATGTATAGGCAGTTTGTACGTATTAAAGTCTGTATCTCAGCCGAAGTCCTTGCTACTTGTAGATCATAGGTTTCTTTGCCGAGGTCAAAGGCACTGTTTGCTGTAAAAGCATGGCTTTCATTCTGCTCAAAGTATCAAATCTTATAAAAGAGACGTTCAGCGAAGGCCATAGAGGCGACTCCCTGACTGTGTCTATTGGGGCAAACAATACTTGCATACAGCAAGTGACCCTGGAGTTGACCGTTACTAGATATGGGATGCCTGGCTGCATGCCGCAGCAACTCTGATCATTCAACATGAGGTAACTCCCATTAGAAAGTTGTCCAAACATTGGATTAATCACAGCAGCTGGTGTACCCTGCAGATGGCAAGACAAATTTGCCACAGAACCATTACAAGCCCCGTGTAAAGAAATGTCCTGACATATAAGTGAACCACTCAGTGCACTTTTACAGTGTGTACCGCTTAAAAACACTTCACGATCCCCACTCCAACATCTATATGTATACGGTAAATCCCAAGATGTCTTAATGCATTCCTTACCCAACCTTTCATATTTACCTGCTTGCATTTGTCTGAGGCAATACTGAAACTGAAAAGTACTCACAGGTAATGTGATTTTGTCATGAATTAGCCATTCTGTAGCTGGTTTTTCTGCCACTGTGAATGGTAACTTTTCCAGTTTTTCAATGCTCAGCACTGTATACTTTGCTTCTCTTTGTGCCAGTTCGATCTGTTTATCAGTCAGATTGTATTCTGCAAACAGAGCTGATGTATTAATGAAACGCCAAGGCACATAGCCCGCTCGCAAAGATTGCAGCGTCCAGCTTAATAACACAATAGAACGTAATTGAGATTGGCCTTGCTGTAACATCGCCAAATCTTGTTCTAGTAAGTCGATAGCAGAGGATACAATGCCATCCAATGAATATATTCTGGAGGACAAAGTTGTTAACCCATTGTCGACCACAGAGATTGTTTTCTCTAAATTAATACGATCAAGTTCACGTATTCGTTCTGCGGCCTCCATCTGTGACACTTTCCATGCTTCATTATAGGCAGCATAAATGCCGGCATATATGAAACGTTTTTGACGCGGTTTTCTTGGTCCAAGCAAGAATTCCCTAAGGTCTGCGTCCTTTTTAAGTAAGGTTAAGTGTTGTTTCGCATCCTGTAGTGTAGATTTATGTAGCCAATTGAGGCATAATTTTCCTACACTGTATGTTGTTACTACCCCCGGATGTTGTCTTTGGACGAATCTTGGGTCTGGCCTATTAATAGTAAAGCCCTGAGTTTTATTCAGGAATCTTTCATGACAGTTATTCGTGTCTGTGGGCCAAATCAACCATTTTTTCCAATCAGGATTAGATCTGTTGAGTTGTAGTATATTGTCAACTGTCACCACTGCCTGTATATCGTTATCACTTGCAGGTGTTGGTACAGAAGGTGTGTTCTTCTCCTTGATCTTGGCTAATCCAAGACAAGATGTTTGTTGCATGGTTTCATTCAAAAACATTATTTGTTCAGGGATGATACAGGCTCTAAATAAAGCTTCTATCCCCTGCACTTGCCAATCTTTAGTACCCCAGACAGTTTTTGTGTCTATTGTGTCTTTCCAAAAGTCGAAACCCTGTCTAGACAGTTGGGAATTAAATAATGCAGAGTAAATCTGTTTTGTATTTGTTATCATAATTTTCATTCCTGTTTTGTTTACATTTCTATAGTAAAACATTTCTGGATCAGATGTATTGTAACCTGAAAAATATGGAAACTTGTTGGCAAATGTTTTTGAACTACCTTTAGGTGGTGTAGGACAATGTTCCCATTGGTTAAACATAAACACATTTCTTGGATATGCAGATTTATGCAAATAATGATGACCATAGTGGTTATAACAATACAGTTGTTCATAGTCTGATGAACCCTCTAAATATTCATTTTTAGAAAATGCTGCAGATTTTTCTAGGTCAAACATTATGTCATTCACAGTCTCAAAGTCCCAATCATCTGAATAGGTACTGGACGTAATTAGATCACTTAGTGAAATTTTAAACAAATGTGGAATGTTCAATTCTTCCGACGGGCCGAAGATGTCAAAATCTGTTTTGTCCCACACTATACCATCCTGTATAGGAACAGCTGTGATGTTCACTGATGACAAGTCTCTTGCTTCACAATGGGAAGATTTATGAGGTTTCAAAAGTACGTTCACGCCTTTTCCTTCAGTATTCACATGGATGTATCTGCCACTTATAAGCACGCTCACAGTTGTAACCAAAGCTAGCCAGAGCAGGAAAACAAAAAGTCCAGATGTAATCCAGAGTTCAATCCATGGAGAAACCAAATAAGTCTTTTTCAGAAAGTGAAGGAAGTCTTCTACTTGCTGCTTGAATTTCAATGATGCTGGCGTCGTTTCAGGTTCACTCGGATCTTCTGAGAACGTATCAAAGTTAATGAAATAGCCAGAAGCAGTTCTATCAATTGTTGGAATTGCATCAGGATTTGTAGAAATCACTGGAACCAGTTCATCACTTGCCACATTGGTGTAGACAGGTGTATTTGGACGAACTGTTACTTGGTGTTCAAGAGGGATGAGTTCCATAGCATTGTTGCTTAGTCCTCCATCTGTTACAGCTGAATTCTCGATTGTTATCAGTCTTTCAGTCTGAACCTCTTGGATAGTAGCGAGAGGAGTGCGTCTGCTACTAGGTCAGAGTCCACGAGGCCTTCTATTTAGTATTGGCCACATACTGTGGTTTGATGAGGTCGATGGACACAAATCTTTTCTCCTTTCTTCCAGCAAGGGGCGGCAGAAGTACAGTTCTTGTTCCTTGAACTGCTAGGACAGGTACTGGTTGTCTGTAAGAAGGTCCAAATTCCTTCTTGTCCGCAATTTTTTTCTCTGACTAGATCCCCAACTTTTGGAATCCAGACAGGCCTTGCTGGGACCGCCGATTTTTCCCCAGTGGTGGTTGGCTGTAGGAATACGTTGCTTTGTTTCGTTCTTAATTTATTGAGTTCCTGTAAAACAGCCAAACGATCTTTGATATCAAATGTTTTATTTTCCACCACTGTGCCTACGTGTTCAAGGTCTGGTACCCACATTCTTGTCCCAAATAGGACCTCATATGGAGTGACCCCCCCTAGAGAACTTCTTGGCAGATTATTCAATGAGCGTTGGACCCCATTAAGGTGTTTGACCCACCCATCACCCGAACCTAATACCCTAGCTGTTATAGACTGCTTTATGTCCCGGTTTTTCCTTTCCACAACCGAATTTCCCTCAGGATGGAATGGAGAGGAATTCCACAATGCAACGCCCAGACTGGCCATGGCTTCTTTGTAAGCCCGAGAGCTAAACGCAGGACACTGGTCAGAATGTAGCGTGCCTATTGCGTATGTGCCGATAAAGACTCGCAAATCTTTTATAACAGTTCGAGCGTCAGCCGAGCGCTGAGGCCATAACCATAGGAATCTTGATTCAGTATTTGTGGGAATGCCTTTGTCCAGTAGGACGCAGGCGCGTAGATAGTCTAATGCTGTCTAACAATGGTGTCTGTACTGGGTTGCCGCATTCACAGCATGGTGTCTGGGTGCTCTCTCGCTGTAATTTACAGTCTAAGCAGTTGTTGATGAATATGTGAATTTCTGAATTCATCCCAGGCCACCAGTACATCTCTTTTAACTTCAAAATTGTTTTAGAGATCCCTTGATGTGACAGACCCTCCCCCAAATGTGTTTCATAAATCAAGGCTGCTCTACGTTCCATGTTTGGAATTACCCTATCCCCCACTCCAGGGATTCGAGCAAAAGGAACGTTGTTTGCATCAATTACATAAGAGTACTTTTGGTAACGCTGCACTGCTGCCTTTGCTTGAAGCATTGACAGCCAACATTATCTCACCATCTATTTTTGTTTTTGAACGAGTGACCGCAGCTACGGAAGCCGTCTGCACAGCCCCATTTGCGGCTTCATCAGCCAATGAATTCCCTGCAACGTGAACGCCATCACGTTGAGGACTCAGTATGTGGATCACGTGAGCCTTTGTAGTTCGTTTTTCAACTGAACTACTTGTTCCCAAAGCATTTTGTGCTTTATTGTGCCACCTTTCGCATCTTTGAAACCATTTTCAAGCCAGTTTTGTATATAGTCATTATACGACTGAACACAGTAAAAGGAATCGCACACTATTAGTGTGGGGAATTCTCGATCTGTACTTTCAAGTGCCAGTTTGAATGCTTGTAGTTCAGCTCGCTGAGCTGTACAATCTCCTAAAGACTGAGTTTTTGTGACCATAGGTCTGAAGATGCCATTTCGCATGCGACCTTTAACGATTGCACACGCTGCACTGTAAGCTTGCTTACTCCCTATTGCGGGCTGTGCGGATCCGTCAGTGTAAATTATGAATTCGTACTGATCGAGAGGCAGAATTTCAGTAGGCAGAGGACATTCTTGTTCATATTGCAGGAATGCTTGTGTTTTTAAATCTGGATCAAAAACATATTCAACATCTGTTGCAGCAAGAGAATTAACCCATTGTATCCATCTTGGATGTAATGCTTTAGCATTTGGAATGCTTGCTTTGGTGACCGCTTCTAAAGCTGGTACCGGGGTTACGACAATAATGCGTTTCCCTTGGGCTAAGGCTCTTTCTTTTGCTACAGCGGTTTGAACTGCTGTTAGAATTTTTTCAGTTGAACTGAAGCGCATTTCCGCTTGTGTGTACAAATGAGATTTGTATGCGATTGGTATTTTCTCACCCTCATTGAAGGTTAAGTAGGTGAATCCACATTGACCCGAAATTATTCGGATCACCAAATTTCGTTGACTTACACGTGTTTGTAAGTGATTTGTTGCTAACATGTTAGCCTGTAGTGAACGCAATATTTCTGTGTGTTCCTGTGTCCAGTTTTTGATTGAAAAATCAGGTTTGATTAATGCGTAGAGAGGTTTAACCCTTTCTGCTTAATTTAGAATGTATGTTCTTCCAAAATTTAGGAAACCCAGGATGGATTGTAAGTTTTTTAGCGTTTTTGGAGGTTGGAGCAGCGCACATTTCTCTAGAAAGTTAGCTGCCAAGCTCTTGCCTTCACTTGAAAGCTCATATCCCAGAAATAGGACATTGAGATGGGCAATTCTGGACTTTTTAAAGTTGAACTTGTAGCCCTCAGAGGCGAAACCCAGTATAATGGTGCTCACCCTGTTCAAGTGTTTTTCCAGGTCATCGTCTGTCAAATAGATGTCATCGACATAGGACAATGCCTCATTGTCATAAATTTGTAGTATGTAATAACTCTCGCTGAGAATAAACCTGGGCTGTTCTTGAACCCTTGTGGGAGTCGACAAAAGTGACGCTGGGTCCCCATTATGGAGAATGCTGTTAAGTACCTGCTTTCAGGTGCTATGTTTTGACAAAAGAAACCATTTGAGATGTCCAATGTGGTTTTATATTTTTTACGCACAATGTTATTCATTAATGCTGTGCTATGTGCATTTTGCACTGCAAAAGTTTTAGAACAAGTGTTTAGGTGTCTGTAATCCAAAACTAGACGATATGTATTGTCTGGTTTGGAGACAGGAAACAAAGGATTGTTCATTGAGGAGGTGCATGTTTCAATCACCCCTTGATATTCAAGTTGATCTAAGATCTCCCTGACCTGTTTTTTAGCTTCTTGCTTGATTGGGTACTGCCGTTGTGCAGTTGGTTCATGTTTCAGATGTATTTTATGGTGAGGTGAGTCCTCATCCAATCCTACATGATTTTTATATAATGCTGGGGCCTGGGCCACTGCCCATTTCCTGGCATATGTATATCTCAGATGCATTGGTATATGGTTGGAGAAGGCAGGCATAATAATGTCCTCGCCATGTGGGCACTCCCTGACAAATTGTGGTGGCCAGTCCTTTTCTGATAGAAGTATGTCATAGCCCTTTGATAGTCTTTCCCAAAAAAGTGCTTTCACCTGTCTAGATTTGTCTCCCTCCATCCGGAGTGTTATTTCATATAACTTTTGTGGAGTACTAACCCTGGTGTCTACAGTCTCAACTGTGATGTAGTCATTCAAGTCCACTATCTCCAGAAGTTCCTTCAGGTTCTGGCGGGCTATTGTGACTTCTGCTGCACTGTCCAGCATTGTCTGAGCCCATTCTCCATTCTTGAGTTGTGTTCTCAGTATTCTCGGCATGTCTGATCTTTAGACCTGCTACTTTCTTTTGGAGAATTGAGGTTTTACTTTGGTCTTTGGAGCGTGTTTGTCGTCTTTCGATTTCACGCGTTCTTCTCTATGTTCTGATCGTCCTCTTCTTTCCGAAGTCTGTGATGAGATCTGAAAGGGACGAGAGGAACGTGTATCAGTATCTTGATACCTGTCAGGTTTTCTCAAATTATCCCTATTCCTGAGGTTATACCTCCTTTCAGAGGGCTCCTTTTGAGGAGACCTACCTCGGGATTGAGAACGTTTCTCATTTGAATTTTGTTTATTAGTCTCCCACTTCTTTTTAGAAGATGTAGGAGTTTGTTTAATTGAGTCCTTCTCAGGACTTTCAGATAGCTTCGGCTTCACTGGTCTACCACCCAAACTATCTCTGCCTAATCCTGCATAAGATTGTTCAATTATTCTGAGTAGCTCTGTTTGATGTTCTGTAACATCAAATTCCCTTAATTTTTGGCGGATCGCCACTGCTGCTGCCTCCCCTTTAATATTAGATAATATTATTGTTGAGACCTGGTCGAAATTTTTCAGTAATTTCATGCCTAAATTTAGAGCAGGTTCTGCCCCGTATTCGTTTTGAATTTGTTTCAGGACCTCAGGTATTACCGCAATTGATGGAATGCCATGTGTTTTAGTATAGATGGCAGCAAAGACTGAGCCCCAAGTGGTGCAGTCTTCCAGTTGTGGTGTGATCCCCGTTGGTAAACTGATTGTCAGAATTCTGTGTTTCTCATACGGGCTAGTATTTGGAAATACTGCTTCGATTTGAGTAATTTTTTGAGCTATCCAGAATGGAATTTGCTCACGTTTTGTGGGCATTTTACCCATGACTGCGTATAGAGTCTGTGGTGTAATTTTTAGTGTATTCCCCTGGTGAGGAGTTTGATTTGGAATTGTTAATGGTTGCTGGACTGTAAAAGTCCGCATGACATATTGGACCAATTGTCTGTAAATTTTTATTAACTCTGTGATTTGAGTAAGTAGTTCCTCGTTTGACATTTCTTCAATGTCAGGATGAGGTGTGTAGCGGCTAGAATCGGCCATGTTGCTCCTGGTCTACCTAGTGGACCGAGCCTGGTAATGTTTTTGTGATGTTTTAGGGCGCCTTTAAACCAGAGCTGATGCTCCTGGTATGTTAATGGAATTTCTATATCCTCGAAAGTAATGTATTCCTCTGGTGGATCATCTTCTTTGTAGAAGTGAAACATGTGTGTTACTGAATTGGATTCAGGAAATATTACCCATGAATAGAATACCTCTGTCTGAAAGGATTCATGTGCCTCTATCACGAAAACTGCTCTACCGCCTCTTGGTGGTAGGCCATGTTTTATACGTTTTAGAGTAATGGCTCTTCTTAAGTTTGGAGTGATGTCTATAACACCCTCCTCGGTTTCAATAAAACCTGTAAAGTTAAAAACTGCTGCTAGGGCTGGATCAGCCGCAGCTCCACCGTTTCCGGTCTGAGTGTTGGAGCCAGGCATTTTGTTGTTTGAAAAATGTAGAACAAGTTTCAAGGAAACAAAGATTAGGTGCACAATATTTTGGAACACTGTATCCTTCAACGTTGAGCAAACCAAACAGCTAATATATAGGGTACTGCCCTATGTAGCCTTGGTGGATACTTAACCCTGCCCACTCCAGACGTCTTTTGGAGTATATGGGTAGGGGTCTCTGAGAGAAAAAGCACGGCTGAGTTACTCAGTATCTAACGTTGAATTACCGCCTTACCAAACCGTTGGGCGCCATGTAGTGTAGCTCCTATTTCCCTAATAGGCTCTGCGCATTGGAATAATATATCCTATAGGTTTGACATAGGACTAAGGTCAGTATGTCCCTATCGAGTATATTAAACTTAATTACTTGTGCCAGCTAGCTCAGAGGCCACTAGAAACTCCTTGAATAACAAGAAGGGAGTAGTTTCTGGCAGCCGCAAAACATGACCACTTTGTTTCCCTTTAGAATCAGAACGTGTCCCAGAGTCGTGGAAACAATAGATAACTATTTCACTCAGCTCAATCGTGCATACTTAGTTTTCTCCAAAGTTACACAGAAAGAACAGACAGGCGTTTCAATAAAAGATTTATTGAACAGTCTTGTTTCTGGTGTAAGTAAAATGTGCTGTGACGATCACAAGACAGTATGCAAGATAAATAATGTACAGTGTGAGCAGTAGAAATAAATAATACTGCGATAGCATTATCTTTTAGTATATATGCATTTACATAAATAACACAGACTAAAAATGCGAGTACTCATACGATGCGTTTCTAAGCTAGTTCTACCCCAAAGTGCCTAACCCAACCTAGGTGTAGGAAGAGGGAAGAAGTAGGTGAAATATTCCTTACTATGGTATACTAAGAGTATATTAAGTCTAGTATGCCGAGTATGCCAAGAGTCCCTCTAGGTTCTAGTCAGCTCCATACCTGAAGAATGAGAGAGGTAGGAATATCTTTGCCAGACTCGAACTCCAACACCCCGCAAGGGAAGTCAGATCACTGGAAGCTGGACTCTCTGCGTGCAGGGATGACAGCGTCTTCTCAGTGCGTCAGGCCGGGAAACGGGCTCCTCTGAAGTCGAGGTCTCCTCTGATTTACAGGGGCTAGGGAAGGTATATTTATACCTGAGAAGCACCTAAGAATGTTAGTATTGACGTGAGTCGGACAGCGGAAGACGTCATGAATGAACCCCTAAGGAATAATGGTTCATGCATAATATATGAGTCCTTGAAGAAATCAATAGTCCTGGGCTAGGGAAACTCCCGCAGCCTAAGGGTCTGTTCTTCATGAACTCGTTGTGATGTTAGGGTGGACGGATGTCAGAGACCATGCCTGTATTTGGAGTGCACGGTTTAATGCCTAAATAAGGGCTGGGATTTTATGCCTATATAAGGGCAGGGCGAATTGTGCCTATATAAGGACATGATACTGGAAAGCCCGTTTATGGACACCCTAAGAGGAATACAACAATGTTAAGTTCTCCGAGTTGGGAAGAATGTGTTTGTGTGGTCATTTACCGTCTTTGTAGATGATCTTCTTACCTAATGGTGTGAGGTCATGGTGGAACATCTGTGCACGCATAACAATAGTAACAGTAGTAAAAGAAGATGATCCGAGAAGAAACCTAACCCTCCTCCCCCACCCCGATACTGCCATAAACAAGAAGCATCTGTCGTGGGGAAGGAACCCCCAAGCCCCCAGCGGGGGTACCTAGAGAACCTCCTTCAATGGAACCCCAACTTCCCATGGAACATAAACATAAATGTCCAGGGGTGTGATATTCTTATGGCTGGACATCCACGCCAGAGTAGTGTTCGAACGGAGCATGAGTTCACAGTAAGATGCCAAGGTATGTTCGGCCAGCACCAGAGATGCAGAATCTGTGGCTCGTTTTAGGATGCGTCCTCTGGGGCCGAGGGATGCCAATTAAATCCGTATCTATGCCTTCTTTTAGAATTGTTCCTCTTCGGCCTATTTCTCTGCGAGCTTTGAGAGGGAGCAGAGTCTAAGGGCGGAGAAGTATGTGGCCTGAGGTGAGTTCTCTCGTCCGTCCAGGCAAAGACCACCTCTGGTGTGTCAAAGAAAAAGGTTTTGGAGTTAAAGGTGACGCACATTCTGGCTGGGTACAGCAGCATATACTGTATGTTAAGGTCTCTAAGCTTGCGTTTGGCCACCATGAAAGACTGGTGTTGCTGCTGCACCAGCCTGGTGTAATCTGGGAAGATCATAATGGGGTGCGAATCAAACAGTAGCTTGCCTTGTGAGACCTGGCAAACTGCAATATGGCATCTCGATCGGCATAGTTTAGCAACCTGGCAATCACCGGTCTCGGATTTTTGCCAGGAGGGGGCTTTTTTGTTAGTGCCCGGTGTGCCCTCTCCACCACAAAGCAGGTAGATAATGTGTCTTCAGGCAGGAGGGTTTTCAGCCGTTGGGTGATGAAACTGTCCATGGGGGCGCCTTCACAGCCCTCCGGAATGCCAACGAAGCGCAGGTTGTTACGCCTACCGCGGCCCTCAGCATCTTCCACCCGAGAGGCCATCTCCTGCGCCACCACCGTAAGTTTGTTCACCTTTTTCTGCAGGGTTGTTACTTGATCCTCGACTGTGGAGACGCATCTTTCTGTCTCAGTGATGCGCTCGACAGCATTCCGGAGGTCCTGCCGCATTAATGAGACCTAAGACCCCACAGCGCCAATCTCCACATCCAGGGCATTTCTTGCTTCCGGATAGGCGGCTAGGAGCGCAGCATTGTCGGGTATCGAGCCACCGGTATCTCCCCGGGTGGTGCCGCCGGAGGCCGTTGCATAATGGTCAAGGGTGCTCTGTTTGGAGCCTGCGCCACCCTGTTTGCCTTTGCCCATGTTGGTCGTGGGGAGGGCCTCCTGGTCTCTAGGCAGCGAGGATTATCGTCCGGTAAACATCACAGTCTGTCTGGCCCCAGCTGTGGGGTGCTGCCGTAAACTTCACTCTACAACCTCATTGGAGGACAATGCTACAGGCCGGGCCTCACGGATTCCGGCCCACCCCGGACCACAAGCCGGGCCGAGCTTAGCCTGGCCGTCTCCGCAGCCCAAGGTGGCCAGCCAAGCAGGCCCCCTAACGGGACCAAGCTTGCCAGACCCCCAGCCCGCGACACGTCCCCGCAGGATCCTTGCGTCTCAGATGTATCATGGTTGCTGGGATGTCACAGGGGGGAGCACCCCTCCACAGGGACTCACAAGGCAGCACTCTCCCACTGGGCCAAGCACCCAGGCCAGGGGACCAGTCACCTCTTCTATTGCTGCGTAGGCCCTCCCACCTATCTTTGCCGAGCTCGACCAGAGCCCCCAGGGAGGGGTTGAAGCTAGATGTGTGAGTCTGGAGGGCACTGCGCCGGCCTCGCGGAGCCCGACCTCACTTCCTCGTCACTCAAGTGCCGCAGATGCCCCAATAAATCACCTGCCCTCTCCCACTCCTGCAGTCCTTTGCTGTTCAATTTTATGTGGGGAGGCCCGCTGGTCACGGACCCGTGCCTTAGAACAGCCGGATTCCAATATGCGGGAGACTCCGCAGCTAGGCTGCGCCGGGCCGGACGCGGCACCCCCGCGCATCATTCCCGGACCCGGGTTTAGCCTAGCCGACATCCCTGCCGCCGCAAATGGGCCCCCCCTCTGAGGCACAGTTCAAAGCATTGCGGCTTAGTCCAAATGGGGAAGGCGCGCCGCGATGGTCACGTGGCAGGGGAGGCTCCTGGAGCGCGGCCACGCCGGCAGCTGGACGGGCCCGATCCCACTATGAGCCCGCCGGGTACAAGCCAATGCAGGATTAAGGAGCCCTCCGTTGCATCGCTGGCTCACGCTACACCCTCTCACCTTCAGGGACGCGATAGCCCCCCCCCTGTCTTCCGGCCTCCTACCGGTTACAGGATGCAGATGGCGGACGGGCAACAGCATCGAACAGGCCCGGATCCATGATACATCCCGGTCAGCCATGTCGCGCTGCACGCCGGTCGGGCCCCGGCTCGTCCCAGCTCCAGGCGTGGCGCCTGCTCTTCTGACGTCCGGGGTAGCCGTTGTGCTCCGTTCGAGCCAGGATTCAGACAGATTTTGATGCAATTATGGTGTGGACGAGCGGAGCCTCATTAGAGTGCGTCCGTCATGTTGGCTGTCCAAGCCACGCCCCCTCATTGGGTTCTTTTTAGTATGTATCTTAAAGCTCATAGAGCCAGAAACATTGGTGAAAACTAGAAGCACTACATTTTGGCTGGGCGGGCGGGTTGAAATAAAGTGGCCTGTAAAGGCCACAACTCCTGATGTGGCTTGTTTGTCACTGGGCAGTTTTTTTAACCGTCATTATCTGTATTTTAATGTCCTGGCCAGTACGAAAATGTTAACGCTGGTCTTTTCTACTCCGATCAATATTTACTTTAAACAGTACACATAAGGTGAACGCAGTTCGAAATGTGGTCTAAAGCTGCTTTACTGATCTGTGACTGATAGCTAAAACTAAACAAAGGCAGAAAAGCCACGTTAAGAAGGAATATGGACGGTTTTATTATTGTAAAAATCCTTTCATTATTATGTTCCATCCTATGCAGACTCTTAAAACATAAGCAAACAGAAGGTTCTTTTTTATTGTAGTTTTATATAGCGTGAACTCGTTCCAAGGGCAGCGATTATATGAGAACCAGTCACATTACAGAAGATCAAATTAATGTTTATTTTAGGCCTTGAGCAATGAAGTCATTTGCCCAATATCACAGGCTGTTGAGCTGACGCTCGGACTCATAGTTCCAAATTCAGCAGCTCTGATTCTAACATTACATCCTCTCAATTCTGCTCTCTGGGAAAGGTGCTTCACAGCTAGGCCTTTGCAAACATACACCCCCTCTACCAAGGCCTGAAAGACTCTGGAGCCGAGGTAATAACTACGCTTCACTTACTCTTTCCCCTCCCCAGCCGACTATAGCCTCAGGGCAATGGCCTGGCTGGGGAGGGGTGAAGAAAAACACTGAGCTGCTCCTGCTCCAGTGAGCTGGGGTGATGATGGCCCAACAGCCACATAACATGCTCACAGTCAGGCGCCTCAATTTAACAGCATGGCAGGGAAGTGGAACACTGCTTTTGGGCATCTGCGCTGGCCCCACGGGGGAGAGGGAGGCATGATGCTGGCCCCACATTAGAGTGGCCTGGTGAGGAAGAGACAGAAAGGCTCTGTGGGCCAGCTGACAGATCTCCTAACAAATGTAAAGAGAGAGGCCCCCTGCTAATGAGGTGAAAGTTCCTTAAGGCAGGGCTACATGAGTCAATGTAAATATTTAAGGCAACAATAATAATACAGAACAATAACCATTTGAGTGATCAATAAAAAAACAGCAGAATTAATTAGAAGAAAGAACCAACAAAACTATATATCTTCAAAAAGTACAAAATATCTTTTATTAGTAATCATTTCAATAATAAGGAAATCCAATCATACTATTCCAATCGTGTCTACAATCACACATCTCATACAATCTACACTCAATTTAAAAACAACATAAATAACAAAAAATTGTTCATAGAGATTGATATTTAGTGTTCATTTTCAAAAACAAACAATGTGGCACAATAATATTTGACTGTTGTATTCAATATAACAGTCAAATATTATTGTGCCACATTGTTTGTTTTGAATTATTTTGAATTATTGTTGCCTTAAATATTTACAATGAGATCTCCTAACAAAACCTGGCCCCCAGGTGACCCTTAGGCACCGGCTCATTGCCCAGTGCCTGACTGCCCACCTTCCCAATCCAATGCTGCTAGAGCATAAAATAGAAATGCAAAAACATATGGGGATCCAATGTTCTAAGCCGCTAGTGTCTATTTTCAGAGATATGTTTTGTACTCCTACTAACAGCAGAGAAAGTATGTGTCAAAAATTAAGGGTTAAATGAGTATTGAAGGCTCGTGCATACTCTGGAGAATCTCAGTTAGCGTACATTTGTGGTATAAGTGTTCTAATAGCAAAGCGACAACACACCAATCTGAATTCCACATGCAAGCTCCCTCCCCAAGTTTTATAATCACCATCAGTGGAGGGTAATGATTTCCATGTCTGTGCTCCTACTAAACTCTGCTGCTATAAGCATAAAATGCCTTTGAGCACCTAGTCCATGATAAGGCCAGTCACACTACAAAGTCATGTGTTGATCCTTGCGTTGTTCTATTCTTGAACAAATCCACATAAAAACTGTACACGGGACGTGGATCTGTAGGAGCACAAACCTTAATTACGTGGTATACACATCCTAAAAGATTGATCTAGTGGACGTTACAGAGGCATATTATACTTGGGGTAAGTTTTGAATGCAACAGTTTCCTTTGTGTACTCTTCAGTTTGATTATTGAATGTTGGAATTTAGAGCTTTGCCTTGAGAAAGCCGGTGGCATACAGGGGCTAGTGATGAAACACTTGTTGGCTAGATGACCTAAGTGGATTTGTTCAAGAATAAAAGAATGCAGGGATCAACAATTAGCTTAGTAGTGTGACTGGTCTTATCATCGACTGAGTGCTCAAGGGCGTTGTATATTGGTGAACTTGTTTGTTGAGGACTGTTGTGGTGGCCTCTCCTTCCTTCTACAGCCCCAAATTATTAATGTATCTGTTGTGTGTGGGGGGAGTGGCTTGGCCGTGAATTAAGATGGCAACACATTAACAGAGCTCCGCTCCATTAGAGATTTAACCCTGTAATCTGTCACTACATCCGGCGCCATCGGCAGTCCCCGAAAGCGGCAATGACTGAGGAGTGAAGAAGGTTGCGATTGTTCTGACCCCAGGCCTGAGATAAGCCCCCAAGCGATGAGGGAGGAGCCAAACAGCTGAGCGGAGCCCCTGTCCAAAGGCGGTGGAGCCGGGCTGAGACATGGCTGGGCCTAGAGGCTGTTTGGGCAGTGTTGGGACGAGTCACGTCAGACTCCCTGTGGCTTGACAGACCATGAAACGGTGTTGTATCCAGTCAGCGCCGGGTGAATAGTACTGCTGCAGCCCCGGTGGTGGAGAAAAGGGCCAAAGAGTACAACACTGGGTGACCACAGACCCTGCGGGCTGAGGCGGCCCCTGCAATGGAGTGAGTGGCTGCGGCGTCAGAAAGTGGACCCGGAGGCTGTGTGACCTGGAGAAGAAGTCGGTATCAGCAGCCCGATGTAAGTACTGAATCAGAACCGCCTCAGGCAAATGAGGGCTC
Organism: Calotriton arnoldi; assembly: GCA_963921515.1. Classification (NCBI taxonomy): domain Eukaryota; kingdom Metazoa; phylum Chordata; class Amphibia; order Caudata; family Salamandridae; genus Calotriton; species Calotriton arnoldi. Next base: position 956,535 of record CAWUFW010000965.1, read on the forward strand.
ATTGGCGGTCAACGAGGCCAGTGCCCGGACTACTGGCAGGCCTGGGGGACTCAGAGGGTGTAGCAGGAGAGTGGGCCAATGTGAATAAGTGCAGCTGCACCTGAAAACACCCTCTACACACATTGTTAAGGACAGCCTGGCTGCATTGTGAGGCGAACACAGCTGGGCCGCGGCCTGCTTGGGAGTTGGGAATTGGAGTGTTGGTGGGCAGGTAAGTGCGAGCGGCAAATGACCTTGCCGCAAGGGCGGAAAAAACAAAGTCATCAGCAAACCCGACAGCCTGCCCTTCCCCCGAGCTGGGCCGGTCTAGAAAATGAAACTGAGACCGGATTGAAAACTGAAACGCCCAGTACTGGAGCGGAGGGGTCGAGGAAGGACGGCGAGCCCTCCAGAGGAGGGAGGGTGTGGGCCCGGCTGTCACAGCTAGCCCCCCCTCCCTAACAGCGACACACAAACACAACAAGAGGCCCACAACAAAATAGAGACAGAAGAACAGCCATAAAACAGGTGAGGAGGCGAGGTCCGGGTACACTTACGTGGGCATCTAGCAACAAAATGGTGAAGCCGAAAAGTCCAGGAGTCCCTCAGACCAACAAAATGGATAACTATGTGATCCCTAAGACCCCCCTGGTGGTGGAAGGGGAAGCGGCAGAGATTCCCTCACTGGGCACGATCATGGCGGCAATACAGGATATTAAGGGCACGCTCGAGCCCAAGATAGACACTGTGACCATTGAGGTAAACTTGATCGGGGTAGATCTCCAAAAACTAAACTAAAAAGTCATGACGGCAGAGACCCAGATAGCCCAACTCCAGTCCACAATGAAACACCTTGAATCCCAAGTTCAAACCGTAACCCAACAAGCCATGGCCATGGCAGCCAAGCTCAAAGACCAAGAAGGGAGGTCGAGAAGAAATAACATCAGGGTGGTGGGGGTCCCGGAGGGGGCGGAGGGACCCAGTGTAGACCTCTTCCTGGAGGACTTCATACTGACCAAGCTGCAGGCGAAGAGACTGTCCAAGTTCTTTTCAATTGAGAGGGCACATCGAGCCCCGGTGCCATACCCCTGGCCAGGGGCTTCCCCACTGACAATAATTGCGAAAGTCTTCAATTACCGGGATCGTGATATGATGCTTCAGGCAGCCAGAGCGAAGGGAGATATACACTTTGAGAACACCTTGATCGTTTTCCCCCTGATTTTATGCTACAGGTGCAACGCCAGAGGAGGAGCTTTGAAACGGTAAAGAGGGAGCTCAGGGAGCAAGAAATCAAGTATATGATTCTTTTCCCGGTAAAGCTGCGAATAATAGCGGAGGGCAAGACATGGTATTTTACGTCCCAAGAGGAATCTTGGGAATGCTGGAGGGATGGAGTAAACTAACCGGAATGGAGGCAGAGGTCCAGGACATGGCCACGGAGAACTAAGAAGACCTGGGAGCAGTAGGAGCAGCAAGCGGTGGAGGAGGACCCAGAGACTGACCAAGGTGCAAAAGGGGGTGGTACGCAATAATGAACTGGGTGGTCCAGAAGGTAAGAGAAACCGGGGCCTGGGGTTGGAGCGGAGTGAGGGCAGCTGCCTGGGTGATAAGGACCGACAACGAGTTGGACACTGAACTTTAAGCGGAGACTCTGAATGCATTGTCGGGGTCCAGTTCAACCGTTCCAAAAGGAGAAACTTCAAACTGTGATTGTTCCATTAGGGGTTTGATACATTTGACATTCTTTCTTTCTTGATTACCTTGGCGTGGCCGAGGCACTCCCTATTGTAATTGTTGTATGCTATTGTTTGAGCGACAGGCGCTCTGCAGGTCGGGAAGTTGGGGAAGGCGCAACCTATTAAGCAGGATAGCACGGTGAAGGGAGTAGTTGGGTTAAGTTGTTTTGTTATGATGTTACTATTAGTATAGATTTGAGTGCTCAGGAAGGGAGTAGAGGGAACAGTCATCAAACAGTGAACAGGGAGTGCAGTAAAGGTAGGAAGGGACACAGAGATCCAAATGTGTCGAAAGCAAGGGAAAATCTTTCCTGTAGCTCTAGTGACCCCGCTAAAAGTGTGGTCCTGGAATGTCAACAGCCTTAATGGCAAGATAAAACGAACAGTGGTCATGCAATTTATTAAGAGTCACGCTCCAGATATTATTCTGCTACAGGAAACATATCTCCTTGGTAATCATTGTAAGGCACTGGACAGATTCGGTTACACCCTGGTAGCACATGCGGGTTACACAATGGGATCTGTGGGAGTGCTCTGCATGAGGACACTCCCCTTTATCCTTGGGAAGACATGGACTGATCCGTCCGGAAGGTTAGTGGCAGTGACTGCAAATGGGAGGGACGGTTTCTTAATTTATGTTCAGTTTACGTTCTGCCTGGGGTACAGGCCCCCACGCTGGATGTGCTGGGCGCATTGCTCCTTGAATTCCCAGAAAGCCAATTGATACTGGGGGGAGACATGAATGATATCATATCCATGGAGATTAATGTTTCGGGAGGGGCAGTGTCGGGAAGTTAGGTGGGTCCCCTGGGAGACTTCCTCCGGACCATTTTTCTGGATGACATATGGTGGCATCAAGCAATACAGCCACATGTCGGCAGCCCATGAGGTTTATCCTGACTAGATTATCTCGTTACACAGGCCCAGAGTTTGGGGGAATTTACAAAAGCCACACATATAGCACATGGGGTGTCCGACCACTCCCCAGTGGAGGTCACCCTTGAGGGCCCAAAAAGAGATTACACTCTACCCTCGAGGATAGACCCATGGTATCTTGGAGGCAACAAGTTTAAAGACGCCATGAGAAAGGGCACTGAGCAATTCTTCACTGAAAACATGGGATCCCTAGACACAAAAGTGACACTTTGGGAGGCATTTAAGGCAGAGATTAGGGGCCGAGCACAGGCACAGGCGGGAGCAATTAAAAAGGAGAAGCAGCTCCAATGCCAGACCCTAGAGTAGAGTATATTGAGTCTGGAGACCCGGGTGGCTGAGGGGGGAACGGGATCGCCAGAGGTGAGACACCAACTGAGACTGGCAAAAGGGAACTTCGCGAGTTATTACAAGACAGTGCCAGGGCACAGGTGTTGGCCACCCAGCACAGACTATATGAAATGGGAGATAAGGCCAATAAACTACTGGCATGAAAAGAGCGAGTGGTAGATGGGTCCCAGGGATAGTGGATAATGTAGGACAAAGATACGAAACCGGGAAAGAGATAGCAGAGGTGTTTGCCATGTACTATGAAACACTGTACACATCCTTCTCTGTGAAGTTGGAGCAGGATTGCAGAGACTTTTTACGTGATATAAATTTACCGCAACCATCCACAGAGGATAGGGAAATGCTGGTGGGGGAATTGCTGGTTGAGAAGATTAGTAAAGGACGCGCACCCTACAGTCCAGTAAGGCAGTGGTACCCAATAGCTTGCCCATAGAGTTAAGTGTATGTTGAACAAAACAGTGGACCATCTACTGGGTATGTTTATTGAGACTAAAGCGAAGGGTGCCCTTCCCCAAGACCAGAGGATGGCAATTATAGTTGTAATCCCGAAGGAGGGCAAGCCCCTATAGAATTGAGGGTCCTACACACCAATCTCCCTGCTCAACTATGAAGTCAAGGTCTTGACAAAGGCCTTATCCACGCGTCTGGGAAGGATGATCACCTCCCTTATACATCCAGACCTGTCCGGATTTATGCCACATAGGGCGACTAGGTTAAACTTGCGGAGATTGTTTGGGGTCCTCCATGTTGTGGAATCAAATTTTTCTGACCCCGTGGCCCTCCTGTCCTTGGACGCCATGATAACCTGTGATAGCATGGAGTGGGACTAACTCTTCACTGTGCCGTTTGGACTTCGGGCCTAATTTCATCAGGTGGATGAAACTTCTTTCCAGCAGCCATTGGCCAGGGTGAGGGTCAATGCTGCAGTGTCTTGGGTGTTCTTGCTCCAGAAGGGAATGAGGCAGGGATGCCCCTTATCCCTGATCTTATTTACCCTGGCCCTGGAGCCACTGGTGCTAGTGTGAGACAAGACCCCCTGATATGTGGAATCCCAATGGGAGAAGAATGGGACAAACGCATCTCCTTACATGCTGATGATATCCTACTGTGCGTTAGAAGACCGAGGCAGTCCATCGATAGAATATTGCAGATCTTCTGCATTTACGGGGACTACTCAGGATACTGCATTAACTGGGATAAATCTCTGCTGTTCCCGCTGGTGGGAGGTGTTCCCAACTTGACCTGCAGGTGTAGGGTACCGATTGAGACACAGGGCTTTAAGTACCTAGGGATCTATATGACAAGGGACCCCCAGAAGTTCTATCAGCATAACTTTGGATCCCAACTAGACAGACTCTTTGTGGATGCCAAACGCTGGCGGACCTTACCACTTACACTAATGGGCCGAGCAGCCATATTTAAGATGATGGCCCTCCCGCGTCTACTCTATGCTTTGCAAAATTCGCCCTATGTGATCCTACCACCCTTTTTTCGGAATGTGGAGGCAAAGCTATGATTCCTGCTGTGGAGCAGAGGTGCACCACGCATAGCTCTACACAAACTACAAAAAGTGGGTCTATGAGTGGGGACTGGTGTTGCCTGATATTAAGATCTACTGCTGGGCCTCCCAACTTGTAACGGTAAATGATTTGGGTATTTGGAGACCGAGCAGAGCCGGCATACAGAGTGGATAGAGTGGCCATGGGGGGCAAAGAGGTACCTCCCCCTATTGTACAATAAGAAAGGGACTAAGGGTCTACCAGCACAAACACACAGACAGTGGTGCTGGCATGGCGAGCAGCAATGAACCACCTGAGATGGGAGGGGAAATTAACAAAGATGACTCCACTCTGGGACAGCGATTTACTCAGCAGAGTGAGCGAGTTACGGAGCTTTGTTAACTGGGAATTCCTGTGCCTGGAGAACCTAGGTGACGTTTGGAGAGGGCAAGCATACATCACTTTTGCCACCCTACAACTTGAATATGATATGGGAAAGGGAGAGTGGCTGAAATATCGGCAGGTGGGCCATGCCCTTCGGGGCCACCTCCGCAAGGGGGAAGAACTAGAGGAAACGTCACCCTGAGAGGACCGATTGTTGACTGACCCATTTATTGAGAAAGCAATATCATTAATATATAAGAAAATATTGAATAACTCGCCAGACCCATTGAGACTACTGAGGACAGCATGGGAGGGTTATTTGGGCCCATTTGTTGAATAAGACTGGGTTGAAGCGATACAGAGCCCGAGAGACGTGGCGGTACGCTCAAGATTAGGTCTGATCTAGTTAAAGATTCTGCATCGTGGATATTATTCTAGGTCTGTGCTACATCACTTGGGACATGCTAGTGGCGCACTGTGTCATACAGGGTGTGGGCTAGAAGGGACCTTCTATCATCTGCTATGGGATTGCCCAGTGATACAATCATACTGGCTTAAAGTTGGGAGGATTATGGCCACAATGGAGGGGGCGGAGGTCCCTATCGACACCAAATTGTTCTTATTAATGATCCCTGGAGGGGAGGTTTGGCCAAGACACACAAGACTTTGGTTGACACTAGCCGCAGTAGTAGCAAAACCTAACATAGCAAAGAGTTGGGGAGCGACTGCCACCCCCGATGGTGGCAGAGTGGAAGACAGATTTGGACTGGTGCTGGTAAGTGGAACGCACGATATACCAGAGCAGGGGGTGCCCACGGAAATGGGAATAGATTTGGGGGTCCTGGCAAGCTTATCGGGATTGCAAGGATGGTAAAACAAAGTGATGGAACTGTTATTACTATGTGTTGATGACTCTGCCAATAATTGTTATAACACTTACTGTAAGTAGATTGTATGGATGGGAAATCAGTTGTTAATATTGTTTGGTGAGCACACGGCAATAAAAAGAATTTAAAAAAAATTGGATCTGTTGTGTTGATGAGGTTGTGAATTTGTGAGAGTTCTGCAGATGTACACCCAGCCAACTTGGCACCAACAGTGCACAGTGGGCCCATGAAGCGTACCCATTTCAAGGGTGACTACGCCAAACAATGTGGTTTGGAACTATGAGGGAGGACCCGGCTGACACCCTTGATCCATCTGAGTCCCACCCAGCAGTAAGTACCTCTTTATTTTAAATTTTAAGAAGTTGAAAACAGAATTTTTCAATTGGTAATATGTCAACATTTTAAAAAAGTGTAAAATGCAATAGAAACTCTCCTCATCACTTGCATACTTATTATAGATATTTAAATAAGAAAACACATTTCTAAATGTAGAAATTCTGAATAAATGCACCTTGCTTATATCTATATTCTCATATCAAGAATGTATGTCTGATTTTATTGCAGTTCCTGTTGCTCCACTTTCATTTTAGAATATTTTCACTTTGAATTCATGCCTATTTTGATACAGAGGACCTGATTCACAAAGGCCCTCCGCACTCGTGGTGGAGGCACCGCAGTCGTGGGGGAGTCTCGCACTTGGGGTGGAATCTCCGTAGTGAGAGATTCTGTCCCAAGTACTTGCACCACCCTTTGCCCCTTGCCATCGCTGCCAATAACAGTACCTACACAACTACAAACCATCACACTCTACAGGTTTGACAATACAGACTATTCAAGGCCTCCAAAGCTATAAGAATAGATCGGGTGGCAGATATTAGTTGTTTTTATGTATATTAGACTAATAAACATCTGCTATTACACAAACAGTGCTACCATGTAAGTGCTGGTGTTGACAATTAAATGCCGGTGCTGAGCACTGAAAACTACGCAACAAATTAAGCACTGCCAAAAAGTAATCTTAGAAAAAGCATCAGAGTGGAATTTGGAGTCTCTGCCAATGCTTCACAAGGTTCCCCACACAAAAAAAGCACAAGTTCTTTTTCCTCCCGGCGTTCATTGTTTTCAATGGACAAACAATGACGACTTACAAAGCCGCAAAATCCTAGCTCCCGCGGCAGCTACTGGGCTCTCCAGATTGCAGACTAACGTGGAGCAAAAGAGATAAGCGGATGCCCCACAGCTGCTTTTACTGGAAAATAGCAAATTAGCGGTACAATGATTAGCCATTCAGCAGCGCCGACCTGAGCAAGGGCACCATGTCTGAGACACTCCAGTCAACGCCAGATGGATTGCAGCTCAGCAACAGCGCCTTAATATGTGGCATATTATTAAAACTAAGCTGCAGGAAGAGGGAGCATCTCAATGTAACAGACACCCAACTGTTTCTCAATGTTTTTACAAGTGAAATGTGTGCAATTCTTATTATGTGTGTCAAGTGTGAAAGACAGGTGTCGTGGTCAAGTGTGAAAGACATTTGGATCTCAGATTGTGGAGTTCCTCAAAACCTCTGAGATCTTAAGTGTTGCGGTGGCAGGCGCGGGCACCTTGAGTCTTGAAGGAGGTTTGTACTCTTCTTTATTTCTTAGTCCCTGTGCTGTATATATTTGGCTTACCAATACAGGAGCTAGTCTCCTACACATGTGATGCAGCGGAAAACGTACCAAAAAAACACAATCTCCTCACTATTATAAAAACGATACTTATATACTTACTGTTAGAAATGGGGGTCTCTAGTTGGCAGAGGTAGGTACCTTTGTCCAAATAGGGATCCTTGCTTCTAGTCAGGGAAAAGGGGAAACACACTCCAGATTACCCCTGCTCACCCCCTTGGTAGCTTGGCACGAGCAGACAGGCTTATCCCAAAGGCAATGTGTAAAGTATTTGTACCAACACTCACAGTAACACAGTGATAACACCACAAATGGACACCACACCGGTTTAGAAAAAAAAACTATCTTTATATAAACTTGACAAGATCAAAACAACAAAAATCCAACATACCAGTATCAAGAAAAATGACTTTCAAAAGGTTTTAGCAACTGAGACCATAGAAAACTATGGTTACATGATTTCTTGCAAAGTACCTGTCGTTGTGACAAAATTCACCAAGCCAAATAGCCGCAGCGATGGGAATCGTCAAAAAAGAGATGCGTTAATTCCTGAGACCTTCGTGGATGCGATGCGACAGTTCCGCTGGACACAGGGGAGCGGTGCGTCGGTTCCGGTCTGTACGGGGAAGCAATGCATTGATTCTTAGACGACTCCAATCGGCGGGTGATGTGTCAGGGAAACCTTGCCACACAGGAACGATGCGTGGAAATCCGGGATGCGGTGGTGAACGATGCAGCAGCGTCGAGCGGCGCTGCGTCGGTGTCTTCAGCCGCGATCCCTCCATGCGTCGATTCTTGCAGCGGCGACAGGCGCTGCATCGGTTTCAGTAGCGGCGCGGCAGTGCGGGGAGATTCTTCTTGCACCACGGTGTTGCATCTGAAAAACTGTCGCAAGAAGAGCGATGTGTCGATTTTCTTGTTGTTGAGTTGCTTTCCAGCTCCCAGCAGCAGAAACAACCTCCAGAGGCCCCACACAGTCACAGGCACTCCTGGCAGGTCAGATCTCCCAGCACGGAAGTTCAGGGGAGCTGGGGGTGAAGTCTTTGTGTTCCTGAGACTTCAAAACAGGAGGCAAGTTCTACTCAAGCCCTTGGAGACTTTCCTCAAGCAGGGGACACAGCACACAGCAAAGTCCTTCTCCTTTCCTTGGCAGGAACAGCAACTGCAGGCCAACCCCAGACACACAGCAAGGGCAGTACTTCTCCTCAGTTTCTCTAGCTCTTCTCCTCTGCAAAGGTTCCTCTTGATTCCAGAAGTAGTCTAAAGTTCAGGGGTTTTAGGTCTAATACTTATACCCCAAAATGTCTTTGTCCTCTTTGTGCAGAGAAGCCCTGTGCCCAGTCAAAACCCATTCTGTCCTCTCTGTGGTGCAGCTTCCTGGCGGGAGGGTGAGACAGCATTGTGGAAAGCAGACCAGGCCCATTCAGGTGAAAGCTAATCTCCTCCCCCTACTCTAAATACAGCCCAGGTCTATTCAGCCTAGCCCTGACTCATCAGGCTCTCTGGAGCCACTGCTCCTCCCCAGCCCCTGACACTCCAAACCCAGACAGTCAATCCACATCCTAGCAGAGGCACACTGGATGGCTGAACAAGAAAATACCTACTTTCTAAAAGTGGTGTTTTCAAACACAGAATGTAAAAATCACCCTCACTAAAAGATGCATTTTAACATTCTGAGTTCAGGCATACTAAACTTTATTTTCCTACCTTAGTTCCCAGGGGCAGTTATGTTTATAAGATGTTATAAACAAACTCCCCATTCTGTCCTATAGGAACAGGTAGCCTTGCAATAGTGAAAAACGAAATTGGCAGTAATTCACTACCAGGACATGCCACACACATCAGGGCATGTCCTACCTTTCACAAGCACTGCACCCTGCCCACAGGGGTACCTTGGGCCTACCTTAGGGGTGACTGACATGTAAGAAAAGGGAATGTTAGGGCCTGGCAAGTGGGTGCACTTGCCAAGTCGACATGGCAGTTAACAACTGTGCATAGACACTGCAGTGGCAGGTCTGAGTTATCGTTTCAGAACTACTCATGTGGGTGGCACAACCAGTGCTGCAGGCCCACTAGTAGTATTTGATTTACCAGCCCCGGCACACTCAGTGCACTTTACTAGGGACTGACCAGTAAATCAAATATACCAATCAGGGAGAACCAATCATAATAGCAATTTACACAGGGAGCACATGCACTTTGACACTGATCAGCAGTGGCAAAGTGCCCAAAGCATCTAAGACAGCAAAACTAAATCCAGCCCAGCATCAAAAATACAGGAGATAGAGGCAAAATGTCAGGGGAAACCACGCCAAAGATGCCAAGTCTAACACATACCATCACCAGCTGGGCCCAAAAACTTACAATTTATCCACCATCCTAATTATCAGACCTTGCTCCACCAGTGGATCTTTTTGTTGAGCTAACAGGGACTTGGATATTTAGAGAACATGAGGCAATTTCCTTACGAGGACCTAGAATAAAGAAATTACCAAATACATGTTTAATTCATAACCTTTCTCAATGTCATCAAACCTCCTATCTTTAGTCAAGAAATGTTATGACCCAAAGAATTAGCACACACGAGAATGATTACTCATGGAAAATATTTATCTAAAGCCTCAATTTGATTGGCTAGAACATGAAATCTTATATCATAACAGTTTTACTAATAGACAATTCGTGCAAATAGCCACACATTACATAGCAGATTTAGTCATGAACATTTGCTGGTTGCCTAGAGCGAGAGAGAGAGAAACAATAGTAATTCGAGTTATAGTTACAATATGGTTGGGATATAGTCCGTCTTCGATAAGGATCTGCCCAAAGTCAGAAACTGCAGCACAGTGTACCACAGAGGGAGTCAGTTAACCCTTCAGCCGAAAGGTTAATTTCTGCACAAACTTTACCAGTCAGCAAAGTGCAGGTTCGGGTCAGTCAGGAAAGTTCAATTCAAAGGTTTGACATAGAGGGAATTCAGAGTTCAGACTGACAGCATGCCAGGCAAGGAAATGGAAAATGACAGCCAGCCCTATTCCTCCTCCAAAGGGGTAATTATACTTTCAAAAGTTCATGGTTTACACCCACAAAGTATCTTTTCCATCAGCCCATATGGTTTGCATTGGTTGCTCTCGATGGGCTGCTCATGGTGTGATCAATACCTCACTAAGAAATCCGGAAGCATTAAGTAATCCTTTTTGCAAATTCATTAAGCTCCAATTGCAATTTTAGTTCCATCCTTTCCACGGAAGTAAGAAACTTCCTTTTACTCACAGTCTGTCCGTTCCCAGGTGCTTTCTCTGGGTATGATATATTTCTGTCAAAAATGTTGCTAAAGCAAAAGTAATCCTATTGCTGTCAAGTACAGAAAAGAAACTTCACGAAGAGGTCTCACAGCGTCTTAAGTGACTACTTCCGCTTGATTTTACGTTTTGAGCTAGAAAGATAAAAGGTGTCTAAGGCCTATTTGAAATTTCTCTGAATCATTACCACATTATGATTATTATAAATCACAAATTAATAAATGCATTTCGACTTCTCTCAATTAATTTCAATCACTATTCTTCTTAAGCAGTTTCATGTCAATATATAGCACTAATAAAAAATCATTTGCATGCTTATCATTTTCGAGAACAAACATTTTCCAGAACAGATATTTACGTGTCACTCTGAAATTCACATTTTTATTCCATAACGTTAGAGAAGCTACAGTTTTGCATACTATTAATTATTAGCAAAGTAAGCCTTTTAATCATTTCAGGAACATTATTATACAAACATTATTTCATTTTAATACATTAGAAGTTAACGTTGCCACAATTTCCACATTAACTATGTTTTGTTTTCTCAACACACGTGTTGCGTTTTTACATTTTCATGTTTCGAAACACTTCTGCATACTTGTACGATTCAGTATAAAATCTCATGTTTTTCGACTTAGCCAGTTTACATGTTTCCATCAAGAAATAATTAGCATAAGTCTGTTTTGATAGCGAGAAATAATAGAGACAAACGTCATTTAACATTTATCCACTCCATCACATGCGTATCACCTAATGTCCCCCTTTCCTCTGTCCTTTGCCTTTGCCACTTCCTGGTCCCCAGTTATCACTCCCTTAGGGGTCGGTGTCTACTTTGAACGCTGACTTCATTGTGATTGGTGTGGCAGCCTTATGTCAACCTGCCACAACCATATCCTGGAACCATATCAATCTGGATGTCACCGCAGATATGGAATTGAGACTCTCATGATGCTCTTGTACAATAGACTTTCTCCCACCGACTGCAACTCCGTGGCACTGCTCATCTTCCTAATTATCTATGCCTTCTTTAACACCATCCCCCACTGCACTGTTTCTGCTATACTGTTGTAAGCTCCCAAACAAGACTCCATTTTGAGAATGTTAAGCTAGCCTGTCTGCCTTTGGCTAGCATGATATTATCATTTACAGAGCTCCTGAAAGCATCTGTTCACCTAAACAAGACTCTGGTAACACATAAGGTGACACAAGCCTGCTACAAGCTCTATGCTCTCTTCATTTCAAGGTCTGACGGTGGATGTGTAAAATAAACATCTAGTCCAAGTTATTGTATTTCATCATGCTGGTTCACACCAGTTATCTCTCTAATAAATGGAAAGTCCCCAGGTGTAGAGTAGGGTAAACGTCAGTGGTCAATCTTATATAAACCCCATGTGATGACCACTGAATAAAGAGAAGTCTTCAGCCCAGGATATCGCAAGAGGCCCTGCCAGACTGCTGCAGCATCCATTCTTATGAGTAGAGCCAATATAGAGAAGAAAGCAGCTGAGCCCAGCAGATGTGTGTTTTCCTTCCGAGGGAACACTCTCTCCCAACTGAAGTCTTTTAACCATAGCTGTTCCACTACAAACAGGAATGCAGTGTGCTGAATCCCAATAAGCTCTAGAGGCAAGTTAGGTACTTCCTGCTCTTGTGATGTAGTGCATAGAATTAGTCTTTAGGGTGTTAGGCTGCCAGGAACCTTAAACTCTTGTTAGAAATCTTCATACTATTCTTGCTGCTAGTAAAATGTATTAGTGCTGTCTTAATTTGATTATGTGTGGTTATTGCTCATGTACTAAGCAATAGGATGAGACTGTTGAAATAAACACTTTTAAACATATATAGTGCATTTTCTTAGTACAGTGCTTGTGCGTTCTGTTCTAAAAAATAAAATTGGGTTTGAATTACCACTGCATCCCTGACCTCTTTACGGGACTGTTAGTAACCCAGCAAGCATGGACACCGCACCAGCAAATATGCCCAGTGGAGTTGTGTGGTGCTTCCATAACCTGGACTTCTCTGCTCAGGGGCTGGTGCAAGCAACTCACTCCAGTAACCCATGGGAGGTAAAGCCAAACCTTGCAGACCCAGGCCAGAGCCCTAATTTACACAAAGACTGCACAAATCCAGAGGTAACAGGGGAGCACCACTGACAATTGTTTCAAGCCCTTTCATACAGATCATGAAAAACACACCAATATATATTTACTATTTTGAATTGCAAGCCGACTTAACTCAATAATATAGTGATCGTTTTTCACTGCCCAATTGACATATATATCTACATCATGAAATGATGTCTACAGGATGCCTTTATGAGGTATCTATACATCAATAGTTTAAAGAGGGTCCCCACCCTGTGACTCTTTTTTTTGTTCCCTGCTCCAGGACAGACTCCTCCTTGCCCTGGGGATATGGAGAAGGTGTTTGCCTATGTCCAATCTGTTTTGGGCACTATAAAACTCTAGAATGAGGTGGTTTGGTGCTCACTGCTGGGATGCCTCATTAATATGCATATGACAGCCACCAGTGATGCCACATATATATCAAATGGGTTTGGGATGGATTCCCTAGTTCTCCCAGGTCCATGGGAGGGTGTACTATTACTGTCCCCATCTCCTCCCTAGCCATGCCCATCAGCTCGAGCAACTTTTTTCTGTGGGTGAAAGGGAGCGAGGCAGGTAAGAAGGAGGTCAAAAGGAGCAGCGAAGCTCCTACCACCCTCTCACCACCCCTCCAATCCTGTAAAAAAAAACTGATTCAGTTTCAGACACTACTTTCATCTCCTAAGGTATGTCTTTTCCAACAGAAGCTTTGGGAGACAAGTGAGCTGTGTGTCTGTGCCCCAGCTGCTTGTGTTTTCTTTAGCCCAAGAAAAACGGTGTGTGGCTCCTTTCTGGGACACAGACACACAGTTTTGTGCGCCAATAAGAAGTTAGAGTGTGTTTTGCACCTTGCTGTTTGTTGATGATGATGATTTTTTCTTAATTAACTGTTTTGCATTTATATGTACATTAACATGTTACATACAAATCTATGTGTGTATTTTTCCATGCTTAGATTCACCGTAGCTAATTCAAGCCGCATTTTAAAATGGTTAACATCTGGTTAGCATTTTGTTCCATGTCAAGTGTCTTTATTTCAGGAGAGGCTTAACCAGCAATCTCAAAGGTGCATCTCTTGTTTGCTTTTCCCATGTGAAAATGTACCATTTAGAACGTGCAAATGAACACCTGCAGAGTACTGTTTGGACTAAATATATCTGAGTTGGTTGCAGATAACTGTTAGTTTGAAGGACGTTCAAAGTGAGTATAGTGTGCAGCAGCTTGTGAAAATTATTGAACTTAGTTATCAGTTTGTACCTTAACCTGATTGGTCTTTGAACTGGGATTCTTGTGCAGCGCAATGTTAGAATTGTGTGATTTAAATGAATGAAATATAGATGTATGTTCACGTGCCTTTTTCACTTCCTAGCTGGAGCTCCAGCGGTGGCTGGCACAGGTAAGCGCGGTGGGATTGGGGGCGGGGCAGGGTGGGAGGGGGTTAAGTCAACAAACGACAGAATAGGAATAATTAAACAAAGAAATAATACTTATTCCATTGTCTGTCGACTTCCCCCTGCTGCTCCGCGCCCCCTCACCGCGCTTACCTGTGCCAGCCGCCATTGATGAGCCCTTAGAGCAGGTGCTTTTCTGACGTTTTTACAACAGAATCCTTCTTTCCTGATTGATTAGGAAACTTTTGCCGACTTAGCATAGTAGAGTTTATGGGAGAACTGATCTTGCTTGCCTTTCCTTTTGAGGCAACTGCATAATAGTTTGTCTTTGTTTATGACTTTGAATTGCTTTGAATTCATATTGATTATTGCCTTAATGCATTGATTATTGATTTACAACTAATTCGTTGATTTGAATTTATAATTTGGACAATCCTTTAATAAACCTTCATGGTTTTGAAACTTAATCACTCTCTGTCTTTCTTGTGGTGCGTAATGTTCTTCACATTATTAAAATGTATAGAATGTTGATGTTCGGAATTGAAGATTTATCAGGCAGTCCTTAATGAACCTGAATTTGAAGCAGGCTTTGCACTAAGCAAAGCCCTCCATCACTGTTGCCCCATCTCAATACTTTAGGGCCCCTGAGGTATAGAGTCAGATCACTCCAGCCTCCGTAGACTGAAGGGAGTGCAGGCAGGTTCCTCCATGTTTTAATTTAACTAAGGGGAATATTTCAGCAGCGCAAGGCAACACTAAGGAATTTTCTACCACAGCCCAACTCTAAAGCAAGCAGTTGCGCTTTGAATTTCACGATGCCATTGGTGATCCACGTTCCCAGGTCCTCCGCCTGAGCAGAGGAATGTAGTACATGAGCTGCTCTTTTAGTTTGAGCTATATCATTCCGGATTTCACAGATCTGCATGAGGTTTTGATTTAGCTGCTCTGGATGGTGGGATCTAGCCAGTAGCACCACCTTTCAGGGTCCGCCTGACCTCCAGCGTAGTTCTGTTTCCTTTCTTGTCATATGTGCTCTCCTTTTCTAGAGTATCCTCCTGCAGGACACACTCCCATCACCCTTTCTCTGCAGCAGATTTAGCAAGTACTTCCATCAGGGCCAGGTCCAAGTCCATTGCAAAGCTCCTAAATTATGAGGCGCTTGGGCTGATGACTTCACAAGTCACATACTTCTCTGAGGGATGAGTATATTAAACCCCTCTCTCTAGCAGGCAGTTCGTCCTTTCTCCAGACAGTCTCCTCACCGGGGGTCTTGCCCATGTTGTCCAGACGATAACGGAACAGGCCATCAATGATCCTGGCTCTGGAGCTAAAGTAATTAACATTCACCCTGCAGTTTGGAACCTGGGACTTGTCGATGAAAACACTGGCCCAATGATCTGTATTTCCATCTAGTTTGTATCTTCATTTTGCAGACATAGATATGGATTCCAGAGCTGCATCTCTCAAGGTTGTTTCATGTATTTATTGACATATTTTTATTAACACCAGACTGGTCAGCCTAAAGGTTTTTATCACTCAAAGTTCTGCAGCAAAAGAGAGCGGAACTTCATGTTTTCTAACAAAGGAACTTGAAGCAAAGCCACCAACTAGAGCGAGATGACTTCTCACTTAGCTACTACACAAAACTGCTGGTAGTAACACTGCCTCTAATAAATGAAGCAGGAAGGGGTATGAACAGTCCCTACATCTCATCTGTCTCCCCATGTCCTTATACTGGAGGATGGATCATTTCAAAAGATGTGAAGATTGTCCTAAAATATATGTCTTTGTCTGGCTGACTCACTTCGTCCTCCATCTTGTGTATCTTCTACTCAGAGAGATTCCAAAATGGATTCTTGTCTCCATACAGTAAATCAATAAACATACATTCGCTGTTCACCATATTCAGCACACAAGATGTGCACTATATGTACACTCTCCATATATGTCTCCTCCAATCCATCTAGAGACTATTACCCACGCTGTCCACAGACGCCTTATGTTGAAAGGCGGAGACTCAGGTTGCAGTTCATAATCCTAATCTAACCGAGTTTGCAGCGTGTTAGACTCCACTAGGGAGAATAACTACACAGCAGAGGTCTAAATACCAGAGGTCAGAAAGTGAACAACTTGGTGCTTTCATGGGTTAAAACCTGTTGTCATAACAATGTGTATATTTAAGTGCTGCTTCTTTAGGGCTTGCGTGGAGAGATTGTTTCCACTGTCTCTCAACTCCTTTCTCTCACATGGGGAAGAAGGGCCTGATACTTGTCTCTACCCTACCCCTACTAGAGAAAAAGTGAGCACTGAATGTAACATGAACATGCCAGCACCGCTGTCCATGTAACTTCTGTAACTACTGTAGTGACCCTGCGCATGTCCAGTATACCAGCCTGCAAACACAGAATTTGGAGACCTCTGCTGGTTTAGAAATTCTACGTTTCTCTGAGAATGCTGTATGTGCCCCACGAGAGAGGGGGTGGGGCTCATAAGGAGCCTGTAGAAAGAAACAACATTACAGTGAGCAGCATCATATGTGGCCTTTCATGGCAATCATGGAGGGCGTACCCACAAACCTGAGTCACAAGTGTCAAAAAACCACTTGTGAAAAAAACATGAGTTGCTGGACTTAAAGGTTGAGCTACGATTGCTTCAAACAATTAACTTGTTACAATCAAATTGTTTTGATGTAATAGAGGAATCAATATATTCATACTTTACAATATCTTTTCACTCAATTTTACATACTTTTCTCTCGAAACGTAAGAATGTGCATCCTACGCGGTGGACCTCGGAACCACATGGGCATAGCTTGCCTTCAAAGGGTGGCAAAACTGATCCCCTACTAGCTTCATTTCAAGCACCGCCCTCTAATCTCAACTTGTTCCCTCCTGTGGCCAGGGAAATTCTTACTTCACTGGCTGCCAGGGTCACCATTCAGCTTTGCCTGCTTGCCTTCACCAGGACAGAGTATTGGGAGCGATGCCTCATTGATTGTGCCATTCTCCACAGCAATTGAGCATGTCAGGAGACAATCTCTCCTCCCATCAAAGGCCGAACATTTCTTGGATGTGAGCCAGTGCACTAGGGAGGGACTACCAGTGCTTGAATGTATCCTTCAGCATGGTCAGCAGAGGAAGAGACCCAGAGTGGCTTACTGGGCAGACAGAGGGCATCTTCTTAAGGCCTGATTACCCACTCGACATCTCCAGGAAACTACACAAAGGGGACATGTTCTCTCTTAGGTGAGTGTGGCAGGCATTCTTCAGAGCAGTCCACCTTCCATGGGTATTGTATTACTGCATGGAAATCACTTTATGAGACAGGAGGGCGCATAGAACTGTGCATAAAATAAATCAGGTCCCGTTTAGCATTCTGTTCTGTAGGTGTGCAATCCTAGATCATACTGGGGAAGACTAGACCCTCAAGAAATGTCATGGTGATAATTGCTACTGCACATCCATCCTGGAATCAAGTAGCCTAATGTTTTTCCTAGACAGTGTGTTCTCCTGTAGATGCAGCCATGTAAACCAGCCCTTCAGCATGCTGTGGGTAATTCAGAGACTATAAGATTTTTCAAATGATATTCTTCTATGGCAAGTGGAGCACAGAGGGATGTCCTTACACCGTTACAATCCAGGTAGTGGTCATACACCCACCGAGCCATCTTCTGGACTGCTGTGTTTACCCTGAGCATTATATGAATGGTTGCCTCATTTCAGATCCTTTTGCTCAATTCTGCATTTCCCTTCACCCTCCCATGCTACATGGCTTAGTTAGAAATCTTATGTATCCACCTCTGATTGCTTACCTGCCCTCAAACAAGCCATCTCTCCAGGCCTTTAGCCCAGGATTCTGCATTATTTACCAGTAAAGGAGTGTGGCCCTTTCACCATTTCAGCCTCTCAAGACACCACTACCTTTTCCAATAGTCCCAGCAGGCTTAGAAATGTGGGTTGGGTGGGCTGTCTTGTAGTGTTGTGAAATGTTGGCCCTTAGTCCCCCTATTCATAGTTATTGATTGTTTCCTGATAACCATCTATTTCTCACAAGGTTTGCAAATGAAGCACATATATATTAATTATTCGTGATTTCCAGTAGAATAGAGTTCTATTCCATTCAGTATTGTCAGAAATGTGTCCATTTCTCTTGTTACAGATTTCCCACCAGTTCTTTTTTTTAATATATTTGCCCCACTGATTTTCTGACAAGGGGTAGGTAAAACTCAGTTTCTTTTCAATTCATAATACACATAATTCTCACAATAATGTGTTTTACATGTACTGTGTTTGGTGGTCATCTGTGTGAAAAAAAAGGTATGTACTCATGTACCAAGCCATGCAAGATACCATCTACATGTATTCTCCATACAATTTTCAGACTATGACTGTGAATGCTATTAGATCAACAGATGCATGTGCGGCACACAAACAGTTTCACAGTTCCTGCAACACATTTTCTGCCTCTACCAAGCTTCCCCATGAGCAAAAATTATGCTGAGGGCATAAGCAATAGAAAAGCAGAATGTACACAAAATATGGGGATGACAATATTAAGGAGTGATGCAAGATTGCCACGCTTCTAAACCTGGACAGTGGAGAACTCTGTTCAAACTCACAAGGAGAAGCATTTGATCACCACTGTACGTTCTTACCTGCAACTTGGGGTGCCTACGCCTCACTGCGTCAGCCATGCCCAGCGAGGAGAGAAACTGAAAATCTTCGTTTTACCAGTCCGCTTTTTCAACAAGTGCTAAGACACCACTATGTAAGTAATACCCCACTCATCTAAAATAATTCTGATAATGTTGCCACTTGTTGGCCCTGATCAGGGCTTTATGTGGTATGCAAAAGGTGGAGTGTCTGCAAAAGGAAAGTGGCCTCTGTAATTAAGGGTGTGAGTTAAACATGTAAAATAAATGTCTATGATTTCCATAGTATGCCACCCGACCAGTTTTTTGGTTCCTCTCTGAGCTTTCTGTTATTGCAATCAGATATATAACACAACAACTGACATGCACCTAAAGCAAACCAGGTCTATTGGCTTTGTCAATTCTTGTTAGCTGCAGCAGATAAATGAGTGACAACAATGATTTTGTTGTAAACAATTCATGTTGAAAATATTTTAATTCTGAAATTATGAGACTGTGAATTAAACATTACTAAGGCCGTGGAAGTGACAGTGGTCTTCAGGGCGTCTCAATCAATTTTCACAATTCCATATGGAATGCATGACCTTTCATAGCCGGACTGGCCGTATCAGGCACCAGGCGTTTTTCCCAGCGGCCAGAAGGGTGGGGGTAGTTTTTTGACTCGTGGGTGTCGGTTTTGTTACCGGGGGCTGGATTTGCAGCAGTGCTGCAATATCGGCCTCCTGTAACTAAAGCGAGAGCGGTGCAGCGGTCTATGACACAAATATCCCCCAAAAGGGCCCCCGAGCCGGAGCTTCTCAGTAGCTCCCCCACCACCTCTGGGGCGCCGGTCAAGCTGAATTGTCAGGACTGGTTTCTGTTCCCAGTCCAGCCCGCCATGTGACCTTTCCTCTGTGCTCTCCACACAGCGACCAAGCATTGGATGACCATGTATTCTGAACACCCTTTTTTTTTTGTAAAACATATGTTTATTGGCATTTCATAAAACAAACAGTGTGAGGATCACAATAATCAACATATCCAGATACTGACATGCAATGCACAGTGGTACCAGTTAGCCAGAGAGAGGCGATGGTGTAAACACTTCTATACCTGTCCGCTATAGAAAAGTTGCTATTGAGCCGTACCGTTCCATGAAAAGACCCAGGTACAGTATGATACATATATGTGATCGAGCACCAGTGCGTCGTGATCTGCTTACATTCGGACCCTCCAACCGGGAAGGCACTCCTTGGAAAGAATATAATCTAACCTACCGAACCTAAAAAGAAAACCCCCCCCTATTCCCTCACCCTCCCCCCTCCCTCTCATAACATGGTGGTTGGTGGTGACACTGTGTACGAGCGGTATGTGGTCGGCTGGGCTAAGATGTAGTATGTTAAAACTGGAACAGGTGCATGTCTCTAATCGATGGGGGGCACATCGCTGAGGGCAGGCCCTTCGTAAGGAAAGTAACTAAGGGACCCCATTTGTATTCGAAGTTCTTGTATTCGTCACGGAATATGTCCGCCATCCATTCCAAGCAGAGGAGTTTCCATAGTCGTGAGTGCCAGATAGAGAGAGACGCGGCTGTTCTCTTCTTCCAGGCGGCAGCGATGGTTATCTTTGCCGTGCCTATGCAAGTCCACATAATAGCTTTATCGTCCCTGGTCTGGTGCTCAAGGGCGTGGTCCCGGAGTCCTAGAAGGACTCCCTCCATATTTGTCGGTATGGGGTATCCCAGTATAGTTTTAATTTGAGCCAGGATTTCCTCCCAAAAGGGACGAATGGTGGGACAGTCCCACCAAATATTTTGGAAGTCCCCCAGCATCCCACAGCCCCTCCAACAGCGGTCAGTCGTGTTCGGGAAAATTCGTTTGAGTTTGGAGGGAACTAAGTACCAGTCCATTAGGGTTTTTAAGTGTGCTTCTCTAAGTTCGAGGGAGTGATTGAACTTTGATATGTCGGACCATAGTGCCGTCCATTCTCTATCCTGGATATCGCGCTGCAGTATCCCCTCCCACATGGACATGTAATGCGGTTGGGCGGAGTGGGTGCTGGAGAGCAGGTAATTATAGAGAAAGGAGATTATGCCTCTCATGGAGCCCACTGTTCTAACATATTTCTCGAATCCCGTTTTCTCTCTTGTGGCGTGTTCGTGTACTTGAGGGGTGAGTGCCCAGTGCTGGAGTTGGAGATAATGATAATGTTCCTCTGGTCTAAGATGGAAGTCCCTTCTGAAACTATCAAAAGTGAGGAAATCATGGTTGTGGAACAGGTGATCGAGCATGAGGCAGCCTCCCTCCCTCCAGGCATCGAATGGTCCCTCATGAAGAGCTGGCGGAAAGGCCGGGTTAAAGTGGATCGGGGTGTATGGGGAGGGGAACGTAGTCCATCCCTCGCTCCCCGCCACAGAGTCCCAAACCCTCAGCACAGTGCGGGTGGGGGTGCTAATGTACGCGTTCGCGGGGCGATCTTTCTTGGCTTTCCAAATTAACTCCCAGATTGTCCTTCCCGCTACTCCTCTATCCATATGGAGCCAGTGTTTCCCTGATTCCTTTTTAAACCATTCTGTCACTATTCGCAGTTGTGAAGCTTTGTAATATAGCCCAATGTCCGGTAGTCCCACTCCTCCCCTAGCTCTAGGGCGCCGCAGGATGTTAAAGGATAAGCGAGCCCACCCCCGTTGCCATATGAACTGTGTGAGTAACGATTTAATTTTGGGTAGAAAGGTGGCCTCAAGCTCGATAGGTAAGGCTTGAAATAGATATAATAGTTTGGGCAGCAATGTCATCTTGATGGCATGAATGCGGCCAAGCCAGGAGATGAATAGCGGCTTCCATCGCTGGAGATCTTTTTCAATTTGGCGAATGGCCGCCGGAAAGTTGGCTTTATATAACCCCTCCACCCAAGGGGTTAATTGAATTCCCAAGTACTGGAGAGATTGGCTAGTCCACCGCAAGGGAGTTTGAGTCTGGAGGTGTTGGGCTTCATCGTCCGGTAACGTAAGGTTAAGAACATAAGATTTGTCCAAGTTGGCCTTAAAGCCGGCTACCACCTCGAACTTGGCTAGCTCAATTTCCAATGCTGGAAGGGAACGAGCCGGATCTGCAAGTGAGAGGAGTACGTAATCCGCAAACAGCGAGATTTTATGGTCCTCTCCACCGAAGTGAATCCCCTTTATCGCCAGATTGTTTCTAATGGACATAGCAAAGGGCTCGATACTTAAGGCAAAAAGCAGGGGCGATAGAGGGCACCCCTGCTGTGTGCCCCTCGAAAGAGAGAAGGGAGCCGACGTTACTCCATTAACTTGTACCCTCGAGCGGGGATGGGCGTAATTGGCCTGGATCATGCGAATGAATTTGTCAGCAAAGCCAAAAGATTTAAGGACGCGGAAGAGAAATGCCCAGTCCACCCGATCGAAGGCCTTCTCGGCGTCAAGGCCTACCAAGACCGCTGGTATATCCTTTTTGGTGGCTTTTTCGATGAGGTGTATTGCGCGCCTGATGTTATCATGTGTTTGTCACCCTGGTATGAATCCCGATTGGTCGGGATGGACTAAGTCAGGCATTAAGTCCTGAATCCGACTTGCTAGGATGGTGGAATAGAGCTTGGCATCTAGGTTGAGGAGCGCTATAGGTCGGTACGAGGCACATAATTGTGCATTCTTCCCAGGTTTTGGAATAACCGTAATGACTGGATCGGCCATCGAGGGGGTCACCTCTCCCAGCTCAGCCATCTGATTGAAAAGGCTTGTGAGATGGGGAGTAAGGTCGGCTGCAAAAGTTTTATAAAAGTGGGCCGTGAGACCGTCCGGCCCCGGGGCTTTGTGTAATTTAAGTGCTGCAATGGACTCGCCAACCTCCTCCTTGGTTATCGGGGCCATGAGTTGATCGTTTACGGCTTGTGAAATGCGAGGGAACCGCAGGGCCCATAGATAGTCGTCCTGCAAGGACGAATCTTTAGGTTCCGCAGTGTACAGTGATTCATAAAAGGAGCGGAAGAGGGCAGCCTTATCCCGATCCTTTTGGATCGATTCCCCGTCCCTACCACGAAGGTTTCCAATATATTCCCTCTCTCTCTTCTCCCGGAGTTGCCGCGCCAGGTGCCGGCCTATTTTATTCCCCTGTGTAAAAGAGGTATGGCGGAGTTTTAAAAGGGTGTATTCTGCCCTATTGTTGTAGATGGCCTTTAACTTGCCTCGTAAAGCTGTAAGGGGGCGTAGCGTAGCTCTAGAGGGGTTATTTTTGTGTGCTAATTCCGCCTGCTCCAATTCCTTCTCCAGGTCCTCCCTTTCCCGCGCCCATTGTTTATTGAGTGTGGAGTTAAGCTCAATACATTTCCCCCGCAGAACCGCTTTAAAAGCATCCCAGTTAATGCTCGGGGAGATGTCTTCAGGTCTATTGTTGGTGAAGAATTCTGTGATTGCTTCTCGGAGCTCAGTTCGGAGTACCCTGTCACGCGTCAGGGAGACTGGAAAATACCATTTAGGAGTCGTAGTGGGAGCTGCACCCCAATGTAAGCCTATGGCTAACGGGCAATGATCTGAGAGGGAGAGGGGAAAGATCTTAGCGTCCTGGAGAGTGCCCACTAGTCTTTGGCTAATAAAAATATAGTCCAATCGGGAATATGTGTGGTGGACATGGGAGTAGAATGTATAATCCCTGGTCTGTGGATGTTGTGTCCGCCATGCATCTCTAAGCCCTAGATCGAGTATTCTCTGTTGTAAGTCTGCCGTGAAGGAGCCCGTGTCTGCCCTGTCTGGTTGAGTGCTATCGAGATCTGGTTGCCATGTGAGATTGAAATCACCCATCAGAATTATTGGGCCCTCCACAAAACGGTCAATTTTATCTAGTAAAAGTTTGAGAAAGCCTGTTTGGCCCATGTTTGGTGCGTATGTAGCGACAAAGGTGCATAATGTGCCTCTCAAGGAACCCTTCACCAAGATCATCCTTCCTTCCCTGTCCGATTGGACGTCTAGAGGTTGAAACTTTGTTGAGGAGTGAAAGAGAAGCGCCACCCCCTGGTGTTTAGTAAGTGCTGATGCTCGATAGATAAGGGGATATTGTTTGTGCTTAAGCCTCATTTCGTCCGCCCTCTTAAGGTGAGTCTCTTGGAGTGCCACAATGTCCAAGTGGTGATCCGTGAGGTATTTCCATACCCTCTGCCGTTTCTGAGGCGGGTTAAGGCCCTTAACATTCCACGAGGCAATCATGATTACCATCTTGTCAATGGGGATTCACCTCCCTCTCCCACGCCCGCCCATCCGATCCTCCCCTGCCCGTCCATCAAGAACATCTGCCCCACAAATGCCACAATAGACCCGTGACTGCTCCAGCCGTCCCACCTTCTCTGAGTGTATAGTGCCCCCACCAGGAACCCATCCCCCAACCACCGTCCTCCCTCCCCCAGAAACTCCCTCCCCAAAAACAAAAAAACAAAAAGCAACAAAACCCTCCACCCCAACTGTACGAACAGTAACATGCGTCGGATTGACGAACAATCTCTGATCGTGAGTGTAACCAGCTGTTCAGACGTGTTGGCGGATGGCGTGGCCATTGTCCCCATCCGCGCCCATCTCGGGACATCCAAAGAATCGGAGATCGCCACCTGTAATAGCTCCGTGTAGTCGGGCAACGCCTTTCTGACCGCAATTCTGAGTATATCGATAGGCTGTCTTAAGTTCTAATTCTCCCATTTGAGCCTGAGTATCCGAGGCAGGGAGGCTCAATACTCCGTAGTCCCTGCAGATTCCCAGCGTATCTTCACTAGATCGCTGCATCACTTGTGGTTTCCCCTGGAGCTCGTGGACCATTGTGTCTGCGAGAGGTCGGATCGCTTAGGGCCCTGTGTTTTACTTGGGGAGAGTTCTAGATCGCTTACAGGGAGACCCAACAGGTCCAAACCATCTTTCAAATCTGTAATGTGGTGTTGCTTGTTATTATACTCGAAGCTGAGACCAAACGGGTATGTCCATCTGTACCTAACTTTCTTCTCTGGCAGGTTGGAGGTAATGGGCCGGAATTGTTGTCTCCTCGCTAAGGTTGTGGGCGCCAGATCTTGGTAGAGGCTACATGTGTGGTCCTGAAAGGAGACCGCATTGTGCTTCCTGGCTGCTAACAGGACTGTCTCTTTCACCTTATAGGAGTGAAATTTCACCAGAATGTCTCTTGTGCGTTTCTGTCTTCCCGTTGGTGGTCCTCCAACTTGATGGGCTCTTTCCACCTTGATCTTCAATGTTTGGGGACTCAGAATCTCTGCAAACAGGCCCATGAGAAAGGCTTCGAGATCGTGGCCTTCCGCCCCCTCTTCCAGGTCCCGGATCCGTAGGTTGTCCCGCCGGGCCCTGTTCTCTAGGTCTTCCGTTTTCAGTTGGGTCTGGAGGAGTTGGTCCTGTGGCGTGCACTTTGTCCTGCATTTCGGAAGTCCGTTTATCGACTTCCTGGGCCTGTGTCTCTAGCTCTACCACTCTGACGCCTACGGAGTCCACATCTTGCTGGAGGGTGGCCATTCTTTCGTTAAGGTCTGACTTCAGTTGATCTATGGAGGCCTTAATGTCCTGGCCCAGTTCTTTTCGGAGTTCCATTCTGAAATCTCGCAGGGAGGACATGAGGTCATCCTTTGTGAGTGCCATGGCGTCGATAGTATCGTCTCGGTCTAGAGACACTTGCTTGTCCACCGGGGGAAAAAATTGGGAGACTTTAGGTGTCGCTTTAGGCAGCGTCTTCTTTGGCGGCATAGAGGCAGGCCCAGTGATCTCTCCGTAGCCACCTTACGGCAGCGCTCCCGCCGCCTTCTCTAAGCTCTGCAGGTGTCAGCGACACTGGTCATCGGGATTCCCTCGTGGGGCTTCATTTCCTCACTTCCCCCAGGGCACTGCGCTCCTTCCGCGTATGCGGCAATCGACTAATAGGTAGGCTGAGGTCTGTGTGTCAGCGCAGCGGGGTTCCCCCCTAACTTCTCGCCTGCCGGTGACCCGCAGCGCTGTACTATAGTCTGCCACCTTCTTCCACCAAGGTCGGTTCCTCCCCTGCGCTCTTACTGCGACATCAATATAGGTCAGGGCCCAGCAGGAAACTTCACGTCCTCCCAGTGCACCATGTGGATTGGAGGAGATAGTGCTTCACTCAGGCGTCACTCTACTTCCCACCTCATCTGCTCTCAGCTTGCCATCTCGTGGAGTCGATCGAAGGTGTACTGCCGCTCGCCACCACCACGGCGTCCCAAAGCACCCAGGCTCCGTCCCACAACTGAATATCTTCCACGTGGCGCGCCACCACCGTGGAGGTGTAGCGGGTGTCAGTATAGAGTGCGAGGCCTTTTCACTGTAATCCCCCGTTTACTCCACCATCTTAGGGTCAGGCATGGATAGAATGGCGCCCGGGAGTCGGCCGACCCCCTATTGCGGCTCGCCCAGGGCGGGTAAGTCAAGTCTGGTCTCTTCGCTGACGGCGCTCTCCTACCCTCCGCTTATACGAAGGCCCCCATGTACCTTATGGTAGCCGCGGAGTCCCACACAGCGTCGGCACCGGGAGTCAGACGGTATGTCCGTCGTAGTTCTGTGCTGTAGCAAGATCAGCTGCGGCGTCTACCCCGGGTTGCAGTCTGGGCAGGGAGTGGGGCCCTTAGATCGTCCTGCCTCTGTGGTCGCCTCCGCGTCAGGCCAGATCCTCTGCAGTTTGTTGCGCGGTCGGCGCCATTTTAGGAGGCTCCGCAGCCGCACCTTCGAGGCTCCGTTTTGTATGTCTACGGGGCTCTTGTTG
The DNA here is from genome assembly GCA_963921515.1 of Calotriton arnoldi. Taxonomy (NCBI): domain Eukaryota; kingdom Metazoa; phylum Chordata; class Amphibia; order Caudata; family Salamandridae; genus Calotriton; species Calotriton arnoldi. The sequence goes on from CAWUFW010000965.1 coordinate 983,165, forward strand.
CCTTATCTTGCAGGCTCCACATGCACCAGCCTCAGATCATCGGATCAGTGCTCTTGGCGATCTCGGCGATGCCGTATTGCAGTCTGTACGGTCCCGAGACTTAAGCGCGGACCGGGAGCCGAGACGGATTATGTCCGTTCGGCCATCTTGCCCGGCCACGCCCCCCTGAACACCCTTTTTGACCCACAGGCAGGCATTGTGAGAAACGTGCACTGACTTCAGAATCTGCTCTAGATCTCTCATTTGCGGCCTGTTATAAACACCTGGAGGCGATTCAGTTCAAAGTATTCAATATGTAAGACACTGGCGTAGCAAGGGGGCGGCACGAGTTTTAGGGGCGGCGGCCGCAAAAATCATCGCCAGCACCCCCCCCCTCAGCGCGGCGGCAAAAGACAGGGACCGCCACAGGCGGCAGAGTGCCTAGCTACGCCACTGATGTAAGAGTAATATGCTACATGGAAAAAAGAGAAGCCCTACATCCTGGAAATAGCTAACACCCATAGGGGATGCAACATAAAGTAAAACATGAGAAATATAAACAGGAACTAAATCATTAATAACATCAAACCCTGTGCACACGCATAAAATAATTATAATACAGAAGGTAGGAAATGAAGACAAAGTGTTCTTGCTTCAAGTGTAGGTTTAATGTTGTGTTGCTTCACAAGCCAGCCAACACGTGTTTCGTCTTTGGGTGTTAACCCTAGACTTCTTCAGGGCTCAAAATTACTTAATCACTCTTTGGACCTTCCAGCTGGTGATAATTCCGACCCAGCAGGTCCTAATATTCACAGTAGTATATGGACTCTCTTTTCACACTCGATTCAATCTCTTATACAGGAATAGTATTCTGGTTCTATTGTCGTTATTATGATTTTTTTGATCCTCAATTGTATTTGTCCAAATAACGCGCTCATGCGTCTCCTTGGGATAGGCAGAAAGTAACGTGGCACCATCCGCCACAAATAACTAGGCCGAGTCTACGAGCCTCTCGCGGCTGGGACGGGTGCACGTGGCTCCTGGAGAGAAAGGGACCGTAAGGGAGCTCCAGCGCCGGCAGCGGATCCACACTAGCCCACGTGCACCCGTCCCAGCCGCGAGAGGCTCGTAGACTCGGCCTAGTTATTTGTGGCGGTAGGTGCCACGTTACTTCTGCCTATCCCAAGGAGACGCATGAGCGCGTTATTTGGACAAATACAATTGAGGATCAAAAAAATCATAATAGCGACAATAGAACCAGTATACTATTCCTGTATAAGAGATTGAATCGACAGTGAAAGAGAGTCCATATACTACTGTGAATATTAGGACCTGCTGGGTCGGAATTATCACCAGCTGGAAGGTCCAAAGAGTGATTAAGTAATTTTGAGCCTGAAGAAGTCTAGGGTTAACACCCAAAGACGAAACACGTGTTGGCTGGCTTGTGAAGCAACACAACATTAAACCTACACTTGAAGCAAACACTTTGTCTTCATTTCCTACCTTCTGTATATTATTTTATGCGTGTGCACTAGGAGTTTGATGTTATTTACTTAGACAGACTTGTGTCTGTAATTGAGGGCTTAGGGGTTTTCCCTCACCTGTTGCACCGCATAGATATCTCTTCGTTTTACTTCTACGATATTGGGCAAGCGCCAATCCACACCCTGTGATAACTAATACCCCCCTTTCGCTTTCAGGAACTAAATCATTGACATGGGATTACCTTAACGTTTTTTTACATTAATTGTTCAGAAATTGATCGGTGTTAATTGCCAGTTAAGTTTAGTATATGAATACAGAGCCCGACAGGGACCCATTTCACTAGTCAATTTTATTAAGTACCGGGTCTGAGACCTTGAAGCACCCGGGCCACTGAAAGCCTTGGCGATGATTATGAGTTAGATGGAGGACTCTGCCCTGGTGGGATACTGCTACGTCTGAAAATAAGTGACTACACGTTTCCGCAGCTGGATTTTCCAGAGTGGCAACATTTGTCTCGCTCTAAAATTCCAAGAAATTGGAAATTCCATATGAAATTCCCTTTGTAAATTCGGGTCTGCACAGTTTATCTCCCATTTTGTTGGGTTTAACTTGTAATAGATAGATAGTTATGTGTGAGGGCATGCTGGCCCAGAAGTACCAGCCGCCCAGTATTTCTGCACGTATAGCCCACAATCAGCCCCCTTTTATGGAGCACTTGGTTATTGTGGTTCAGTTTTTCTGCAGAGAGAGTAAAAACACGGGTTTTTTAAACACTTTCTTAGGTCAAGCGCGGCATGATACGCTTGTAGGCGCTGCCTCTGGGCCTCCTTTAAAAGCTGTATAAATTCACCCTGGTTTGCGAGAACTGTGATATTCTTCTGTTTATTGGATCGCTTTTCGGTGACAAGAGGCCCTTTGGAAGGCTGCATTCAGTCTAATGGCCTATTGTAAATGTTCTGAGTTCCAGAACGGGTGACAGCCCGTGAAGGATCGCCCCTGGACGCCGTTCCCGTTCATTATCTCGCTCTGTAAGGATGTGAAAACAATCTCACCCAGCCATGAGGAAGGTGTAGATTGGAGTTCATTGTGGGCGAATCATGTAGCAAAATGAGCCGGCGCATCCTGAGAATCCAGAGGAATTAATGTGCTTCGGGGCGAAAGCGAGGATACATCATGTTTTTGTTCTGGCTTACCAAGGCTCCTCACTAATCCATTAATGAAATGCCGGTGAAGGCGGCCATGTTGTGGTTGGTGATAGCGCTGCTGCAGAGCAGAGAGGAAAGGTGTGCTGCTGAGCAGGCGGAGCGCCCCAATCGTGGGCCAGCTGAGGATGAGCAGTTTAAAGCATTTTTTTTCTTTTAATCCTTAATTTGAATCGTTTTTGAAGTAGTAATGGAATTTGAACAGGGCACTAGTGTCATGTTCTGCCACTGAATGCTGATCTCCTGGGCCGCCATTAGAATGGATACAGGGGCCATGGAAGGACACATCTGGCTCCTCGGCTGCACAGTCCATTGCATAAAGTGCTTCTGCTCTTTAGCACTATGTTCCCCCTCGTCAGTTAATATTTGTTCAAGTGCTCCTGCTGTTTCCATAACTGCGGAGCATCGGTGGAGGGAGGGGCTGTTTTGGGGTATGACACCACCAAAATAAATGCATTCTGGACTTGGTAGCAGGATTTGGGGACCCTGAGTCGGGTCTGCTATCTCTGCAACGGTTTTTCTCATCCTGAGCCAAGAATGAAAGACAGAACAATGATCATTGATGTAAATGGGAAAGAGAGAGAGAGACAGAGATACCTATCTGGTGGCTAAATTTTAAAATGTGAAACCAAATGGCCTGGAATCAACACAGGATCCTGGAATCAATACCTGCTTTCCTGCTTGTCAAAACTGTGTGATCCTGGGCAAATATGTTATTTAATAGAGCATCGTTTTTCCTTAATATCAAAAATAAACGCTCTTTTAAATACGTGAGTGCAGGGTGTGCACTGTACAAGCACCTCTCATGTTTCATTTAATAAACTATAACATTCCTCCATCTATAATAAGATTCTAGGCCACATTTTGGGTTTACATGACTACTGACTTGCCTCTTAGTTTACTAATGGCATTGTCGTTGGGTCGGTGAGCCATGAATTTTTTTAAAAACTGTCACATTTAATACATGTTTATCTATGCAGTGATATAATCTGATGTACTAAGGTGAAACGCTTCTGCATGTTAAAGAAATACACTCTTTTCCAATGTTAAAGCAATTGTATCATAAGTTTACATCATGTTTGTTGAACAATATACATGGCAAACTTTTATTGGCTCTGCTTGTGGACAGACTGTTAGAGCAAAGCCAGATTCATGACTTGGCTCACTCCATTAAATAACATGCTCGCCCGCCACTATTTATGATTCATGCTTAGTACATGGCATAGTCAGTCATTTGATAAAATGATTTGTGAAAGGCGAGGACCTGAAAAATGGAGCCCTGCCCACATGCACCGATTTAACAGCTTTACCATCAAGGCTTCTCATAGCAGAGAGGAAGAAGAGTGCGTGCAGTGAAAATGCATTTAAAGTAAGTGATTGCAGGGCAGGGACTCCAGGCTGTTGTGTTGCCCGTGGCTGTAGCCAAGTGTTCCCAGGGAGAACGGGCAGGGCGTAGCTTCAGTCAGGGCATTTGGGGTGTGACACTCCTCGAATGCTTTTTTTGTTTGGTAGTTGGGTCTGGGGGCCCGGAGTCTGATCTGCTATGTCTCGTTGGGTTTTTCATGTCATTCTCATTGCAGTAAGATGTTTTAAATTGTTGATTTTTTTGATCGCGATCTTAAATATAGGACCGGTTTACCAAAAAAGTTGTAAATCTGCACCCATAGAATGGGTGTAAATGTATTACTTTTGGAATTCACAAATATTAGCAGTAGTAGGCTTGGCAAGCAGCACCAGTTTTAAATTTCCAGGCATACTGTTTTCCCAAAAGGAAACAACCCAGCGTTTTTTTGCCCACTATAACACTCTAAACAGAAGCCCACCTAATTCAAATTAGTACAGACCTTTTCCCTCAAGGAAACATTCAAAACCTTGGTCATCCCCCCCCCCCCAACCCCATCCTGCAGCCCACTGATTTTTTAGTCAGGAAATTGAGATTCACACCACCCGAATCTCACTGACTAATCAATCAATCAATCACAGAATTTGTAGAGCGCACTACTTACCCGCGAGGGTCTCAAGGCGCTGGGGAGAGGGAAGGGGGGGGGATGCTGCTACTGGTCGAACAGCCAGGTCTTGAGTAGCCTCCTGAAGGTCAGCAGGTCTTGGGTCTGTCGTAGGCTTAGTGGAAGGGTGTTCCAGGTCTTGGCGGCGAGGTGTGAGAAGGATCTGCCGCCGGTGGTTGTTCTTCGAATGCGAGGGACGGTGGCGAGGGAGAGGTCGGCGGAGCGGAGCTGGCGGTTGGGGACGTAGAAGAAGAGTCGTCTGTTGAGGTAGGCTGGGCCAGTTTTGTGGAGTGCCTTGTGTGCGTGGATGAGGAGTTTGAAGGTGATCCTCCTGTTGACGGGGAGCCAGTGCAGGTTCCTCAAGTGGGGGGTGATGTGGCTGTGGCGTGGTACGTCGAGGATCAGTCGTGCGGAGGCGTTTTGTATGCGTTGCAGTCGCTTGATGAGCTTGGCCGGGGCTCCCGCGTAGAGGGCGTTCCCATAGTCCAGTCTGCTACTGACGAGGGCCTGGGTGACTGTTCTTCTTGTGTCTGTCGGGATCCACCTGTAGATCTTGCGAAGCATGCGGAGGGTGTTGAAGCAGGAGGAGGAGACTGCGTTGACTTGCTTGGCCATGGAGAGCGTTGAGTCGAGGATGACTCCCAGGTTGCGTGCGTGGTCGGTGGGTGCCGGGGCTGCTCCCAGCGTCGTTGGCCACCAGGAGTCGTCCCAGGCTGAGGGGTTGGAGCCCAGGATGAGGACCTCCGTTTTGTCCGTGTTCAGCTTTAGTCGGCTGATCTTCATCCAATCGGCGGCGGCCTTCATTCCTTCGTGGAGATTGGCTTTGGCGGCGAGGGGGTCCTTGGTGAGGGAGAGGATCAGTTGAGTGTCGTCGGCGTAGGAGATAATGTTGAGGTCGTGTTGTCTGGCGATGCGTGCGAGCGGGGCCATGTAGATGTTGAACAGTGTTGGGCTGAGGGACGATCCCTGGGGTACGCCGCAGATGATCTCGGAGGCTTCGGATCGGAAAGGTGGGAGGCGGACTCTCTGGGTTCTGCCGTCGAGGACGGAGGTGGTCCATTCCAGGGCCTTGTCTCGGATCCCTGCGTCGTGGAGGCGTGCGCGTAGAGTGCAGTGGCAGACAGTGTCGAAGGCGGCGGAGCGGTCCAGCAGGATGAAGGCTGCGGTCTCACCATTGTCCAGCAGGATCCTGATGTCGTCGGTGGCGGCGATGAGGGCAGTCTCAGTGCTGTGGTTGCTGCGGAACCCCGATTGGGATGGGTCCAGGATGCTGTTTTCTTCGAGGTATCGTGTTAGCTGTTTGTTGACGATCTTCTCGATGACCTTGGCTGGGAACGGAAGCAGAGAGATGGGCCGGAAGTTCTTGAGGTCTCTCGGGTCCGCCTTGGGTTTTTGAGTAGGGCGTTGATCTCTGCGTGTTTCCAGCTCTCTGGGAAGGTCGCGGTCTCGAAGGAGAGATTGATGATGTTGCACAGGTGGGGTGCGATGGAGCTGCTGGCTTTGTTGAAGATGTGGTGCGGGAAAGGGTCTGACGGGGAGCCGGAGTGTATTGTGCTCATGGTCTTGATGGTGTCCTCGATGTTCACGCTGGTCCAGGCTGGCAGGGGGTCGTTGTCGATGGTGTGTGGCGGGTCTGGTGCATCGATCTTAGTTGGGGCTGTCAGGGTGTTGAAGCTGTCGTGGATGTCGGCGATCTTGCGGTGAAAGAAGGTGGCGAGGGAATCGCACAGGGGTTGCGACGGCGGGATGTCGTTGGTGTTGGAGCTGGGATTGGAGAGTTCCTTCACGATGTTGAAAAGCTCCTTGCTGTTGTGTGCGTTGTTGTCGAGGCGGTCTTTGAAGGAGATTCTCTTGGCGGACCTGATGAGGTGGTGGTGGTTACAGATGGCGTCTTTGTGGGCTGTGTGGCTGTCCGGTGTCTTATCACTGTGCCATTTCTTCTCTAGTTTCCGGCAGGTACGCTTGGAAGCTAGGAGTTCCGAGGTGAACCAGCTGGCTCTTTTGGTGGTGTCGCTGTAGGTGAGCTTTTCAGCGGGGCGAGGGTGTTGGCACAGTCGTCCATCCATCGTCTGAGGTTGGAGGCAGCGTCGTCGGTGTTGGATGGGTCGGAGGGAGGGCTGAGAGCGAGGGTTGCCCGGAGTTGGTCTTCGGTGACTTTGCTCCAGCAGCGGCGTGGGATCTGTTGGGTGCGGTGGTGTGTGGTGGGTTTCTGGAAGGTGAAATGGATGCAGCGGTGGTCGGTCCAGAGGAGTTCCGTGGTGTGGCTGAAGGAGACGTGGGAGCTTGAGGAGAAGATGGGGTCAAGCGTGTGGCCGGCGGAGTGGGTCGGTGTTGTGACGAGCTGGCTCAGGCCGAGGTTGGCGAGGCTGTCGATCAGGGTGGTGGAGTTGCTGTCGTTGTTGTTCTCCAGGGGAAAGTTCAGGTCTCCGAGGAGGATGTAGTCGGTAGAGGTCAGGGCGTGCGTGCTGATGAAGTCGGCGATGGAGTCGCTGAACTGGGGTCGGGGCCCAGGGGGTCTGTAGACAAGGGTGCCTCTAAGGGTGGTGTTGGGGTCCGTGTGGATCTGGAAGTGCATGTGTTTCGGCGGTGCTGAGAGTGTCGTCGGTGCTGGTCAAGACCCTGATGGTGTTCTTGTGGACGATGGCGATTCCTCCTCCTACTGCGTTGATGCGGTCTCTGCGGGTGATCTTATAGCCATCTGGGATGGCTATGGCGATGTCGGGGGCGGAGGAGTCGTTCATCCAGGTCTCTGTCAGGAAGGCGACGTCTGGTGATGATGTGTCGAGCAGGTCCCAGAGCTCGACGGCGTGTTTGCGTGCGGAGCGGGTGTTCAGTAGGATGCACCGGAGGTGGTTGAGGTCCTTCTTGGCGGGTGCCTCGGTGGCTCTGAGGCTGGTGTAGCTGCAGTTCCGGCAGGTGAAGGGACCATGGGTGCGTTTCGGGGCGGCCTTGAAGCAGTTGTGCGTCCGTCCGGGGTTGAGAGCGTGGAGTGTGGTGGCATCGTATCGGCGTTGGTCCTCGAGGCTGGTGCGGGGGGCACGCGGCCCAGGGGTTCTGGCGCAGGGCGCGGTCTAGTCGCGGACGGGCGCAGACGGGCTTGCCTTAGGCGCGCCTTTGGCGCGCCAGCGGCGCGGCCGCGCAGCGGCCGCCATATATGGGGAGGTGGGAGAGAGGAGCAGCTGGGAGGCAGGGGCAGCGAATGGGCAGTCAGGGGGGCGGGGCCGCAGGGGACGCAGCGGCGGGAATGGAGAGAGGCAGCGAGGGGCACAGAAGGCAAAAAGGAGCGAGAAAACACAAGAAATACGGGCACAGTACAAATGGGGCAGCGGGGGCACAGAAGGCAAAAAGGAGCGAGAAAACACAAGAAATACGGGCACAGTACAAATGGGGCAGCGGGGGCACAGAAGGCAAAAAGGAGCGAGAAAACACAAGAAATACGGGCACAGTACAAATGGGGCAGCGGGGGCACAGAAGGTAAAAAGGAGCGAGAAAATACAAGAAATACGGGCACAGTACAAATGGGGCAGCGGGGGCACAGAAGGCAAAAAGGAGCGAGAAAACACAAGAAATACGGGCACAGTACAAATGGGGCAGCGGGGGCACAGAAGGCAAAAAGGAGCGAGAAAACACAAGAAATACGGGCACAGTACAAATGGGGCAGCGGGGGCACAGAAGGCAAAAAGGAGCGAGAAAACACAAGAAATACGGGCACAGTACAAATGGGGCAGCGGGGGCACAGAAGGCAAAAAGGAGCGAGAAAACACAAGAAATAAAGGGCACAGTACAAATGGGGCAGCGGGGCACAGAAGGCAAAAAGGAGCGAGAAAACACAAGAAATACGGGCACAGTACAAATGGGGCAGCGGGGGCACAGAAGGCAAAAAGGAGCGAGAAAACACAAGAAATACGGGCACAGTACAAATGGGGCAGCGGGGGCACAGAAGGCAAAAAGGAGCGAGAAAACACAAGAAATACGGGCACAGTACAAATGGGGCAGCGGGGGCACAGAAGGCAAAAGGAGCGAGAAAACACAAGAAATACGGGCACAGTACAAATGGGGCAGCGGGGGCACAGAAGGCAAAAAGGAGCGAGAAAACACAAGAAATACGGGCACAGTACAAATGGGGCAGCGGGGGCATAGAAGGCAAAAAGGAGCGAGAAAACACAAGAAATACGGGCACAGTACAAATGGGGCAGCGGGGGCACAGAAGGCAAAAGGAGCGAGAAAACACAAGAAATACGGGCACAGTACAAATGGGGCAGCGGGGGCACAGAAGGCAAAAGGAGCGAGAAAACACAAGAAATACGGGCACAGTACAAATGGGGCAGCGGGGGCACAGAAGGCAAAAAGGAGCGAGAAAACACAAGAAATACGGGCACAGTACAAATGGGGCAGCGGGGGCATAGAAGGCAAAAAGGAGCGAGAAAACACAAGAAATACGGGCACAGTACAAATGGGGCAGCGGGGGCACAGAAGGCAAAAGGAGCGAGAAAACACAAGAAATACGGGCACAGTACAAATGGGGCAGCGGGGGCACAGAAGGCAAAAAGGAGCGAGAAAACACAAGAAATACGGGCACAGTACAAATGGGGCAGCGGGGGCACAGAAGGCAAAAAGGAGCGAGAAAACACAAGAAATACGGGCACAGTACAAATGGGGCAGCGGGGGCACAGAAGGCAAAAAGGAGCGAGAAAACACAAGAAATACGGGCACAGTACAAATGGGGCAGCGGGGGCACAGAAGGCAAAAAGGAGCGAGAAAACACAAGAAATACGGGCACAGTACAAATGGGGCAGCGGGGGCACAGAAGGCAAAAAGGAGCGAGAAAACACAAGAAATACGGGCACAGTACAAATGGGGCAGCGGGGGCACAGAAGGCAAAAAGGAGCGAGAAAACACAAGAAATACGGGCACAGTACAAATGGGGCAGCGGGGGCACAGAAGGCAAAAAGGAGCGAGAAAACACAAGAAATACGGGCACAGTACAAATGGGGCAGCGGGGGCACAGAAGGCAAAAAGGAGCGAGAAAACACAAGAAATACGGGCACAGTACAAATGGGGCAGCGGGGGCACAGAAGGCAAAAAGGACAGAGAAAACACAAGAAATGCGGGCACCGAGGCCACAGGCGGAGGGGCGAGCTTACCAGCAGCAGCGGGCGGACAGCACAGGCGGAGCTGTGTGGTGGGGGAGCGACCTACCTGGCATGCCCCTGGCATGCCCCTGTGTGCCAAGTCTACATTTATTCAGCACTCATCGCCCCTGCTCTGTTATTGGTCCTGATCACTAATGCCCCTACCCTCTAAGGATGTTCCTTTAGCACAACGTCAACAAAAATCCAAGCCATTCAGTAACTAATTCTAAATGTAGTATTTGTAAAGTGACACTTCTATAGAGCACAATTTGCTGTATTGTGTATGATTATATAAATCTAATCCAATACCATCTAATTGAGGGGAAATGGAGAAAAGCACTACGGTCTCACAGAAAATAAATATCCATATATATATATGAAATTCACTGAAAAAAACATAGGTTTCAGGGATATTATAGTTAGTAATTAGCATTTAAAAAACCTTAGAAATTCACTGAAAAAACCATAGGTTTCAGGGACGTTATAGTTAGAAATTAGCATTTAAAAACCTTAGAAATTCACTGAAAAAAACCACAGGTTTCAGGGACGTTATAGTTAGTTGGCATTTCACTCGTATAAAACCAGAGAAATTCGGCCGTTATAGTTAGTTGAGCTAACTATAACTCGTGCCCCCGCAATGCAATGCTGATGACATCACATATTACATCACTCATGACATGGTCAGTGACATATGTCAAAAATGTCTTCCTGCTGTTCTCGATGCAGTGAAAGAACCAAGCGGCACCACAGGGCTCAATTCATAATTTATTTTACCATTCGTGCAGTACTTAGAGGGGTAGTCTACGTGTTTCAGCGTTAGCCTTCCACAGGACCTATATATATATATATATATATATATATATATATATATATATATATATATATATATATATATATATATATATATATATCTCAATGGCAGTAATAATCCAATTCAAAAATGGGAAATGAGAGGCAATACAAGCTGCTAGCAGGTAAATACAGTTTAGTGTACAAGTTTGAAAAGTAATAAGTAGGTTTATTCGTTGCAGTCTTTCTGTGCCTTTATTTCACATATGCTCGGTTTGCATAATATAGCCAGTCACAGCCAACGCGTTTCGCCCAAACATGGGCTTCTTCAGGGCAAAGGTAATGTTGCTAAAGTCTTGCCAAAGTAAAAGGGATCTGTGATCCAAAATCAGCGTGGCACGTTCGTTTCAGAACAGGAAGTTTCAACAGAACGGTCTCTAGGCCAAGGGAACGCCTGTACGTCCGTAAGAGGGAAATCCTAGGCCAGTAGAAGGGTAATATGCCCAGGTATACCCGTCTAGACGGTCTCCATCTTGCTACGAATTGGGCGTTTGCTGGACACGGTTTTCACAGACGCGACACGGCGATTCACTCAAATCCTCCAATCACATTGGATATACCTGGGCATATTACCCTTCTACTGGCCTAGGATTTGGGCAAAACACGTTGGCTGTGACTGTCTATATGATGCAAACCGAGCATATGTGAAATACTGCACGAATGGTAAAATAAATTATGAATTGAGCCCTGTGGTGCCGCTTGGTTCTTTCACTGCATCGAGAACAGCAGGAAGAAATCTTTGACATATGTCTGCTAGCAGCTTGTATTGCCTCTCATTTCCCGTTTTTGCATGTTCTTATTTGTGGTCAAGTGGCAGCTGACCATTTGAGGCGGGCAATATTGATCAATACATGACTCAACTAGGCAGTGCAGTTTCCTATAACCCGGCTGCTTTCTCAGTTGTTAATAACATATTGGTTATGGCAGTGGCAGCCATGCAACATCTCTCACACCAAAAACTGCGGAGCACTCAGCGGTGTCTGGATTCTATTTTATTTGGCAGACGCGTTTCAGCTTAACAGCCTTTATCAGTGCCGGTAGAGAGTATTTTGGCTGTCGACACGAGGTCGTCATTACTTGAATGGATGGACACTTGGTTACTAAACCAGCTCCTACAGACACGTACCTGTGTCCTTGAAAGGACGGCAGGGCGAGGAACTGAGATTTTATTTTTGCCACAATTGGTGATGTCAAGGTATTTAAATTAGCTGCACGTTCTCGTATGTATACTTAATACTGAACATTACTAAAATGTGTTTTACGAGTGTGCAGCAAAATCTGACTTACAGACAAGAATAATGACACACTATGTAATGGCGGACTGAAAAGAGACTGATTTGGGAGTCCGTCTTTACTCACCATACTTTGCCTGTCCAATGATAAGTGAGGACGGGATTGTTCAAATTGTGGCTAAAGTGAATTGGATTATGACTGGCATTGATAAAGGCTGTTAAGCTGAAACGCGTCTGCCAAATAAAATAGAATCCAGACACCGCTGAGTGCTCCGCAGTTTTTGGTGTGAGAGATGTTGCATGGCTGCCACTGCCATAACGGAGGCACCCGCCCACAAGAGTTCGGCAGTACATAGTGGCACTCTGTTGCTTTTCTTGTTCCTCTCACACACAGGCACAGACCACAAAATCAGTGCAGGTAATCTGTTTCATATATATATAATATATATGTATCTATCTATCTATCTATCTATATATTACCATTGCATGGTGTACGGAGGTCCATGAGTCATGAGACGCAGAGTCTCAAGTGAGTTAGACTGCCTCCTACATTCCTCAACAATAACAATAAATAGCATATCAAACCCAGAGCATCTGAAATATGGATTATGCTATGGCATTTTTCATGTACATGTACATGTTTTTTTTTTAAAAGGTATAAACTTGTGGTGGTACTGTCACAGCTGCTAGAAGATATCTTTTGTTTTCTTAGCCTTTCTGCATGAATCTTTCCAAAATAATTACATCCACTTTGGGTCCTTCATGGAAAATTTCGTGACCATCTGTCAAGCTGGGGCCAAGAAAAGTAATGGTCCCAAAACTGCAAATTCCCATTTGAATTCCTATAGGAGTCTGTTTTTATCCAGACAGAAAAAAACAACTGAAGTGAATTACACCAGATTTCGCAAGAAGGTTGTATTTTACAAAAGAAATGTACTTTTTTTGGAATTGGTCTGAATCAGTTTAGCAGTGTTCGTGATTGAACATGAAGAGGTTACATTATAGAGCTATCTGGAGCATTAATTTGCAGAGGATCCTCATTCACAGTACTACAGACCTCTGCAGCTCCATAATTAAAATAATACTTCAATCTGATAGGCCAAGGTTGGTTTTTCTTCTGTTGGTTATTTAGATACCCAGGAGCCAAATATATTCATCGTACTGGAATGATCTAATTGGCTTGCTGCAAAATTGAGAAAAAATGCGACTACCATGTTTCGGTCATTGTGTCATGAGAAAGGGTACGTAAAATGACAGGATAAGTATACACTGAGACCTAGACCAATGTCGGGGCCCTAAAAGGATGCTGCAATATCAGGGTAAGCTTCATGGGTCCATATTTGCCTATTGTAGGAATTGCGGCAAAGCAACTGGAATCTAGTATAGGTCCTTGAAGCTTGCCTGATGCCTGACCCTTCAGTGTCTGGACCTTCCCCCACTGCATGGCTGTCACTCCCTCGCTGGCCCTCTGGCCATGTGCAGCAGGGGTTGCCTGCCCATAGAGGGTGGGGTGCAAGGCCTGGTCATGGGCCACGCCCTGCGGCCTACCTCCGCTGTACATGGATGCAGGCCTTGTATAATCTGGGTGCATAGTCAAAGGCTGTTAGCAATGAGGGTCATTGAAGGCCCATGGAAGGTGGAGTACAGGGCTTGGCCAGAAGCCAGGTCCTACATCCCACCCCTAGTGTGCATGGCCATAGGACATGCGCAGCATGGGTCAAACTCTTGTGGAGGGTGAGGGGCGGGGCTTGGTGATAAGCCAAGCCATGTGGCCTTCCCCTATTGTGTACGGGAAAAGGCCATGTGCAGAAAGGGTCAGATGCTTGCAGGAGGTGTGGTCATTGCAGCCCACCCTGAGCCATGCATAGCAGGTGCAAGCCAATTGTGGAGGGTGGGATATAGGCCCTGCCCCCACACCTGTCTTGCATGGACAAAGGTAGTGTACAGCTGGGGACAGATGTATATGGAGGGTGGGGCCAGAGACCAAGACCATTGACACAGCAGGGGTTACCCACCTGCTTGCAGAGGGTGGGCTTCAGGGTTTGGCCAGCAGGTAGGCCCTGCAGCCCATTCTTCTCCCTGCACAGTGGGGGTTGGATGCCTGTGGACCTTGGAGCAAAACCCACCCTTGCTGTGCACGGCAAAAGGCCATGCACAGTTGGGGTCAGGTGTCCATAGAGAGTGGGGAGCAGAGGAGTTTGGCCACCAGCAGCAGTTTAGTGACAGCGTCTGGGTACACAAAAACCTGGTACAGATAAGTGCAGGATCTTACCATAGATTATGATTTAAAAACAACCCCTGCTTCACATGGCCAGGCTGGCAGCCAATGCCCACTGTGAACGGTATGCACAGCTATGGTTGGGTACCTCCTGGCGGATTCGGTGAAGCACCTGGCCATAAGCCAGGGCATGCAGCTCAGTTGACCGCACTCTTGCTAACTGGCAAAGCATTCACAGACATGGTGATCCAATGACCCCCAATAGAAAACCACCTGGGCGATGGCAGCAAATCGTATTAGGTTTCACTATGTAACCTATGTCATGTACACTGATGAAGGAGGTAGGATTGAGATCCACTATGAGCCAGTGTTTTGTGAATCAACCTATGGGTCATTTAGCAAAATATCATTTTATTTGCCAAAAATTGGAGCCCATATTTCAAACCCTTTTTGCAAACCAAAATTATTACTTCTGAACGCATGTGCATGGTAACATACAGTTAGGGAGAGACATTTATTTTTCTATTTTAAAACCAATAAAGGAGGCTCTTAAAAGAACCCTTATTTTTAACTTTTTCGAAAATGTTCTGTAACTTTTCATTTTTTGGTCATTTTACTAAAAATAACTGAAAAACAGGGTGTTTGAATTTGAGAATTTGATAAGAGAAATAAAAAAAACTCAATTTTTACAAGTGTTCTGATGAGATACCAGTTAGTGCTTCTGAGCAGTGGCCCACTACACTCTGAGAAAAATACCTTTATTGCAGCCCTCACAAAAGATTCCAGGTCGCAGAAAGCACGAATCACAGTCATACTGCTGGGCTACAAGGACAACCAGTGAAAGTGTATTTCCAGGAGCCATCACGTGTTGAAGGACAGTGCCAGATGTAGATGCCCCTTGCTCTTCCTGCCTTCTCCTTTTTGCAGCATTGAAATGGCCGGAATGCTATAAACTGAAAGGCTGATGCGACCCTGAAGCACCAAAGGAGTTCTTTTTCCCCATCCCTCTGTTGAATTCTTTGCACATATTTTGCACATATTTTTGCAAGTGACTTTCTTGGCAGAGACCTTCTTCTTGCCAGGTAGAATTTGCAAAAACTTCTAAAGTATGGATTTGGCAGAGCTTCTGCACTCCTACTCCACCTCTTCAGGTTCTTGAGGTTCAGGGCGGTCTCCTCCTGATTTCATTTTCCAAAGTATTTTTGGTCTAATACCCAAAAGAAGATGCAAATGCAAAAAAAACATAGCACAAGGTGTGAACAAAGTGATATCCAGATCCATAATGCCGGAAATGTGACTGGAACTACTAAAAATTGCATGAATACAGCTACACCAACCATTCAGGTGTGGTTTTACTGGGAGTCATTGGTACAGCAGTACCATTTTTGTATACTGCGTACTGCAACTCCTAGGAATGCAGGCATAAATATCAAAATCTACAACATTTCTTACTTATTGGAGACTGCTAGGAAACCCCTAGGTTCAAATTTGAAAAAAGCACCCCTTCATAATAAAATTAACTTTAGTTAAAACTTCTTGATCCCACAGGTGCTTTTCTTTAGGTACAGTGTTACCAGGAAAAGTTAATAAAGACCTTTCAAGAGTCATGCAACACTTTCATTGTCTCTAAGGGTACCGCTGAACATAAAAAAATAAATTAAAAAAAAGCAGGCATCTGAGTTGCTGCTCAGATATTCTACTCAAAAGATAACGCTACAGCCTTCAGAAAAAAGCCCAAAGAATTTCCTGAACACAATTATGCAGTGCTATTTTGCAGGGAGATTGCTATCCAGATAATCAACCCCATCATAACCTGAGGACAAACTGCAGAGCAGCAGCCATCTCTCACTCTATCCACAGGCCCTGCCCATGCAGGAACATTAAAGAGTGATAATGTGATAGTGCTGCTATCAATAATAACAGCAGCACCTTCTTCTAGGCCCAAAATGGAATTTGTGGTCTAGAAATTCTTTAATTTTTTTTTAGTTGGGCAAAAAAAAAAATGCAATCAGGTGCTGCAAAGGCGCTAAGCTGGGCAGTATTCCATGGGAACACATGGCTTGAGAAGCACCTGTGGGCTATGCACCCAAACCAGATGGCTCTGGTAGACATGCATAGAGGTCTTCAGGAAGCTGAAACAGTTGATATTGCACCACATGAAGTACAGTGGCAGCAAGAAGAGGAAGATGACAAGATCATCCAGTATTTTGCAACATACTGCAAACAATGTCTCCAAATCATTGCTTTCGGAGAGACACATCTAATAACGTTTTCAAAAGCAATGCAGGACCATCTCAAAAAACCTCAAAGACTTGTACAAAAAAACATACAAAATAAAAAAAATCATTATCTAAAACATTCAAAAATAAAATATTTAAAAAGTTGAACATTACAGTAGTTCATATTTGTTAAAAACAATAAAATAAAAAATGTTTCAAGCAAAAAAGGTTACAACAATATTTAAAAAAACCTTTTAAAACAGCACAACGCATATGCAAAGCCCTGCATCCAAACTCCTTTGCATACAACTTGATATTGTGTGAGTGGGGTTCAGGTTGGATGTGCGAAGAGGGTTGTGATTACCCACCTGAAGAAGATTTACACATGCTAAATTTCATTTCAAAACCTAACTGTAACGTATTTTTAATCTTTGTTTTTTTCGGTGGATGTTGCAGTGCACTTTGGAGCTCTATGCCCATTTCAAGCAACTCGATACAAAAGGGGATGATGGACGGAACGCTTGAGCCAATCAAACACTCACCCCCAGTCAACTGATCTGGGTTTAATCCATCATCATTCTTTAGCTCACTCCACCACCCCAGTTCAGACATGGCCATATGCAAATCAGTCTGACCCTGTGCCTTATGGGAACAGTCCAGCCCGAACTGCCAAGCCATGTCTTCCCTGGACCGGAAACAAGCATCCTAGGACCGGTTTCTGGCATTTCAGCCGTCATCAGCCAGGCTTGCTTGAATCCAGTGGCAAAGTGAGCAAGGGACCCACGTCTGGGCATACCCCCGCCAACTTAGGGCGACCAAAGCGATACAAAGGGGATGATGGGCCAGGCAGCTGAGCCAATCAAACACTCACCCCCAGTCAACTGATCTGGGTTTAATCCATCATCATTCTTTAGCTCACTCCACCACCCCAGTTCAGACATGGCCATATGCAAATCAGTCTGACCCTGTGCCTTATGGGAACAGTCCAGCCCGAACTGCCAAGCCATGTCTTCCCTGGACCGGAAACAAGCATCCTAGGACCGGTTTCTGGCATTTCAGCCGTCATCAGCCAGGCTTGCTTGAATCCAGTGGCAAAGTGAGCAAGGGACCCACGTCTGGGCATACCCCCGCCAACTTAGGGCGACCAAGCGATACAAAGGGATGATGGACGGAGCAGCTAGAGCCAATCAAACACTCACCCCCAGTCAACTGATCTGGGTTTAATCCATCATCATTCTTTAGCTCACTCCACCACCCCAGTTCAGACATGGCCATATGCAAATCAGTCTGACCCTGTGCCTTATGGGAACAGTCCAGCCCGAACTGCCAAGCCATGTCTTCCCTGGACCGGAAACAAGCATCCTAGGACCGGTTTCTGGCATTTCAGCCGTCATCAGCCAGGCTTGCTTGAATCCAGTGGCAAAATGAGCAAGGGACCCACGTCTGGGCATACCCCCGCCAACTTAGGGCGACCAAAGCGATACAAAGGGGATGATGGACGGAGCAGCTTGAGCCAATCAAACACTCACCCCCAGTCAACTGATCTGGGTTTAATCCATCATCATTCTTTAGCTCACTCCACCACCCCAGTTCAGACATGGCCATATGCAAATCAGTCTGACCCTGTGCCTTATGGGAACAGTCCAGCCCGAACTGCCAAGTTGGCGGGGGTATGCCCAGACGTGGGTCCCTTGCTCACTTTGCCACTGGATTCAAGCAAGCCTGGCTGATGACGGCTGGAATAGCCAGAACCGGTCCTAGGATGCTTGTTTCCGGTCCAGGGAAGACATGGCTTGGCAGTTCGGGCTGGACTGTTCCCAGGAGGCACAGGGTCAGACTGATTTGCATATGGCCATGTCTGAACTGGGGTGGTGGAGTGAGCTAAAGAATGATGATGGATTAAACCCAGATCAGTTGACTGGGGGTGAGTGTTTGATTAGCTCAAGCGCTCCGTCCATCATCCCCTTTTGTATCGCTTTGTTCGCCCTAAGTTGGCAGGGTATGCCCAGACGTGGGTCCCTTGCTCACTTTGCCACTGGATTCAAGCAAGCCTGGCTGATGACGGCTGAATGCCAGAAACCGGTCCTAGGATGCTTGTTTCCGGTCCAGGGAAGACATGGCTTGGCAGTTCGGGCTGGACTGTTCCCAGGAGGCACAGGGTCAGACTGATTTGCATATGGCCATGTCTGAACTGGGGTGGTGGAGTGAGCTAAAGAATGATGATGGATTAAACCCAGATCAGTTGACTGGGGGTGAGTGTTTGATTAGCTCAAACGTTCCGTCCATCATCCCCTTTTGTATCGCTTTGTTCGCCCTAAGTTGGCAGGGGTATGCCCAGACGTGGGTCCCTTGCTCACTTTGCCACTGGATTCAAGCAAGCCTGGCTGATGACGGCTGGAATGCCAGAAACCGGTCCCAGGATGCTTGTTTCCGGTCCAGGGAAGACATGGCTTGGCAGTTCGGGCTGGACTGTTCCCAGGAGGCACAGGGTCAGACTGATTTGCATATGGCCATGTCTGAACTGGGGTGGTGGAGTGAGCTAAAGAATGATGATGGATTAAACCCAGATCAGTTGACTGGGGGTGAGTGTTTGATTGGCTCAAACGTTCCGTCCATCATCCCCTTTGTATCGCTTTGTTCGCCCTAAGTTGGCGGGGGTATGCCCAGACGTGGGTCCCTTGCTCACTTTGCCACTGGATTCAAGCAAGCCTGGCTGATGACGGCTGGAATGCCAGAAACCGGTCCTAGGATGCTTGTTTCCGGTCCAGGGAAGACATGGCTTGGCAGTTCGGGCTGGACTGTTCCCAGGAGGCACAGGGTCAGACTGATTTGCATATGGCCATGTCTGAACTGGGGTGGTGGAGTGAGCTAAAGAATGATGATGGATTAAACCCAGATCAGTTGACTGGGGGTGAGTGTTTGATTGGCTCAAGCGTTCCGTCCATCATCCCCTTTGTATCGCTTTGTTCGCCCTAAGTTGGCGGGGGTATGCCCAGACGTGGGTCCCTTGCTCACTTTGCCACTGGATTCAAGCAAGCCTGGCTGATGACGGCTGGAATGCCAGAAACCGGTCCTAGGATGCTTGTTTCCGGTCCAGGGAAGACATGGCTTGGCAGTTCGGGCTGGACTGTTCCCAGGAGGCACAGGGTCAGACTGATTTGCATATGGCCATGTCTGAACTGGGGTGGTGGAGTGAGCTAAAGAATGATGATGGATTAAACCCAGATCAGTTGACTGGGGGTGAGTGTTTGATTGGCTCAAGCGTTCCGTCCATCATCCCCTTTGTATCGCTTTGTTCGCCCTAAGTTGGCGGGGTATGCCCAGACGTGGGTCCCTTGCTCACTTTGCCACTGGATTCAAGCAAGCCTGGCTGATGACGGCTGGAATGCCAGAAACCGGTCCTAGGATGCTTGTTTCCGGTCCAGGGAAGACATGGCTTGGCAGTTCGGGCTGGACTGTTCCCAGGAGGCACAGGGTCAGACTGATTTGCATATGGCCATGTCTGAACTGGGGTGGTGGAGTGAGCTAAAGAATGATGATGGATTAAACCCAGATCAGTTGACTGGGGGTGAGTGTTTGATTGGCTCAAGCGTTCCGTCCATCATCCCCTTTTGTATCGCTTTGTTCGCCCTAAGTTGGCGGGGTATGCCCAGACGTGGGTCCCTTGCTCACTTTGCCACTGGATTCAAGCAAGCCTGGCTGATGACGGCTGGAATGCCAGAAACCGGTCCTAGGATGCTTGTTTCCGGTCCAGGGAAGACATGGCTTGGCAGTTCGGGCTGGACTGTTCCCAGGAGGCACAGGGTCAGACTGTTTTGCATATGGCCATGTCTGAACTGGGGTGGTGGAGTGAGCTAAAGAATGATGATGGATTAAACCCAGATCAGTTGACTGGGGGTGAGTGTTTGATTGGCTCAAACGTTCCGTCCATCATCCCCTTTTGTATCGCTTTGTTCGCCCTAAGTTGGCGGGGGTATGCCCAGACGTGGGTCCCTTGCTCACTTTGCCACTGGATTCAAGCAAGCCTGGCTGATGACGGCTGGAATGCCAGAAACCGGTCCTAGGATGCTTGTTTCCGGTCCAGGGAAGACATGGCTTGGCAGTTCGGGCTGGACTGTTCCCAGGAGGCACAGGGTCAGACTGATTTGCATATGGCCATGTCTGAACTGGGGTGGTGGAGTGAGCTAAAGAATGATGATGGATTAAACCCAGATCAGTTGACTGGGGGTGAGTGTTTGATTGGCTCAAACGTTCCGTCCATCATCCCCTTTTGTATCGCTTTGTTCGCCCTAAGTTGGCGGGGGTATGCCCAGACGTGGGTCCCTTGCTCACTTTGCCACTGGATTCAAGCAAGCCTGGCTGATGACGGCTGGAATGCCAGAAACCGGTCCTAGGATGCTTGTTTCCGGTCCAGGGAAGACATGGCTTGGCAGTTCGGGCTGGACTGTTCCCAGGAGGCACAGGGTCAGACTGATTTGCATATGGCCATGTCTGAACTGGGGTGGTGGAGTGAGCTAAAGAATGATGATGGATTAAACCCAGATCAGTTGACTGGGGGTGAGTGTTTGATTGGCTCAAGCGTTCCGTCCATCATCCCCTTTTGTATCGCTTTGTTCGCCCTAAGTTGGCGGGGTATGCCCAGACGTGGGTCCCTTGCTCACTTTGCCACTGGATTCAAGCAAGCCTGGCTGATGACGGCTGGAATGCCAGAAACCGGTCCTAGGATGCTTGTTTCCGGTCCAGGGAAGACATGGCTTGGCAGTTCGGGCTGGACTGTTCCCAGGAGGCACAGGGTCAGACTGATTTGCATATGGCCATGTCTGAACTGGGGTGGTGGAGTGAGCTAAAGAATGATGATGGATTAAACCCAGATCAGTTGACTGGGGGTGAGTGTTTGATTGGCTCAAACGTTCCGTCCATCATCCCCTTTTGTATCATTTCAAGCAACTCAGCCTTATTCCACTCTATAATCGCGGAAAGCATTGTTGACTCACAATGTCTTTATAATGTATGGCATGAGGGACTTTATCCAATACATATTTTTTCACTAAAAAAAGCAAAGCGAAGGTATGTTTAGCTTCGGTAATAACACTTAAAAAAGAAGTTATGATTTACATGTCTGATTTGTGAGCTATGAATTGCTATCCTAACCATAACATGAGGATCTCTGTGATTTATTTGGTTTTAGTTTGCAACCATTGCTCAACTTTTACTTTTTTCAATTAATTTCCAAGATGTTTTTTAAATTTGAATGTGTTAAAAACAAAGCAAACCATAACTTCACTTTAATATAATTTTTTTTCCAGTGAATTTTTGTGTTTTTTGGATCATATACCACAAGCATTACTTCACTCTGCCAACCAGCCATTGGCAGCCATCCCCGCTGTGCGTACCCTTTGGCCATGCACAGTGGCTAACGGCAACAGGAACCGGCCTGTTGCCAAGCCCTGTGTCCTTGACCTCCTTGGGCAGACAAATCTCACTACACATGGACTTTGGTCATGCATATCAGCAGTGGGATGCAATGCTTGGCCTTTGGCCAGATCAAGCACAAGAGTTTGACCCTGTAGAGTGTGGATGGCTGCAGGTGGCCAGGGCCTGTGCGCCACCCACTTTGCAGTACGGCTCGCACAGGTAAGAATGGTGGGGCAGGGGCGGGGTGGGGTGAGGGGTGGTGGAAGTCAACAGATGACGGGATAAGTAATATTAAATAAATAAATAAATAAATAAATAAAACCACTTACCTTGCGCAAGGTAAGTGGTTTTATTTATTTATTTATTTAATATTGTCTGTCGACTTCGACCACCCCACCCCGCCCCACCACTCCACCGTTTTTACCTGTGTGAGCCGCTACTGCCACCACCTATGACCAAACCACCATATGCAGTCAACTCACTGCATGCTGGCTACCTGCAAAATTTGGCCATTGGCAAAGAGCAGCCATCTATCATTGAATTTTTTTTTTCATTCCTTTGCCAGATTTGAGAATTCAGAGTCCCCAGGATCCATGATTTACAATCCTGCGATAAAAATCACTTTATTATATGTACTTTATTGCTGATAAACTCCATTTGGGGCCCACTAAATGGGTTTTTAATGGTTTGCGGACCCTGTTATCGAGTTAGTGGACCCAACTTTGGTATCTCAAAACAAATAATGATGATGGGTGCAAAAAGCACCCTTGTCCAAGAGGGGCTTTGTATAAAAAATAAAGGCCCACAGACAGTCTGCAAATCTGGTTTCGAGGATGGTCCAGATATCTCTAATTTTTAAATCACTCAAGTCCACAGACCTATATTTGCAATGCTAATGTCTAAAAACTACAGAACAAATTTACATCAAACCAAGAATAATCCTATCCCTGAGTCAGATTCTGGTTTCATGACAAGATTCGTGCAATTCTGTTTAGGGTGTTTTCTGTAGTGGAAAGCAAAGATTCCTTTGGGTGCTAACTTGGTTGCTGACCACCCATTAAGTATCCCCACCCCTTTGATGTAGTTGCATGAACTCAAAATATCAAGAGTAAGGTAAAGCTACCAAGTGCCTGCTAAGTGTTGTGCAAGTCCATAAAACTGCACCAACGTTATTAGCAAAGCTATGATTTTTTGGACCCCCCCATTTAACTTCATCACCTTTGTCAGTTCTGCATGAATGTGAGATTCCTGAACTGTGCTTACCATGCAAACATCCTGCCAGATTTCATGCAGAGTCATTAAGGAGCATCACAGTTAGTACATGAAAATGTTTTTGTCCCTGTTTAGGTATGCCAGCCTTAAAAAAGCTGCGCAAAACTTGTCATATCCACAGACGACTATAATTGCTAAATGGCTGCTAAATTTCAGATGGATTTGTCAAATGATGCCCATGATTAGCAAATTAAAACTTTTTTGACCCCCCCCTTTTTAACTGTGCCTCCTTTGAAGAATAGATTTAAAAGTAACAAAAGTAAACTAAACATGCTAAGCATCTACCAACTGTCAGGCAAATTCATCAAACAGTGCTAAAGTTAAAGGCAAATCGAAAATGCACATTTCCAACTGTCAGGATATTGCTACAATTTAATCTCTATATGCCCATACTGAAACATTTTTTAAATGCTAATTTCTTGAAACTACATTTGCCATGATAGTCGTTTGGCCAGCTACTCAGCAGGAACCAGGATCTTCTTCGTTCTCAGCATCAAAGGGAGCTTTATGGAAAAGATTTTAATCAAGAGTGCCCTTACCTTAAATCAAACTTTCTCCTTAGATGTGTGGTTCAAGGCTTGGTTTCTAAACATACTGTAGCATAGCATAGACTCAGCTGTAAAACATCAATAGTTCATTGATAGGTCTGTTTATGGGTTTCACAATTTCTTTAATTTGCCCAATGCCTGCAAATCTTTATGTTCTTAATATAAATGTTGCTTTTGTAGCAAGCATCAAATTATGTGGGTCTTATAATTGATAGGTTGTGTGGAGTATCGTTCACTATGGGGCTGATTTTTAAAGGTAAACTTTCACTTTTTTGTACATTTGCAATTGTTTGCAATTCACAAAGGTATTTTACTTGTCATATCTTTACGACTGCGGCGAATCCTTACAAAAAGATAAGAGAGTACTATATTTTTGTGTGTGGGGAATCCGCAGTCGTAATGATACTACTAGTAAAATACCTTTGTGCACAGCAAACAATCGTAAACTTTCACAAAAGTGTAAGTTTACCTTTGTGAATCGGGCCCTGTATGTTTTAGGATTCTTAGTGGCATCGGGTTCACAACAAGAGAGGTGCTTTTATACTTCTTAAAAACATAATTTTGACAACCAAGGTCCTTCACTATGGGATTTATTGGGAACTAAGGGGTCTATTACGATGGCAGTTGAATGTCCACCGCCGGGCCGGCGGTGGCGCCCGCCGGACCGGCAGTGGACATCCGACCGCGATCGCAACTAAGAAAACCGCCGGTCAAATTAGGATGGCGGTGGTGACCACGGCGGTGGGAAATTCTGACCGCCGCTTTTCCGCCGGTTGCCATCCGCACTCCTGCCTGGCGGACAGAGCAGGACCGGGATAATGGTGGCAGTGCAGAGCAGGCTCCGCCGGCAGGATTATGATGCTGGCGGTAGCCAGCCTTTCCTCAGCGGTCACACCGCAATGGAAAGGCATGCGGAGATTGTCTTCCGGGGGCCCGTTGCGGGCCCCCAATGTTTTGGGGGGGTGTGGGTGCACTGGGGGGGTACCCATGGTCCCCCCCTACATTTCCCTGTACCAGGTGTCAGGCACTGTGCAGTGCCTGCCACGCAGTGGAGGGAAATGCAGGACATGCTCCTTTCGGCATCGCGGCGGTGCTGCGGGCAGCAGCAACCGCCGCAATGTTAAGGCCCGTGATCCGACCGCTGCAGTCGGATTTCGAGCGTGGGTCATCGTAATTCGACCGGCAGTGATGTCGGGGTCCATACGGGCGGTCTTTTCCCGCTACCATGGCGGTCGGGGAGGTTTTCCGACCGCCATCGTAATAGGCCCCTAAGTTCTGAATTTTTTCAATTTTACCAAAACAGTTCCCATATTTTTTTTAAATACCCATTCTTAAACTGTTAATGCCGAATTGGAAGTACCATAGGTAGTCTCATTAGGTATTACTGAAATTCTAACTTTGTAAAGCACTATAAGCAGTTATACACTGAATTTTTGCATATTTGTTCCGCAGCCATGTGTACAGCCGCTAATGCTCACTGTAACACATTTTATACTATAGCAGTCTATCTTATACAGTATGTAATATATTTTTTATACTGATGACTTACTTATTCACAGTGCTTTCTGTCATAGATTAAGCAAAAGACACACAATTGATGGACGGAATGCAGAACAAATCAAAACATTCACCCCCAGTCAAGAGATCTGGATTAAATCTATCATTCTTTTGCTCACCATGCCACCCCAGTTTAGACCTGGCCATATGCAAATCTGTCTTGACCCTGTGCCTCATGGGAACAGTCCAGCCCGAACTGCCAAGCCAGGTCCTCCCTGGACCGGAAACAAGCATCCTAGGACCGGTTTTGGGGTTTCACCCTCTTCAGCCAGGATAGCTTGATTCCAGTGGCACAGTGAGCCCAGGACCCCGTCTGAGGCATACCTGGCGCACTTAGGGCGAGAAAGCAAAGACACACAATTGATGGACGGAATGCAGAACAAATCAAAACATTCACCCCCAGTCAAGAGATCTGGGTTAAATCCATCATTCTTTTGCTCACCATGCCACCCCAGTTTAGACCTGGCCATATGCAAATCAGTCTTGACCCTGTGCCTCATGGGAACAGTCCAGCCCGAACTGCCAAGCCAGGTCCTCCCTGGACCGGAAACAAGCATCCTAGGACCGGTTTCGGGGTTTCACCCCTCTTCAGCCAGGATAGCTTGATTCCAGTGGCACAGTGAGCCCAGGACCCACGTCTGGGCATACCTGGCGCACTTAGGGCGAGAAAGCAAAAGACACGCAGTTCGGGCTGGACTGTTCCCATGAGGCACAGGGTCAAGACTGATTTGCATATGGCTGGGTTCAAACTGGGATGGCATGGTGAGCAAAAAAACGATGGATTTAGGCCCAGATCTCTGTACTGGGGTGAATGTATGACATTGCTCTGCATTCTGTCCATCAACTGTTGTTTTTGCATTTGTCACCCCGAGTGGGACGGGTATGCCCAGACGTGGGTCCCGTGCTCTCCATGCCACTGGAATCAAGCTATCCTGGCTGAAGAGGGTGAAACCCCGAAACCGGTCCTAGGATGCTTGTTTCCAGTCCAGGGAGGACCTGGCTTGGCAGTTCGGGCTGGACTGTTCCCATGAGGCACAGGGTCAAGACTGATTTGCATATGGCTGGGTTCAAACTGGAATGGCATGGTGAGCAAAAAACGATGGATTTAGGCCCAGATCTCTGTACTGGGGTGAATGTATGACATTGCTCTGCATTCTGTCCATCAACTGTTGTTTTTGCATTTGTCACCCCGAGTGTGACGGGTATGCCCAGACGTGGGTCCCGTGCTCTCCATGCCACTGGAATCAAGCTATCCTGGCTGAAGAGGGGTGAAACCCCGAAACCGGTCCTAGGATGCTTGTTTCCAGTCCAGGGAGGACCTGGCTTGGCAGTTCGGGCTGGACTGTTCCCATGAGGCACAGGGTCAAGACTGATTTGCATATGGCTGGGTTCAAACTGGAATGGCATGGTGAGCAAAAAACGATGGATTTAGGCCCAGATCTCTGTACTGGGGTGAATGAATGACATTGCTCTGCATTCTGTCCATCAACTGTTGTTTTTGCATTTGTCACCCCGAGTGGGACGGGTATGCCCAGACGTGGGTCCCGTGCTCTCCATGCCACTGGAATCAAGCTATCCTGGCTGAAGAGGGGTGAAACCCCGAAACCGGTCCTAGGATGCTTGTTTCCAGTCCAGGGAGGACCTGGCTTGGCAGTTCGGGCTGGACTGTTCCCATGAGGCACAGGGTCAAGACTGATTTGCATATGGCTGGGTTCAAACTGGAATGGCATGGTGAGCAAAAAAACGATGGATTTAGGCCCAGATCTCTGTACTGGGGTGAATGTATGACATTGCTCTGCATTCTGTCCATCAACTGTTGTTTTTGCATTTGTCACCCCAAGTGGGACGGGTATGCCCAGACGTGGGTCCCGTGCTCTCCATGCCACTGGAATCAAGCTATCCTGGCTGAAGAGGGGTGAAACCCCGAAACCGGTCCTAGGATGCTTGTTTCCAGTCCCGGGGAGGACCTGGCTTGGCAGTTCGGGCTGGACTGTTCCCATGAGGCACAGGGTCAAGACTGATTTGTATATGGCTGGGTTCAAACTGGAATGGCATGGTGAGCAAAAAAACGATGGATTTAGGCCCAGATCTCTGTACTGGGGTGAATGTATGACATTGCTCTGCATTCTGTCCATCAACTGTTGTTTTTGCATTTGTCACCCCGAGTGGGACGGGTATGCCCAGACGTGGGTCCCGTGCTCTCCATGCCACTGGAATCAAGCTATCCTGGCTGAAGAGGGGTGAAACCCCGAAACCGGTCCTAGGATGCTTGTTTCCAGTCCAGGGAGGACCTGGCTTGGCAGTTCGGGCTGGACTGTTCCCATGAGGCACAGGGTCAAGACTGATTTGCATATGGCTGGGTTCAAACTGGAATGGCATGGTGAGCAAAAAACGATGGATTTAGGCCCAGATCTCTGTACTGGGGTGAATGTATGACATTGCTCTGCATTCTGTCCATCAACTGTTGTTTTTGCATTTGTCACCCCGAGTGGGACGGGTATGCCCAGACGTGGGTCCCGTGCTCTCCATGCCACTGGAATCAAGCTATCCTGGCTGAAGAGGGGTGAAACCCCGAAACCGGTCCTAGGATGCTTGTTTCCAGTCCAGGGAGGACCTGGCTTGGCAGTTCGGGCTGGACTGTTCCCATGAGGCACAGGGTCAAGACTGATTTGCATATGGCTGGGTTCAAACTGGAATGGCATGGTGAGCAAAAAAACGATGGATTTAGGCCCAGATCTCTGTACTGGGGTGAATGTATGACATTGCTCTGCATTCTGTCCATCAACTGTTGTTTTTGCTTGTGTCATAGATTGGCGCTTCATAGCACTATAATAGACATCACTGCTCCTCAGTGCACCAACCAGGATTGAAGTCAGTTACCTTCTAATATAAATAAAGTTTTCCTAACTATAACTTATCTTTAACCTTTGTTTTTTTTTGGGAATTTCAATGGTTTTTATAATGTTAGTAACAGATTTGTAATATTTTTCCAGTTTAGTCTTGTGGAGTGGAGTGCTATTAAGTAGATTGTTGTACAATATAATAGAGGATAGTGTTGTAAAGTGTACTGTGGTACAGTATATTGTGATCTAGTGGAGTGGAGTAAAGTGGAATGAGGTACACTGGAGTGGCGCACACTGGAATGGAATGCAGCAGAGTGGCACAGAGTGGAGTCACATGCAGTGGAGTGGCGTATAGTGAACTTGGAAACAATTGAGTGGCATATATTGAGTGGCATAGAGTGTAGTGGCATAGTAGTACAGTGGGATAACATAGAGTGAAGTGTGGTAAAGTGAAGTTACGTCCTGTAAATATTGTAGAGTGTATTCACGTACACTGCAATGGGACACAGTGGAGTGCTATACACTGGACTGTTCCACAGTGTGGGGGCATATATTGGAATATCGTATACTGAAATAGCGTACAGTGGAGTGGTGTTTTGTGGAGTGTGGTACAGTGGATTGGCGTACACTGGAATAGCGTACACTGGAGTGGGATACAGTGGAGTGCCATACAGTGGAGTGGGGTTCAGTAGAGTTGTGTACAATGGGCTTACATAAACTTGTGTGTGGTACATTGTAGTGTTGTAAAGTAAAATTGCATAAAGTGGAGTGGCGTATATTTGAGTGGGGTACAGTGCAGTGGTGCAGAGGAGAATAGGGTACACTACACTGGGGTACAGTGCAATAGCGTATAGTGGAGCATCATAAAGTGTAGTTCCATACAATGAAGTAGCGTACAATTGAGCAGTGTTCAGTGTAAAAAAGTTGAGTTTAGTGGCATTAAGTGTGCAGACATAAATTGGAGTGGCATATAGTGGAGTAGCATACAGTTGAGTGTCGTACAATTCAATGGGGTTAATTATAGAAGCGTAGAGTCAAGTGACGTAGAGTAAAGTGTGGTTTAGTGGAGTGGTGCAGAATGTAGTCTTGTAAAGTGAAATAGTATACATTGGATTGTGGTACAGTCCAGTGGCGCATACTGCATTTCAGTCTAATGAAGTGCTGTAGAGTGGAGTAGCATACACTGGAATAGCGTACACTCCGAAGTGTACCATCAAGTGGGGAATACGGGAATAGCATAAAGTGGAGTCGTATACATTGGAATAGTGTACAGTTGCGAGCAGTGGAATTTAGGGGTATTTAGTCAAATGGCTTACACGAAAGTGTAATAGAATACAGTGGAAAACAGTATAATATCATAGTGTATAGTGGTGTAGACTGTAGTGGTTACAGTGGATTTGGGTGGAGTGGAGTAACGAGCAGTGGATTATCATACAATGTAGTCGAGTATACTGGAGTGTCATAAATTGGAGTAGCATACTCTAAATAGTGTACAGTGGAGTGGCGTAAAGTCAACAGTTATACAGTGTAGGGACATAAAGTGGAGTGTGTAAATGAAAGGAAACGTAACATTAAAGTGTGTGAAAATATGTCAATGTTATATTTTCAAAATATATATTATAATATGTAAATGTGGGAGGGGCCCCAAAATGTGCTTAAATCCAATATATTTTACATACACTTTTGTAGTTTGCTCATCGTGAAAATTGTCATTTGGATTTTGCTAATATTTGGCAGGATTACATATTATGGGGCACAGATGATTATTGTGGGTAGTGCAGATAAGTAGTGCAACTATTTTATAACTTTTAAGGTATTTAAACTTTGTGAGATCTATTGGCCCCAGTATTTTAGGGAAATGTGGGTGTATTTCACTGTACTAACAAGGTACATAGTGATGACAAGTCATTAGAGGATTGGCTTATGATTGCTTTTACAAAAGTTAAAGGCAGGCATGTTGTTTTGTGGTACTATTTGCCTGTGTTCTGCGTTACACCTTCCGATGTAGGTAAGTGTTAGGTTTGATATTTTTGCCCTACCTATAACCACTTTAGTAAAGTGCTAATAGGTAGTACAAATTATTTACACATTTCTATATATTTATTTGAAAAAATACGTACTAGCGCGGTACTCCCGCACAACCCCAAACATTTTTTCTATGGTTTCCATTTTTTTAATAAGTTTCTATATAGTTTTCTAGTGGTCTGTGGTGAACAGTGCTTTTTTTAAAGTGCTGCAGTAATCTTTAGTAATTAACGCGCTACTCTACACTTTTTTCAGCATATTTAAATTTATGAGAAATAGAAAATACAGTTTAGCTAACTATATTTATAAAATATAGTGTCTTACAATGCATTTCTAATTTCTATCATAGTAGTACGGCGGTACTCTGTTTTTTAAAAATGTATATAAATGTATAAATATTTTACCCTACCTATTACCACTTTACTAAAGTGGTAATAGGTATGGGAAAATACAAAACCTAATACTAATCTAGATTGCAAGGCATAACGCAGAACACAGGGAAACTCACGCTGAAAACAACCTGGCTGACTTTAACTTTTGTAAAGGCAGTCATTAGCCAATATAACTCAGTAATACTGCGGTACTACCACAGCCATAGATTAAGTTAAAAAGACTTAAAATGTATAAAAGTCTTACCATACATACATGCACTACCACACAGAATCATCTGTGCACCATAATCTATAATGCCACCAAATCTTGTCAAAATCCGACTGGCTGTCGCCCATTTTGGGACCCCACTTTTTTCTTTGCACCCTCTTGACCAAACACTGCAAAACTTTCAGGCCTTTGACAATGAAACAAGTTCAACAGGTCTGAAAAGTTTCATGAACATTTGTCAAAGGGGTGCAAAATTATTAAGGGATACAAATCATCAAAATTCCTAGCCACTCTGTACTTATAGTTAGGGCCACCAGAGATAGGGATTTTTGAGATCTCTGCCCCTGAATATCTTTGCACCAATTTGATGAATGTCCACAAAAGTTTGCAGACCTGTTGCACCAGTTTCATTGCCGGAGGTCTGAAAGTGTCACAGCATTTGATGAAGGAGGTGCAAAGAAAAAAGGGGAGTCCCAAAACGAGGTTGAAATCCAATGCATCTTGCATAGACTTTTGTATCTCGCGTAGCGCAAAAAACGGTCAGTCGGATTTTTCTGAGATTTGGCAGCATTAGATATTAGGGTGCGCAGATAACTCTTTTGGGTACTGCAGGGAACTGGAATAAGTATTTTTGTTAAGTTATAAGGTTTTTCTTCTCAGTGATATCTTGTAGCACAATACTAGTAAAAGTAGCAAGCAAGCTTAAAAACTGAACAAGGCTGTGCATGTAAAGTTTCATATTTACTACATGAAGAACTGAAAGACTAATTTATGGTCACATGCTAATGTCAACCTATAAACAAATACATAATGAATAGAAGACATCTGACTCTCCATAAGTTTTCTTTGCATGCTCTCTGGCCCACAAAATAAAACTGGCCCAACAAGCCAAAAAAAACATCTTTCTTATGCACCCCTGTGCAATAAAATGAAACATTGACATTGCAGTGAGCCACACAAACTCCTATTTGGAGGAGATGATAATTGTCCACTAGGAAAGAATAATAATCTCAATTTTTATAACAATAAAAATGATTACTTTTCATTAACTTTGCCCTTCATATGTTGCACAATCCTACTAAAAATAGCAAGGAAGTCTAACAAATAAGCTAGACTGCATATGTAATGTTTCAGAGTTAATACATGAACAACTGAATGACCCATTTATGGTTGCATGCTAATGGAAACCTATAAATGAATACATAACAAATAGAATACATCCTATTCTACATAAGTTTTCTTTTCATGCTCTCTGGCTCACAAAATAAAACTGTGCCCAACAAGCCAAACAAAAAACATATTCCTTATGTACTCCTGTGCAACAAAATGGAAAAGTGACTTAGCAGTGAGCTACACAAACCACTATATTGAGGACAAGACAATTAGCCATTAGGAAAAAAAAATCTTAGGGCCTGACTAACAATGGTAAACTTAGGCTTAAGTTTTGATTTACTATGTATTGGTATTCACAAAGGTAAGTTATTACAAGTAACTTTACTACTGGTAAACTTATTACTAATAAAGTTACTAGTAGTAAAGTTACTACTTGTAAGTTTACTAGTAGTAAAGCTACTAGTAGTAACTACCCTTTGTGAATACCAAAGAGTAATAAACTTAGACTTGAGTGCAAGTTTACTACTTTTTTGTATTCACAAAGGTAAGTTACTACCAGTAACTTTACTACTAGTAAAGTTACTACTATTAAAGTTCCTATGGGTAAAATGACTAGTAGTAAAGTTACTAATAGTAACTTACCTTTGCAAATACCAAAAAGTAGTAAACTTACATTTAAGTCTATGTTTACCTTTGTGAATAGGGCCCTTAATTTTTGTAACAACAATGATTGGCTTTTATTCACTTTGGGCTTCATATGTAGCGCAGTCCTACTAAACATAGCAAGGAAGCCCAAAAAATAAACTAGACTGCATATGTAAAGTTTCAGAATTACTACATGAACAATTAAAAGACTTGTGTATGGTCACATAATTATGTAAGCCATAAACAAAATGCATAACAAATACAAAAATAAAAATCACATTAAATCTGATTGCCAATTGTAGTTATTATTAGTATTCCCAAAGAAAGAAATTCCTCGGCTATTAGCTCCCCAATAACTTTCCACGCTTTTGACGAATCACCACCAATATATCCAGACCTATAGCATTTTCTACATTTTGAGATGATGCACATTTTTGTGGAGAATCAATAAGGGGGTGCAAAGATAAAAGGAGGTCCCAAAACACGTTTTCCATCAATGCACTTTTTTATAGACAATGGTAATTGACATAGCAGGAAAACAGCTAAATGGACTTACATGAAATTTAGTAGGATTATACATTATGGTGCGGAGGTGATGCTTTTTGGGTACTGCAGTTAAGTAGGGTAAGTCTTTTTTAAGTTATAAGGCATTTAAACTTACTGATATCTGTCACCATGGTACTTTTGCGGAATTTCACAAAAGTTTATGAAACTATCACGGTACATGCCTGTAAACTTATTAAAAAGATATTAGAAGAATTCTCTACCTATTACCGCTTTGAAAAAGTGGTAATAGGTAGAGATTTTTCTTTTACTGTGATAAAGTGGTAATAGGTAGGGACGTACTACTTGCCTATATCTAAGGCCTAACACTGAACACAGCCAAAGTGTGGTAAAAACAATACGGCTGCCTTATCATTCTCTAAAAACAGGCATTAGCCAATTGTATACTGGCTTGGCATTGCCATGTACCACAATAAACTGCAAAGCTATAGCGTGGGCCAAAATATAACTAAGGCCTAACTGTATTATTGATTGCGATACCTTTGTGTCACTCAAGGTGTTGCATGGGCAATGCAGTACTTAAGTCAGATTTGCAAATGAATGCACGGCCACCATGCATGGTCCTGCATTGATTGGTAACTCTGGAGAAAGGCAAGGCAGCACAATTTGCTATTTTGCATTACCCTGCACAGCATAATCTACATTACTGCTAAATTTCACATACATCTATATGCCACACCACTGTAGCCACTCCACTATATGGTATTTTCTTCTATGCCACTCCACTTTATGCCTGTCCACTGTATGAGACTCCACTCTACGCCACTCCACTGTACACTGTTACACTGTCTGCAATGCGACTGTACGCCACTCCAGTCTACTTTACTCCACTGTACGCCACTCCACTGGACACTACTCCACTATACGCTATTCCACTCTACACCATTCTACTGTATGCCACTCCACTTACTCTATCCCACTGTATACCACTCCACTCTACAATACTACACTGTACGCTATTCCACTGTATGTCACTCCATCATAAGCTACTCCACTCTATGTTACTTGAGTGTATTACACTCCACTCTACGCCACTTCATTCTACGCTATTCGATTGCACCCCAGTCCAATGTACGTCACTCCACTGTATGGATTTACTAAAGTCCAAACCACTCCATTATACATCACTCCACTCTATGCCACTCCACTCTGTGCTATTTCACTGTACACAACTCCACTCTACGCCAGTCTATTCTATACTATTACACTGTATGCAACTCCACTCTATGCCTCTTCAGTGTACACCACTCCACTGTATGCCACTCTGCAAAACGCTACTCCAGTATATGCTATTCCACTCTACGCCATTCCACTGTATACCATTCCACTCTGTGCTATTCCACTGCATGCCACTCCACTGAATGCTACTCCACTCTACGCCACTCCTGTGTATGACACTCCACTGTATGCCATTTCATTCTACACTATTCGATTTTACCCCACTCAAATGTACGCCACTCCACTGTACGCTATTACACTCTACCCACGCCACTGTGCACCACTCCAGTCTACACCATTCTACTGTATGCTATTCCACTATACACTATTACACTTTAAGCCACTCCACTGTATAACACTCCGCTCTACGCCACTCCACTTTCCGCAGTTACACTGTACACAACTCCGCTCTACACCAGTGTACTCTATGCAATTGCACTGTATGAAACTCCACTCTATAACTCTTCAGTGTACGCCACTCCTCTATACAATACTCCAGTATATGCTATTCAACTCTACACCATTCCACTGTATGGCATTCCACTCTATGCTATTATACTGTATGCCACTCCATTGTATGCTACTCTACTCTACACCACTCCAGTGTATGCCACTCCACTCTACCCCACTCCATTCTACGCTATTCCATTGGATGCCACTCCACTGCACTCCACTCTACTGTATGCTATTACACTCTAACCCATTCCAGTGTACGCCACTCAAATCTACACCACTTCACTGTACGACAACGCACTGTATGCTACTCCACTAAATACTATTCCAGTCTATGCCACTCTACTGTAAACCATTTCACTCTACACTATTCCACTGTATGCCACTCCACTATACACTACTCCACTCTACACCACTACAGTGTACACAGCTCCACTCGATACCACTCTATTCTACACTTATCTGTTGGATACCACTTAACTCTACGCCGCTACACAATATGCTATTTCACCCTGCCCCACTCCACTGTACACTACTTTAGTGTTTACCACTCCATTCTATGCTATTACATTGTACGCAACTTCAGTCTTAGCCCCTCTACTGTATGGTATTCCACTCTACTCCACTCTATGTCACTCTACTGTATGCTATAACACTCTACCCCCCACAATACAAAACTCCAGTCTAAACCACTTCACTGTATGCCACTCCACTGTATGCTACTACACTATATGATATGTATGCCTCTCCTCTCTATGCTATTCGACTGTACGTCAGTCCAGTTTATGCTACTCCACTCTACGCCATTCCGCTTAATACCAACACACTGTATGCCACTCCAGTTTACGCTACTCCACTCTACACTATTCTACTTTATGCCACTCCACTGTATGCTACACCACTCTACGCCACTCCAGTGTACACTCCTCTTGTCGTGTAGTTCCTAGGAGTCCCCCAGGACCTGCGCATTTTGGATGACCTAAACTGAGGGCTTGGTGTCCCAGCCGCTTCGGGACACCCTCACAGCATATGTCATCCATTAGACCAGCTAGCTCTACAGTGCCACTACCACCCCCCTGTATTGTACAGTGGTGTAGGTAGTCTCTGGCAACCACTGAACATGACAACCCTGATTCCTCAGGGATCGTGGAAAACAGTATAGTACGTTTCGCTCAGACACTCGTGCTTGCTTTCTCTCAGAAAATACACAGGATGGCGATTAGGACGTTTCAATAAGTATTTATTGGTCCAGCGACGGCCTTGTGTAAAACATTTGTGCTGCCACAATTAGGAGACAGAAGCATACGAAAGAGATTGCTAGTACGAATATTGTAAATAGTACATACATTTTTACCATAGTGCTAATAAGATGAATAGAAACAGTTCAGATAAAAACAGTAGCATTTGCATATTCCTAAAATGGGCGCCCTAAGTAATTTTGCTAAAATGTACATACCCTAACCTGGAGATGTAGGTGTATGTGTGTATAGCTATGTGTATCTGTAGCCAAGAAACCCCCAGGGAAGAACCAGCCCCCCTCACCTGATGGTTGGGAATGAAGGACCCTGTCTCTGCGTTGAGGATGACAACTCACAAGAGATGTCAGACCGCTGCTTGTCAGTGATTCGGCATGCAGGACCCACGTCTCAGCTTGGAAGGAATTCTCCTATAATTTGTAGGGGGGGAGTGAGGGTCTTTTATACTAAAGTGGTCACTCCAGTGTTTGTTCTAGAATCGATATGTTTTAAAAACAATCATTGGTGTTATGAAAACAATCATAAATGTTTTGAAAACAATAACAGATGCTTTTCCAAACAAGTGTGATCAAGCACAGCTGGCTGTTGGCCAAGGATGAAAAAAGTGGTGACCCTTATACACAATAATTCTGCCGTGCCTGGGGATGTTTATGTACGTCAGGTGCAGGGATTTTAATAGAGTACTTAGAGCCTGGTGTCAAAGAGACAGGAGCAAGCTACTAGGTAAAAGGTCATCTGTTTAGAATCGTTATTGTCGTGTGGATGGGATGATGTATGTAGAATGGGGTATACATGATGGGACTATCCTAGAAGACATGACACCCACTCCACATCAAAAGGTCAACAAGGTCAGCTAGGTAATGATAAAGCTAAAGCTATAAAAAGGCATAAAAATCATTTATGATAAACATACTAAAAAGCAATTTAAAAGCCTGAAAAAATGTCCATAAAAGAAAGTCATTTTTCCCTAAAAAAACGTTAAAAAGGGACTCTAAACTTGTATATTTTGTGATTATTGCACTGAGCACCTTGAAAGCCATGAAGCTCAGTTACAGCTGAGAAGAAAAATAAAACAAAGTCAGTTTCGACCTTCAATTTGGTAAATGTTTAAAAAGTTGCCTAACGGTTCCCAGAACATGAGAGGCCAGATTGTTTTAAGAATCCTGCGCTGAAGACTCAACATCGCTGAACATCGTATCGGCCGATGGCAGTCCCTCAAGAGCTTCCAGTATCATGTCCAATGAGCAAAGGTGGTCGTCTCTGGTTCCCACGGCACCCGCCGGGGAAGAATTAGATGCCTGCATGCCTGATACCGATGCCTGAACCACTGGAGCAGAGCCGATATCCCTTCCAACAGGAGCGGAAGCATCCCTTGGAGGCTCTAGAAATGCTGTCATCAATATGGGAATACGCTGTGGACAACTGCACTTATGGGCCCGCAAAGGCGCCAGTAGCGCTTCAATGTCCGGCGGCACAACCGATGAAACTGATCCAGCGATCAGGGATCGATAATTTTCACTAACTTAGGCCCATTTACACTACCCAACTAATCCCTTCACGCTGGGGTTCAGTGTGATGCAAGTTTATTCCTAACTCACTAAATACACTTTAGAACCTGCATTTTTCCTTACAAATAAATGTGGCGACGAAACTATAGTTGAAAAGTTGATGACAATAATAAGTACTAATCTATGCTACTAAATAATAACAGACTCAGGGGGATATTCACAAAGACTTATCTCCGAGTTATCGTCACCTTAACGCAACAAAAGTGGAGATAGATTTAACGCCCCATTCACAAGCGGTTGCAAACTGCAGACAACGCAAGTATTCCCGCGATAACTGCCTCATAATTTACCTCCACGGGTGACACCACCAACTAACCCTAATGAGATGCAGAGTAGGCGTTCCCGTG
Source organism: Calotriton arnoldi (assembly GCA_963921515.1). NCBI lineage: Eukaryota > Metazoa > Chordata > Amphibia > Caudata > Salamandridae > Calotriton > Calotriton arnoldi. Next base: position 1,020,911 of record CAWUFW010000965.1, read on the forward strand.
CAAAAACACACGAAAACACCACTACACCTCTTTCACAACGAACTGCCAGATCTGCGATGCGAACCAAAAACAGGCGATAAGCCGCGGTAGCAGCAGGGAATTAACACCTGCCTTTTGCTGGTGTTAAGCAGGACGACTACCCGCAGTGTGAAAGGGAGACGAGCCCAGAGCCACATCTGAAGACCCACAGATGCCATGGAGACAATGATCATGCAGCTCGGAGACCCATGAGGGCCACAACACCCACCACACCCAGGCCCCCCCCCCCCGGATCTCCCCCCAGGACAAACACACACCTTGCACAACACAAGAGCCACAAAAAGCGCATGATGTCGCACAATGACAACAAGAAACACATGTGTGGGCAGAAGAACGAGAAACTTTCACTCATCATTGAAGTAACAACCAAAAACGTTATTGAATACAACACAAGCACAAAATCAGAACGTGTGTCATGCGCACATCAAAGGAGCGAGACACAGAGAAACAGAGAAGGAAAGAAAGGCAGAGAGAGAAAGAGAGAGAAGGAAAGGAAAGGAAGGGAGAGGGAGAGAGAGAGAGAAGGAAAGGAAGGGAGAGAGAGAGAGAGGGAGAAGGAAAGGAAGGGAGAGAGCGAGAGGGAAAAGGAGGGACACTGCCGCCCCCGCGCACCCAGGCACCACTGCTCACCTGCTGCCACCGGTGTGTCTCAAACCACGTGCCGGTATACACTGCAAGCCACCAGGTCTGCAATCTGTAATCGAGGCCAGAGTCAATCATGGCACAGTCCATCACACTGCACACGGCAACAACGCCTGCCCGTCCTGCGCACACATGCAGCCGCACCCTACCCCCTCCCGCCGGCCAGCGCTGGCTGTCCGCACTTGCGCACCCATGCCCCACTGCTCACCTGCCACCAACGGTGTGTCCACCAGTGGGCACAGCACGTGCCCGTGCAAGCTCCAGGCCCAGGTCCCACCACCATGGCATGCTCCACATCATGCGGACCCGCACCGCGGCCCAGCAGGTCCCACACATGACGCTGAGTCCTGAGGCATCAATGGCAGAGACCACATCAGTGCACACGTCATCATCGCAGGCTGCACACTCGCTCAGCAATTTCGGTGCCACCAACCCTGTGCAACCCCAGTCAGCGCCACGTGGTGGTAGGCCCGTGACTGCCGCATGGCTCCGGGTGCCACTAACCCTGTGCAACCCCAGTCAGCGCCACATGGTGGTAGGCCCGTGATGGCCGCATGGCTCCGGGTGCCACTAACCCTGTGCAACCCCAGTCAGCGCCACGTGGTGGTAGGCCCGTGACGGCCGCATGGCTCCGGGTGCCACTAACCCTGTGCGCAACAACTCATGGGCCCTTTATGATTGAGTATCGTGGAACGTCCGTCATCCAGTCACCACCGGCAGTGGGGAATGTGACGTTGTCGGCCCCTTTTATTGGCGGGGTTATATGGCCTGTGACGCCTGTGCCGGATGGGTGTGGTGTGCGTGCAAACCTGCCCTCAGGGAGTGGCCATGACATGCTGACAACTAGACCAGCGATCTGCAGACCACTAGCGTGTAAACCTGCGACTTGTAGCTATGTGGCCCCCCCCTTGGAGCGTAAGCGGAGTGGTCTGGCCTGGCGTACGCCAGACCAGCGCAGGGCTTGCAACAATGACTCGGGGGCTCTGGGCGTGGTTCAGTCCATGTCCAGACAAGGAAGTGACTAATGCATGTGTCCCTGTTGTGGTGTCTGCGGTACCCGGAACGCAATAGGCAATGTAGCACACTGTGACTGGAATCCCACTAGATGAGCATCATTGATGTTGGGGGGAATCACTGAGCCTACATTCATCCACACATTCATACATGAATGATGAAAGACATGACACAGCAGTGTGTTTCTGAATGTTTAATGCACATCCAGTGGAGTTTTGCAGCTGGAGCAGTACAGGGCCATGCCAACCCCACTACACAATATGGGCCCGTGGAGGACCAGCCAGAGTCCATTGGGGAATGACAAGTACAGCGGAAGAGGAAGGGTACAGTCCGCAGTGTGGTCGCCGTGTCATTGGTCACCAAACAGGATATGGCAGTCCATGTCGTGGTACAAGGTGAGTGCAGCAGAGTGAATCGGGGGTCAGTGGAAGGTCATGGGGCGATGTGCGGCACCAAGCAGCAACAGGCCAGGTGGCGGACATGAATGCTAGTGCCTCCTTCTGAACTCAAGCCCATCCAAGTCCTCGTCCTCGAATGTGTGCTCTTCCCCACCTGTGGGTGGTGCAGTTCCGGCTGCGGCACTGTGTGCCACTGACACATCAGGGGCCGGAGGTAGATTGTCGGCCGCACTGTGTGGCAGTGACACATCAGGTGCCGGAGTGGAAATGTCTGCCGCACTGTGAGGCACTAACACACCAGGGGGCGGAGATGTGGATGGTGTAGGGGCAGCAGCATTCATCTGCGCCACGCCTTGTGAAAGCAATGCCGTGATGAGGACATGCAGGGCATGGTAGATCCCAGCTACATTTCGCCGATGTGCAGCGGTGGCTGCCATCCTTTCCGCCTCCATCCGCACCATGTCCTCCATGAGCCTCCGCATGTGTGCCATCTCACGGCTGAGATCGCTGGAGCCACTCTGAGCAGACAGGTGTTCTTGTCTCCGAGTCATGACTCCAGCGATGTTTTCCAGGGCCCGTTGGAGACCATGGAGCGGCGTGTGGGTGTCTGTTAGGGACTGGAGGTGGTCCCTGATGGGACTCAGACACCCATGGATGGCGTCAAGTTTGGTAGCCATGAGGTTGAACCCCACCCGCACCTGCTCAGCCATCTCCCTCTGGACCTCCAACACACTGCATTGGAAGGCCATGTGTTGTTCGGGGGGGTCTTGGGAGACAGCCGGGGTTGTGGGTGCCTCCTGCTGGGTGGTTTGTGGAGTGGGTGGGGTCTCCTCGATGCAGCTGGGCTGCCCTGGTCCTGGAGGTGATTGGCGGATGAGTTCAATTATGTATTGGAGGGCTTGGGTGTCGATGCTAGTGGTGTCCTCCTCGTCATCAGAGAAGAGTGGCTGGGACTGCTCTGCAGGTGGCGTTGGCGGTGCCCCTACAATGTGAAGGGGAGATGTGTGTTACAATGTGTCCACATGTATGTAGCCGCATGGTACATGTTCACATTCAGACAGCATGGCAATGTACATTGTGACAGGCTGTTGATCAGGGCCATGATCCAGAGTCATTGTGGGTGTGCACTGTGCTCTGCTTGATTGTGCATGTGTGCCATTGTGGCCATCTCCCCCCGTCCCCCCAGTACCTGGTGGTTACTCACCCTGTTGCCCCGACTCCTGCCACGGTCTCCACACTGATGACTGTCGACACCAGCTCCTCCATGTCATCCAGCTCCAGCTGTGGCGCTGGGCTCCCACCTCCAGTCTGCATTGCTGCCTTCTAGTTGCCTGCGAGTTTCTCCTTGGTCTTGCGCTTGATGTCAATCCATCGCCTCTTGACCTCATCCATTGACCTCTTGTGCTCTCCGACGGCATTCACCTTGTCCACGATGGACCGCCATAATCCATTTTTGGTGCCCAATGACACAATGGAGGCGACGAACAGTTGTTGATGGTATTCTATCACCTCCGTGACCAGGATCCTATTCTCCTGCGGACTGAACTTCGTCTTCCTCTTCTTCTTGTCCTTGCCCTTCCCTGTCACCGAGGTCCCAGGCTGGTCATCCGGGGTGCTTGTGGGGTTCCGCCTGTCCTCTGTGCCTGCTCCGGCTGCCTCCATGGTGCCTCGGGGTTGGTCATTTTGTGTTTGTGTGTTTTTTCTGCTTTTGTAGTGATTTTCCCGCCTGCCGTGTGTGTATGGCAGGCCTGGCGCTGCTTATCGCTGATTTCCTCATCGCGAATGGGCTCATCGTATGTTTTTTGGTGTTGGGGTTTGTGTTTTTGACTCCGCCGCGGTGGTTGTATCGCGGACATTGGCCACGTTTTCGGAGGACTATCGCATGGTACCGCCGTGTTGTGAATTCCAGGTTAACACAGGGTTATTTTCCCGCGATAGACTGCGATGTGTAAAGTTGCGTTAACATTTTCTTGAGATGTTTAGCGCACGTTCTTGTGAATATCCCCCTCAGTGTGTAATTTATGTTGTTTATTGCAAAATAATGTGAGAATAAAAATAAATGCTCATCAAGTACAGTTACACAAATGCAAGTCATAGATTATCACAGAGAGAAAACATTGGCAATGTATAAAACAAACTCATTTCAATAAACAATGCATTGAAGGAGTGGATAGGCGAAGAGAAAAAAGTTTCAAAGACAAAATACATTTGCAAATGAATATGCAAATTTTAGGAGATTATCTATACTAACCCAAGTAAGAATCAGGGAAATCTACCCCTCTGGCCAGTCAGGGCAGCAAGGCCACTCAAGTAGAGTCGAGTGACAAAGATTAGATCAGGAATCAGGAAACAGGTAGGCCTCTATCTGGAACCAGCAAAACCGATGACAGCGACGATCTCCCGCTAGCTAACACCAGCTGAAACAACTACATAACCACACCCACTGGGGACTTTCAATTATACCCTAAAACCTAAATGTCCAACCCACATATGTTTCAATATGAGCACAATATCCATCTCCCATTGGCTAAGATTGGGGGTGTTCTGTCACACCACTCTCGCCATGACCATTTTATTAGACAACTCTTTGTTTTAAACATTAAGCATTACAACAGATTCATCCCAGGAAACAACTTTGAACACAATCATAGTAAACATTTCCTGCAGTTCCTTGAATGTTGCAAATCTCTACGCCTCTATTATTCGCCTCTGCCATCTCGTGAAGGAAACTTTTCTCTTCCATTTGTGATCTAATTTTTCTTTTCCGCAACTTGGCAGACATTCAGCACTCCATGAAGGTCGCATTTTTTATGCCTTTGTGCTCTCTTCTCATTCAAATCTTTCTTTTGGGACATTTAATGATTTTCAGTCAAATATTAACCCTCAAACTGACATGCAGAAGTGTAGGCCCATGCTTGCCTTTTCTACAAAACACAAATACAGACATTTATTATTTTCATGAAATATAATTTCATTTTACACGCCATCCCAACATTGCACTAACCCATGCACAACTCATGTTATTCCTAATAAAATATTATTAACGTGCACAAAAGCAGCATTCGTTTTTTTTGATCAAAGCAATTTATGCGGCCTAGTTCCATTAATTAATACACGCATTAGTTTTACGCATGCACAAAAGCATTTCCCCTTATTCTAGCGCTTTTAATAATATTTTTCACAGCACACTGTTAATTAATGTTACTGAGAGTTCAATCCAAGCAGGTTTTATTTTCTCAAAACCCTGCTCCTTCAATCCCCCCTTTGATGGCATTTTTGAGCCATCATCAAAATACCTATCACATGCAAGTTGCCACTTATTTAAAATACTGTACTTCTTTCTCGTTTTATCATTCTTCCATCTAAGGGGCCGATTCTGATCTGGGTTGGAAAACTCTCCGTCCGAGCCGGATCCGGAGAGATTTCCGACCGAGCCGGAGTCTTGCAGTCCGACCGAGCGAGTACGATGCGGCCGCATGCTGCCGGACTCGGGGGCATATTAGCAAGGAATAGCGATATTTATCGCTAACCGCGCTTAGCGCGACTTTGGTTAACGCCGCCTATCGCTGGAAAATATCGCTGAGATAACACCCTATTAACAAGGTTTATCTCCATAGCGATAATATTTCCAGCGATAGCGGCAAAATGTGAGAATATCGCTGGAAAAGCAGCGATATTCTCGCATTATCGCTAAGGTGGATTCAGCATTAGAATCCACCTCCTATACCTTAAACAGGTAAGTCATCCTCACTAGCAGGAGATAAAATATAGCGATAAACGCGCTTAGCGCGAATTATTATATCGCTTCGCCTGCCTTGCTAATAGGGAGTAGTGGGATTAGCGACTGTTTTCAGTCGCTTTTAGTAGGGAACGCCTTCCTTGCATGTCATTAGCGATAATTATCGCTGACATGCAAGGCGATGTTAAACACGGCCTCTAACGCCTGAAAGCTGTCGCTAACGCCTGTTAGCGACAGCTTGCTAATAGGGCAAAAAGTGCCGCTAAAGCGGCGATAAAGCCCTTGATAATATGCCCCTCGATTCGGTCGGACTCCCATTGAAGTCAATGGGAGCCGGTCGTACAACGCGTACATGGGCTCCCATTGACTCAATGGGTACGACGCACACAAGTGCGCCCCCTACAGTGTGTACGCGTCGGGACGACTCGCACCGTACATGCATGTTTAGGGGGGACCCTTGGGTCCCCCCTGTGTGCGACTCACGCGGCTACGGGTGAAGGGGGGTCCGACACGGACCCCCGAAGTACGGCTCCGACAGTCTTCCTGAGCCGGAGGGTACGAGTCGGTCAGGCTGTTCGAAGCGCGCATCGTACTGGCTCGGTCGGGGAATGTCTCCATTGCGTGGTGTGATTCGTGTCCGTACGAGTCGGTCGGTGCGGTTGGGATCCGGAGATGAGTCGGTCGGTGCGGTTGGGATCCGGAAACGAGTCGGTCGGAAACTACGCGCACGCTCGCATCGTACTAGCTCGTTCGGACAGCTGTACGAGTTGGTCGGAGAAAACGCGCACGGCTCGTATTTTTCCCGGCCGAATCCCGTTCGGTGGCGATCCGCCCGAGATCAGAATCGGTCCCTAAGTCTTTCATGATCTCATAGTAATTTCCTCTCATATCTTCTAATTCTATCTCTTCTCTCTTTGTCTTTCTAGCTCTACGTTTAAGATCTGATGTCTCTTTCTTTTTACACTTGCATTTGCAGCATTTGTAAATCATAATAATCATTAATATTACTGTAACTACTGAAGTAACAGGTATTAATATTTTTCCTAACAAACTACTTCCTAAGGTAGAAAACCAATTTCCCACTGAGGAAAAACTCTTACCAAGTTTCTCCAATGCACCAATTTCCCACTGAGGAAAAACTCTTACCAAGTTTCTCCAATGCACAGTCAACCTTCAGTTCAGTCAAATTTTCATGAAGTTCTGTAATATTTTTAATATACCCCTCAAGATTTTTACTTTTGTCAGGGATATAAGTACAACATTGTTGTATTTTCAACATGCTACAGACTCCACCTCTTTTGCCAATAATATATCAAGGGCAAGTCGATTTTGCAAAACCATTGATCTAATTGCAACCATTTCAGTATCAATCATCAAGAACCCACCAGTAGTATCTGTTGATAAACGATCAACCACTGTGGACAATTTTCTAAGTTTATGTGAATTCAGAATAACTACAACTGAAGTTATCAATGCTCCAAAAATATCCCCAATTATCTCAGAATAACTCGCTCCTCTCTTATTACGTGTTAGTCCTTGTTTTATTTAATTAACTCTATTATTCTTATCTACGTGGTAAACCTTTGGAATTACTATGCCTAAATAACAACATCCATACCAACCTGTAGGTAAACTATAATAAGCATTTTTACTACACACATAATAAATTCCCGGGAAAACAGGATCAGTCCCTCCTTTCAGTCCCCAATTTCCTTTTATCAAGAAAGTATGCTCACATTCACTAGAACCAATGAAGTAACTATTATGTTCAGTCTTTTCTCTAAATACAAAAAGATTTCCTCTATGTTGAAAATCTAGAGTCATGGCAGCGTAAGTCTCACCCTTTTTATAATCACCCTCTCTGAAAGCCCATGGAGGTACATGAGACTGTTGCTCAGCAGCTTTCTTTTTGAAATCTCGTCTTCTATCTTCTACCATATTCATAAATTCTATGTCTTCATGTCGTAGTTTACAAGTTAGGTTATTTCTATGTGCATCTATTGTATCTATCGGTTTGTTACTAATGAAAAAATCTCCAATGTAAGCTGCATAAACAGGACCATAGACAATTTTTAAATCTCTCCTAATAGGAATTTCTGAAAATATTAAATCAAAATTAGAGTAATAATACTCTAATCCTTCCCTCTCATAAAACAAACTGGTTAAGACACTAAGGGCCCCATGCATCAAACAAAAAACCGGTCGCAAACGGGCAGATTCTCAGAATCTGCCCCTTTGCGACCGGTATTTTTGCATTTGGGATGCATCATCCCAAATGCAAAAATCAGAAATTGCGATTGCATTTAAGGAATTGCAAATTGCGATTCCTTAAATGCAATGCTAGAAGCAATTTAAAATAGCGATTTCGCTATTAGGGGTCACAAATTACCGAAAAATAAAACAGGTCGGTAATTTGTAAAACTTTGAAAAATGCACTAAAGTGCATTTTTCAAAGTTACATGTTACACACACACATGCCCTTGGGGCATGTGTGTCCGCAACATGGGTGCACATGACAATTTCAGGGGTGCAACAGGGTGTTCTTTTGACACCCTTGCACCCTTGAAATTGCATGTGCAATTTGCGAGTACCTAATGGGTACTCGCAAATTGCGCATGCAATTCCCATTCATTCCTATGGGCCTATGGGCAATTTGCGAGTCGCAATTAAGGAATGTTTAGGAATCGCTATTTTTATAGCGATTCCTAAATGCATAGGGTTTTGCGATTCCTTAATTGCGATTCCTTAATAATCGCAATTAAGGAATCGCAAAAGCCTTCCTTGATGCATGTGCCAGTAAAAGACACACCATATGTTAAAGGTAGGTGATGATAAGTCACCCCCTCTGAGACAGACGACGGTAATTGCATGCACACATAACAATCTCTCGCATTCATTGTGTCAACATATTCATATAACAATTTAGTCTATCTTTTCTATATTAGTATTTAAATCTTCTCTAGTATTAGAATCAATTCTCTCACTTCCCACATCATTAGTATTATTTTTGTGATTAGTCACCATTAGAACAGGGACAATAACAACCAGTGTTAACCACTTCAACGTTGATAGTAAAACACTACATAAGCAAGCATTAATACATCTACGTTTAAAACTATGATTTTGATATCCAGTCTCTGTTACCTTAGACACTATATAAAAAAAATTAGAAATCTAAGAACAAACCTAAAAAACCCTAAAATCTTTAAAAAAAAATTGAAAACACTTATCCAAAAACCATCTAGAGTAGTGTATCCTTACACTTTATGCCTCTCTTCTTTACCCCCTTTTTTTCTTTTTTTTTTAATATCTTCTTCTTTTTCAAATCTTTTGGAATTTTCAGAATACTCTTCATTGAAATTGTTGCACCTTTATTTTCACAGTTCTCTTTTAAGGTAGTTTCAGTTTGCTTTGATCACTTTGATCAGTACCAGCTTCTTCTTCTTTCTGATTTGTGTTCTCAATCTCTTCCAACACCACATATGTCCATTCTGGAGCTGTGTATTTCTTACTCGGAATTCTTATTCTTTTTGTTTTTTGTACCAATTCTTCTTCTGAATCACTTTGTCCAGTTTGACTTGATATTTCATTTATTTGATCTGGCCTTTTCTTTTCTAGAGTGTATTTCAGTCTTTTCACTCCTTTTGGCCACACATCACCTTTTCTTGCTTTCTTAACGTGAACTGCTTCTTCACCTTTGTTGTCAAGTTCGCAAGTTCTTTTATTCAGTTCTTTTCTTTGTTGTACTTGCTCTTGATTTTCATCAGTCACTTTCTCTTTTTCTTTCTCAACAGCAATCTCTTGAGACCCAGTAGCTGGTGCCCACTTTATTCGTCTTGTACTTGGTTCTTCCTCTTGTTCAGCCTTCTCAGAATCTGTAACACTAGATTCTATAGCTTCATGTTCTTCAGCTTCTGGTTCTTTTCTTTGCTTTACCAGTTGCTGTTCTTCTTCTTGTCTTCCAAGTGGACTTGGGACTCTTCTTGTATGACTTGCATGAATCCAATTTGGCAAGCCACCACACTTTACTGCTGTCGTTGTTACCAATATGATCTGATATGGTCCATTCCACCTGGGTTCTAAACACGACTTCCTCACATGTTTCTTGACCAGAACCCACTCTCCTGGACTCAAATCATGTGCTTGATCCGGCTGTGTTGTGGCTGCAATTTCTCCAACCTGATGAGACGTAGAACGCACCAGATCAGCCAATCCTTTGCAATAATCAAGCACGAGATCATCAGTAATATTCATCAGTTTGTTTGCTGGTACAATTGCTTGTCTCATGACTCTCCCCATCAAAATTTCGTGAGGACTTAATCCAGTCTTATTATCAGGAATGCTTCTAAGACTCATTAATACCAGGGATAAAGCGTCTGGCCATTTCAGTGTTGTAGACACACACACTTTTGACAGTCTGGATTTAATAGTGCCATTAATTTGTTCGACCACTCCTGATGCTTCTGGTCGATAGGCACAATGCAGCTTTTGCTCAATTTGTAATGCTTCGCAAATTATCCGAATTATTTCATTATTAAAATGAGTTCCTCTATCTGTTTCTAAAGAGACTGGAAATCCAAATATTGGAATTATCTCTCTTAAAAGCAATTTAGCAACAGTTAGACTATCATTTATTCTTGTTGGGTAAGCTTCTACCCAGCAAGAAAACAAACAAGCAACCACCAACACATATTTCAGTCCATTACAAGGGGCAAGTTCTATAAAGTCTAACTGTAGTCTGGTAAATGGTCCTGCTGCTTTTCCAATTCGACCCCAACTAACAACTGTCTTTCTACCTGGATTTTGCTGCTGACACACTATACACCTCTGGCATAGACTCTCTGCAATGACCCTAAACTTTGAGTTGTACCATAACGGCTTGAAGAGCCTGAGCATAGCATCTCTTCAAACATGTGCAATTCCATGGTACATCCTTGCCATCTGCGACGGTAAACTATCTGGCATTACTGGTCTTCCATCAACATACACTCACACTTCATCATCTGCTCTCTTTTTACAACCTGATTTTATCCATATTTCTTTCTCTTCCTCACTTGCTTCTTCCTGAAGCTGCCTAATTTCTTCCCATGTTTCCAAAGAAGAAAACATCAAGTGGCAATTTGTATGTTTTTTCTCCATCCCTCTGTTGATTGAAATTGAATTTTGTGCACAGAAACGAGCCACTGGGTCTGCGTATCTGTTTCCATATGTCACATAGTCATTTCCTGACTTGTGTGCTGAACATTTTACCACAGCAATCTTTTTGGGCATTTGTAATGCATTCAATAGATCCTTCACATTTTTACTGTTATGGATCGGGGATCCTGAAGAGGTCAGAAATCCTCTTTGCATCCACAACTGACTAAAATCATGCACCACCCCAAAACCATATTGACTATCAATGAATATGGTTACTCTCAAATTTTTGCCAATTATACATGCTCTAGTTAAAGCAATCAGTTCAGAAATTTGAGCAGAATTTACCCCTTTAGACAGGATGCTTCAAGAACCATAGACACCGTACATACTGCATAAGCAGCACTTAATGCACCTTTTTCATCTCTCAGACAAGATCCATCCACGAACATCACACTATCTGATTCTTCTAGTGGTGCATCCTTTATGTCAGGTCTTGGTTTCGTGCACAATTCTGTCACATCCAAACAATCATGATCTGCTTCATCTTTCACTTCTTCACAACTTGAACTTGACAACAATGTTGCTGGGTTCAATGTTGTACATCTTGTCACTGTCACATTCTCAGCTCCCAAAATCACTCTTTCATACCTAGTCAGCCTACTATATGTCATATGCTGAGTCTGAGTCCTTGTTAATAGGATCTCAACAGAATGTGGCACATATACTTTCACTGGATGTCCCATAACAATTGTTTTGCTCTGCTCTAGACTCACACACAAGTAGCAGCCACTGCTTTTAAACAACTTGGTAATGCTGCAGCCACTGAATCCAAAGTAGCAGAAAAATATGCCACTGGACAACGTGCCATTCCATGTTTTTGTGTTAAGACCGAAAATGCACACCCATGTCTCTTACAACAGAATAATGCAAAATCTTTTGTGTAATCCGGCATTCCCAATGCAGGTGCTCGACAAAGACTATCTCGCAATTCAATAAAAGCTTTCATACACTCTTCATCCAAATCAATCGGATCAAAGACATCTTTATGAGTCAACCTCTGTAAAGGTTTTGCAATCAGTGAAAACCCACTGATCCATTGTCTACAGTATCCAACCATTCCCAAAAACATTTGAACTTCTTTTTGAGTTTTAGGAGGACCCATCTGCAAAATCCCATTGATTCGGTCTTGCGTTACTTTTCTAACTCCTTTCTCAATTTTGTGTCCCAAATACTGAACCTCTTTTTGACAAAACTGTAATTTTGCTGGTGACACTTTATGCCCCCCTTATGCCAAATGATTCAGTAAGGCAATTGTATCTGTCACACAGGCTTCTCGTATTTTTGATGCCACCAGTAGGTCATCAATGTACTGCACTAACACTAAATTTTCTGGCATGATCAATGACTCCAAACATTTTTTCAAAATCCGATTAAAAATCGAAGGACTCTCTGTATACCCTTGAGGAACTCAGCACCATAACAAAACACGGTTTCGAACTGGAAAGCAAAAAGATATTGCTATCCGGATGTAAAGGTATCGAGAAAAATGCTTGACACAGATCAATTACTGTGTACCATTCTGCATCACAAGGAATTTGATAAAGAATCACTGCTGGATTTGGCACTATTCGACAGCAAGGTACTACAATCTTATTAATCTTTCTCAAATCCTGAACTATTCTATATTTTCCACTTGGTTTCTTAACCGCTTAACCGTAGCGGCAATTCCGCCGCGGTGCGGCGGTTTGATTGAGTGGGCGGGGCCGCATCGGCCAACGGACGTGCGCAGCACTACGGAGGTAGTGCTCGCGACGGCCGTTGGCCGACGGACGCATGGAAAGGGTTAATACCCATAATAGGTGAGTTACAAGGAATACTTAGTATTTCTTTTAGAATACCTTGCTCAATCATTTGATCAATTACAGGAATTACTCCTGCTGTTATTTCAGGACTCATCTTGTACTGAGGTGTGTTTGGATATATTGCACCTGGTTTGACTGTAACCTGAATAGGATCCACACCCTTCATCAAACCAATGTCTTTTCCTGTAAAATCCCATACATCAGGTCTTACTGCATTTCTCAACTCTGCAGGTAAATCTTCTTCTGTAAGCAATGAATATAAATCATTCACTTCTGTCCCTTGCTACGCTAACATCATCTTAAAAGCAACATCCTCATCTGGTGTTTGAAAAGCAATACCCTCTGGCGTACAATAGATGGTGCAATTCATTTTACAAAGCAAATCCCTACCTAAAAGGTTCACCGGACTTGTATCACATACCACAAACCGATGCATGTCTCTGAATCTTCCAATATGAACTTCTATTGGTCTTGTTATTGGAGTCTTAATATGTTTATTTGAAACTCCCACAACTTGGATAGTTTCTCCCGAGAGGGGTAGGTTTGGGATTTCTGCTGCTCTCACAGTAGAACGGGTAGCACCAGTGTCCAATAGGAATGTAACATTATTACCTTCCACTTTTCCATCAACAAAAGGACCTGATTGATCTACCTCTAGAGATGCGCCAAGCACGCACTCTTCCTCCCCCCTCAGGCACCGTCATTGAGATGAGTCTGAGTCACTCTCTGAACATTTTAGTAAATACTGTGAAACCGCTTGTACATTTTGATTCTTACCAACTTGTTCACCTGCGTGAAATCCAGAATTTGCACTGTATCTCTGTACTTGAGCATTCACATTATTTGGCATAGGAGTTTGAGGCACCTGTACTTGTTGTGTCTGTGGTGTAACTACCTGCTGCTGTTGTTGCTGTTGTTGATTCACAACCACTTCATTCTGCATCTGCGGATTGAAATTTCCATTATTCTTCAGTAAAGATCTACACTCATTCCTCCAATGTCCAAATTTTCCACACGCATGACAAGGACATTTCTTTTTCAATTCTTCTCTACTCATCTTACCTCTACCTCCATTTGGTACCTGACCATTTTGATTTTGTCCTTTCATCTGAAAATCTATTTGAGAACCATTATTTCCATCTTTCTGTTCTGCCACTTTCACCTGTGCCCACATCATTTTCTCTTTCAGCTTTTTATGCCTTGACTCAATATCATCACTACAATATTTAGCATATCTCAGAATTTCATCAACTGTTTTACTCTGCCAACAAATCAAATGTTGCTGAATCATGTTACTAATTTCGGGTTTTAATCCAAAAACAAACCCATACACAAAGTGTCCCATATCTTTATCACCTATACTTTCAAAACCACTATACTGTTTGAACACCTGTAACAACCTTTCATAATAAGCATGTACCAATTCTTTGGGTTCCTGGGTTGTCCTGTCAATTTTAACCCAATCTGTTTCTTTTGGGGAAATTTTACTTTTCAAGAAAGTAATTACTTGATTATATTTCTTCATCACTTCTTCTGAAGGTGCTCCTGTTTTTACATCTCTAGGATATTCTTCTTTTGGCCAGTCAACAGTAATTTTACATTCAGTCCATAAGTCAGCTGGAACTACAATCTCGAACAAACCATCTAGATCTTTTAACAAAACTTTTGAAACTTTTACAAACCTCTCTACCTGTTTGTACCACTCGACAGGGTTCTCTCTCAACCTAGGAAAATCATTTGTAAAGGATAATATATCCTGTCTTGACCAGGGAACGTGAACATATCCACCACCTGGAACTTCTCTCATTGGGCATACCATTTCAGCCTGATCTGTTTCTCTTAATGGAAATAAAGACGCATTTTTACTTGCAAGTATTTCTTCCTCCTTTTTCGCCCATCTACCTTTGCACCATTCTAAATCACCCCATTTCTTCAAAGTATTCATTAATTCTTTTATTTGCAATTGTTTGCCAGATGTATTCAAACTCTCCAAATCCTTATCAGTAAAATCCAATCTATACGTTTTTTGCAAAACTTTAGACTTTTCTATGTCTACTCCATATTCTTGTGCAGTTTCTGCCAACCTCTCATGTAGATTCCTTGCTTTCCGTGAAATATTCTTACACAAAAATAACAACTCTTCATCTCGGTTCTTACTCAATCTTTCTAGACTTATTGTACCAATAATCATTTCTTCCAGATCCACTCTCAATCTAGCTACAGCTATACTCAATTGTGACTTATTCTTTTCCATTCCTCTTATCCAGTCATCTAACTCCTCTGGCGAAGGACCCACCGAACTCCCTGATACTGGAGTTGTTCCACTAACATTCTGCTCTATTTTTCTAGGATCCATCTGTACACTTCTCTTTAGTGTTTCAGTTACGTTTTCACTCACTGGAAGATCAATCAATGAAGTACTCATCTCAACTTGTTCTGATCCACTAACATTCCTGGCATTATTCACGGGAATTGTCAATGTATGTACTCTCGATATATTCTGACTCTCACCATACAATGGGACTATAGGACCAATTGTTACTGGTACCGATAATGCTTCTGCATTCAGACTCATCTGACTAATTCTATGAGTTAACTCCTCTCTTGCCTTATTCAACATGTCAATCTCATTCTTCTGCAACACTCGAGTTTGTGAAGCTACCGGAACATGTGTAACCTGTGAAACTTGTGGAGTTTGTGGAGCTTGTGGAACCTGAGGAACTTGTATTTCAATTAGTGGTGCACTTGGAATTGTTTCCCCTGAACTTTCCTGATATGATGAAGGTCTCTTTAATAATATTTCATCCAACAACTCATCATCAATCCCATCCGAATCATTGTCTAATTCCGAAGTCTCTAAATTATTCTTTTTCTCTTTACCTTTGCCTCCAGTCTGATCCTCAGTAACTATTACTGGATATAATCCATCTGCAATTACATCTCTCCTCCATCTTTTCTTCTGATCATCCCATCTAGCCTCAGAATATGGCGTTATTATATCCCTGTATTTAATTCCATTCCTGTCTCTCTCCCTTTTATAAGCCTCATGTTCCCATTCCTCAAGCGCTTCATACTGCGTAGGTCTAGGACTTGGCTTTAATGAATTCATTCGTCATCTCAAGTTCTCCAAAATCCTTACATTAAATGTACCATGTTCTGGAAAAGCTAAAACTCCATCATCTTCCGTATAACTCATCCAGTTCTCTAACCATGTACACGTATGATACCCACGTTCCAACATCATAAAAGAAGCAGGCGTTCTCGGAGGAGGTATAGGAAGTCCCTCTCTAGTAACTATCGGCTTGTCTTTTTTAAATAAATCTTTTATTCTTTTTACCAATTTCATTTTTAAAACACTCTTTTTCTCACTAAATAAACTAAAACAAACAAGAGAAAGCTTCCGTAAATCCTCTCACTCTATTCGCTGAATCCCAACCAATAACAGCAACCAACCAATCACGGCTCACTACGTATCTGCTATCTCAACCAATGCTAGCACGGCTCACAGTAACCAACCAATCACGGCTCACTACATGCCCGCTGCCTGACCAATGCCAGCGCGGCTTATTGTGACGTCAGTATTACTCCTGCTACTGACCCTCCCTTTACAAAAATATTACGGCAATGTATTTCTAGGTTTTCTTAACTATTTCTTGTTCAAAACAACACAAAACAATGCTACTTTGTCTGCTCCACTAATAAAAGAGATAGTTTGATTCACTCGAAGAGTTTCTTTTACTTCTAGTAAAATAACGACCAGCGCTACTCTACTCTCAATCAAGTTAAAGGAGGTCTTGGTACTCCTCTGGGGATACTAGCCAAAGTTTCGGAAGAGGACTTTTATTTCAGACCGAGGTATTGGTACTCCTTTGAAGATGTAAGGCCAGAGTTTCGGAAGCGGACCTTTCACTATTTCATGCAATCTTCTTTCAATCGAATATGTCCCTAAAATAACATCGACAGCCTTTCGCTGTTCGATATTACAACAACAGACAAAGTACTTCTGCAGTGTGATACCTTTCCACACTATTCTTCTGCCACTTAGGCTAAAATAACATCATCCTAGGATCTTAGGTAACTCTGTACCTGTACTTACAAACAACATAAAACAAAAACACTTACTTTTCATGTTAATAATCAATAAATCAGTAATCAATAATTATTGCCAAACTAATCAATAATTAACCGTCCTCTGCTACCAAAACTGATCCAGCGATCGATAATTTTCACTACCCAACTAATCCCTTCAAGCTGGGGTTCAGTGTGATGCAAGTTTATTCCTAACTCACTAAATACACTTTAGAACCTGCATTTCTCCTTACAAATAAATGTGGCGACGAACCTATAGTTGAAAAGTTGATGACAATAATAAGTACTAATCTATGCTACTAAATAATAACAGACTCACTGTGTAGTTTATGTTGTTTATCGCAGAATAATGTGAGAATAAAAATAAATGCTCATCAAGTACAGTTACACAAATGCAAGTCATAGATTATCACAGAGAGAAAACATTGGCAATGTATAAAACAAACTCATTTCAATAAACAATGCATTGAAGGAGTGGATAGGCAAAGAGAAAAAAGTTTCAAAGACAAAATACATTTGCAAATGAATATGCAAATTTTAGGAGATTATCTATACTAACCCAAGTAAGAATCAGGGAAATCTACCCCTCTGGCCAGTCAGGGCAGCAAGGCCACTCAAGTAGAGTCGAGTGACAAAGATTAGATCATGAATCAGGAAACAGGTAGGCCTCTATCTGGAAACAGGAAAACCGACGACAGCAACGATCTCCCGCTAGCTAACACCAGCTGAGACACCTACATAACCACACCCACCGGGGACTTTCAATTATACCCTAAAACCTAAATGTCCAACCCACATATGTTTCAATATGAGCACAATATCCATCTCCCATTCTCTAAGAATGGGAGTGTTCTGTCACACCACTCTCATCATGACCATTTTATTAGACAACTCTTTGTTTTAAACATTAAGCATTACAACAGATTCATCCCAGGAAACAACTTTGAACACAATCATAGTAAACATTTCCTGCAGTTCCTTGAATGTTGCAAATCTCTATGCCTCTATTATTCGCCTCTGCTATCTCGTGAAGGAAACTTTTCTCTTCCATTTGTAATCTAATTTTTCTTTTCCGCAACTTGGCAGACATTCAGCACTCCATGAAGGTCGCATTTTTCATGCCTTTGTGCTCTCTTCTCATTCGAATCTTTCTTTTGGGACATTTAATGATTTTCAGTCAAATATTAACCCTCAAACTGACATGCAGAAGTGTAGGCCCATGCTTGCCTTTTCTACAAAAAACAAATACAGACATTTATTATTTTCATGAAATGTAATTTCATTTTACATACAATCCCAACATTGCACTAACCCATGCACAACCCATGTTATTCCTAGCAAAATATTATTAACGTGCAACAAAAGCAGCATTAGTTTTTTTAATCAAAGCAATTTATGCGGCCTAGTTCCATGCATTAATACACGCATTCGTTTTACGCATGTGCAAAAGCATTTCCCCTTATTTTAGCGTTTTTAATAATATTTTTCACAGCACACTGTTAATTAATGCTACTGAGGGTTCAATCCGAGCAGGCTTTCTTTTCTCAAAACCCTGCTACATCAGAAGTGTCAGACACAGGTCCAACATGCAACCGAATCCGCAGAAGAGGCAACGGAACACAGGCAAGACACAGTCTAGCCAGACCGGTCTGAAAGACAGGAACCAATGCTCACTCAGCTCTCGAAGCCAAGGCGTCATTAGGTAGAACACCATGTGATCATGACAAAGTCGTTCCAGCAGTGTTCTCTCCATTTCGTGAGGGATTGCGACGTCTATTGCGAAGCAAGAGTATTAAAATCAGGATGCACGCTACGGAAAGCAGGACCAAAGGAAGCCCTCCAAAAAGGCTTCCAAGTACGGAGTGTATAAATGCTGGAATTACTCCAAAGATGGTCTGAAAGGTGGTTAAGAGACCTGATCCAAGTCGCTTAAATAAGTGTATGATCCCACTCGTATCAGACATGTTAAAGATACGATGAACCATTTCTCTGAAATGGATCGGAAGTTCGTACGGACCAGGGCCTGTATCTGCTGAAGACCTTGAAACCTGGATATCAAAAGTCTCTCGGGCTGGAGTTAAGGCCACATTTTGTTGAAACAACATGGCTTTCAGTCTGCTCAGCGAATCAAACCTAATACTGGAAACATTCAATGAAGGCCACAGTGGTGCCTCCCTAACTGTGTGAGCCGGGGAAACAATACTTGCTTACAGCAAACAACCCTGAAGTTTACCGTGACCAGATATGCAATGCCTGGCGTCATTCCACAACAGACTTGATCATTCAGCACTAAATAACTTCCATTCGAAAGCAACTAAAAAACCGGATGAATCACGTCCGCTGGGGAACCCTTCAAGTAGCAAGATAAGTTCGCCTTGGACACATTACACGTTCCATAAAGCGACACTTCTTTGCCCACTAAAGACCCACTTAAAGCCTTCCTGCAGTCTTTTCCACTTAAAAAAACTTCAGTGTCCTTATTCCTGCACCTATATCTATATGGTAACTCCCAGGTTTCTTGTATGAACCCTTCACCCAATGCTTCATACCTGCCTGCTTGGATGTATCTAAGGCAGTATTGGAACTGAAATGTCGTGATTGGCAGTGTGATATAGCCATGAATTAACCATTCTGTAGACTGTGACTCTGCTACCGTGAAAGGTAATTTCTCCAATTTCTCAATGAGCAGCATGGTTTTACTTTCCATCTCTGCGTGCCATAGTCAACTGTCTGTCGGTCAGATTGTAAGCCGAAAACAAACTTGTGTTATTAATGTATTTCCATGGCACATGGCCTGAATGCAATGATTGCAGCGTCCAGCTTAAAAGCATAATGGAGTGCAATTGAGATTGCCCATGTTGTAGAATAGACAAATCTTGTTCCAGTATGTCAATTGCCGAGGACACAATGTATCCCAGTGAATAAATATGTGAAGAAAGTGTGGTCATACCATTGTCTACCACAGCCAGTGCCTTTTCTAGGTTAATACTATCAATTTCACATAATCTCTCAGAAGCATCCTGTTGGGAGACTTTCCTCAGTTCATTGTAGACGGCATATAAGAAGCGTTTCTTGTGCGGTTTCTTGGGACCTAACAAGTAATCCCTAAGATATATGTTGTCTGCTAGAAGGGACATGTGCTGTTTCACCTGTTGTAGTGTTGAGGTTTCTAGCCATTCTAGGCACAACTTCTCAACACTATAAGAAGTCACTACCCCTGGGTCGTCTGTGTGTACATAGCGTGGGTCAGGCCTATGGATACTAAACCCTCTGGTGGTACCCTTGAATCATGCTTGACACCTATTTGTATCGATAGGCCAAACCAACCATCCTTCCAATTGGGAGTTGAGGAATTATATGTACAATTCTGTACCATTTTACCCAGCATCTCCTCATTTATCAGTGTGTCATTTAATAAACCTTCAATAGGTATGGGTAAGGGGATGCGTGGTGTTTTTAGGTCTTTTATTTTTGCAAACCCGTAGCAGATAGTTTGTTGCACTGTTCTGTTCAGGAATATTATCTGTAATGGTATGAGGCAAGCTCTAAATAAAGCCTCAGTTCCTTGAACCTGCCAATCTTTTGTCCCCCAGATGGATTTTGTGTCTAGCGTGTCCCGCCAATAGTCGAAACCTTGTATAGACAGTTGGGAGATGAAAGGTGCTGAATAAATGAGCTTTGTTTTTTGTCAGCATCATTTTCTTCGCAGTTGCATTAGTCTGTACTAATTTATAAAAGTATGACATTGGGTCTGATGTATTGAACCCTGAAAAGTATGCAAATTTCTGTGCGAATGTGGCAGAACTACCTTTCGGTGGTGTTGGCAATGTTCCCATTGATGGTAAGTGTTTACAACGCGTGGAACACTAGCTCTGTGCAAAAAGTGACGACCATAATGCTGGTAACAAAACATGCTATCGTAGTCAGATGTATCTTCATACAATTCTCTGTAAGAAAATGCAGCAGATTGTTCTAAATCTGAAAGCAGGTAGGTAGCAGCGTGCCGGAAGGCAAAAGCTACACGAGACTTAGACGCAGCATTTAGAGCTTACTGGCTTATTCGGCATCTTTTTAACGTTTTAACATTTTAACTTTGATTACTGTGTATCTCATGCACTTTGCACATTGACATCAGCGGTCCCCGGTCCGCCGCGGCTCTTCCGGCCGATTGCACGGAGGGACGTGGCTCCTCCCCCTGTTCCCTGACTTCTGCTATTGGGCTCAGTACTTAACTGGCATGGGAGCCTGGTCGCGCAGCGGTAGGTAGCAGCGCGCCGGAAGGCAAAAGCTACACGAGACTTAGACGCAGCATTTAGAGCTTACTGGCTTATTCAGCATCTTTTTAACGTTTTAACATTTTAACTTTGATTACTGTGTATCTCACGCACTTTGCCATCAGCTGGTCCCCGGTCCGCTGCGGCTCTTCCGGCCAATTACGCGGAGGGACGTGGCTCCTCCCCATGTTCCCTGACTTCCGCTATTGAGCTCAGTACTTAACTGGCATGGGAGCCTGGTCACGCAGCGGACGTGCGCTGCGGGCGCGCCGCCGGCTCGCCGCTGGCGTGCCAAAGGCAAGCCCATCTGCGCCCGTCTGCGGCCGGACCGCGGCCAGCGCCAGCTATGCTGCCCGTTTGTCCAGCGACGAGGTAATTCGATGGGTGAGAAATTACCTGTTGTCCTTCAGTGACAAGCCTTGTCCTAGGGAACATGCCATAAATCTGCCAATCGATGCACTACCCAGTATTTGCACTGGCTGCAACCTTGTTCTTGGGAACAATATGGGGTATTTAGGCAAAAGGGACAAGGAGTGCAATAAGATGGGACTGAGCAAGCAGGCAGACAAGGTCAGGGTGTGCCTAATTAATTGCAGATCGTTGGTGAAGCATGCAGAGGATATATGGCTCTTACTTGTGGAGAACGAATGGGATGTCAACAGAAACATGGCTAAAAGAGGATGCCTTATCAGCAATTGCTTTAGCCATTCCGCCAGGTTTCAAAATTTGTTGTGCAAACAGGGAGGGAGGTAAAAGAGGAGGGGGTAGCCATTATCTTAAAGGATTCCTGGGAAATCGCGTCTTCAGTACTGCATAATATGGATGTGATAGAAGGGTTAAACTTTAGTATTAAGACTGGCCCTACAACCTCTTTTGCAGGTCTTTTGATTTATAGACCCCCGGACTGCGCGCCTAGTATAATCCCTGAATTTTGCAACTATATCGCCCAGAAATCTTTACTGTATTCCAACTTTACTGTGTTAGGGGATTTTAACCTTCATGTGAATGACCCTAGCTGTGTGCAGGTAGCGCAGTTTGCCTCGTCCCTCCTCGGAGCTAACTTGACTCAGCATGTGAAACTACCCACTCAGAAGGCAGGGCATACCCTAAACCTTTTGTTCTCTAACATCCCGTCCTTGCTAACTGAGTCCCCAGGCCAACTGGTTTGGACAGACCATTGCTTAGTTTAATATTCGTTTAGTTTGGAAAAATCCAGCCAGTACAGAGGAACCTGCCATTTATTAAAAAGAAACTGGAAGAAGCTGACCGCCGAGTCCTTAGGTCCAGTTCTGCAGGATAGTCAACCACTACTATCAAAGGATCCAAACGCGGATACACTTGCTTTAAATAAGTGGATTTCCGCCGCTGTGGAGTCCACTGCCCCAGCCAGAGTCACCAAGGCCATGAGGAAATCCCCCTCAGCCCCTTGGTTTTCAGAGTCTCTCAGGATAAATAAAAGTAGGTGCAAACGCCTGGAACATCAGTGGAGGGTGGATTATAATGTTCCGGCTAAGGTGACATATAAGAAAGCACTGAAAGAGCTCCATAAACTGATGAGAGAGGCAAGGAGGGATCATATAGTGAAGCGTAACAATAATGCAGATAATTCAAGCAAAGAAATATTTAGGGTTGTTAACTCCTTCTTTAAACCGAGAGAATTAGAGATCAAAGTGCAACCCTCCCTTTCGCTGTGTGAAAAAATCTCCGACTTTTTCGATAGTAAAATTCGGAAAGTCTATAATTCTTTTACAGCGGTAGCAGGGACTGATAAAACAGATGAAAGCAGGAATAGTAAGCCTGAGCTCTCCCTCACGGAATTCTTCCCCATATCTCAGCAGGATGCATTGGCAGAGATCCTGAGATGTAAGTCAGGTTCCCCAGAGGACCCCAGCCCCCCTAAATTGTGGAAAGAGCTGGCTCACTCTCTTGTCCATGTGCTGACTCACATATGGAATACATCTCTTACTTCTGGCACTTTCCCCGACACATGGAAACACGCCACACTCCTCCCCCTCAGAAAAAAACCTAATGTGGATCCAGGGGAATTAAATAATTACCGACCAATTTCATTGTTACCAGCTCCAGCAAAAATGCTGGAAAAAGTGGTGCAGCGACAACTGGCTAACTTCATCGAGAGTCATGACATTTTGCATGATACCCAATCCGGCTTCCGGTCCGGTTTAAGCACCGAGACGGCTCTATTAGAGGTGACAGAGTCAGTGAGAATGTCGGTGGATTCAGGAGCGTCAGCGATGCTGGTGCTCCTGGATTTATCCGCAGCGTTCGACACGGTGGACCATTTAATTCTGGTTCAGAGACTTCAGGACGTCGGTATCGGTGGATGGTACTTGCCTGGTTGAAGTCATTTCTCAATAATCGCACACAGAAGGTCTCCCTGCAACCCCATCAGTTGGAACCCAAACATTTATGATGAGGAGTACCTCAGGGGTCGGCGCTGAGCCCGCTTCTTTTTAATATATATCTGGCTCTGTTGTTCTCACTGATAGCCAATTGGGGTGTGAAGGCGATATCATACGCCGACGATACCCAGTTGGTGTTTTCCTTTAAAGAGCAGTCGGAGGACTCTTTTAAGAGTTTCAAGGGCTGTCTGAAAGACATTGCCCTATGGATGAACAACAATAAACTTAAACTCAATGCTGAGAAAACGGAAGTGTTGTTCTTCGGTAAGGACGCACCGCCAGCAGCGGATCGGAGGTGGCCGGCTGAAATGGGAGCTCCTCCCGTCCCAGCAGGAAAGCAAAAAATCTGGGAGTGAAGTGGGAAGCAGATCTTTCTTTCTCAGAACAAATTCGGCAGGTGACAGCCTCCTGTTTCAGCAAATCGAGAAATCTGCGGAAATTTTTACACCTTCTACCGGAGGACTGCCGCAGAGTCATAGTCCATGCCACTGTGACATCCAGGCTGGACTATGCAAACGGCCTCTATTTGTGCCTGCCAGTGTACCTAGACTGCATATGGTACAGAATGCGGCTGCAAGACTGATTAGATGTGTACCATTTCGACACCATATCTCTCTGCATATCAAAGACCTCCACTGGCTACCGGTGGCAAGAAGAATCGAGTTTAAGGCTCTGACCCTGGCATTCCGGGCAATTCATGGTAAATGTCCTAATTACCTGAAGTGACGGCTATGTCGCTATAAACAGAACCGTTCCTTGAGGTCCAACTCTCAAAATCTGCTTTGTACTCCACGATTTATGAAAGCTCATCTAGGTGGTAGATCATTCACGGTAGGGGCTATCAAACTTTGGAACTCTTTGCCAGACAATATCCGTCACATTGAATCAGAGCCACTATTTAGGAAAGCTGTGAAAACTTGGCTCTTTAGCTTAGGCCTGTGTTCTTAGGGTCTGCTTTTTTGGTCACCTCGGCGTGTCGCCTACTGCTAGAGCGCCGGGACACCTCTGTTTGAGGTAGCTGTTTGCACTTTATAAATGTCTGTATTATTATTATTATTATTAAAGCATGGTATTTACAGTCTCAATGTCCCAATCATCAGAGAGTGTACTCGGGGAAATAAAGTCATTCATTGAAAGTTTGAACACGTGTGGAATTTTCAAATGTTCAGTAGGACCAAATACATCATATGAAACTCTATCCCATACTATACCATCCGGTACTGGAATTGCTGAAATGTTCACTAGGGACAAGTCTCTTTGTTCCACGGTGTGATGACTAAGTCTGGGCGGTGAACTCCGCTCTGCTGGCGGAGTTTGCGGAGTTTTTTCCCTCGCTCGTGTTCGCCAACGTCAAGTTGGCGAGCGCGAGCCAGGAAAATCCACTTCCCGGCGAGATTTTCCCTCGTTTGCGTTCGTCAATATTAAGATGGCGAGCACAAGCGTTGAAAATCAACCTCCCGGTGAGATTTCTCAACGCGGGCAGTCATTTTCTCATTGCGAGTGGTCGCGTATGCTCGCGACCGCTCGCATTGAGAAACCGTTTGTTTGCATTGAGAAAGCTGCCGCTCGAGTAAAAATCTACTTGAGCGGCAGAAAGGAAGCAGTGCCTGCTTGTGCTGTGCATGGTGCTGTTTGCGATGATTGCACAGTGCGGACAAGCAACTCACACTGAAAATCACCACGAACTGCATTAATCTAATGCACCCCGCCACTTGCGGAGCTCTGCGTAGCGCGCAGAGATTTTTTTGCACTTCGCGGAGTTCCACGTAAACTCTGTGAACTCTGCCCAGGCTTAGTGATGACGTATGTGGTTTCAGGACCAAGTTTATATTCACAATGTTACCACAGTGCACTCAGGTCTGTTGATTAGAAATGTTCAGTAAGCCAAAATTCTTCAGGGTGCTGCCCGGTGAAAGAGTGCAATGTTGCACTGTAGTATTAAATGAAGAAACAGGACCAAGTTCACAAGTTGTACTGCAGAGCGTTGTGGGAGGTAATGTCCATCCAATAATAGAAAAAAGACAGTTACTATACCAATCCAAATTAACAGGAACAGGATCCCTAATGCAAACCAAAGATGCAGCCAAGGTGATACTAAGTAAGTCTTTTTCAGCCAGAGATAGAATTGTTGAAGTTGTTCTTTTTTAGAGATGGGTGGCGTTTGCTCAGGTTCACTTGGATCTGAAGAAAAGTCATCAAAGTTGATGAAGTAGCCAGACGCAGTTCGATCTATGTTTGGGAGCACAGCAGTGTTTGTACAACTGGCAGTTGCTTCTTGTGAAGGCACGTTGATGTAAAGTTCATTGTTGGGCCCAATTGCAATTTGCGTTTCAGTTTCATTTGGATGCTGTTCAATTTCAACAGGTGTAATTCATACTCCGTTATTTGATATTCCTTAATTTTGCACAGTGGAGTCTTGAAAGGTTATAGGTCTTTCTATCTGAACTTCCTGTATAGTAGCGAGAGGAGATCGGCGGCTACTCAGGATTCCACATGGCCTGCTGTTGAGAATTGGCCACATAATGTGGTTTGATCAGATCAATGGAGACAAATCTTTTTTCTTTTTTGCCCGCAAGAAGCGGAAGAAGTACTGTTCTTGTTCCTTGAACCGCCAGGACAGGTACAGGTGTTCTGTATGATGGCCCAAACTCCTTTTTGTCCATGATCTTTTCTCTGACCAGGTCCCCAATCTTCGGAACCCAGACAGGTCTTGCCGGAACCGGTTTCACTTCCATAGTGGCGGTGTGTTTTACTTGGACGTTGCTTTGTAATGCCCGGAATTCATTGAGTTCCTGTAAAACAGCCAAACGATCATTCAATTCAAATGGTTTCACATCCGCCACTGTGCTCGCACAATCGAGGTCAGGTACCCACATTCTTGTCCCAAACAGGATTTCATAGGGGGTACGTCCTCCCAAGGATTTTCTTGGCATATTATTCAGTGCCCTCTAGACCCCGTATAGGTGATTGACCCAACTACCGCCCGCACTTAATACCCTTGCTGGTAAGGATTGCTTTAGGTCCTGGTTTTTCCTCTCCACCACTGAATTTCCCTCAGGATGGTAGGGGGAGGAGTACCTCAAGGCCACGCCCATACCTTCCATGGCTTCCTTGTACGCCCGAGAGCTAAACGCAGGGCCACGGTCAGAATGTAAGGAGCCAATTGCGTATGTCCCGATGAAGACTCGCAAATCCTTTATAAAAGTTTGAGCGTCAGCCGAGCGCTGAGGCCAAACCCATAGAAATCTAGGGCATGAATCCACTGCCACCAAGATGTACTTGTAAGCCCCGTCTGAATTTAAGAGACCGCAGTGTTCCAAATAGACACATGCAAGAGGTCTGTCTGAAATGAGTTATGGTGTTTGTGGTGGCCTTGCTACGGTGGAACCTTTCATATGCTGACAGATGTCGCACCTTAAGACATAAGCCTTAGTTTGTGTAGACAAACTTGGCCACCAGAATCGCCGCTTCAGTAACGAGACCGTAGCAGTGACTCTTGCATGTGCAGATCCCAGACTCTCGTGTGCAGCTAGAATTAAACCTAATCTGCGATCATTGTTTGGTATTACTCTATCCCCCACTCCTGGAATTTGAGCATAGAGTGTGTTTTGCGCATCTAATTTATAGGAATATTTGAGTGGAAAGCCCTTTAGAACGGCAGAGCTGTTTTTTGAGGCGTTGACAGCTATCAGTATGTCTCCGTCTATCCTCGTGCTAGAACGAGTGATTGCAGCAATGGCAGCAGTTCTCACTGTCGCCTTGGCGGCTTCATCAGCCAGTGAATTCCCTTCAAGGTGTATGCCAACACGCTGGTGACTCAAGGTGTGAAAAACTTGAGTCCGTGGCAGGCATGCTTTCAGCTTTGCCACTTGTTCTCATAACAATTTATGTTTAATTGTGCAACCTTTGGAATCTCAAAACCCATCATGGCCCCAAGTAATGAAAATATTCATTGTAAGACTCCACACAGTAGAACGAATCGCACACTATCAGTGTGGGGAATTCTCGATCCGTATACTGTATGCCAATATCAGGGCTTTTCGCTCTGCCAACTGTGCTGTACAATCTCCTAGAGATTGTGTAGTCGTATTGCTGGGATGGAATTTACCGTCCTGCATACGTCCTTTCACTAAAGCACACGCATCGCTATATTGCTGTTTACTTCCTATGGCAGGCTGAGCAGATCCATCAGTGTAAATGATGTATTCATATTTCTCTAGAGGCAATATTTCATTCGCGAGAGGATATTCTTGTTCGTACTGCAGAAACACTTTTGTTTTTAATGTAGAATCGTATTTGTAATCTACATCTGTTGCAGTGAGAGAATTAGCCCATTGTATCCATCGCGGATGTATCGCTTTTGCATTTGGAATGCTTGCTTTGGTAACAGCTTCTAAAGTTAGTACTGAGGTAACACCGATTATGCTTTTCCCCTGTGCTAGTGCTCATTCTCTTAATACAGCAGTCTGTACTGTGGTCAGTATTTTTTCTGTTGCCGCAAATCGCATCTCAGCATTTGTATATAAATGTGATTTGTATGCAATTGGAACTGTCTCACCTTCATTGAAAGTGTGGTAAGTATATCCTGATAAACCGGAGATGACCCGGATCACCAAGTTTGTAGAATTTACACGAGTGTGCAAATGTTTAGATGCTATCATGTCAGCCTGAACTGAACGGAGAGTATCTGTGTTTTGTTGTGTCCACTGATGTGGTGTGAAATCAGGTATGATGAAGTCGTAGAAAGGTTTTACTTTTTCTGCGTAATCTAAAATGTATATTCTGCCAAAATTTAGACATCCTAAAATGGATTGCAAACCCTTTAGATTCTTTAGAGGCTGGAGCAGCGCTCATTTTTCTAAAAAGTTAGCTGCCAGGCTCTTGCCTTCACTTGACAGCTCGTATCCCAAAAATAGGACATTGAGATGGGCAATTTTAGATTTCTTAAATTTAAATTTGCAGCCCAAATTGGGAAATCCAACAATTATGTTGTTCACCCTGCACAAGTGTTCAAGTAATTCATCGTCCATCAGATAGATGTCATCTACATAGGACACTGCCTCTTCATCGCATGTTTGTAATATGTCTGACACTCTTGCCGAGAATAGCCTCGGGCTGTTCTTATACCCTTGGGGCAAACGACAAAAATTTTGCTGAGTGCTGAGCACAGAAAATGCTGTCAAATATCTGCTTTCTGGAGCTATATTCTGGCAGAAGAATCCATTTGAGATATCTAATGTTGTTTTGTATTTTTTCCGCACAATGTTATTCATTAATGCGGCACTGTGTGCATTTTGAACTGCAAATGTTCGCATGCATGTGTTTAAATGTCGGTAATCCAAAACTAGACAATATGTATTGCCGGGTTTCATTACTAGAAAAAGAGGACTATTCATCGGGGAGGTGCAAGTCTCAATTACACCTTGGTATTCTAGTTGGTCCAAGATTTCTTTGACCTGTTTCTTTGCATCATTTTTAATAGGGTATTGTCTCTGTGGATTTGGAGTAGACTTTAATGGGATTTCGTGGTGGGTAGACTCCACGTCCCACCCTACATGCTAGCGCCACTCCTGCGCGTATGAATGTTTTAAAGATTATGGAACGAGGTCGGAGAAAGCAGGCAAAATGACGCTTTCTCCCTTTAGGCAATTCATCACAAACTCAGGCGGTCAATCACTTTCTGCTAGCAGTATGTCATATCCATAGGTTGAGTTCTCCCAAAAGAGACCTTTAACCTTTCTTGACATGTCCCCCTCTATTTGGAGTGTAATTTCATACAGTCTATGTGGGACACTAACTCTGGTATCAGGTGTTTCCACTGTGATATATTCATTCAATACTGCTGTCACCAGAAAATCCTTCAGCTTCTGGTGAGCTATTGTTACTTCTGCCTTGCTGTCTAGCATCGTCAGAGGCCATTCCCCATTCAGAAGCTGAGTCCTCAGTAACCTTGGCATGTCTAATCTTTTAGCCTGCTACTTTCTTCTTTTTGAATTCAGGTTTTGCTTTAGGTTGCTCTTCCTGTTTGATAATATAATCTGAAGTGCGATGTGTTTCACTTTTTGTCTTTGGTCGATCTTCAGACTTTTGTTCTGCTCGCCCATCTATCTTCGCGTTTTTTGATGAACCCTGGAAGGAACAAAAGGAACATGTATCAGTGTCCTGATACCTATCAGGTTTCCTAATGTTATCACGATTCCTAAGGTTGTACCTCTTTTCAGAGGACTCCTGTTGGGGAGACCCACCCCTTGATCGTGAATTCTTTTCTGAATTATTATTTTTTTAATTTTTATTTTCCCATTACTTTTTAGATGAAGCGGGTGCTTGCTTCGAGTTGTCCTTGTCGGGACTACCTGCCATTTGTGGCTTCCCGGCTTTGGTTCCTAAATTATCTCTACCTAAAGCAGCATAGGTTTCTTCGATAATTTTTGGTAATTCTCGCTCCCTATTGATAGGAGCTGGTTCCCTTAGGAGGCTGTGTATGACCACTGCTGCTGCCTCCCCCTTTATGTTGCTCAGCATGACTGCAGAGACTTGGGCAAAATTGCCCATCAGTTTTATCTCCAAGTCCAGGGCAGGTCCTGCCCCGTACTCCTTCTGTATTTGTTTTAATAAATCAGGAACAACTGCTAAGGAAGGGGTACTGTGTACTCTGACGTGAACGGCAGCAAAGATTGTTCCCCAAGTGGTGCAATCTGCAATCGAGGGAACCATCCCCATTGGCAAGCAAATGGTTAACATTCTGTGTTTTTCCTGTGGACGCGTATGGGGAAACACTGCTTCCAACGGGGCAATTTTTTGTGCTATCCAGAACGTAATTTGCTCCCGTTTGGAAGGAATTGTCCCTATTACTGATTTTAGTGTGGGTTTATTGTAGGTATTGCTTGTTGTGGACTGGCTGGAGCATTTCTCGCAGGTTGAACTGTCAATGTTCGCATGACGAACTGGACAATGTGTCTGTATAGCCTGACTATGTCCTTGTATATTTTACGGCCTTCATCCACTGGTAGTGTATCTATCTCGGGATGTGGAGTGTATGTCGCCAAGACCGGCCAGGTCGCTCCTTCTATGCTGAGTGGACCGAGTCTCACGACAGATGCTGTATGTGGGAGGGCACCTTTAAACCAACTTTTATGCTGCTGGTAAGTTAACAGGACTTCAGTGTTTTCGTATGGAATGTATTCTTCCGGTGGTTCAACTAAAATGTATGTGTGGAACAATTTAGGGGCATATTATCAAGGGCCGGCGATAAATATCGCAAAGCGCGCTTAGCGCTTGCATATTTATCGCCGGCTATCTCTGTAATTTATCGCCCGGTTAGCGCGTTATTAACAACGCGCATCGCCGAGGCGATAAAAATTTCAGAGATAGCGTGATATCGCCGTTTTCCATGTGGAAAACGGCGATATCCTAGATGATAGGGCCTGTAATCTTAGCCACAGAATCCACCCCCATGTTAAGTATGTCTTAGTCAGGAATTTAACAGACGTTAAATTCCTGCGTTAAAGCATACTTAGCGCGATTAAAATAATCGCTTCTGCATTGTAAATATCGCGAAGCTGCCTTCGCGATATTTACCCATGTTGTTTCACAGACACGCCTACTTTGCATCTCATTATCGATGCGAAGTCAGGCGTGCTGGAAACGGGAGCAAAATCAGCAAAACACGCGATAGCGTGTCTTTGCTGATAAGGCGATATAATTATCGCCGCTTTTCGGCCGAAACCGGCCGCAAAAGCGGCGATAATTGTTTATCGCCGCCTTGTTAATATGCCCCTTAGTTACCGGATCTGCAGGTGGGAACTGAACCCAGGAATAGAATGCCTCTGATCTGAACACCTCGTGTGCCTCAATCACCAAGGTAACACAGCCAGCTGTAGCTGGTACGCCGTGTTCTAACAGTTTTATACTTACTGTAAGTCTGCAATTCTCTGTGTTGTTAAGAGCGTTTGCAAAGTCATCTTCCCCCAAGCTACATGCATGGTCAGTCACTTTTAGAAGAGAAGAGTGTTAAGAGGTAGGGTTTTGCACAATGTAGGGAACTTTTTATCCTTACAAGCTTGCTAAACCTGCAGCCAATACACAGAGTATATCTGCTCAGCTGAGGCGGATTCCCCTTCTCACTTCAGACGTCTCTGAAAAGTGTGAGTAGGGCTTTCTGAGAAAGCATGACTGAACTACTCAAATTTGAACTGTTAATATAAAAACCAAACCAACGTTGGCGGCACCATTTCGTGTAGTTACTAGGAGTCCTCCAGGACCTGCGCATTTTGGATGACCTAAACTGAGAGCTTGGTGTCCAAACCACTTCGGGACACCCCCACAGGATATGTCAGCCGTTAGACCAGCTAGCTCTACAGTGCCACTACCACCCCCCGTATTCTACAGTGGTGTAGGTAGTCTCTGGCAACCACTGAACATGACAACCCTGATTCCTCAGGGATCATGGAAAACAGTAGAGTACGTTTCGCTCAGACAATCGTGCCTGCTTTCTCTCAGAAAATACACAGGATGGCGATTAGGACGTTTCAATAAGTATTTATTGGTCAAGCGACAGCCTCGTGTAAAACATATGTGCTGCAACAATTAGGAGACAGAAACATACGAAAGAGATTGCTCGTACCAATATAGTAAATAGTAGATACATTTCTACCATAGTGCTAATAAGATGAATAGAAACAGTTCAGATAAAAACAGTAGCACTTGCATATTCCTAAAATGCGCGCCCTAAGTAATTTTTCTAAAATGTACCTAACCTAACCTGGAGATGTAGTTGTATGTGTGTATAGCTATGTGTATCTGTAGCAAAGAAACCCCAAGGGAAGAACCAGCCCCCTCACCTGATGGTTGGGAATGAAGCACCCTGTCTCTGCATTGAGGATGACAACCCGCATGGGATGTCAGACCGCTGCTTGTGGGAGATTTGGCTTGCTGGACCCCTGTCTCAGCTTGTAAGGAATTCTCCTCTAATTTGTAGGAGGGAGTGAGGGTCATTTATACTAAAGTGGTCACTCCAGGGTTTTTCTAGAATCGATATGTTTTAAAAACAATCATGGGTGTTATGAAAACACTAGAGATACGCTCTACTAAGGTCAGGGGTTGTGTGTTCAAAAGAGAGAAGAGAAGAGTGTTAAGAGGTAGGGTTTTGCACAATGTAGGGAACTTTTTATCCTTACAAGCTTGCTAAACCTGCAGCCAATACACAGAGTATATCTGCTAGGCTGAGGCGAATTCCCCTTCTCACTTCAGACGTCTCTGAAAAGTGTGAGTAGGGCTTTCCGAGAAAGCATGACTGAACTACTCAAATTTGAACTGTTAATATAAAAACCAAACCAACGTTGGCGGCGCCATCTCGTGTAGTTCCTAGGAGTCCTCCAGGACCTGCGCATTTTGGATGACCTAAACTGAGAGCTTGGTGTCCAAACCACTTCGGGACACCCCCCACAGGATATGTCAGCCGTTAGACCAGCTAGCTCTACAGTGCCACTACCACCCCCAAGGTGCAAAAGGCAAGCCCGTCTGCGCCAGTCCGCGCCTGGACCAGGCCTAGGGCCATGCCCCCTGGCTCTCCCAAATCAGCACCACTTGGCAAGGTGTTAACCTACACCAGTAACCAACTCACAGACATCCTCCTCGCCAACAACATACACACCTGCCCACACCTCGACTTAAACTCCCCGGTCACCTGTACCTCTTTTAATTGCTCTAACTGTTCATTTAAATTGGAAACTCCCAAAAGACTACCACCCACTCTGCCCTATCCCCTGTCCATTAATCATGAATATATTCACTTAGCCCTCATAAATACACGCTTCCTTCCAAAACATAAATAGGAACTATCTGACCTTCTAAAGGACCACAATCTTGACCTACTATTTGTCACGGAAACCTGGGGTGACCCCTCCTCTGGACCAGACTTCTGCACCGCGACCCCTGACGGCTTCTGTGTACGCAGACATGATAGAACTATTAAAAAAGGAGGTGGCCTGGCGATCATTCATAGAGACAAGTACTCAGTCAGTACAGAGACAATTCCCTCGCTGGTTTGCGAAGCACTCAACTTCTCGATAAAACTCTCTCAATCCCAATCCTTTAAAGGAACCCTTCTCTATCGCCCACCGGGCTCTCGGGCTGAATTCCTTTCAGCCTTGGGCAGCCTATTAGAACCCGTAGCAGGAGAACTCAATTTCACTATCCTGGGAGATTTTAACTTCCACTTGGAGACTCATAAAGATACAGACACCTCATCCCTCATTTCAGAACTAGAGGCAGCAGGACTCTCCCAGCTGGTGACAAGCCCCACACACTCAGCTGGTCACACACTGGATGGTCTGTTCTCTAACAACCAGCAAATTTCACTAAAGAATGTCCTTCCTCTAACCTGGACTGACCACTGTGCGGTTCTGTTTGACATACAGACAGGAGTAACACCCTTCCGCACACTAGTTCCTCCTCCTCTAAACAGTTCAAAGCCTGGAGTAGCATCGATCAGCACCTCCTCAAAACACATCTGCTATCCACTCAGCACGACACCACACCAGACCCTGAACTTGCTGCCACCAACTATTCAGAATGGCTCCACAATGCCTTCAGTTCCTTGGTACCACTTAAAAACGCCTCCAAAAATAGGAATACCCCTTCCGCCCCTTGGTTCTCAGAGGCACTGAGACTTGAGAAACAACGTTGTAGAAACCTTGAAAGACGCTGGCGTAGAAATTACGAAAACGCTGAAAAAATCCACTACAAGGAAGCACTGACCAAGTTTAAACACCTCATTATCTCTGAGAAAAGCAAATTTTACCTCAGACAAATAGAAACTGCCCAAGACTCTGCTAAGCAGTTGTACCAGGTAGTGACCAAGCTATCAGGGCCGGCGACGTATTCCCCTAACGACGCCACCCAAACTCTCTGCAGCTCACTGGCTAGTTTCTTCCAAGAAAAGGTTAACCAAATATACGCCAACTTCTCAGTGCAAACTAAAGTCGACTACCAGACTGATTACCCCAACGAAGAAGAAATTACTTCTATTTTCTCGGAATTCAAACAGGTCTCACCACAACAGATAATAGATTTAATTTCCACTATTAAGTCGGGATCTCCCAACGACCCTTGCCCCCCCTCTATTTTGAAACTGATCCCTGACCTAATAGTCCCCAATCTAGCAAACATCTGCAATGCGATGTTTCTCACAGGTAATTATCCTTCCATCTGGAAGAAAGCTATCATCAAGCCTCTACTAAAGAAGCAAAATCTTGACCCCGCAGAGACTAAAGACTACAGACCTATTACATGCCTTCCATTTCCAGCAAAAATCTTTGAAAAAATCATGAACACACAGTTGGCCAAGTTCATTGACGATAACAACCTACTAGACAGCACACAATTTGGCTTCAGGATGGGCCACGGTACCGAGACAGCCCTCATCAAGGCATCTGATGAAATTAGGATGGTACTAGACCAAGGCGGGGCTGCAGTCCTAGTGTTGCTGGACCTATCGACAGTTTGACACGGTCGATCACGCCACCCTGATCGACCGTGTCTCAACCATCGGCATCAGACACAGGGCCAAAGACCTCCTCTCATCCTTCCTCTCCAATCGCACCCAGTTAGTGAGTCTTGGCGAATTCAACTCCCCACCATTTGCCCTCCCGTGCGGTGTGCCACAAGGTTCATCTCTGAGTCCGACCTTATTTAATATCTACGTATCGGACCTGGCCGGGGTCATCAAAGCCCACGGGATGGGTCTAACATCATATGCCGATGACACTCAACTGGTGCTTGCAGTACACAACAATGGAGGAGCAGTTGCTGCCAGATTTCAAGAAGGAATGCTGGCCATCAGTACATGGATGGCTAACAACTGTCTAAAATTAAACTCTGACAAGACGGAGGTGATGATCTTCGGCAATCTCTCCCCTAGCTGGTCCCCCATATGGTGGCCAGCCAAGTTGGGATCACCTCCGTCCCCCGTCAAAAAGGTCAGAAACCTGGGTGTTATGTTTGATGACAAACTATCTTTCATACACCACGCTAACACAGTTGTCTCCTCATCCTTCTACATCCTCAGGATGATAAAAAAAACTCCTACCACCTAGTGCTGGCAAAACCCTCATTAGCACATTGGTAATGTCAAAAGTTGACTATTGTAATGGCCTCCTAATCAACGCC
Source organism: Calotriton arnoldi (assembly GCA_963921515.1). NCBI lineage: Eukaryota > Metazoa > Chordata > Amphibia > Caudata > Salamandridae > Calotriton > Calotriton arnoldi. The sequence continues at coordinate 1,056,695 of CAWUFW010000965.1, forward strand.
CAGGAAATGGTCCTTAGTAAGCTACAACTGGTACACAACTTGGCCGCCAGGATTCTGTCAGGTACCCCCAAGTACAAGCCTATATCCAAGGTGGTACGACAGCTCCACTGGCTGCCCAAAAGAAGCCGAACCAAATTCAAGGCGCTATGCATCGCATATAAGGCCACCCGTAACACCGGACCTGAGTTTTTGAAAAAAACCCTCTGTGCATACATGCCCAATAGACCCTTGCGCTCATCAGCAGCCAACCTTTTGACGGTCCCTCGAACCAAGAAAGCCTCATGGGGCGACAGACGATTCACTGTCGCTACCGCCAAACTGTGGAACACTCTCCCCCTCCATATTAAGTCCAGTCCCACCCTGTTAGCTTTTAGGAAACAGGTAAAAACCTGGCTCTTCAACCAATAGTCACTCGCTCCAGGGCCGTTTCTTCACACAGTCCGAGGCGCTCAGACACCCAAGGGTATTTGCGCGCTTTATAAATCGCTTAAAATAAATAAAATAAAAATTAAAATAAAGGTAAGTGATCCTTTATAAGGATGAGAACCCCCCACTCACCCGAAGGTGACATGCTTCATCATGGGGCTCCCTCCTCACATCAGGGCCGCAAGGGCCCAGATGTGGGCTACAACTCTCCACCAAATGTAGTGGGTGGAGAGGAGCTGAGGTGTTTTAGATGGGGGATGCCACTGAGCAATGTGAGTGAGTGGGGGGCAGAGTGCAAAAACAAAGCAAGTGAATAGTTAAAACTATCTCAGGGGCTCAATTTCTTTATTCAGTAGTGCCCTTGGATAGGATAAAAAAATGAGAGGACTGGAAGTTCAGAGCAAATATACCCCCTTGGTGGTCAACATGTTTCTGCCTTTGCTAGACTTCAACCGGAGTTCTCAGGCATTCTTCAGGGCCAGACTACAGTACAAGTCACTCTGCAAACAGTGAGAAAATTAATAAGATGGCTATACTGGCGGTAACTGTGTACGGTCACAAGAACAGTGGGTAATTAATACACCATCTCCATCTGAAAAGAAGGAGAAATAGAGATCGCCTTATATAACTATGTTGCACAAGGGATGTCCCAAGGCACATTCACAATCTCCCCCATCAACATTTTGTGAAATACAAGGTGTTTTATAAGCCAAAAAAGGGGGCAAGGTTACCTGTTGGGGGAGATATGCTTTACCTCTCTACAGCCACTTGGTACCCCAAGGCCAATTTGGCTATTGAGACTGAAAAATAAAGGATTAAAAAACAATGGGCGTGTAGTGTGAACAGCATTCATATACATCTTGTGTTTTATACGAGTAAAGAGAAAAACCAGTTAGCACAAATTGACTAAACATCATAATGACAGGCCGAAATGCAGGGAAAAGGGGACACATCAATCACACATGACGGTAAGCGTACAAGACACTGTTTACCCTTCCGTTGTGTGTGCACTCCCATATATTGAGAGTCTTCAATCATAAGGAAGAGGTAAAACCTATTGCTCAATATCGCATGCAAATGGGACATGGTCATCATCCCTACTGTGCCTCCCAAACCCTCTAAACATGGGGGTCACGATGGCAACTGCTGGAGCCTCAATAGGCAGCTCCGAACCATCACAGAGACCAAAAATCGCCCTGTGAAGTAAAAGATCTAAAACCCGCCTGAGAGTGGACGGCGGGGACTGTAACCACCCACTGTATGGAGAAAAACTGGACCAGTCCCAGCCTCTTGCAATCGCTTGTGATAGTCAAGAGCCAGCTATGGCTCAACGCGGTCGCGAAGTGCCAGACGGAATCCAAGTCTCTACAGCAACCGGGTGGAGGAAAGCACACAGACTTACCACAGTACTCGGCCGAGTTAGCTGTGTAAACTGGGGTCCTGGCAAGAGAATGATCTCTTGAGGATCACTCATTTTAAAGCAGACATCGAACTGACGGACATGACGGTATGCGTCATGGACGTGCACGACGCTCAGCATCATGGGAAATGTAGTGTTGTGCGCGGGAAGCGGCACGGGACTCGTGAAACAAAGCCACCAAAAACCAGAGTTGTCAGAATTGCGAAGCATGTCAGAGGAAAAATGAAAACACAGTTTAACAGTGGGGTCTTAGCGAGAGAGAGATTTCTCGTAGAACAATATTTTAAAGAAGGACATCAAACTTCCGGACATGACGAGTTGCGTCATGTCTGTGCATGCTGCTAAGCATCATGGGGAATGTAGTTTTGTTCGCATGACGCGGTGCTGGAAAAGTGAGACAGCGTCACAGTAAAACCGGGAATGTACAAGGTACATGTAAAAACAGTAACCGAGTGTGTTTCAACCAACTTACATGGGCTAATGCAGCCACATGTAGAAGGGTCATACTGGTATGTAAAAAACACGCACAGGGGCATGGGCTATCAACAAGACTGGTGGCGGAGTCTCACTGAAGCTCAACACAGGGTGCAGTAGTGTTCAGTGAGGGGAAGGCCATGCGTCTATAGCCCAAGGGGGCTAGCAACGGTGTACATCCACATGGAAGAGGAGGCACACCGGTAGTGGGCATGCCATAACATATAGTGATAGTGGGGGCTTGGTAGTGGGTCAGAGGAGACTTGAAAGCATCAGGTAGTGAAGTGACGTGTCAAAGGAAGACACAGAATCTACTGATCATCTGTAGTGGTTAGTATCGCAAAACCAGAGTCAGGGGGATAAACAGACGGTGGGTTCTCCATCAGGCTGATTAGAATCATCTACCCAGACTGTGCCAGGGGATCTCATCATTTAACCCCTGAGTGTTGCATCGGAGCCTGTAAATCCACCTCTGCTCCCTGCGGAACAGGACCGATTCATGTGTGCCCATATCCCTGACATATCTCGGCCTGTCAATGATCGTCCAGTAGATGTCATCCTCAGAGTGGCCTAGATTCAAAAAGTGTCTTGTGAGCTTCGTGTTCTCTTTTATACATCTAATGGAACTGCGATGTTCACCTATCCTCAGTTTCACCTTCCTTGTCATCATCCCGATATATAAAAGATTACATGGACATCGCAAAAGATAAATCACCCCTTCCGTGTTGCAGTTAGTCAAAGAATTTAGCGCCCATGAAGTAGACAAACCCAAATCTATTGAGAGTAGTCTCGATGTGAAAGCACATACAGAACAAGAACCACAGGGGTAGGGTCCCTTTGCAGGGGCCGATGACCATAGTGTGCTTTGTCTTATAACCGGGATGGCACTATGTGGACGTGAATGTACTATCATGTCCTTGATGTTCTGACTATGTTTCAATGCAAATAGGGGCTTAGGGAGGAGTGCAGAGCCAGTTTTGAGGATGTGCCAGTTGGTATTGATCGATTTCTTCACAAAGTCTGTCAAGTGACTATAGGTGCTGACACAAACCAACCGATCCATAGGGGTCTTAGTTATGGTGTCAAGTAGAGCATACCAATTTTGTTTCGTGCTCGTTTACATGCTCTATGTATGATACTGGTAGGATATGCACATTGTTGTAGGTGGGAGCTCAATGCTTTTGCATGTTCCTTGAATTTCCTTATTTCTGTGCAATTTCGCTGCAACCTCAAGAATTGAACCACAGGGAGATTGTTCCTCAATGAGTGGGGATGGAAGCTGGTGTACTCTAAAAGCGAGTTCCAAGCCATAGGTTTGGTGTACAGTTCGGAGTAAATGCTTCCATTCTTCGGGTACAGCAATAAGTCTAAGAATGGTAAGGAGACTTTGCTTGACTCATGGGTGAACTTCAGATGGGGATTCATTGAATTCAACCAGGTCGAAAAGTTATCTAGGGTGGCCGCTGAGCCCTCCCATATTATCAAGATGTCATCGATATATCTTACATTAAAGGTGACGTTCCTGTGGCAATTGGGACTTGTAAATATGCCCCTCTATTACTGTATATCACTCTCTCGACAATTTACTCCTGTCTATACCCCTTCACTCAAATATACAACACTGTACTATACTGTATGCCACAGTATAACACTCTACTCCACTCTACTCTATGATACTCTTGTCCACTATACATTATACACAATTATTTCTATGCCACTGCACCCCACTTTACTCCACTCTACTCTGACACAGTGCTCCACTCTACTCCACTGTACACAACTACACTCTATGCCACTCAATGCCACTGTACTCTATAAAACTGTATGCCAAACCACTGTACCACACTAACACTGTACCGTACTGTACACCACTCCACTCCACTCTACAAAAATCAACTAGACTGAATGCAACTCTACTGTTGTCTACATCATTTTCCAATACTGTACGACACCTACTAAACTCAACTGTACAACACAGTATACCAGTTTATTACACAGTACTCGACTGCATGCTACTCCACCCCACTCTACTGCCCTCGACACCACTATAGTCTATGACACTTTTCTCCATTATAGGACACTTTACTCCACTCTACAAATCCCCACTCCAGTGCACTCCACTCTACTATACTCCAATCTACTACACTTTATCGCCACTGTACTATACTCCAATATATGCCACTCAACTGACCAACACTCTACTCCACTGTATGCAACTCCACTCTACAACACTGTACTACTCTCCATGCCACTCTACTCCACTCTATGCCCATTCACTCTACACCACTTTACTACACTGTATGACACTCAACGACATGCCACTCAACTTCTCTCTATTATGCACCACTCCACTATATGACAAAGCACTCCACTCTATGACACTCACCTGCACTGTACTCTACGACACTCCACTTGATGATACTGCACTCTATGACACTCTGCTTCACCCTACTTCACACTACTTCATTCTATGACAGTCTACGACACCCTGCTCTACTATTCGACACGCCATTCCACTGTACAACTTGCTGCTGCAGTCTATGATACTTGGCTCCACTATATGAGACACCATGCTACTAAACTATATAACAATTTACTACACTGTAACTAACAAATTCATTTTTTGGTTGCTAATAACTTTGGCCCCATTTGACGAACTCCTACTAAACTTTCTAAAAGAGTGCTACTTTTTGACTAGTTTAAACAAGGAAAGTTTCGGGGTGATCCGACAGGCTGGGTTTGTGTAAAAGGGGGATCCCTAAACACGTTTACCCCTTTCACTTTTCCAAAGGAATTTTAGACACCACTTCAGCCCAGATCTTTAAACGGATTTACACCAAAATTAGCAAAAAGCTAGATCTCGATCCAGAAATTTTGCTTTTTGGGTTTTGGTGAAAATCCGTTCAGTAGTTTTGGAGAAATTATGGTTAAAAAAAGGCTTATGTCATGCCATGGAGGATCTGCAGAGCCGACAGATCACAAACTGAGATCTCATTGACTGCCACCACCTCAACTAGGAAGTGGTGGCAGCTTTCTTAGGACTTGGGACACAGTCCAGAGTCTTAAAAAAATGGAAAAAAAGACATAAGGTGGCTGGGTAGGGATATCCTGACCCCTTAGGCCTGGTGGTGGTGATGAATTTTGCCATAAATTCACGAATAAGCCACAAATCTGTGGCAAAATTAACTAAAAAAGAAGCACAGGCTCCTGCGCTTCTTTTTAAACCCCTACAGTGGTAGACCAGGGCCAAGTGGGACAATGTATCTTTCTTTTTTTGGGGGAGGGGAGTGAGTGTGCCCCCCTCCCCAGCCATTTTCCACCCAGGGCCCAAAGTTATTTATAAGGGTTCGGGGGCATGAAGCCCCCTTTCCAGAGTCGCTTTTGGCCCTGGGGACCCCATCTCACATGTTTTGGCCACAACATTTATCAAGACCAAGCAGACCTATACAATTAAAAAGAGTGGTGACCCAAATGTAAAATTTCTATTAGTAAGATACCTAAACAGAACACCCAGTGATACATGGAACACTGTTACCTTGATTTTGTTACATCACAGAAAATCTTTGTATGTTGGATTTATCCATGGATAATAGTAACAGAGAGATACATAACCTCAGAGTGACTCTCTTGAGTGAGTGATTGAAAACAACATTTACAATACTACTACATTGTTGCCTCTATTATCAGCACCTCTGCTTTACTAATATTCTGGGAAAATGTGACTTCTTTCCATTCCATAGGTTATAAATGTAGAAACTACTACGAGGCTCAAGCATAAATCTAGTGAAGTAACTCTGCTCCCACAATTTGTGATACTGTGGGTGCAATTGTTTTCTTTGTGAACAATTACAGTATCATTTTGAGTTTCTTAACCTTCAATGGGGGATAATACCTAATTTGCCTGTATTCTCCCCTTTTCAGAGATGCACAAATCAAAATGTTGTGTCTTATTTTTGTCAGATTACATGTGGGCAAAAGATCCAGGGTTTATGTAGGAATTTGAATGAACATCAAATTTGATGAAAAATTAAGAGATAGGCGAGGGAGCTAGCTCTTTTTGTGAGTTTCATCAGTGTACTATAGCCAGACAATAAAATTTCATAACAGTGTTTCATTGTTTTCACTGCCAAAATTGTATGTTTTCTGCGGAGCATCAATTTCAGCTTCATAGTATCCAATAATGCAGGCAAACTGTGTTCTCGATGAATAGCTGTCTGTCGGGCAGTTTACTTCAGTTGTGGAAAGATGACAAAAGTGATGTGTATGCTAGCATTGCCTGCGGATGTACTGTGACACTAGACACCAGTAATAAATTATTTTTTATTTGAGACTGATATTGCTTTTTTTATCACTTGACATTTCTGATTCCAGACCTTTCTTGTAATAGGAAAGAAAGATACAGACCTTTGTAGCAATTGTATAGCATTGCACATCACATTTTTATAATCTATTCTGTAGGAGGTGAGAGAGAGAACAGAATGCTTGAGACTTAACCAAAGGATTACCATGCATCCAATGCAACCTAATTTAAATGGTCTGTTGATTATGTGCCTAAACGTCAAGGATCATTCCTAAAGATTCATCAATGCCTGAGTCCATAAATTGCCTTAACATAAAAATGGATCTCAAACTGTTAGAGGCCATGTAGATATTAGAGAACGGCAATAATCACATTCACAATCATGTTCCACACTCACAAAAGAACCCCTCAAAAAACCTTGATTCCTACTCTTATGACTGGAACTAGCAAAATACTATGAGACCTTGCATAACCTTGTGCTTTGTAAAGCAATAATAGTTACACATGTTGTCCCCAAATATGTGTATTTTTGTGCTGTTTGTATAATGCCAAACGTCTGTCATTGTAATTGCTTTGGTGAACTTTGTTGTAGTGTTACAGGGTAATGCATATTGTGAAACTATATGGTGGATGATCCCTTGGGAGGAATGTGGCATGGGTTATAGTCGTGTTTCCACCAGTGAGAGCCCTGTCAGTGTACCAGTGATTGCGATGCTAGCCATCTTGCATGCCTGAGAACTTATTCCGAATTAATCTGGAAATGGAGAGGTACAAAGATGCAGAGGAGTCAGCAAGTAAGGAAATGTTGACCTTATACCATAAGTCATCAGGCAGTTGGTATTCAGTCAGAATTATGAGTAATGCAAATCCACAGTATTTGGGAGATTTATTTAAGCAGCTGAAACTTTCTGGTTAGTGTGCTGAGCGTACCTTCCTCTGCAAGTATCCAGTCTCATGCTAAAGTATGCCAGTCAATTTGGTGAGCCAGTGGGCCTCCTGCTATACTCTAAATAAGGACCTCAGATTTCACTTGAGTGTCCTGAAGAAATCACCCTGCTTCTTAATAAAATTAAGGATACAGACTCCCCAATTGTTTCTCCTCCCGGCTGGTTATTAGCTCGCATTTAAGACCTTTTTTGTAAGACCTTTCTTCAACTGGTCATTGAGGCTTCCTTCCAAATGATTCTTTGTTAATAAACCCAACTTGAATCTCCTTAACCCACTAGGTTTTGACCCAACAGTGAGTAACATCTTAAGCAGAGTGTTAAAAAGCAGATTTAGACCCATAAAGAGTTCTATCAGTAAAGGCTGTGGCCATGCCATGGAATGGAGGGTTCACTGATAGAATATCGAAAGACAAAATATCTCCTTACAGAAATATCGTGACCAAAATATCGATGTCAAAAATATCGACATCCTATAATTATAATAGTGAGTACAAAAATATCAATAAAAAAATATTGATGTCATTAATATAGCTGTATTAAATATAGATTTTTTAATATATATATAGAGAGAAAATAAAATAATCAATATTAAATATATTAAATAGTATCGTTAATTAATTAATATATATATTTACATATATCTACTTAAAAAACAATTATTAAACTAATAATTTTAATTTAATTTATCATTTCAAACATTTTTAATAATATAAAAATATAGCAATAAAATATATATACATATATATACATATACCAATAAAATTAAGGGCCTAATTACGATGTCGGGTGGACATGACACCGTTGCGGAATCGGGACCGACCGACCTCCGGTCACAATGTGACCGCACATGGTGCGGTCTCATACTCCCATTTCTCTATGTGCGGCAGCCCGACATGGAAAGCCTGTGGGAAACCGACATCGTAATCCCTACGGCAGAAACACCATCCATAGGGATTACGGGCAGGCCTCCGACTGGCCGACGGTCTCAAGGAGCCCGTCGTAATACAGCCGAAATGACTGTCCGGTTTCACATCGTAATGCAGCGGTCGAAACTGAAACCGCAATGAGACTCGGAAAGTCTCCGACCGCAGCCCAGTCTCATCGTAATTAGGGCCTCTATCTTTAAAAAACAAACCATTCTAATCAAATTAAAAAAATAAACCACTTATAAATCTTAAAATTTAGTAACAATTATTTTCACATTAAAAACATAATTAATTAAAAATATTATAATTTTAAATTAGCAAAAACATAACAATATAAATTATTACATATAATATTTATTACATATACTATTATGACTACATTTTATACAAAACGACGCCACTTATTATAGTAAATATATATAAAATGTACTACTCCCACTTTACACAAATCAAAACTAATAAAAACTAAAACTTACAAATCTCCCTCCAGTAAATACAATTCCATCCTTGAGATTATCGGCCAAATGAAGAAGAAAATCTGCCACTTTTTTGATAAAAAAAGAGGGCAAGCTCCTTGCAGTGAGGGTGAGAGAGAGCAAGGGCCTATTGTGTGAATCAAGTCCTTTAAAGTTACGTGGCAGAGACTTGCTTTGCGAGATGAATTGTGTGATCTGTTGCACACTGGATGGTGTCGCAATTAAAATCCAAAATGAAAATTCAGTATTTTAAGTAAAATCACAGGAATCAAGAGTTCAGTTGTTCCTGTTCTTACAAAAGATGACTTGCCTCTGGATTTAAGACACACAGTGAAAGAAGAGGGATGTGATTTCACAGGTAAAGAAATAGGATTAATAAAGAGTGTGGAGCCAGTTAAAGTACAGATCAAACCAAGTGCAGTTTATCCTACAACTCGACAATACAAGCTTTCACGAGAAGCAGAAGAGGGAGTGAAACCTATCATAGAAAAAATGTTAGAGCAGGGTATTTTACGAGTCAATGCAACTCACCCCTGAAGCATGTAACGAATATCTGAATTATATCCAAGTATATTTCCATATATTATTAAAACATAGGGCCTCATTAGGATGGCGGTCGGACGCGTCCATTCAGAAATGGGACCCCCGACTACAAGTCGGCAGTCCCGCAAGACAAATTAGGATGCGACCGCCACCAGGCGGTTGTAATGTCTATATTTTGTATTGCGGTGGGTGCTGCGGGCTGCAGCACACGCCGCAGTACAAAAAATAGACATTACACATATCCCTGCACTACGTGGCAGGCACCATGCAGTGCCTGCCGCATGGTGCAGGGATATGTAGGGGGGCAATATAGGAGCCCCCCAGGGCCCATATTGGAGGCCCAAGGAGGAAGGGGGTCTCGCTACAGGTCCCCAATGTCCCTTTCCACTTGCCTTTTCATGGCCCGTTCACCACCATGAAAGGACCGGCGGAAAGGAACATTGTAATACCTACGCCGGTGCCTTGCAGGCACCACCACCATTCTAGGTATTACTTCACCTCCAACGGACCGACGGGCTCCTTGAGCCCATCGGATCCGTGGCGGTCAGTCTCTCTGACCGCCAAAGAAGCGCCTGCCATCATAATGAGGCAGGCGGTAAAGCACTCATCGATGGCAGTGGGACCGCCACCGACAGGGTGACGGTGGCGGTCCCACCGCCAACGTAATGAGTTATAGTTATAAAATTACCAATCTTTCTCTCTTAATTACACAATATGGCATTTAAAGTGGAATCCGCATTTGTGCTGCAAAACTATACACAACAAAGCGTGGTTTCTGTTTAAACATATTCAATAGAACATGAGTTTACTATGGCCTTCACATATTGCAGGAAAGCTGAAATGTTTGTTGGTTAATACAACATTATGTTGGAGCCCAGTTGCATTGGTTAAATGAGGTCTAATTGAATGAGAAAACCATCAACAGGTCGCGGTGAGATACTCACACACACATGGAAAGAAATGGACACGCAGGGCCTGATTTTGGTCCTGGGACCGACCGACACCCGGTCGGCGGTCCCGACCGCCTCATTAGGATGCGAACAAACACTGTTCGGTCGCATTCATACATTTCACTATGAGAGCATGCATTACGGCTGCAAATTGGCTGTAATGCATGCTCCCATAGTGAAATGGGAGGTGTGGTTCATCCCTTCACCTCAAGGTGCCTGCCACAAGGTGCAGGGATCAACAGGGACAGAGGCCGTGCACCAAAGGGGGACCTGCTGGCGGCCCCCGAACACACTTTCCGACATGGTTTCCATGTCGGAACGACCGGCATGGAAACCATGCCAGAAACCGTGCATTGTAATCTCAAGGGCGGAAAGGCCCGCCCTTGAGATTACTGGCCGGATTCCGACTGGCCGACGGGCCCTCCGAGCCCGTCTGAAGCCAGCTGGAATGACCGGCCGGTTTACTTTCCGACTGCCTATATCTTAATTAGGCGGTCGGAAAGTAAACCGAGGAGCTCATTACGACCATCAGTCGGAGCCTTCCGAGGCGCATTGTAATCTGCCCCACAGTGTAGTTAGACCATGAGTGGGAACGAATGGTAGTAAAGCATGTTTGTTAATGCCTACGTCTGATGCACATCTTTACTCTGTAAAAAACACACATAGATCTATATCATGGTTAAGGCATGTTTAACTGACCGAAGTCTAATTATCCAGGTAGCGAAATGCTTGCACAAGCTAAGAATTCTATTTCCACCCTTTGGGTTGTTGGGACTGGTAGCAATTGCATGAAATATAATACAAATGTGTTCACATTGCACATCTGAGTGGTAATGTTTGGCAAGGGATAATTGTGATCCACATTTTTAAGGGTTCTTATGAGCTCCTGGAATGTTTCCTTTAGTGGTCTTATGGTGCTACCCACATATTTTAGAGCAGCGGCAGATGATTACATAAGTTACAAAACTAATATTGCAGTTTATGACGTTAACAATATTATAGGTTTTGCTGCCATTGAATTGTAAATAGTTTTATCCAGTGCATAACAGCACACATCAGATCTACCTCATCTGTTGGCTTGGTAGTTTTGCTTTTGGGATTGTAGTATATAGTATCACGGATTGTAGATGATCATCTGTGCACAGTCCTTGATTTTTAGGTAAATGTTTAGCTACAGTCGAGTTGGCAGTCAACATGTGCCAATGTTTCATCAGAATTTTATATCTTTTATTACTTTGTGCAGTATATTGAGTTATTAGTGCAGGAGACTTGAGGCAGGTAGCTTTACAGGATTTTTCTCGAGAGAGAGAGAGAGAGAGAGAGAGAGAGAGAGTTTCCATGCTGGTCTTGCAAATTCTCTTTTGGCATTTTTTTAATTGTGGGTGGGTAACCCTGAGATAAGAGTCTTTCTTCTAATTTTCCCAATTCTGTCATAAGCACATCATAATTGCTACAATTTCTATGTAGTTTAGAGTACAGGTATTCAAGTGGAGCTCATTTGCACTGGAGATTTGTGGTGGCATGGAGTTTTCTGTGGTGGTTTGGTCTCTAGTTCAGTTGCATTGCTGTCTTGATTCAATCCATGCAGACGTGATTTTCAGGGGGAGAAGGGGGACCGGTGTATTGTGGTGTGCTCCGGTTCAGCCGAGTCAAGTTTTGTTTTGCTTTGGAGAACAATTTTGTTGTCTAGGGCATTCATCAAACATGGCCACCAATCAAGTAGCTCCGTAAGGAAGTTCCCAGGGTTCGGAATCGCTCTTGCCTAAATATCCAAATTGTACCCTGCCATCCACCCTCGAAAGCCACATCTTTGCAACAAGAACCCCCTACGGAACGATATCTCCCTACAATTTTTTTTTGCTCCTACTTACGGCCCGACGTTGCATCTGCCACTCTATTGGTCCACTACCGCAGCTGTTTCCAGTTGGCCCGAGCCTCGTTGGTTGTTCCAGATGAGTGGCTAGGGTGGTGATTAGTCCTGCAGACCATCGTCTCCTAGGGGCCCTAACTAGCGAACCAGGTAGGCGTAGTGGAAAGGATCCAGCGCTACAACCCCTGAGGCACTGCTGATAGTTGTGACGGAGCCGCTTGTTCTCCTCTATGTGCCATGCCAGATTCCTCCTTGATTTAATGAAAGCCTCGAAATAGCTGTGGTGGAGGTCTGCCCTGATCGAACAGTGCTGATCTGCCTAATGGATGGGATCGCCCTGCTCCATAAGGCCTACACTCCTGAAGCACTGTCCATGGCAGCATCGGAGCCTGCCTCTCATGCTCCAGCCTCATTGTCAGATTTGAGCAGTTATCCTGCCTGAACCTAGGGATAAACACCCCTGTGTCTCATGCAGCACTTGTCGGCTGTGAAGGGGAGCGACTATGACATCTTGGAACAGCTGCTCGCTGTCCCGTGAGTGGCAAGCACCTTTAATTGTACTCCCGAAGCACCATGAAGGAAAGCAACATCTACGGGATCCACCTTGCCACACACTCCTGCTGTGCGCCGCCGGGTCCCAGGAAGTAGTTGCATTGTGCTGCTCTGAGCGGAACGCAACATAGCCTTTGGTGCTCTTGGTGGGTCTCGTGCAGCACTTGTCGGATGTGAAGGGGAGCGGCTATGGCATCTTGGAACAGCTGCTCATGGTCCCGTGAGTGCAAAGCACCTTTAATCGCACTCCTGGGTCACCACAGAGGGAAGCGACCTTTATGGGATGTCCCTCACCACACCGCACACTCCTGCAGTGCACCACCTGGCCCCAGGGGGAAGTTGCATTCCGCTGCTCTGAGTGGAATGCAGCGTAGCCTTTGGGGCTCTTGGTGGCGGTGCTCTTGATTCCGGCTAAATCTGCATCTGGTTACTGGGTAGGCCATAAGTTTTATCATACTCAGGGGGCAGTCATGCGTCTATCTCCATTGCGCTTCCAGGGTAAGTAACCCCCCTTTGTCTCGCTTATTACTCGGCCTTGTAGAACTGATCCACACCTGTGCCCTCCTGATGGTCGAATGCTCCTCTGTTTTTCTGAGTTGATGTTACTTTATTGTCGGACGTCTTGTCAACCTCTCACACATCTTCCCCCAAAATGGTGGCCAGTGCTCACATGACTAGAAACTAACAAAGGACTGGACTTAACTCCCCCTATACAGACAGAAGAAGGACTCGTGCAACCTGCTCCACAGTTAACTAAAAATAAAAAAAGGACAAGAACTATCTATGCATACAGACTAAACATTGAGCCCTCTTTAAATATCACCCTCAGCTTCAATTCTACAGCTTAAATTATTTGTAAACATCTATTATTATCATGGGTTCTATACTAGTCGGATGTGCATATACCTGAACTGGACCTAAATTGCTTGCAAGTAGCGACTATTATCATAGGTCGTGTACCAATTTGATAGGCAGATAGCAGAATAGGATCTATAGATCTAGTTATCCTATCTCAATGTTTAGCCTCTGACCTACTCTAGAAATCTGTGAAATTACTGGATTTGCTCGCTCGCACGATCCTCAGTGATCCGATGTCCTTCGTCATCTCTGTTCACTATCTTGGAGTGCCCTAGAGGATTCACCCACAAATATCATGTCAACCCTCTTCTCCCTCACGTTATCCAGCCTTCTTCCACAATCATCTGGAGGGACGTATAACCTACTTAATCCCTCGCTTCACAACATACCTAAGGTTGATCGCTGTCACTTTGAACACCTGCTCGATGCATCTCTTTCAGATATGGATTCATTGACAGCAACAAACACTAGCCTAGAAAAATCTGGCAAACATTTTTATAAAGTAAATTATCCCCCGAACCTTACAAAAAACGCAGCTAAGAAGTTTAAACACAGACTTCTAAAATCCCATCTTGAAATCCTTATCTTTGACTCATACTTCTGCATAAAAAAGGTGCTATCGCCTGTGACCTCATCCTCTATATGAGAAGAAGGGCACACTGGAGGAAAGCCTTGCTCTCTCTGCTCGAGATCTCTGCATTTCAAAAAACTCCCCATGGCTTAAGACGCTTGGTAACTCCCTCTTCTGCCTACAAAGCAGAAGCAACCATCTCCATCTACAACAATGGGACAATCCTCATCCAAGCCTCAGATTGCAACCTAGAGATATTTGAGAAAATTTTCCCATTAATCAAAAAAGCTGCAGCCACGAATGTGCCCTTCCCTTCCTGAGTCCGCGCAACATGTACTCACCTTCAAGGGGATCCGAGCCAGCCCCTATCACTCGCTATACCTCACCACACCCCTCACACCGAGTGCAACCACTGCTGAACTATATAGTCATGTTAACCATTTATTTACTCCGACCTTCCCGCCTACCCCCCTCATTGCAATCCCTAGTAGTCCCAAGGCCTAAACCCAATATCTCAGACTTCAACCAGTCATTGACCCTAACTCCTTCACTTCACCCTAACCCCTTGCCAACTAATTGGAAGCCGCCGACTCCTCCGATTCTATATCACTACTTGCACATCCCCCTGGCCAACAGCACTATGCCTACCCAGGATCCAACACCACACCTCCTACACTCCCAACATTCCAAGGTCTCAACATTGAGGCGACTACCCCCACATCTCTCCCCACAGGCTAAACATACCTGAACAGCACAGATTCCAACACCCATCTCCCCCTCTCCATTTATGACAATCTACTTTATCCTCGCACATCCTACTAGCATCCTGGATGGATGAGATCGCACAAACATTACATCAAATAAAAGAAGACTTACATAACCTTATACATTTCATCACTAAGCCGACTACCAATTATGGGATAAGCAAGAATCTCAGTTCGACTACGCCTGTCCATGTACAACTTAACTCTTTCCCTTCTATGCCTCCAACTCACCCCACACCCATCCTGTCCTCATCCAACCCGAAGTGCCCATTGCTGAGATGGAGAACCCTTCCCTGCACTAACGCTCCCTCTAGACCATCCTCTGACTCAAACTCATTATCGAAGGAAGATGTCGAATCACTCCTACTATCATACAACCCTCTTCACCATGAGAGCATTGACAATCGGAGTCAAGTCCTATCCATCTCTGCAAACCCTCACAGAGAATTTAACCCCAACCACAGAATGATAAATTAACATAACCTCAAGAGAGTTACACTTACTCAGTCTTCAAAGGACATCCCCAAATCCTTTCTGAAATGCATTCTTCTTAATTGTAGATTGGCTGTTAGACATGCAGCAGACCTCGCAGATCTCATCCTAGTACAGGATCTTGACCTCTTGATCCTGACAGGAACATGGCTAAATGAGTCCTCTGCACCTATCCTCGGCATTCTAGTCCCTCCTAGTTACGATATCACCAGACTAGATAGACCCATCAGACTAGGTGAAGGCATTGCTTGTATTCACCGTAACAGCTTTTCAGTTAAACAGTTACAGTCCCCTGCCCTTTCATCATGTGAATATCTATGTATTGAGATTGCCTGCAATAACAATCTCCTCTGCAAATTGCATACGTTCTATCATCTGCCTGGTGATAATCTCTTCTTTGCAGAACAAACTATGGATATCATCACAACAAACACTGGTCAACATTGCACTCAAATCTTCCTCGGGGACGTCAACCTCCACAGGACTGATCTGAATGACCCTAAAATTAACAACCTCAAATCTTTTCTTACGGGTCTTAACTTGATGCAAATTTGTGATAGCCCCAAACACAACAAGGGGGAGATCCTAGATCTTATCATCACAAAAGATAATTCTATCCAGTTGGAATCTATCATCCTCTGTGATTTGTCTGACCATCACCTTCCTCATCACTATTCCCCTGAGAACAACTACCCCACAAGTATGCAAACCGAAAATTTGGAAAAGAAATACAAGACATATCAATCTCACCAAACTGACATCACTCAGCGATAACATCCTAGTATCCCCTGAAAATATTCTTGACTCCACTGCACCCTTACAACTGAAAAGACTATCCACAAATGAGTTGCAACCATGGTACAATGACAGCCTCAATACCGAAAGATGTAACCTTAGACTAGCCGAGTGAAAATGGAGATCCTCAAACATCTAAGATCTCTTAGGAATACCTATCACAAAAGCATCATAAATGCCAAAGCATTCTTCTTCAGAAACCAACTGACCTAGGCCAAAAACCGTCCCAAAAAACAATTTGATCTGGTCAAGCATCAATCCAGGGCCTAACTAATCTCTCCCCAAAGGGATCCAGTCTACTACCCAATTGTGAAGAATTTGCCACCTTCTTCCTTGAAAAAACAGACAATTTGAAAGCTGACCTTCAGGTAGCACGACAGCAATGACCTCACTCACTAGACACTAGAATCTCTCCCACTATGATATATGAGCCCATGCACCTTCCAGAGCGCATCCTCAAAAATAACGCCTCCTGGAGTTTGGTCGAAACAATTGATCAAAACACAATTCTCAAAATGCTTACAGACTTGAAACCCTCAAACCACTTCATTGATCCTCTGGGCTAAGATTGTAAATGCTTGACTATGACAGGGCAAAATCCCGGATTGCCTTAAATCCGGACAGTTCACTCCCATCTTAAAAAAGCAAGGGCCAATCCAACCAACCTTAACAATTTTCGCCCCATTTCCAACATCCTGACGCTGGTGAAGGTTCCTGAAAAATGTGTTCATGTCCAACTATGTAACCACATTGAGCGATTCCGCCTCTTTGACCGGCACCAATCTGGTTTCCGCTGTGGGCATAGCACTGAATCGGTCCTGACACATTTAGTGGACAATGCTCTAACAATGTTGGATCGAAATGAAACATGCCTACAATCCTCTTGGACCTTTCCTCAGCCTTTGATCTGGTTAAGCATGACTACCTACTTGATTTACTAGAGCACAGGATGGGAATATCAGGGTCTGTCCTAAATTGGTTCACCTCATTTCTTCAAAACAGAACGCAAAAAGTCAAGGTAAATCAATCCCTCTCTAAGACTGCTCCGGTCAAACTTGGGTCCCACAAGGCTCCTCCCTCTCACCCACTATCTTCAACCTATTAATGGAGCCACTAACAGAAATTCTGTGGTCATCTAACATTCACTATCTGTACGCTGATGATATCCAACTGTACTTGAGAATCTCATCCCCTGAAAACCTACCATCCAAAATTGGCTGTCATGCATCCACCTCAAACAGAACACTCAAAAAATGGAATTCCTCCTAATCGTCCCTCCCAATCAGATACACACTACATGTGGCATAGCGGAAAAAGGGTTTTGGCTAACAACAAGCAGAGTGTATATCATTTATACCACACGCTGATACAGTTGATAAAATCAATATTTATATGTCTGAATTTAGGCCGATATCAATGTCAGGTCTTCCGACAGATCCGAGAGTTGACAGGGATTTGGCAAAAGATTTAGATGAATATCCCCTTCATGAGGACCTAGAACAAAGGGAATATTTTAAAACCACACTATATACAACTATATATAACTCATTATTTATAGTAATGAATAACTACAGACTCAGTTTCTCTATTACTTTGCTTTATCTACTTTTCTTTGAAAAGCATATGAAATGGTCAAACAAAGATACAGTATCGAACCTGAATCCTCACATAAGAGAACATAATACAGTAATTCACAATAACATCTCAATTAAGGAGCATGAGTTGAGTGGATAGAGTAAGAGACAAAAGAGCATTTTATAAGATCAATGCAAATTCAGAATCTCATACGAACCTAAGAAAACTATAGCACAGCGTGATAATAGCTGGAAATGCTGTATCATCCAGCCGGAAGGGAAAGCTGGGGTAATCCTCATAAAGTGTGAGGAGCAAAGTTAAGGAGTCAGCTCACAGACAGCATCATTCAAGAAAATCTCAGAGAAACAGCTCACACGAACGTCTCTTCAGCACCTCTACTACCCTTCTCTTCTTCTTCTATTTCTAAAAAACATGGATTCTATCACTAAGAGTTATACCCTAAAATTGGAATGTCCGAGCCTCCTCTTTGTGTCAAAATCAGTGGAAATCTCTCTCCTCATTGGTCTAGAAGCATAGGGTGTTAGGTCACACCACTTCTGTCGTTCTTTTCTTTCAAAAGTTCATTGTTCAATTTTACGCCGTCATCATCATCCTTCAGCAAAGGAAACCAAAATCTTCTCCTTCCTCGACACACGCACATCCGAACAAATGTTGCAACAAACTTATATATTTTTCTCGGACAGTAAGAAGTTTGACTGATAGTCCGAACACGTAACAGCCACCGACAAGAAGGAACACAATAGTCATCTATGAAGAATGAAACTTATTTTTCTGCATTTCCACATTTTAAAGCAAAATTAACCCTAATAGCAGCTTTATGCCTTCTTTGTAACGCGTGCAGTTTTTCTAGGAGAAATAAACAAATTCTGTTATCTCGCTCAAAGTAAAAGCTCCATTTCAATAATTTATTTCAATCTTTTGTTAGTCTAATATAAACACACTCATTTTAAATTATTATGCTGAGTAATTAATATTACTTGATTAAGCAATAAACAATAAATGATAAACACATTTTCATTCCTTATTTGCTCATGGAATTGATATTTTGCTGCTTCTTTTGCCGACTTTTCATACAGGAATCATTTGTGGCCTACTTAAACCCATTGTCATTTTCCTGCATCTTTCTTAATTCTTTTCTTCAAAACTGTTAGTTCCAAACTTTGTTAATGATTTTCACAGCATGGAATGTTTAATCCGAGCAGGTTTTATTTACCGAAAACCTGCTCCATCACTACTAATGATTGGATGAAGCAACTAACAGCATTCGATGCACGCCACAAATTGAGTCAGCAAGATCGCTAGGAATAGTCCTTGACAAAAACCTTAAAATGCAGGAGCATATTAGTGCCACCACTAAAGGAGTAAACCTCCAAATGAGCGTACTAAGGAAACTAAAACCTTCCTCCCTCAAAACGACTTCAAGGCTGCCGTGAAAGCACTCATGATTCCCAGACTGGAATATGGAAGCGCTATCCTCTCAGGCCTGTCGAGATCTACAACAGCCCTGTTAAGGGCCTCAAATAACCCTGCTGCAAGACTCATCACGGGATCAAAAAGGTACAATCACATCTCCCCTGACTTGAAAGCCCTTAACTGGCTCCCTTATGAAGCAAGAATTCAAATAAAAACTGCATGTATGACGCACAAAGCTCTGCACTTCAACACCCCAAGTTATCTCACCAATAAGCTTGAACTGTCAGGAGGTTCAAGCTCCTCTAGAAGCAATAGCATGCTACGGCTAAAGCCACAGTGTTTCGTCAGGAAGAAAACCTACAACAGAGCTTTCTCTCGCATCGCCCCCAGAATCGGGAACTCTCCCCCCTGAAAAAAGTTTGATCCGCTCCACTACATCCTTCATAAATAAAAGTTTGACTTTTTTCTTAAACAGATTTCTTGAATAGATAATCAGAATTCTGTTTTATGAGCTAACTGTTCTCTTATCCTGTATGTATATTAAATATGCTCATTGATTTGTATGTCTTTGTCCCATTTACATGTAAAGCGCTCTGAATCCAGCAAGGGTCACGTTCGCGCTATATAAAACTTTCAAATAAATAAACAATAATGAAAGTGTTGAATTGCAGATAGTTTGTATTTACTATACCCATTCCAACCAGTACAACAGCAATTAAACTATTTGAGTGCTGAGAGAAAGTTTACTATTCCCACTCCAATCAGTACAACAGTAGGGAAAATATTGGATAGCGGAGGGGTGAAATTTACTATTCCCACTTCAGTCAGTATGACATTAGGGAAAGTGTTGGATTGGGGCGGGGTAAAATTTACTATTCCCAGTCCAATCAGTGCAACAGTAGGGAAAGTGTTGGATTGCGGAGGGGTAAAATGTACTATTCCCACTCCAGTCAGTACAACAGTAGTGAAAGTGTTGGATGGTGGAGGGGTAAAATTTACCATTCCCACTCCATTCAGTGCAACAGTATGGAAAGTGTTGGATTGTGGCAGAGTAAAATTTACTATCCCCACTCTAGTCAATACAACATTAGGGTAAGTGTTGGATAGCGGAGGGGCAACATTTACTATTCCCACTCCAGCCTGTACAACAGTAAGGAAAGTGTTGGATTGAGGAGAAGTAAAATGTACTATTCCCACTCCAGACGTGCAACATTAAAAAGAAACAAAATATCTTGAACAAAACAAAATTATTTATAAAAACAAAGTAAATGATGAAAAATATAAATATGTTGTGAAAAAATACAAATATATTTAATATTAAAAATGTTAAAAAAGAAAAACATATTACAATGTTAAATACATATCACAAATACCTACAAATATTTTTATAACTAAAATATAGGAATAATATTCATATAAATAATTATTTCTTTTATTAGTTATAACCAAAACAAATGTATTACATGATTATAATTTAGTAACTTCCCACCCTATAACCTCACAGTACTCACGACCTGCACATAAAATTTAACTTTTAGAAACAAATTACTTACACTATTGATATAGATATTTGTCAACAAACTAATTATAATTAATTAATTATTAATTATTAATTCATTACAGTTAATGTACTTCCCACAATATACCCCCAAAAACAAACACCCACATAAAATTTTACAAGCAAATATTTACACAATTAACATAATTAATTATCAAATTAATATTTAATACTAATTAAAAAATAATTATTAATTAGTTAAAGTTAATTTACTCCTTACCCTTTACCCCTATAAACCCCACAATCCTCACCTAAAAAAAAAAAATTAAACAATTAACATCATTATCAATTATTTAATTAATATTAATTAACAACTAGTTATTAATTAATTTAAAATAAATTACTTCCCACCCTTTACCCTACAAATCTCACAACCCGCACCTAAAAAATTAAATTAGACAATTCACATAATTCTCAATACATTTATTAATATTATTTAAAAGTAATTATAAATTAATTTAAAATCAATCATTTCCAACTCTTTACCCAAATAACCCCACAAACCGTACCTAAAAAAATACACAATTAAAATGAATAATTATTAATTAATGATAGTTAATTAGCTAATTATTAGTTAATTAAAAATAAATTACTTCCCATTCTTCACCCCTATAACCCCACAACCCGCACCTAAAAACAAATTACACAATTAACATAATTAATTATTAATTAATTGATGTTAATTAACTAATTATTAATTAATTAAAAATAAATTACTTCCCACCCTTAAATGAATAACATAAAATAAAAAATATTCATTAATTTATTATAATTAAATTACTTTCCACCCTATACCCCTATAAACCCACAACCTACTATGGAACTAAAAATCACAAATTTGAATTGAATTAAATGTATTAACTACTAAAAAATGAACAACTATATAAAATATCATAAACAATAATCAGACAAAAAATGTACATCA
The DNA here is from genome assembly GCA_963921515.1 of Calotriton arnoldi. Lineage (NCBI taxonomy): Eukaryota > Metazoa > Chordata > Amphibia > Caudata > Salamandridae > Calotriton > Calotriton arnoldi. The sequence goes on from CAWUFW010000965.1 coordinate 1,078,551, forward strand.
TATACATTTAAAGAATACACAAAAATACATAACAATAATTAAAAAATTATATTTTAAATAACTATATTTTTTGCTAATTATATTAATAACTACGATATTTTAAAAATCGATATTACTTACCTTCAAATCGATATTCTTGATATCGATATTCTTGCTGATGATATTTCCATGTCACAATATTTTAAACTCGAAATTTCTGTAGGACGATATTTTGAACTCAATATTTTGTCTTAATACCGGAAGGGCGACAGCATTGCTTGATAGGACTATTAACTTTCTCAACATCATGTGCGAACAAGACTAGATACCCTGGACTTCTTGGACCTGTTTAACTCCTTGATCATAGTTGATGCCCTCAGCTCTTGGAGCACTTGTATTCAGTAACCTTTGAAGACCCAGACCTATATATTATTTTAGATGGTTCTTTAAAGTTAGCTACAACTGTCCAGCATGACACTTCGATAGGGTTTCCTCTGCTAACATGTTAACAACTCTGCCTCAAATTCAGGGGTGGGTCCTAAATTGCCAGTTATATGCTAGTGATGGGCATACACTCACCTGTGAATGCACCAATTAAATAGAGTTAAAAAGGAAGCCATGTTGTGAGGGAGCATAGTTACTCTAAAACAGAAGGCTGAGCTATGCACTGCCACTGTTCTTTTGAAAACCTGCCTTCTTGTCTGTAGTGTCTTGTGAGTTAGAGATGACGGGGCCCTTTTGGTTCTTGACAGACTCCATTGAATAGTGACGTAAGTGCATGGGTGGAGATAGAATTCATGATGTAAAATGTTCAGTTAACGGTTACACGCTGATGAATTAAGATGTGTAATAACAAGCTCCGTGTGTGGTGTGATCATTTGCCTATAACCGGGCTGGGGAGGATGCTACAACTGACTACGAGATAGGGGGTTACATAAACCCTGTGACCCGAAGAACCTAGAGCGCTGTCCCAGAAAGTTTGCCATGGTCCAGAAAACGGTTTGTGCGTGCCTCAGACGAAGTGAAAATCAACGGTTGGCGTATGTGGAGTTAAAGCGCCACTCCGGCCAGTGCAAGGCCTGTGAAGAAAGTGAAGGACTTACAAAAAGTTTGTTTGCCATTGGAGATACTGCACCACGGCCTGACACAGAGCCGTCATTCATACAGTATGACAACGCTAAAGTCAGCGACAACCAGGTACAGAGAAGAGCTAAAGGCCATGATAGCCGAGTGCAAGAAAGCATTAAAAGCAGAAACATTTATGACGCAAAGATATGCTAAAGGCAGTAGAAACCAGGTACAATGCAAAGAGGTGAGAAAGGTGAAGAACCCATGCAAGAAACAAAGCCACTACTCACCACAAAAGAAGAAGACAGTACCTCACAGCCAGAGAGTGGGTCAGACAACCCTAATGTCAGCACATGGCAAGTGCTTAACGAAGGAGCCGATTCTACAGGGCAGCATACGCTTCTGGAGCGAGCTCTGCTCCCAACAGCAGAAAAGTTCCACAGGTTATGATGCTGCCGCATTCCTAAAACCACTGCCTCCCTTCGATACAGGCAAAAAGCTAAATATTGGCGACAGATGGAATGCCTAGATACAAACCTTCAATGATTTCATTGATGCACCGGAAGAAGTAAATGACAAAAAGATCATTAAATATCTGAAGAATTTGGCGGGTTAAGGAGTAAAAGAAGTGATTAAGAAAATACCACCATGTGATGCAGTAACATACCGTCAAATCAAGGAGCCTTTAACACCAAGTTCAATGCAATGCCGAATGTTGACTATGAAAGGTAAATTTTCAGTCAGGAAAGGCAGAAAGATGGTGAAACAATGCATGAGTTTGTAGAAAGACTTGATTCGCTCATCAAACATTGCAAGTTCAATGAGTTCTACGATGAAGAGGTGATGCAACTCAGAGTAATAAATGGTTCACTATCCAATACCTTATGGCGACGAATGCTGAAAAAGACACTCAGCTTGGAGCAAGTACTCATGGCTGCCATAGCGGAAGAAAGAGCTGACAGACAAGCAGCTAATATGGAGACTGGAACAGGCCAAAATGAATTGCTCTGAGTGTGAAAAGTAAGTTGAAATGCAAGGTAGAAGGCTATAAAGTAATGTCTCCAAAGACAAAGAAGTTGTGTTTTTGATGTGGATTTTCCTTTCCACATAAAGGTAAATGTCACACCATTGGACAGACATGCAAAGGATGTGGAAAAGGAAACCATATTGTAATGGTTTGCAAAGCAAGGGAGAGATCAAGTGTGTTATATTGAGAAAACAAAATGAAGGAAAGATCAAGTGTGTCACGTCGAGGAAACAAAATTGATGCCAAAAGTTCCAGACACAATGCTCTACGAGCGCCCAGAAGGCCAAGAGACCACATCAGTTGAGGCAAGTACAAACTGAACACCATCGATTGTCATCAAATTCCTTGTCTAAACGTTCATCACCATCATTGTCAAGTGACAGTGAGGAAGATGGGTGTGCGATGTCAATGTTGACTGCTGGACCAAGTGCGCATGTAGGATTAACTTCTTCCAAGGAAGAATGCTGGTCGAAGCTAGGTCGACAAGTAAAAGTGCAAAATTCATTTGGACACTGTCCCAAGATCACACTGAAAGTGAATGGGTGCTCCAAACCTTTATCAATATTTTAAACTCGAAATTTCTGTAGGACGATATTTTGAACTCAATATTTTGTCTTAATACCGGAAGGGCGACAGCATTGCTTGATAGGACTATTAACTTTCTCAACATCATGTGCGAACAAGACTAGATACCCTGGACTTCTTGGACCTGTTTAACTCCTTGATCATAGTTGATGCCCTCAGCTCTTGGAGCACTTGTATTCAGTAACCTTTGAAGACCCAGACCTATATATTATTTTAGATGGTTCTTTAAAGTTAGCTACAACTGTCCAGCATGACACTTCGATAGGGTTTCCTCTGCTAACATGTTAACAACTCTGCCTCAAATTCAGGGGTGGGTCCTAAATTGCCAGTTATATGCTAATGATGGGCATACACTCACCTGTGAATGCACCAATTAAATAGAGTTAAAAAGGAAGCCATGTTGTGAGGGAGCATAGTTACTCTAAAACAGAAGGCTGAGCTATGCACTGCCACTGTTCTTTTGAAAACCTGCCTTCTTGTCTGTAGTGTCTTGTGAGTTAGAGATGACGGGGCCCTTTTGGTTCTTGACAGACTCCATTGAATAGTGACGTAAGTGCATGGGTGGAGATAGAATTCATGATGTAAAATGTTCAGTTAACGGTTACACGCTGATGAATTAAGATGTGTAATAACAAGCTCCGTGTGTGGTGTGATCATTTGCCTATAACCGGGCTGGGGAGGATGCTACAACTGACTACGAGATAGGGGGTTACATAAATCCTGTGACCCGAAGAACCTAGAGCGCTGTCCCAGAGAGTTTGCCATGGTCCAGAAAACGGTTTGTGCGTGCCTCAGACGAAGTGAAAATCAACGGTTGGCGTATGTGGAGTTAAAGCGCCACTCCGGCCAGTGCAAGGCCTGTGAAGAAAGTGAAGGACTTACAAAAAGTTTGTTTGCCATTGGAGATACTGCACCACGGCCTGACACAGAGCCGTCATTCATACAGTATGACAACGCTAAAGTCAGCGACAACCAGGTACAGAGAAGAGCTAAAGGCCATGATAGCCGAGTGCAAGAAAGCATTAAAAGCAGAAACATTTATGACGCAAAGATATGCTAAAGGCAGTAGAAACCAGGTACAATGCAAAGAGGTGAGAAAGGTGAAGAACCCATGCAAGAAACAAAGCCACTACTAACCACAAAAGAAGAAGACAGTACCTCACAGCCAGAGAGTGGGTCAGACAACCCTAATGTCAGCACATGGCAAGTGCTTAACGAAGGAGCCGATTCTACAGGGCAGCATACGCTTCTGGAGCGAGCTCTGCTCCCAACAGCAGAAAAGTTCCACAGGTTATGATGCTGCCGCATTCCTAAAACCACTGCCTCCCTTCGATACAGGCAAAAAGCTAAATATTGGCGACAGATGGAATGCCTAGATACAAACCTTCAATGATTTCATTGATGCACCGGAAGAAGTAAATGACAAAAAGATCATTAAATATCTGAAGAATTTGGCGGGTTAAGGAGTAAAAGAAGTGATTAAGAAAATACCACCATGTGATGCAGTAACATACCGTCAAATCAAGGAGCCTTTAACACCAAGTTCAATGCAATGCCGAATGTTGACTATGAAAGGTAAATTTTCAGTCAGGAAAGGCAGAAAGATGGTGAAACAATGCATGAGTTTGTAGAAAGACTTGATTCGCTCATCAAACATTGCAAGTTCAATGAGTTCTACGATGAAGAGGTGATGCAACTCAGAGTAATAAATGGTTCACTGTCCAATACCTTATGGCGACGAATGCTGAAAAAGACACTCAGCTTGGAGCAAGTACTCATGGCTGCCATTGCGGAAGAAAGAGCTGACAGACAAGCAGCTAATATGGAGACTGGAACAGGCCAAAATGAATTGCTCTGAGTGTGAAAAGTAAGTTGAAATGCAAGGTAGAAGGCTATAAAGTAATGTCTCCAAAGACAAAGAAGTTGTGTTTTTGATGTGGATTTCCCTTTCCACATAAAGGTAAATGTCACACCATTGGACAGACATGCAAAGGATGTGGAAAAGGAAACCATATTGTAATGGTTTGCAAAGCAAGGGAAAGATCAAGTGTGTTATATTGAGAAAACAAAATGAAGGAAAGATCAAGTGTGTCACGTCGAGGAAACAAAATTGATGCCAAAAGTTCCAGACACAATGCTCTACGAGCGCCCAGAAGGCCAAGAGACCACATCAGTTGAGGCAAGTACAAACTGAACACCATCGATTGTCATCAAATTCCTTGTCTAAACGTTCATCACCATCATTGTCAAGTGACAGTGAGGAAGATGGGTGTGCGATGTCAATGTTGACTGCTGGACCAAGTGCACATGTAGGATTAACTTCTTCCAAGGAAGAATGCTGGTCGAAGCTAGGTCGACAAGTAAAAGTGCAAAATTCATTTGGACACTGTCCCAAGATCACACTGAAAGTGAATGGGTGCTCCAAACCTTTATCATAGACAGAGGCGCGGCAATAAACATTATGCTAGCGGAAAAGTACAATAAACTGACTCCAGTGCCCCGTTAAACCCCGTCAAAAACCAAAGTGTAAACATTGGCTGCTTTAACACCACTGAAAAGTCAAGGTTCATTTATATCGACTGTGAAGCTTTAAAAGACGAAAGTACAAGCACCAATTCATGTTTTGCCAGGCACTTCATCGAGCGCATGCTTACTCAGTTTCAGGAATGCTGCTGACATGGGGCTGATTTCTGTAAACTACAATGTCAATGCCTATAATGAGATAGTAAATCAGTTTCTATCCTTGTTTCATGGACTAGACAGGCTTAACACCATGAAAGTGCAACTTCACATAAATGAGACATTCGTCCTGTTGCTCAATACATCATCAAATTGCATTTCATTTACAAGAAGCTGTTGAGAAAGAACTTGAGACACTATTAAAGCACAACATCATTGAGAGATCCACTGGTCAGACGCTATGGGTATCACCTATAGTGGTAATGCCGAAAAATGATAGTGGAGGATCCGTGCGCATCTGCATTGACATGCGCAAAGCGAACAAGGTGATTGAAAGAGAATGACATCCAAGTTCGCACATTGCTGACATGTTTACACAGCTGAATGGAGCTAAAGTCTTTTCCCGCTTTGATTTTAACAAAGGATAGCACCAGCTCAAACTGGAGGAAAATTGCAGGAACATTACTACCTTTTAGACTCATGTTGGTTTATTCAGATATAAAAGGCTAAGCTTCGGAGTTTCATCAGCTGCCCAACTTTTTCAGGATGTCATTTGTCGCAAAATACAGCCAGTCACAAATTCTTTCAATTACAGTGGTGACATAAAAGGAACATGATAAAAATCTTACACAAGTGTGTCCTATACTTGCTGATGCAGATCTCACTTTAAATGCGGAAAAGTGTGAGTTTCATAAAACTAAACTCAAGTTCTTCGGTCATATCTTTTCTGATTCAAATATAGTACAAGCCTTTTCATCCACTTTTCCCCACAAGATGTAACTATGCTGAGATCCTTCCTTGGTATGACCAGTTACTCTTCAAGGTATATATGTAATTTTTCCACTGTAGTTGCCCCATTGAGAGACTTAACAAAACTAAATGTCCCAATTCGTTGGTAAAGTGAATATGAGTAAAGCTTCTAGAAAATCAAGCATGCAATTGAGAACACCACCGAAATGGCATAATTAGTTCCGAAATAGAGGTTGTTGTTGATGCAAGCCCAGTGGGGTTGGGTGCCGTCCGTGCCCAGCACACTGGACATCCCAATGCTTCAACACATTGTGGCTTTCTCAACCTGAAAAAGAAAGCCTCACTGTGGTGTGGGCTTGTGAGCATTTTCATGTGTTCCTGTATGGAAAGCATTTCACAGCTGTCACTGACCACCAAGCATTGCTCAACATTTTCGCCAATCCTAAACCCAATAAGCCACCTCGCATTGAAAGGTGGGGGTTGCGATTGCAGCTGTATGATTATACGATTGCACATCATCCAGGAAAAGATCGAAACTCTGCTAACTACTTCTCATGTGTGCAAATACAGTGTCAGGGCACTACTTCTAAAGCAACTCATGCTTATGTTAACTTCATTGTGAAATCCAGTACCCCTGCTGCCATATCGGTGGGACAAATCATTGCTGCCAAGAGCACTGACAGAGATTTGCTGATACTCAAAGACATTATTACACATCATTCGTGGTGAAAACATACCCGCCTTTTTTATAATGACCTTCAATACCAGAAATTCAAAAATGTGGAGGAAGAACTTTCAGTTACCCCAGAAGGCATCATCTTATGAGGATTGAGAATTGTCACACCAGAGAGTCTTAGACAACAAGTTATTGAACTGGTTCATGAGGGTCATCGTGGAGTTATTGCTTGTAAACGAACTCTATGGGACTGAGTGTGGTTCCCTAGTCTTGATAAAAGAGTTGAAAAAGAGTTAAAGGCATGTCATTTGTGCAACTGTTTGTCACCCAAGACCACCCATATCTGTTGAACATGTCTTATCTTCCAAATCATGCATGGGAGAAGATTACAGTTGTTTTCTTTGGTACCCCTGACAATGGATATCATCTACTAGTAATTGTTGATAAATATTCCCATTTTCCCCTTGTGGAATATCTGCTGTCAGCTACTCATGACATTGAGAGACTAGGAAGCATTTTCTTTGGACAATGGCCCGCCTTTCAATAGTCGAGAATTTAAAGATTTTCTCACTCATCTAAATGTCAAGCATCAGAAAAGCACACCTCTCTGGCCACAGGAGAATGGTATGGTTGAGAGATTTATGAGCACCCTCAAGAAGACTGTTTAGTTCTTCAGTCTTTGCTATGCTTTGTGCATAGAGGTCAACTCCCCATTCTACCATGGCTAAAAGCCCTGATACCTTAATGTTTTTTGTTTTTTTTAACACAAACTTTATTGGTTTTATTGATGCATGGTAACACCTGTATCCACTACTACATAGGGTACACGGTTATACCCTCTGGGTTGAAATGTCTCTGTACTTCACAGGAGATACATTTACAAGTGGAGTAAATTCCGTGAGCAAAATTTTAACTGAATTGTCCAGTACATAGTTAAAGCAATATGACATATTCGTACATCTTTGGATTAACAAACCCCATAGAACAGTTCCCTTCCCTCCCACCCACTTGTCTCACTCCATACCTATCTACATGAGGGTGTAAGTTCCAACTCTGGTGAGATGCCATATTCGGGTTTTCTTATCCTGTTTCTGTGTATTTCCGTCTGATCATATATACATGCTGAACTTGTGTTCTCTACCTACAGTTATGATTATGGGGCGCGCTAGTGCCCTATTTCATGTTGTAATGTTGGGGCTTCCGTAGCTTTAAACGTTTCTAACATCATGTCCCATTCCATTGAAATTGGTGTTTTCCACAGGCCTCTGTATTCTTCCCTGCGTATAACTGCACTCTCCGCCCTTCCCCATCAGATCACCTCCTCATGCCAACTTTGTGCAGTAGGTGGCAAAGCCGATTTCCATCTCATGGTGATGGATCGCTTTGCAATAAGTAAGGCCAAATCTGCAAATCTAATCTGTACCTTCTGTTTCTTAGTGTGGCGATGTAATCCCACTGTACACCGTTCTGCTGTGTCCCAGTTGGTAGTCCCTGTTACAGTTCCAATTGTGCTTGCGACATGAGCCCAAAAGGCAGAAAGGAGTGGGCATGCCCAGGTCATGTGCATTAACTCAGCATCATGCGTGTGACATCGTGGGCATTTGTCCTGTGCCTCTGGGTACATTTTGTTTAGCCGGTGTGGTGTGAAGTAAGCCTGATACCTTAATGTTTGGGAGAGTCATAGGCACCAATTTGCCACAATGAACCACTGAAAGATCTATTGACATTAATAAACTTCGCACTACTGATATGTTTCACAAACGCAAAATAAAGACCTATGCGAATAGACGCCGCTGTGCTAGGAGCACTGTGTTCAAAATAGGAGGCCAAGTTATCATCAGGCAGAAATGGAAATGTAAGTCTGGTGTTCCTTTTGATGCTGACTCACATGGAAAAGGACGCATGGTGACTGCTCACCATCCTGGAAAGCCCATTACACAAGATTCTTTGCATTTCAAGCACCTGCCTCAATCTTCACCAGCTCCAGATGTTAGAAGTGGGCTTATCCACCTGAGAATCCAGAGAGCCCAATGACTGTACCAGTGTCTCTGTCACCAGTGCCAGTCATGGAACCTTTTTGTGTATCTCCGCAACCTTACATGACCAAATCTTGTTGATTGATTTGAGCACCAAAATTACTTATTGAAGAGTTGTGATGTATATATGTATTATTTGTACTTTTTATTTAACAAAGGGGGAGATGTAACGTCTTGTGAGTTAGAGATGACCGGACCCTTCTGGTTCCTGACGGACACCGTAGAACAGTGATGTAAGTACGTGGATGTTGGATTAGAATTCATGATGTAAAATGTTCAGTTAACAGTTACACGCAATGAATAAAGACGTGTAAAAACAAGCTCCATGTGTGGTGTGATCATTTGCCTGTACCCGAGCCAGGGAGGACGTTACATTGTCCGTAAATAAAAAGAAACCCTAAGGGCCTAGTCCTAAATTGTACTTTGTATTATGTTTAGTAGTACTACAATAATATTACTAAATGTACTACAAAATGCTTTTCACAAACTTACATGCAGAGGTTCCGCATTTGTGTCTCCTATCTTTTCTGCGCAGAGATTTCCGTCCCGATTGTGAGTCTTTGCAGATGTAAGCATACGTTTTAGTAGTAAACATTAGTGGGTCAGAAGAGAGTGGATGAAAAATGTTGAATACGTACCACAAAAAAGAAGGGGTTAAGGGTGGAGTAAGGAGGGGTTTAGGGAGGGATGTGTACTCACCCACAAAAAGGTAAGGGGCTTATGACAAGTACGGTGGTCCTGGGACCGCTGTACTTGCAGTAGCGGTCACACCATCGTCACCTTTGCGGGTCTGCCCGCCATATTAGGAATGTGGCGGTGGAACTGCCACAGGACAGCCACCTCCACTGGGATCCAAGATCCCACGGCAGTGGCGGAGCAGAAAGGGGCAGGAATATGTTGGCAGTGCAGATGCAGCACCACTGAGCATAATCCAACGTCAAATCCATGCCCATTTCATAGCGGGGAGACTGCCATAAAAAGGGTGGCGGAGATGAAGGTACCGGCCAAATCTAGGCCTGGGGGTGCATGCGGGGGTGCACATGTAGTTACCCCCAGGAATTTCCCTCTTGTTCCTGCACGGTGTGGCATGCATGACATGGTGGATGCCACACTGTGCAGGAACGTGCTGCAGGTACTCTCACAGCGGCGGTCTGCTGTTAAGGCTCAACTATGAGCCTAACACAGATGCCACTGTGAGACCACCGCAACACTGCCCGCCCGCCCTGGATTTAACTCGGAATACAGTGGGTGAGTGCACCGGTCCTCCTGTGGGCGCATCGGTGGCGGTCCTACAGGAGGACCGTCAAACTCGTAATGAAGCCCTAAGTCCATTCCTATTCAAAAACTGTACTTCTGAAGTTTTTATAGACAAAAGCAACCAAAAACAGTTATAAATGTGCACCAGATCAGAGTCCAGCACCAGACATGGCCAACCACTGGTACAGCAGCACCCTACTATAGAAAATGATGGTAGTAGGGGCTTAACATAAAACCCCATAGGAAATAATGTTAAAAGATGGAAAAGCTTAAGGTGGGACCTCGGGGCAAGATGGCGTGTGGTTAGCTGCTCCGTTCCCGCTATCCTCCCTGAATGGATTGGCGTATCGGTCAGCGGCTGGTTGGACTGGTCACCCGAAGGTTGGAGTCAGCGTGCGATACTGTGGACGTTCTTCTCCGGCTGATTGAACTGCGGCTAACAGAGACGTGTGTGTGCCGCGAAAGAGCCGGACCTTCCCGACGGACGCAGAGGAATGTTTCACGGACTATGGCTGCAAGGAGTGGCAAAGCTGTAAAGGCTCGCGTGGGAGTCGGTGGCTCTACGGGGGGCGGCTCAGCACCCATGGCACCCGGGGCATTACCCGGCTTGAATGAGGCAAACGGGAGCGGGAGCACCGGTGAACCAAACAACGGACCGCGACGGGTAGAGGAGCCAAGAAAGACCAAGGAACTAGGAAAATACTGGGGAAACCAGGTCGGCGGGCTGAGGATGACCCTGCGCAGCCCACTCTCACCACGATGTTTGGGAATCGGCCTGCACCAGAGACTACAAGTAAGGAGCGGTCTGAGTCAATATCTGGGATAGAGAGTGTGCACTGTGGGGAGGTGAGCACTGAAGAAACAGGCCTGATAGGAACCAACCTATCTTTGGAGATTCCGCCCCCCGGCCCAGAGGAGGGTGTAAGTGCTGCCGGCAACGTAGAGAGAGCTAATGACCACCAAGATGGTATAAATTTAATAAATAAAAATGAAGACAAAATAGCCACCCCAAATCGTGAAATGCTGCCGCAAAAGCCTGCAAGTGATCAGGGCGTGAAAGAAAATCCGGGAAATAAAGGTGTGGTGAGAGTGTGGCATCAGAACAGAGAGGAGTCTTCGCCCGATGGGGTAGGGGATAAATTCTTCTCTCTCACTGACGAATCCGATCCCTCTGGAAAAGACGACATTTCCTCGAACAGCAGCGAAGGGGGCCTGGAAACAGACGACTCCGCATCAGGGGACCACCTACAAACAATTCAGAGGAAAAAGAGTCTAGGAGGCCATAGAAGGAAAGAAGGCCAGAGATGGCAAGTGGGGAGACAACTCAAGTGGGACTATTCTGATACGCAAACATTTCAGGCCGAGGAGGCAATGGAGGGTGCAAGTGAGATGGCTGAGCCTTCACTATCTACAATACTAAGCTCAATCCAGCAGATGCAGGAGGAAGTAAGGGCGGATGGTCGCAGGGCCAGAACTGCCAATAAAAAAGTACAAGCCGGAATCAGGAAAATAAATAAAACATGTGGGGATTTCGCGGAAAAGCTGACAATGGTGGAAACACGGATGGAGGCTCTCGAAGGGGAAGTTGAGGTACTAAAGGAACAGAACGCAGGACAGAGTGGAACTTTGCCCGATGTTATGCTCAAGCTCGAGGAGCAAGAAAATAGACAGAGGAGAAATAACCTGCGATTTTTGGGGGTCCCGGAAGGGGCGGAGGGTAGCAACCCGAGACTATATATCGTGAACTTGCTGAAGAATACTTTTCCGGATCAAGTCCAATTGGACTGGAACAATGAGATACAAAGAGCCCACCGAGTACCCCTAATGATGAGGAAGCAGCCCCAAAACCGACCAAGGGCCTTTTTAGTGTTTTTTGGTAACTTCCTACTGCGCCAATTGGTGTATGATCAAGCTCGACCTAACTCTCCAAAGACGCATGATGGGGTCTCCTTCTTCACTAAACCAGATTTCGCCCATGCGACGGTGGAACGACGGTGGAGGCTCAGGCAACTGATTGCACCTTTTCAGAAAGCAGGGGCTGAGGTGTTCATACAGAACCTGGCCAGGCTCAAAGTAAAATACAGGGGTACTACTCGAGTGTTCGCTACAGAAATTCTGGCCCAGGGGTATCTAAATGAGATTATTAAGTCAGGCAAAGGGGTGGAGAGTATGAAGACGGGAGGCCAGTAAAATCCTGAGGCTATGGCTGAATGGGGAGATGAAAAGCCGCTTGATTATTTCTATTTGTATTTCTAACACAGGGGGATGGCGGGGCAGTTCATCAAACGCACATCATTCAGGCTTAGCCTGATTGCCTAGATTTTTGGGGGGAGGGGGAGGAGTGCGCGGGGATGGGGGGAGATGGGGGGAGGGAGGGGGGGAGGGAAGGGGTGGACAAAAGGCTGATGAGGAATGGGCACTTGGGTTAGGGAGGACACACGAGGACACAGTTAGGGGGGAAAAAAAAAATGAAACAAACAAGTTCTTACTGTATGGTCTTGCATGGTCTTGACATTAATATATATATATGAATAAATTAAGGATTGGATCATTAAATATCTGTGGGTTGAATGATAGAAAGAAAAGGCAAATGGTCTCTCAAGGGTTGAGATTATTACAAGCTGACATTGTTTGTCTCCAAGAGACCCATGTGGAAGGCAGTCAAAAAGATTTGTTAAAACATTTGGGATATAGTGTTGTAGGAGCAACGTCACAGGGTGCACGTAATCGGGGGTTGCAATTTTAGTCCGAAATAAAAATATCCAGTTCTTAACAGTAAAGGCAGATACAGCTGGGCGGTGGGTCATAGCCAGTTGTAGCACACCCGACCTTCCCAAATTTACGTTATGCTCCCTATATGGGAGCAACATTGATGACCCAGCCTTACTGGGGTGGGTCTCAAATGAATTGGCGCATTGGGAACTACCTATAGTGGTGTGCGGTGATTTTAATATCAATCTCTATAGCGACTGGAAATTGGGGGAACCATACACTGGTAAAAAACCCAAAGTTTATCAGGCTCTATGCAATATGTGTCAGGAGCATGGGTTGTGTGATGTCTGGGGAGAATTAAGACCGCAAGACCATGGGTATACATATTATTCCGCGCCCCATAGGAAACATGTGAGATTGGATTATTTTTTTGTTTCATATACAATTAGACAGAAGAGTACAATCGAAAAAGCACCTAGATATCTTTCCGATCACAGCCCACTAGTGCTGGAGATACAGGGCTGGGCGGATAAGGCAAAACCATGTTCATCATGGTCGTTTGAAAGAGCGTTATTGGTGGATGAGATCTACCTAGAGCATATGAGGAAGTGGATTCTGGATTTTCTGGAAAGGAATCTTGGGTCAGCCGCCCTGAACATAGTATGGGATACATTAAAAGCCGGGGTACGAGGGGAAACAATTCAATTTGCATGGAGGAAAAATAAAATTGAGAAAGCTGAAATGCAGAAATTGCAAAATGGGTTGATGCAAGCTGAATGCAATCTAGTTAAGGTCATACAACAGAAGGGAGATATAGAAACTGCTAGTCTAGGGGTGGCAAAAAGTAAATCTTTGATAGGTGAGAAACTACTAAAAAAGCTGTGGATAAGGCTACAACCCACCATGAAGAGATGTATGAATGTAGTGAAAGGGTGGGGCACTTCCTTGCAGTAAGAACAAGGCAGGAAGCTACCCGGAATGAGATAAAGGCAATTAAAGACCCTGTTGAGGGATTGAGAACGAACGCTGGGGAAATCCGAACTGCATTTTGTACCTTTTATCGGACCCTTTACACAGAAAACCAGGAGGGGTGCGCATGTAGGGCAGAACAAATAGAGCAATATTTAACTTCCCTTGCGGACGATCTCTTGACGGGAGAAGAAAGGGATCAGTTAGATCAATTATTAGAATGGGAGGAAATTGTAAAAGCTCTTGCTGATTTACCAAAGGGTAAAGCGACGGGGCCAGATCTGATCCCTACCGAGTTTTACAAGGTTTTCCATGAGCAGTTAAAGGATACTATGATGGCTTTGTTTGTACAAATAATAGAGGGGGCGGATCCACCTGCCTCCTGGGGGATGGCAAAGATCGTAATTTTCCCTAAAAAAAATAAACCTATGGATGAGTTAGGGTCTTATCGGCCAATTACCCTTATTAATGGGGATGCGAAGATATACTCTAAAGTGTTGGCCTCTCGCCTGGCATTGGTGATCCACAGGATTGTCTCACAGAAGCAACATGGGTTTGTCCCCGGTAGAAGCACTATTGAGCATGTCCAGAAAATCATTACACTCTTTGATGTGAAACAAGTAGCAGGAGACCCTATGGCCGCTATCTTTCTGGACGCTGAGAAGGCGTTCGATAGGGTCTCCTGGCAATTCTTGTGGGCCACCATGTCTTGGAAAGGAATTGGCGAGCAGTTTATTCGAGCAGTAAAAGCCCTGTATAAAGATCCAGAGGCAAGAGTGTTAGTGAATGGGGGTCTAACAGAGGTAATTAAAATAACCAGAGGTACAAGGCAGGGGTGTCCCTGTTCACCCTTATTGTTTGCCATCTATATCGACCCCTTCTTGAAACATCTGGAACATGCACCGAATATTCCCCCTTTATTTGATACCGGCCCCGTAGAAAAAGTTTTAGCTTATGCTGACGATGTTGTGTTAATCACTACACAACCTGACATGGCTATGAATGCAATTAAAATCGAGGCCCAAAGATTTGGTTCTATATCTGGCTATGCCCTGAATAGGGATAAAACACAAATAGTTGTGAACAATTTTGCCCCAAGCACTGATAAGAGAGTTGTTAAAAAAACAACATATTTGGGAGTTGTGATTAACGCTGAGATTGATGAGATAGTTAAAGAAAATCTCGAACCATGCGCAGATGAAATGAAAAAATCACTAAAGAGAATGGACAATCTACATCTTACTCTGATTGGACGAGTAAATATAATTAAGATGATATGTTTCCCTAAGGTTTTATATTTTCTAAGAACAATTCCCCTGATCTTTTCGAGTTTTTGGTTTAAAAAATTCGAGAGCTTCTTTTCACAGTTTATATGGGCCTACACTAAACCCAGAAGGGCGATAACATTTCTGTATCTATCTAAGGAACGTGGAGGGCTGGCGTTACCCAACCTTAGAATATACTGGTGGGCAGCTTCCATTATGCATTATATACCACTGTTGAATGCATATCCAGGGGTTGAAAGGTCAAACTGGAGCTATCCATATACTTATGTTAATTCACATGATGTAAGAGGGTGCCTATGGCGCCAGGTGAATTACGGATATTACAAAAGAGTGCGTTTCAAGACTCTCCTGGCGGCTTTTAGGGTTTGGTCGGCAGTACGACGGCTGGTAGGACTCGCAAAAGTAAACTATTATACACCATTTGTGCAGAATGTAGAGTTACCCGAGATTTTAAAGGACCAATACTTTCAGAAATGGATAGATTCCGGAATTATACAGGTTGGATGTCTATTTACATCCGAAGGGTTAAAATCATTTGAGGCAATAAAAGAGGAATTCGCACTATCTAATAGGGACTTTTTTAAATACCTACAGTTGAGGGATTTTCTGTTAAAAAAGGCCGGAGGGATGCCGAAATACAAAAGTTGTGAATTGGTGGAGAAACTAAAACAACCTGAAGTACCAAAGATTGGACAAATGTATGTATTATTAAACACCTTTATGAAAGATGATCTGGGAAAATGTTCAGTAAAGTGGCAAGAGTCGCTGGGAATAACAGATGGTGATTTTCAGGAAGCATATCTTAATTCATTAGAGATTTTAATGCCAGCCAATCTTCAGGCGCAATTTTATAAAACGTGCTTTGAACTATACTATACGCCATATCGGATTGCCAAATGGGGAGAAGGGAAAGGCACGCATTGTCCAAGATGTGCGCTATATAAAGCAGATTCGATACATATGTTTGCCATATGCCGGGAACTCTCCCCGCTCATTCGAGAAATTGAACTCTTCCTACAGGAAAAGCTACAGATACAGGTGGAAATTACTCCCCAGGTAATAATGCTTGGAATACACAATCTGGGTCTAGAAGATGGCGGGGCCTTAATTTGTATAGCCATGGCAGTGTATCGAATTATTATTGCATCAGCATGGATAGACCCTAATCCACCGACCTTTCACCAGTGGTTAGCTCGGTTATTGAAAACTTATAGCCTCGAGAAAGCCATATATGATCAGCGGGGTATTAAAGCTAGAAAGAGAGGAGGGAAAATCTGGGAACACTTCTCTACTTGGAGGGAGCAAGTGGAGGAATAGCCCCCTCTTCATCCTTGGATCAAGTATTATGACGATACGAGTTTATAGAAATTGTATATGTACTTTATGCTCTATTTTACCAACTGGGTTGCTAGAAACTGATGTATGGATGTATTAGTAAAAAATTTTTTTTTGGAGGTGATATTAACGGAATATGGAATGGAGGGAGAAGGGGATAAGTGAAATTATGGTCGAGAATTATAAAAAGCGTATTAAGAACTTAGGTGTCCATTACGATACCGGGCGGTAAAAAATCCGCCATCCATCATAGCGGGAAAAATCCGCCCGCCTACACCGTCTGAATACCGACCCAGCAATTACGATGCCACGAGCTCAAAACCGCCAGCGGCGGTAAAAACGCAAAAAATACCGCCCGCCCATGTCCGAGTCGAAGTCTATCCGCCCGCCACGGACGGAAAGACGCCCGACAACACGAAACCGCCCGCCCTGACGACCGAGACACCACCCGTGAAATTATGATCGCACCGACATGACCGCGGAAAACACACAAATACACCTCCCGCCAGCGCAAACAACGCTGATGAAAATGGACACGGCGGAAGCCCTGGCGGCCACGTCCCTGCACAGAAATCATCCGCGGACCCAAACAAACGCACACAACATGGCCAACAAGTCCACACAGCAACCCACGCACAAATACACAAACACAGTACACATCCTGATAACACACCCCCCCTGGACAAACAAATAAACTACAAAGCCCAGAACACCACCCACAACACACCTGAAAACAACAGACCATCATGACACACCCACATAGGTAAGTACAAAAGCAGCACCTTCACAGACCACCACCCCTTGCAACATTACAAAGCAAAGCAGAGAGGAGAGGACACAGTGACACAGCAAGGACAGCAGCACACCACAGATACGCACACATCACACCCACCACCACCACCAAACACCAGCACCACAAACCCCCTGCACATCACACACCACACACCGCACCAGCACCACAAACACCATGGCATCACACAGAATGCCCAAATTCACTTCCACTGAGCTGACGGTCATGGTCGACGAGATCATCAAGGTGCACCCACAAATCTATGGCAACCAGGTCCAGCACACACCACTAGCCACCAGAAACAGAATGTGGAACAGGATCGTAGACCAGGTCAATGCAGTCGGGAACGTTCCACGAAACAGAGGAGAAATAAACAAAAGGTGGAACGACCTCAAAAGCATGGTCAAGAAGAAGGAGAGCAAAAATCGAGAGCTGGCTGCCACGACTGGCTGTCAAGACCTTCAAAGCGTGGGAGGAGAAGGTGCGAGTCATCATACATCCGGAGATCCTCACCGGATTACCAGGGGGAGTGGAGGCTGGTAAGTACGAACAAATGTATACCAGCACACCGCTATGTACTCACATGCACCACCACTATGCCATAGCTCCGAGGGACAAACACCCCCATGTCCAGTACACAATACACAACACATCACTCACACATGCAACAGGCACCACCACACACACAGCCCAAACCTACCAACTATCAAAACCATGGGGGCATGTGTACACTCAGCCAGCCACGCAACTACCACCAGGTCCCCTAGTACTCCAGAAGCGCCACAATGAGCACCCCCCACACCCATGTGTCCGCCATAGCTGCACTAACCGACAAGTAACAGGTAAGTAGCCATAACACAAAGTGCAGTGGGTCGGAGGGGGACAGCTGAAGTACAACACCCACCAGGCCCCTAGTCCCACAGCACAGCAAGGTGGAGCACCCCCACACCCACACCCATGTGTCAGCCATAGCTGCACTAACCGACAAGTAACAGGTAAGTAGCCATAACACAAAGTGCAGTGGGTCGGAGGGGGGACAGCTGAAGTACAACACCCACCAGGACCCTAGTCCCACAGCACAGCAAGGAGGAGCACACCCCACACCCACACCCATGTGTCAGCCACTGCAGTGCACACCGTCAGCCGACAGGTAGACATCTCACCCCACAACAAACGGTGTCAGTGGGTGTCCAGCCATCACCACTACTCACAACACCGCCCCCACCCCCACAGACCAGCAACATGGACCACCCCTCCCGCCCATAACCATGTGGCATCCATTGCATTGCACGCTCAAAAACAACCTGTAGGTGGGAAACTGGACAGGGCGGGGTGTCGTGAGGCATGAGGACTGTATTGCGACCAATACATGGGACATGTCACGTAGCAGAGGAACACGCAGCACTGCTCCCTGTCACAACCATGTGAACAATGTGCACACGGACATGAACCACAGAGTCACACCCCACATGACCCATCACAGACACAGCAACACCCAAGGAGCCACGTCTGCATGCACAAGTCAAACTGATTACAGAACCACACGGCAGGCACTGTGCAACCCATCACACACAACAGCAACACCATCGAAGTCCTGTCCATGTAGCCCTTACTGCCTGATAACCACACACCCTACAACTACGCCCATGTAAGACAAACCCCACTAGACGTAACAGCGTGGAACCACAAAAATGCACACAAACACCACTGGACCCATGAGACACACAGGCACACAATGCACATACAACATACCATCCATCTCATCCGTCAGCCCCAGTTACATGAAAGGTATGTCATCCGAACAGCTGGTCCCCATACAGTAGTCACGCAAAGAAACATGCCCATGACAAATCATGTGCCCAAAGTGACTGAAGCGCACGTCACACTGTGAGTAACAACACACATAACATAGTCAACACCCCAAGAGCACTGCATTGATGCACATGGCAGAGGGCAGCACGCACACCAAGGATTTGGGCCATCTGCAATACGTCGTGTGGCACACAACCATCACTCACTCATAACAATGCGTCCAATGTAATGTCCATAAATCACAACAGACAGCAGATATGCCGGGTATGTCAGACATACACCCACCTTAGACCATGCACTGTCATGTTGCCACAACACATGTCACGTTCTGCACCCATAGCTCACAGTATGTACCCCAAAAGCATAGTTCATCTCAAAAGCGTTTCAGGGGCTGTACCCCTTTTGCCATCTGCGTTTCTAAGCGTTCCATTTGACCCCCAAAAGCATAGTTCATCTCAAAAGCGTTTCAGGGGGCTGTACCCCTTTTGCCATCTGCGTTTCTAAGCGTTCCATTTGACCCCCAAAAGCATAGTTCATCTCAAAAGCGTTTCAGGGGCTGTACCCCCTTTGCCATCTGCGTTTCTAAGCGTTCCATTTGACCCCCAAAAGCATAGTTCATCTCAAAAGCGTTTCAGGGGGCTGTACCCCCTTTGCCATCTGCGTTTCTAAGCGTTCCATTTGACCCCCAAAAGCATAGTTCATCTCAAAAGCGTTTCAGGGGCTGTACCCCCTTTGCCATCTGCGTTTCTAAGCGTTCCATTTGACCCCCAAAACCATAGTTCATCTCAAAAGCGTTTCAGGGGCTGTACCCCATTTTGCCATCTGCGTTTCTAAGCGTTCCATATGAACCCCAAAACCATAGTTCAAACCAACCTCCACGATGGGTCTGGAGCCCGCATACACCAGAGCCACAAAATGTAGGGGTACAGCAACACACCCATTGGCATTGCTAATCCGTCCCATGCCACATGTCCACATCACACAGTCCCATTGCCTAGCCCACGCAACCACAAATAGTACAGCCACACACACGCCTCTGGGAAACCAGTGCACGACAGTGTACGAACTGTGAATGTCAGACAACTTATACATACTTTGCCAGGTGCAACACAATAACATGTCTCATTCTCCCCACAGGTGCCAAACTGCTGGATGCTGGAGAGGGAGACAGCAGCCAGCACAGCCAGCCTGCAAGCCCCCAACATGGACTAACGGATGTGGAGGATCTGTCCTCCTCTCCGGACACGGACCACCCAGCAGGCACATCTGGTGTGGCAGGGCCCAACTGCTCCCCAGGCCCCCTCCTACCCACCAACCCATCATCCAGGGCTGCTGACCACTCACAGCCCCCTGCTGCCACTGTCGTTGCGGCCACTCCCACGGTCGTTGCGGCCACTCCCACTGTCGTTGCGGCCACTCCCACGGTCGTTGCGGCCACTCCCACCGCCGCAACCACCACCATCGCCGCAACCACCACCACGTCTTCACTGGCCCCAGCCCCAGCGCAAGTGGTGGTCCGGCCGACTGGGTCCACCCTGGGAGCCAGAGCGAGGACCGTGGTGAGCAATGTGGCTAGTGGGCAGGGCCGGTGGCAGCAGTACTGGTAGGAGGAGCAGGGTCAGGCCAACGCCAGCCGTGCCTGGGAGCCATGCCCTGCCTCAAATGGCCAGAGTCCTTGGGGCCTATGAAGAGGCCCAAGGACAATGGGCCAGGTCGGCTTCCGACACGTGGGAGGTCCTAGGGGTGTTGAGGTCCATGGACGCCCATATGGGACAATTCGTGACCCGTATGGACCAACTCGTGGACCTCATGGGCCAGCTGGTGGTGGCGGTGAGGGCACAAGCAAGGCCAGCAACACCACCTCCGCCACCACCTGCTGTGGCGCAGGGTCGAGCAGCAACCAGTTCCCCTGCGTCCACAGCCAGTGAGCACACCTCACCCACCACCAGCAGGTCGCCACCACACCCCCCTTCCAAACGTGGAAGGGGCCGTCCGAAGAGGATACAGATGTCCCGAGAGGACCTCGCACGCTCCAAACGCCAGTGAGGCAGCCAGCCATCCTTGACCACCGACTGCATTGACTTGGACTACGATCCTACCCCACACAGCCATCTGTATGGCATGTGTCTGTTGGACTATAAACATAGAACTAGTGGGTACACCCTGTGCATCACGCAGCCATGACCGACAGCTCATTGTCACTGCACGCACCACTTTTGTCATCACCTTGCACACAATCACATGTCTCCTATGAAAATAAATGCACCTTTAACACAAACTGCTGTCTGTGCCCTGTGTTTATTGAACGATGTGCAACCGCCACCTTGAGCAGAAAAGCATCTGATTTGTGGTATGTCGATGGGACAGGAGAGGCTGTAGGGACCTAGGGGTGGAAGACAGAACAGGAGTACATTCAATGAGTGTGTCACACACTCATCACACAGTACATGTCACCAACTACAAGCAATGTACACACATCGCATAGAGCAATAGGGCACAATGCCACAGCCACCGTCAGTGGCATACTAACCTGGACATGGAGCATTGACACACAGCACTCAGTGAACAAAAGGCCTCCGTGACAGAGCACACATACACCTGCACATATACAGCTACATCAGCCGTAGCACATGGACACTCACCGTCAAGTGAAGTAGCGGGCGATGAGCTGCTGATGCACATTCCCAGCTTCCTCCTCTCCACTGTCCTCGTCACTGGACCCGTCCTGGTCTGCAGGCGGGGGCCCTGGCTGATCACCGTCATCCACTATTAGGGGGATCTGCTTGCGAATAGCCAGATTGTGCAACATGCAGCAAGCCACTACTATCTGGCACACCTTCTGTGGGGAGTACGCCAGTGCGCCCCCGGTGTGGTCCAGGCATCTGAACCTGGACTTGAGGAGGCCAAAGGTCCGCTCAACCACACGTCTGGTCCTCCCATGTGCCTCATTGTAGCGGTCATCAGCTGGGGTCCGAGGATTTCGTAATGGGCTGAGCAGCCAAGGACCATTCGGGTAAGCAGAGTCACCTGGGTGTGAGGGACACAGGGAATCGTTGCAATTCAAACTGGACACAAGGCAGCATCGCACACCCAGCACGCTACACGACTCCACATACTCACCAACAATCCAGGCACGGTCCGGTTGCAGATTGGTCATCAGTCGTGGTAGGATGCTGTTGCGCATGATGTGCGCGTCATGTGCCGATCCTGGAAACTTCGCACACACGTGTGAAATGACCATGTCCGCAAGGCACACCACTTGCACATTCAGGGAGTGGGTGTGCTTCCGGTTTCGGAAGACGTGCTCCGTGGCCTGTGGTGCAACAAGGCCAACATGGGTGCAATCAATTGCACCAACAACGTGGGGGATCCGTCCAAGGGCATAGAAAGCACCCTTTACTGCCGCCAATTCACGGGCCCTGGGGAATCGGATGTACCGGTTCCTGTACAGCATCATAGCTGACAGTACATCCCGTAGCACCATGCTGAACATGGGCTGGGACATCCCACCTCCACTGCCCACTGTGTGTTGGAATGACCCAGTGGCGAAGAAATGCAGTGCAGCCATCACCTTAGCCGTGGGGGTGAATGCAGTTGGATACACCCTGCGAGGACGGAGGTGGGGTTCCAACAAGGCACATAGGCGATGCAGGGTGGGTCGGTCCAGACGAAATTTACGTATTAACCCCACATCCTCCATGTTTGCCAGCAATTGGTAGGGGCGATGTATGTTTGGTCTCCTCCTAGGAAAGATGGAAGTGGACACATGTCAAAGCAACACACAACAGGGCATGTACACATACACAGAACACAAATTACAGACAAAGCAATTGAATCACAGAACAGCTGACAAGTAGGGACAGCACAGCCACAATACACTTACACAGGTCCCATGCCAATGTGTACATGATGATATGCCAACAGACATGTGGAGGCTGGCCACTGGCCGTCCATGCCTATGCACGCCGCATGTGGTGGCCCTGTCCATTGTGGACCTGCTCTCACACACTAATCATGTCCACACCTGCAGTTGCACTGCGCACATTCCACTGTGTGGTGCACATGGCATCAGCGGACTGTACCCGCCATGGGCCAGGCCCTTACGGCCAACTCCAATGACCCTCGCGGTTGCACCCTGCGTGTTCCACCATGGAGGAAGGCGACCCGGGCCAGCTGGGAGCAGGCCATCGTCTGCAATTGAAGCTGGCAGACATGGTACTCAAATTGCAGCAGCTTGGACCCACTGCAACTGCACCAGGGGGCTATATGAGTGTGGGGGTGAGACCGGCATTACCACAGCTACCTGGGACTGTTGCCTGGCATCCATCAACAACACCTGCTGCTGCCACCTGTCCACCTCATCGCTGATGACGCTGAGGATATGTCCAGGTCCACTGACCAGCGAGGAGCTGGAGATCCTGCATTCCGAGCTGCACGCACACTGCACATGGCTATTCCTTGCGGAAGTTGTGTGTGAAAAACAACTACAGTGTGTGTGGGAGTGCATGTGGGGGACACACATGTCGTTGATCCACAGCACTATGAGTCAGAGCCTGTGGGGGTCTAACATGCACTGCTCACCATGCTGACTGCAGGTGGCAAGGGTATGTGAGCTCTCGGGCGCATTGCCATGTCTGTCCCTCCCGAGTGGTGATATATGGCAACTTAATGTCAGACATCCAGTGACACAGCCAATTGGCAATGCAGGTCTCAGAGCACTTGTTGCTCGTGTGAATGTCAGGCTGGGGCCATGCTGCCCTTCTCAGTCCCAGCAGGCCTGACCTGCACATTGACTGCACAATGCCAGTAGGTGTCAACACAGACTGCCAAGTGGGTTACATGTGTCACCTGTACAGGACCCTCCGGATGAGCGCTAAGTCAGCACTGTCAATCGGCCACACCATGCCTCATGATAGGGATGTGTGTGAGGGATAGTGGCACTGAATGTGACCTTCGTTGTGGGGTGGGCCATGCACAGGGCGAGTACGTTGATGGTTGCGCACTGTCGGTCACAGTGGGTATACCCACACAGATGTGTTGCCTTGTGATCTTTTTGTGGGTCCGCCGGACAATGGACAGTAGATGTGGGCAGACTACACATTGGTCGATGTGCTGTCAAAATGCATGTGCCTTCACACCAGGCACAGCTGCCCCTGCACATGTGACCCCTGCTGCCCTCAGTGCCGGGTCTGTTGAGCTGATGCACCATCTGTGCGTGGGGCAGACAGCTCTCCTCACTTCCGTCATTGCCCATGACATCACTTTGCCGCAGGTGACATGGATCATGGAGGGCCGACATGTACGCGTGGGTGGACTACACAAGACTGTCCAATGGTTGTCACCCCCAGTCAGTGCTTCAAATGGGAGGAATGTAGTGCAGGTACTCATTGAAATGTGTTGAGTGGGCGGGGCTGGGTGCGGGGCTCAATGCAAGACATGTGTGGTTTATCGGCGTATTTACTAGTTGCAATACACACGAGGCACGTCTTTTTCAGATCAGATCTGGGTCATTCTTTCTACCAAATGTGAGTCATACAGTAATATTATAACGTTTCCTCATGGCCTCCCCTCGCTCACCCCAATATGCGTTTGCATCTGAGAGGCCAGCACGTGCACAGGCGGCTCCGAGATGGCACCAGTGAGGCCAAGGAGTGTATGTGTGGGTCCATTTGAACAAGTAGTCTGTCTCGCGGTATCATCAGTGCCGGTATGCCGTCCACCTGCGTGGTGCCCCGACTCAAGCCCCGGACAACATTGACTATGCATGACAGGCTCCGCACTCCCGAAACACCACCTGCAACACACAGAGGCTGTAGCTACCCTAGCGGCCCAGGCCGCGTCCAACTGGAGCTCATGGACCCACACATTCACTCTTTGGCCTCTCTGGTGCGAGCTTGGAGCTGATCATGCATGCGCTGGCTTCTCTGTTGCATTGGCATGTAACGTGTGTGGGGTTATGGGCAATGAGTGTGATGGTGCAAGCCACCTTCCGTGACATCACTCCTGCTCATGATGTGTGCGTCCCCCCACTACTTCCATTTGACTTGTGCCATACTACATATTGAGGATGTGTTGCCTGCGTGATGTGCCCAGGAGGAGCGCGCCATGACCTCTCACCCACCATGCTCCACTGCCATCCCGTGCCCTGGATTGCCTGTGCAGGTGGACAATGTTGGGGATTCACCTGGTCGACAGGGGATGTGTGTGCCTTGTCAAGGGCCTGGCGGACGCACAGCGGTATCCAGCATGTCCACAGAGGGTGGGCTGACGTGTACGCCTGATGCAGCATTGTTCGTGTGGCCGCCTGTTGTGCACACACGAGTTCACATTCACCCCCAGACAGGTGGCCTTTACAAATGCCCAGGAAAGCGGTAATGTACTATTCCGGAACCCTCCCAACACAGCGTGTTTCAACATTGCATGTGCGCATCTACCCGTCACACCCGCCCACCTGGGCAATGCGTCACTCCCGCTTCACACGACACATGTGTGTCTTCCACAGTTGTGCTACTCATTTGCGTTGACATCCGATGACAGTGGACCAGATGGTCATCTCACGACTGCCGTGTACTTCACACACTCTCATCCTCTCTCATTCGTACTTGTGAAATGAATCAGCAGAGACAGATCTTTGCTTAAAGCCATGTATTGTGACTTATGTCCTCTGTGATGCAGTATAGTGGAC
This sequence comes from Calotriton arnoldi, assembly GCA_963921515.1. Lineage (NCBI taxonomy): Eukaryota > Metazoa > Chordata > Amphibia > Caudata > Salamandridae > Calotriton > Calotriton arnoldi. Next base: position 1,104,197 of record CAWUFW010000965.1, read on the forward strand.
ACTACTGGCAGCGGAATGCATGTGGAGGATATACTCAGCATGATTACACATAGCATAGGGTGTAGGGGTACATGTGATTAGTTGTTGCCTGTGGGATGTGGGCTTCAGAGTTACATCTGCTTGGCCGTTGCTGTGCTAATGTACATTTGCTAATTGCTGCGGAGCTGCTGACTTTGACACAGACGGTATACATTTAGCCTACCAGACCGCTTGGTATCATGGGCACAGTCCATCTCAGTTCCATGTAACAGGTTTGGTGCTGTTGTTACTCATGCACACGTGCGTGTGAGATGACATCAGGGCATGGTCTTGCGTGCATGCAGCGGCGTCCCACTTGTTGTTGCGATGTGGTGGCTACTGGACATGTCACAGTCACTGGGGTCGTGTTGTTGGTGGATGCACTTGTCGTCCATGCAAATGTCCTGGGACGGAATTTCCGGGGGGGGGTGGGGTGGCAGCTCTCACATACTCCAGCCGAGCGATTACTGTCCACTGAGCGGTGCATATGTCCATGGGCGCAGGATCCATGTCATGGCATAGTTGTAGGTACAGTTCTGTCCATGTGGTTGCAATACACAAATCCCATCCCACTGCCTCCCCCGATACATGCGGAGTTCCTGGATGTGATGGGGAACAGAGTGCATGTCCCGGACATATCCGATGTCATGGCAGGGTCGTTGATGGTGTGGTGTCAGTTGCAGGTTGTTTGGTATGGCTGTTGTGGTGGTAACTGGCCAGTCCGTGCGGAAGCTAGGCATGGGTACGGTGTCGGACATCATGGCTCAATTGGGGGAATTGCGTCGGGGTCCGACGAATTGACATGTTGTCAGGTATGCGATGCCTTCCAGCAGGGCTTCCATGTCATTGGTGGTATACATGTTTGCCAGCCAATGTAGCGGACGGTGGCTGTCAAGGTGTTGTTCGTAAGTTGTCCCTTGTAGGAGCATGATGGGGCATGTTGTATGACATTCGATGTAGCTGTGATCCATGATCCGTCGTGTGGAGGCACAGTGGTCCCATTTCAGTGTGGGTCCGATGTTGGCCACATATGCCATGCCCCCATAGGCTGAACAGACCCTGTCGTGGGCGTCCAGAGGGTGGAATAGTTGTAGCAGGTCCGCCCTTGGACATGCCGGGTTGGAGAGACACAGATCCACAGGATGGTGGAAGGGACACCTCCGACAGTAGAAGACGGGGATGACGCAGCTGAACAATGCGATGCGGTAAGTCAGTCGGTAACTTACGTTCAGCAGGGACAGGGGTTCACATCCCAACATCTGTATCAGGTTATGTTTGTACAGCTTGACCTGTCCGGCGTAGTTTGGTAGGTGTGGTGAAAGTGCCATTTTGCTGCAGGGCGATGTGGTGGCGTGCTCCGGCTGTCTGTGCAGTCTGCAGAGTGCAAGCTCCGAAGTTGCTGGGGAGTCTGTGATGTTCGTAGGGAGGCAGGACTTGTGTTATGTTAGCTTGTGCGGAAGACACGGGCCCTCATCCCACATGCTTCTCTGAATGGTCAAGGTCAGTGGTGTGTGACTCCTTCCAGATACCTTGCATGTGAACGACATGGGGGAGTGTTTTCATTTCTTTTTCCCGTTCGGAATGTTCTTAGCTGATATGCGCTATCTGCCCTGTGGTCGGTTTCCTCTGCATGCCTTTGTTGGTCTTATTTTGGGACAATGGCTGTATTCTCCGGCTTGTTTAGTCGGGATGTGGTTTCGGAGTTGGAATGGAAGGTCATTCAGTGCTGTCTGCTCTCCCGTGTGTGGGCGGCAGGCTGCGTTTCCGCTATACGTTGGGCCTTGTGTGTGGGTGTAATTATTGGGACCACCTGTTGTCGGTCCCCGGGCTCTTTGGTGTTCCGTTTTGTATGTCTTGTTATTGGGTGCAGGGTGGTATGGGTGTTTCTGTGTGGTACTGGCGTACCTTTTGCCGACGGGGCCCATATTCTGCTGGGTGGTGTTGCCGCCGCTGTGTGCTTCGCCATGTTTGTCACACAGGGGTGTGTCCTAATATTGCGTGACTTCACTGACATGTAGGCGTCGGTTGTGTGACGTTGGATGGTGACCGTGAATTGGGGGTTGGGGACATGACTGTGGCTTGCCTGTCACGTGACATGTGCGTTTGGGGTGGGGCTGGTGTGTGGTGTTTGTTGTGCCCTGTGTTGTGTGTATGCCTACCTGCGTCGCCGCGGTGCGTTGCCTCCTAGGTGGTGCATCAGGTAGAGGATGGGGAGGGCCTGGAGTGCTGGATTCATGCTCGGGGGGGCCGCCTCTTCAGTGTCCGTGCTCGGAGGTCGGGTTTTCGCCTTGCTTTCGCGTGCGGTGTCTCTTAGCCGTGGGAGCTGTTTGTTTGCGGCATCGTAATTTGTACGCCGGACGGGACGTGGTTTCGTCGGGCGGTGTGTCTCTATTGGGCTGCGCCGCTACGTGAGCGGGCGCGCTTTGATGGCGGGCGGCGTCGCTGGCTTGCGGGCGGTGTTTGGCTGACTTTTCACATCCTAATTGGGCGGGCGTGTGTGCTGCGGCGTGCGGACGGTAACTGGTGGTTTTTGCACCCGCCGGCACGGCGGTGGTGCTTCCGCCCGCCATCCTAATGGGCCCCTTAGAAATGTAATTTTTTAAATAATGCACCTTAACAATAAGGCTGTTATAATATATGTTGGGTAAAAAAAAATTTTTGTACATTTGAACATTTGTTCTCCGGAACATGGCACTTGCACTTTATCAAATTAAGCTGATATTGCACAAATACGGGGGACTGAACAAAATGAATTTAATAAGATTAATTGTACGCACCAGCATTCTAGAGCAAGAAGAAGGATAGGTTAGGAGGTTAGATAATGGAGTTTTATGTAGTGCTATCCCTTCTTTTGATTTTTACTCGATGTTTGGATAAAATATGCATTTTGGGTCTTTTAACTTTGTAGATGATGTGTAAAAAGGCATGGAGTGTAATGTGTAATGTTTAATGCAATATATGCAATATATGTATACGTAAGTCAAATTAAGAAGAATAATTGAATTGTGAAAAGGAAGAGATTTTGTTAAGGAACTACCAAAATAGACAAGAGAAAGATGCTGGATAAAGATGTCTTAGACCTTAGGTTTTAAAAACTCATCAGGCAAAGTGTTTTTGATCGGTGATTGGGGCGGGGGGTGGGGGGTTGCATCGTTGCGGGGGGGAAAAAACTGTTAAAAATTTGTGCGAGTTTTCCTGTAGAAAAAAAAAAAAAAGGAAATAATGTTAAAAGACATTGGGGCCGATTTTGGCCGGAAGGGCACCGAACGATGGTCGGAGCCCTTCCGACCGAATCGGAACGTGCCGCTCGGATTCCTTTCCGACCGAGCCATTCCGATGGGCTCGGTCGGAAAAGAATCCGACTTCGGATTTCCGGATGGCTCACGACGGGTTCGGAGAGCCCGTCAGCCATCCGGAAATCCTCTGTACTCCCCGGCTGCCTCTTTGCGACCGAGGGAGTACGATGGCAGTTTTTCACTGCCTTTTCGTGCCGGTCTTTCCGGCACGAAAAGGCAGTCGGTCACTGTCTTTGGGGGCCCCCAGTGGGACCCCCATGGGTGCAAGGTCGCCGAATGGCGGCCTGGAGGCACCTATGGTGCCCCTCTGTTGAACCCTGCACCCGGTGGCAGGCACCTTGGGGTGCCGGTCACAGGGTGCAGGGTTGAACTGCACCCCTGCTTTTTCCAATGCCAGCATGCATTCCGTCCGGAATGCATGCTCCCATTGTGGGAGATACGAGTGCGACCGAACAGGGTTCGGTCGCATCGTACTGCCTGGGCCGTAACTGACGACAGCAGGTCGGTCGGTTACGGCTCCGGACCGATGTCGGACGGACCTGAGTCCGTCCGACATCGGAATTGGCCCCATTGTTTAAAGTAGTTATAATATAAATAAATGTAATTTAATGTTAAAAAACATCTCAAAATTAAACATTATGTACATACTGTAATATTTGTGGTAAGCATAACTATTAATCAAACATCAATTTTTATGAAAATATAATTAATTTTTTATTAATTCTGTACATCACTTTTTGCAATTTTAACACATGATAAAAATATCTTTTTTAATTTAGTTTGGAATTTTATTTTATAATGCAAACTTCAGAAAAATAATTTAAATTTAACTTATTATATTCAAAATAGGTTTTAAAATGTAAATTAAATTATTAGTGCTGTCATTTTTTTATAATGCTCTAATATGAAAATAAATGTCTAAAATTATTTAACATTAATACTTTAAATTAAAATATGTTTTCTAACATTTATAAAATGTTCACACTTTCCCTATACTTTACCAAATAAACTTTCCATCCCAGTTTTGAAGACCTCTGCTTACTTATGAAAAGTTACTAATAGTAATTTTAAACTATTACATTATGCTGTACATATATATTAAATCCATTCATAAATAATAAATTAAAAAGAAATTAATTTTTAAAGATATATCAAGAAAATTCCTGCAAGTGAAATGTTACTAGTTGTTATTTTAAATTATCATTATTGTCACAATTATTACATTCATTTAATTATATTAAATTAAATAAAACTTACTTTTTTAAGATTTGTTAAGAAAAATGACATCTAAAGTGATTAAATTTACTTATTATGTTATAAAAATTCCAAAACATTATGTACAGAATTAATTCAAATTAATGTAATTTTTTATTAAAATATTAAACTTACTTTATTTTTAAATTATAAATATAGTTTATCATCAAATACCATTAATTTTAAAATATGTACACACTTTTTTAAACAATCAGTTTAATTAATATAGTTATTTAAAAAGCCAACATAAATTATTTTCAATTAAAATTACTTCCTATGGGGTACCAATTTAAGTCGCTGTTGCTATTAATTTTTATGGGAGGGTGGTGCATTATCAGTTGTTGGCCAAGTATGGTTCAGCGATTACTATTTCTCTTTTTGGCTGTAGTATCTTACACGCATACATTTAGCTCCACCTCATGTTTCTGGGGGTGGAGACATGTAAGTTTACACTTTTGAGTAACTTTACACTCGTAAATGGTGAACAGGCGGTATAGACATGTAAGTCTAAACTTTTGAGTAAATTTACGCTCGTAAATGATGAACAGTCAAGAGTAATAAAGTTAAATCAAAAGTGTAAGAGTAAACATACATGTGTAGATTTACTTACATGTAAGCTTAACTTTTTAAATACGCCCCTTGTGCAAGTTTAAATAACTATGAGGTTACAGATAGCTTATGCCATTGATAATAGCCACTGATTCCGCACGATCTCAAACAAATGGTAATGAGCCTAATGCTCAACTCTAGGTTAGACTACTCAATCAGCCATTATCTGTGCATCACCAAAAAGCAACTAAATAAATGCAGGATGCCTAAAATGCAAACAACCGTCTGATTGTGGGCTAAGGGAGACAAAGCGATGTTTCCAATGCCAGAGACAATATGCAATAGCTTAGATTTAAAGACTAGGTCCACCTTATGTGGGAATACTAAAAAGATATTCTTAGCAGTGCTCAGGGCTATAGCCAAAATCTGATTCTTCACCAAACCACCAGACCCTTGAGTCCCTTCCGAAAACTCCCTCACACCTCATCAGCCTCACTGGGAGGATTCAGTTTCTCGGTTTGAAGCTCCAAGCCATATAATGAGGTGCCTCTGATACTGCATCTTGAAACTACCCATTTAAATATCTTCATCTTTCTTACTGTACTACTGTTTACAGATAAAGGGGCTTATTACGATGTCGGTCGGAGTTGCCTCCGACCGACACCGTTGTGGTCTCGGCACAGACCGACATCCAGCCGGCGGTTCTGACCGCCTTATTAAGATGCGACTAAACACTGTTCGGTTGCATACTCCCTTTTCTCTATGGGAGCTTGTGTTCCAGCCATAAACCGGCCATAATACAGGCTACCATAGGGAAATGGGTGTGTGTGTAAAACTCTGCACCCTGTGGCAGGCACCCCATGGTGCCTGCCACACAGTGCAGGGATTTACATGGGGCTACCCTAGGTACCCCCTCGACCACCAACCGTAGGCCGCTGAGGCAAGGGGGCCCTGCTTGGGGCCCCCAAAGTCGCTTTCTGACAGCCTTTCCGTGTCGGAAAGGCCGGCACTGAAAGGCTATCGGAATCCCACATCGTAATCCCGACGGCGGAAACGCCATCCATAGGGGATTATGGTGTGGTTCCGACCGGCCGGAAGACTCCGAGACCCAGTAGGAACCGTGTCGGAATGACCGGCTGGTTTACGTTCCAACCACCAGTTTTGTAATCAGGCGGTCGGACCGCAAACCGACCGTGTCAGTCGGAAAGCCTCCGACTGCGGTCGGAAAGCTTCCGACTAGCGGTCAGAGGCTTTCCGACTGACATCGTAATCGGCCCCTAAGTATCCCCTGCTCCTTCAGACTTGAGGCCAATAAGTGTTCTAGGGCCAAAAGAGACATTAATGTGCTGTAAAAGTGTAATAAATAACTGCTTATCACATCCACCCTTGTCCATACTTCCTACAACCAATTGCAGTACTGGTTACAGATAAATGGAACATTCAGGACAGTCTGGTAAAACAGTTTCAATCCCATGTCTGGATGAGCCTGCCTCAAAGTGGTCATTAGTGCTGGGTAGGGTGACTAACTGATCCAGTTGAATACCTCAACTGATTAAGGAGGGCGGATGAAAAGGAAAGGGAGAACCCTGAACTTTAACGCTCATTCAAGACCATTAAGAACATTTCTACAGCTACGCTTTACCAGTTCTCTGCATTTGTAGATTCATTCAAATAATAGTATCATTCCAGAAAGCAAAAGTCATTAGAGTCAAGAAGATTAGCAGAAACCAAAATCATAATAATGTAAACTGCGATGTGCCTATAAGAAATTAAGTAACCACAGCACTTTTAGTAAATAATCAAATTAATAGTAAACAGGTCTAAATAAAGAACGGACCACACGCATCTAGCCCTCTCTAAGCAACAAACAGGAAAGTCTAAAAGCTTTAGAAGAAGATTGGCTCTGTCCCAAATAACACATCTTTTATAGTGTTCTGTAAAAAGTAGACACACAAATTCATAGCATGATTGTACGTAAATGTAGAGCAATATAAAATGTATCTGCAGAGCAAACCAATCATCTGTTAAATTCAAAACAGCACGTACTACCACATTATTTTCAGTGACTGTAAATTACATTATTGTTTCACAGAAGAAATTGTTTGTATTGTTAATGTAAAAACATGAGAAAACAAATAAATGTTTCTGCACATTCATAACAAGGGCGATTAAACTCATAGCCTTGCAATTTTGCAACATAAGTGCATCCCTTTTCGAGAAAGCTAGAGATAAGATACATTTGCACTCAAGGACAGAAACCAAGGTCTGCAGCAGAATTTCAATGATTTTCTGAAAACAAAACACATTAAAGAGTGCAACTTATGCACAAAAAATAAAAATGCACTCTTATGCCAAGAGACAAGCATTTTTGTTATTGTGGACTAGTGCTAACTAAACCAAACCTATGGTAAGTATAATTTTCTAATAAAATATTTTACTTTCACACACCCTTTCAGTTGGATCAGTTAGTAAGCAGATCTGCTAATTTCTCCACGCACCATTCAAATTCTGCTTGAATCTGACAATTTCTAATAAACAGAGCCACATTTCTTGCAGCACTCTTTCTCCCTGTTTCTTCCTGTTCACACTCTTCATCTTGATCTCTATTGCCCTCTCTCACTCCATCTCCCCTCATCTGCTCTCGCTTCTGGATCTCTCTGATTTCTGTTTCTCATTCGCTCTCACATGCTCACTCTCATGCTCTCTTGCACGGTTGCTTTCTCTATACACTTTTCCTCCTCTCAATCTACCTTTTTTTTTAACTGACTTGTTTGCCTCTTTTTGGGGTATATTCACAAGAACGTGTGCTAAACATCTCCAAAAAATGTTAACGCAACTTTACACATCACAGCCTATCGCGTGAAAATAACCCCTTGTCAACCAGGAATTCACAACACGGCGGTACCATGCGATAGTCCGCCGAAAACGCGGCCAATGTCCGCGATACAACCACCTTGACGGAGATAAAAACACAATCCACAACACAAAAAAACGTGCGATGAGCCCATTCGCGATGAGGAAAGCTGCGAAAAGCACCTCCAGGCCCGAGACACACCCACGGCAGGCGGGAATAAGCACAACAAAAGCAGGAAAAAATAGACAAACAAAAAAGAAAATAACAGCCAAGCACAATGGAGGCAACCTGAGCCAGTATACAACCCCACAAGCCCCATTGGCAACAAAACATTGTACATGGCAGGCCATCATGGACAAGATCAATGCAGCCGGAGAACGGAGGAGGACAATGGAAGAAAACCCGAACAGCCGGAATGATGCGAAACGCACAAACAAGCAGAAATACGCCAACAACAAGAAGGCAGCAATGCACACCCGAGGTGGGAGTCCAGCGCCACACCATGAGCTGGATGACATGGAGGAAATGGTGTCCACCACATCAGTCTGGAGATGGTGGCAGGAGTCGGGGCCCGGAACTGCCCAAAACAACAGACACCACAGCAACAGGGAGAGGAATGACCAGAAACTGGGGGGACGGGGGGAGATGGGCACAATGGCACACATGCACAATTAAGCACAGCACAACTGCAGACAAACCATGCTCAAGAGTAACAACACCAACCAAGAGCACAAGTCACACAACCCGGCAATATCACACCACTGAACAAGCAAAGAAGTGAAAATCACACTGCCTGAAAGGGTGAAGGGTGAGCCAAAGCAGAGCTGAAGGGACATCTCACACACAATGCAGCACACACACATAGGAAGCAGAGCACCCCAACATCCAACACAATGTGGTACGACCAGCAACATTTTCACAACCTAACACAGGACACAAGTGCACCCGCCTGTGGCCGCTAAATGGCCATATGCATCTGGCAAAGCACGAAACAGGGACATGACAATGCACAAGTACAAATCCACAGCCCTGATGGGCTAGCAATGCACGTATGGCAGGGATCCAGAGACTCTGTGACACACACACTGGCCTACAAATCAAGACACAACACAGTTGGAGACAAGTGAAACTGCGGAACCTTTATCAACAAGTGCGTGTCAGTACGGCCAAGAGAAGTGCCACGAAATGCAGACCAATGCAGCAGCATGTCTGAATGAGGAACTTAGGAAAGCGCACATGTCCACCCCGGGGGAGTCCATCACCAACACAAGTCAGTGCCAACCCTCATTGGTTGTCCGCGCATGGATCAGGAGTCCAAGCCAATGCAGCCATGTCCTCTGTCCTCTTGGGACATGTGACCAAATTCCCAACATGCAACCAGGCGTCAGGACACGTGCAATGGGTCATATCCAGTTGTGGCTGCAGGTACCTTGTCACTCGTCCATGAACGCCAGTGCAGCAGCGTTGGCCAACATCTCCAATGAGAGATCGCTGTCCACCACATCTGACATGTCGTCGACGTAATCCATCAGCTGACCCGGACAGATGTGCTGACTCCAACCCCTGGCCCCAATGTGCACCAAAGCCCAATCGGGTAGCGGCTCAATGTGCTCACTGCACACGACGACTCGTGCAATCTCCCAGGTCCAGTTGCCAGCATGCATGCCAAACATCCATGCATGCCATAAACGGGCATCACGGTGACACTCCTGGTCATGGGCCAACAGGGGGTACACACACACGTCGAAATCCAGGTCAACTACAGTCACGTTGGAGAGGCAGACATCCATGGTCCACTCGAATATGCACGAGCGACAATGCAACACAGGCTGAACGCAGGTGACGTTCGCAAGGCGGAAGCTCAGCCGGTAACTTATCCACAGCACTGCCAACGGCAGTGCCCCCAGTACATGCAGCAGACGTGCACGTTACAGGTCCACGTGACTGGAGTCGAGCATGTGTCCGGGATGGTCTGCCATTGCGTCAGTGGCTCTGCTTGAAGCGGCACTGGCTTGCCCTGCGCCAGTCCTGTGGATGAAATGGCACAGGTCGAAGCAATGAGCAGTGTCTGTGTGCAACGGGTGCAGGCCTGGGGTGGGGTGGGAGTACGTGTGAAGGCCATCTCACGCATGCTAACTACGACCAAGGACTTCTGCGTGTGGGATGTGTACAGGTTGGTCTCACGTCGGGCAGTGCGTACTGTGGGAGTCGCAAGTAAATGCTATCGTATCTGTCAGGGGGTGCTGGCCACATGCAAGTCCCAGCTCGGAGCTGCAGATGTGCCACCGCCTGATAGTACAGACAAAGGACCCTTCATCCCTACAGCAACTTCACCATCTGCATGCATTCAGGAGACGTACAGAGGCCTGCCGTGGGTGTGGTGGGATGTCTGCGACCCTGGGAATCATGGATGATATGCCCAGCACGTGGCACATGTGCGGCCTCACTGTGTGTTACGTTGCCTCACAGCTGCTCCACCCTCCCACGAGCCCCAACACTTGTGTGCCCTGCGCGGTTGTATCACGTGCACTCCTACGACACACCATTGTAATGCCTGTCTGCGCATGTCCAGCGGCATGCCAACAACACCTTGACCCTGGCCTTTGAAGGTGTGCGGCCACGTGAGTGTAGGCCAATGGTCCGGACAGGGCGGACACAGGTGTACAGTCCATGGCTGGCTGTGATCACGCTGTGAATGAGGCTAGGCAACTGACTCATGCAGCCGCAGGACTGATACACATAACACTTGGCATGCATGTGCCAAGACCCCGAGCGGTCTTGCGCTCCGACATTTCCCCGTCCGTGCGAGCCCGCCCTCCTGGTGCATGCTACATTGAAACATCGTCTACTGTGGCCCTGGTGGTGACAACACCCAAACACAGAGACACACTTACTGCACATCCTGCCCAAGGCCAGGTCCGAGCCACGCCCTGCTCCCCCTGCCGATTCAGCACACCCCTGCGCTGAACTGACGTACGCCGGACCAGCACATGCCGCTTGTGCATGCAGGGGGGGCCGGGCGAAGCTACATGTCCAAGGTCACTGCCAACGCTGAGGTGACATGGTATCGTCCGCTGAGGATAGCACACTGTGATGTTGCAGTGCCGTGCCCATCATGCTGACACAATGACCACACGGACACACATGCTCAGATGGTGTGAATGGCTACAGGCACGTGCGCCCGGCCACATTTATTCGGCAGTTTGGTCTGGACTGTTCCCAAGAGGCACAGGGTCAAGACTGATTTGCATATGGCTATGTCTGAACTGGGGTGGCGTGGTGAAGCAAAATAACGATGGATTAAACCCAGATCTGTGACTGGGGGTGAATGTTTGCCAATGTGCAGCATTCCGTCCATCATCTTGTGTGTTTTGCATTTCGCCCTAAGTGGGAAGGGTATGCCCAGACGTGGGTCCCGTGCTCACTACGCCACTGGAGTCAAGCTATCCTGGCTGATGAAGGCTGATAGCCTGAAACCGGTCCTAGGATGCTTGATTCCGGTCCAGGGAAGACATGGCTTGGCAGTTCGGTCTGGACTGTTCCCATGGGGCACAGGGTCAAGACTGATTTGCATATGGCTATGTCTGAACTGGGGTGGCATGGTGAAGCAAAATAACGATGGATTAAACCCAGATCTGTGACTGGGGGTGAATGTTTGCCAATGTGCAGCTTTCCGTCCATCATCTTGTGTGTTTTGCATTTCGCCCTAATTGGGAAGGGTATGCCCAGACGTGGGACCCGTGCTCACTACGCCACTGGAGTGTAGCTATCCTGGCTGATGAAGGCTGATAGCCTGAAACCGGTCCTAGGATGCTTGATTCCGGTCCAGGGAAGACATGGCTTGGCAGTTCGGTCTGGACTGTTCCCATGAGGCACAGGGTCAAGACTGATTTGCATATGGCTATGTCTGAACTGGGGTGGCGTGGTGAAGCAAAATAACGATGGATTAAACCCAGATCTGTGACTGGGGGTGAATGTTTGCCAATGTGCAGCATTCCGTCCATCATCTTGTGTGTTTTGCATTTTGCCCTAAGTGGGAAGGGTATGCCCAGACGTGGGTCCCGTGCTCACTACGCCACTGGAGTCAAGCTATCCTGGCTGATGAAGGCTGATAGCCTGAAACCGGTACTAGGATGCTTGATTCCGGTCCAGGGAAGACATGGCTTGGCAGTTCGGTCTGGACTGTTCCCATGAGGCACAGGGTCAAAACTGATTTGCATATGGCAATGTGTGAACTGGGGTGGCATGGTGAAGCAAAATAACGATGGATTAAACCCAGATCTGTGACTGGGGGTGAATGTTTGCCAATGTGCAGCATTCCGTCCATCATCTTGTGTGTTTTGCATTTCGCCCTAAGTAGGAAGGGTATGCCCAGACGTGGGTCCCGTGCTCACTACGCCACTGGAGTCAAGCTATCCTGGCTGATGAAGGCTGATAGCCTGAAACCGGTCCTAGGATGCTTGATTCCGGTCCAGGAAGACATGGCTTGGCAGTTCGGTCTGGACTGTTCCCATGAGGCACAGGGTCAAGACTGATTTGCATATGGCTATGTCTGAACTGGGGTGGTGTGGTGAAGCAAAATAACGATGGATTAAACCCAGATCTGTGACTGGGGGTGAATGTTTGCCAATGTGCAGCATTCCGTCCATCATCTTGTGTGTTTTGCATTTCGCCCTAAGTGGGAAGGGTATGCCCAGACGTGGGTCCCGTGCTCACTACGCCACTGGAGTCAAGCTATCCTGGCTGATGAAGGCTGAAAGCCTGAAACCGGTCCTAGGATGCTTGATTCCGGTCCAGGGAAGACATGGCTTGGCAGTTCGGTCTGGACTGTTCCCATGAGGCACAGGGTCAAGACTGATTTGCATATGGCTATGTCTGAACTGGGGTGGCGTGGTGAAGCAAAATAACGATGGATTAAACCCAGATCTGTGACTGGGGGTGAATGTTTGCCAATGTGCAGCATTCCGTCCATCATCTTGTGTGTTTTGCATTTCGCCCTAAGTGGGAAGGGTATGCCCAGACGTGGGTCCCGTGCTCACTACGCCACTGGAGTGTAGCTATCCTGGCTGATGAAGGCTGATAGCCTGAAACCGGTCCTAGGATGCTTGATTCCGGTCCAGGGAAGACATGGCTTGGCAGTTCGGTCTGGACTGTTCCCATGAGGCACAGGGTCAAGACTGATTTGCATATGGCTATGTCTGAACTGGGGTGGCGTGGTGAAGCAAAATAACGATGGATTAAACCCAGATCTGTGACTGGGGGTGAATGTTTGCCAATGTGCAGCATTCCGTCCATCATCTTGTGTGTTTTGCATTTTGCCCTAAGTGGGAAGGGTATGCCCAGACGTGGGTCCCGTGCTCACTACGCCACTGGAGTCAAGCTATCCTGGCTGATGAAGGCTGATAGCCTGAAACCGGTACTAGGATGCTTGATTCCGGTCCAGGGAAGACATGGCTTGGCAGTTCGGTCTGGACTGTTCCCATGAGGCACAGGGTCAAGACTGATTTGCATATGGCTATGTCTGAACTGGGGGTGGCATGGTGAAGCAAAATAACGATGGATTAAACCCAGATCTGTGACTGGGGGTGAATGTTTGCCAATGTGCAGCATTCCGTCCATCATCTTGTGTGTTTTGCATTTCGCCCTAAGTAGGAAGGGTATGCCCAGACGTGGGTCCCGTGCTCACTACGCCACTGGAGTCAAGCTATCCTGGCTGATGAAGGCTGATAGCCTGAAACCGGTCCTAGGATGCTTGATTCCGGTCCAGGGAAGACATGGCTTGGCAGTTCGGTCTGGACTGTTCCCATGAGGCACAGGGTCAAGACTGATTTGCATATGGCTATGTCTGAACTGGGGTGGTGTGGTGAAGCAAAATAACGATGGATTAAACCCAGATCTGTGACTGGGGGTGAATGTTTGCCAATGTGCAGCATTCCGTTCATCATCTTGTGTGTTTTGCATTTCGCCCTAAGTGGGAAGGGTATGCCCAGACGTGGGTCCCGTGCTCACTACGCCACTGGAGTCAAGCTATCCTGGCTGATGAAGGCTGAAAGCCTGAAACCGGTCCTAGGATGCTTGATTCCGGTCCAGGGAAGACATGGCTTGGCAGTTCGGTCTGGACTGTTCCCATGAGGCACAGGGTCAAGACTGATTTGCATATGGCTATGTCTGAACTGGGGTGGCGTGGTGAAGCAAAATAACGATGGATTAAACCCAGATCTGTGACTGGGGGTGAATGTTTGCCAATGTGCAGCATTCCGTCCATCATCTTGTGTGTTTTGCATTTCGCCCTAAGTGGGAAGGGTATGCCCAGACGTGGGTCCCGTGCTCACTACGCCACTGGAGTCAAGCTATCCTGGCTGATGAAGGCTGATAGCCTGAAACCGGTCCTAGGATGCTTGATTCCGGTCCAGGGAAGACATGGCTTGGCAGTTCGGTCTGGACTGTTCCCATGAGGCACAGGGTCAAGACTGATTTGCATATGGCTATGTCTGAACAGGGGTGGCGTGGTGAAGCAAAATAACGATGGATTAAACCCAGATCTGTGACTGGGGGTGAATGTTTGCCAATGTGCAGCATTCCGTCCATCATCTTGTGTGTTTTGCATTTCGCCTCAAGTGGGAAGGGTATGCCCAGACGTGGGTCCCGTGCTCACTACGCCACTGGAGTCAAGCTATCCTGGCTGATGAAGGCTGATAGCCTGAAACCGGTCCTAGAATGCTTGATTCCAGTCCAGGAAGACATGGCTTGGCAGTTCGGTCTGGACTGTTCCCATGAGGCACAGGGTCAAGACTGATTTGCATATGGCTATGTCTGAACTGGGGTGGCGTGGTGAAGCAAAATAACGATGGATTAAACCCAGATCTGTGACTGGGGGTGAATGTTTGCCAATGTGCAGCATTCCGTCCATCATCTTGTGTGTTTTGCATTTCGCCCTAAGTGGGAAGGATATGCCCAGACGTGGGTCCCGTGCTCACTACGCCACTGGAGTCAAGCTATCCTGGCTGATGAAGGCTGATAGCCTGAAACCGGTCCTAGGATGCTTGATTCCGGTCCAGGGAAGACATGGCTTGGCAGTTCGGTCTGGACTGTTCCCATGAGGCACAGGGTCAAGACTGATTTGGCATATGGCTATGTCTGAACTGGGGTGGTGTGGTGAAGCAAAATAACGATGGATTAAACCCAGATCTGTGACTGGGGGTGAATGTTTGCCAATGTGCAGCATTCCGTCCATCATCTTGTGTGTTTTGCATTTCGCCCTAAGTGGGAAGGGTATGCCCAGACGTGGGTCCCGTGCTCACTACGCCACTGGAGTCAAGCTATCCTGGCTGATGAAGGCTGAAAGCCTGAAACCGGTCCTAGGATGCTTGATTCCGGTCCAGGGAAGACATGGCTTGGCAGTTCGGTCTGGACTGTTCCCATGAGGCACAGGGTCAAGACTGATTTGCATATGGCTATGTCTGAACTGGGGTGGCGTGGTGAAGCAAAATAACGATGGATTAAACCCAGATCTGTGACTGGGGGTGAATGTTTGCCAATGTGCAGCATTCCGTCCATCATCTTGTGTGTTTTGCATTTCGCCCTAAGTGGGAAGGGTATGCCCAGACGTGGGTCCCGTGCTCACTACGCCACTGGAGTGTAGCTATCCTGGCTGATGAAGGCTGATAGCCTGAAACCGGTCCTAGGATGCTTGATTCCGGTCCAGGGAAGACATGGCTTGGCAGTTCGGTCTGGACTGTTCCCATGAGGCACAGGGTCAAGACTGATTTGCATATGGCTATGTCTGAACTGGGGTGGCGTGGTGAAGCAAAATAACGATGGATTAAACCCAGATCTGTGACTGGGGGTGAATGTTTGCCAATGTGCAGCATTCCGTCCATCATCTTGTGTGTTTTGCATTTTGCCCTAAGTGGGAAGGGTATGCCCAGACGTGGGTCCCGTGCTCACTACGCCACTGGAGTCAAGCTATCCTGGCTGATGAAGGCTGATAGCCTGAAACCGGTACTAGGATGCTTGATTCCGGTCCAGGGAAGACATGGCTTGGCAGTTCGGTCTGGACTGTTCCCATGAGGCACAGGGTCAAGACTGATTTGCATATGGCTATGTCTGAACTGGGGTGGCATGGTGAAGCAAAATAACGATGGATTAAACCCAGATCTGTGACTGGGGGTGAATGTTTGCCAATGTGCAGCATTCCGTCCATCATCTTGTGTGTTTTGCATTTCGCCCTAAGTAGGAAGGGTATGCCCAGACGTGGGTCCCGTGCTCACTACGCCACTGGAGTCAAGCTATCCTGGCTGATGAAGGCTGATAGCCTGAAACCGGTCCTAGGATGCTTGATTCCGGTCCAGGGAAGACATGGCTTGGCAGTTCGGTCTGGACTGTTCCCATGAGGCACAGGGTCAAGACTGATTTGCATATGGCTATGTCTGAACTGGGGTGGTGTGGTGAAGCAAAATAACGATGGATTAAACCCAGATCTGTGACTGGGGGTGAATGTTTGCCAATGTGCAGCATTCCGTCCATCATCTTGTGTGTTTTGCATTTCGCCCTAAGTGGGAAGGGTATGCCCAGACGTGGGTCCCGTGCTCACTACGCCACTGGAGTCAAGCTATCCTGGCTGATGAAGGCTGATAGCCTGAAACCGGTCCTAGGATGCTTGATTCCGGTCCAGGGAAGACATGGCTTGGCAGTTCGGTCTGGACTGTTCCCATGAGGCACAGGGTCAAGACTGATTTGCATATGGCTAATTCTGAACTGGGGTGGCGTGGTGAAGCAAAATAACGATGGATTAAACCCAGATCTGTGACTGGGGGTGAATGTTTGCCAATGTGCAGCATTCCGTCCATCATCTTGTGTGTTTTGCATTTCGCCCTAAGTGGGAAGGGTATGCCCAGACGTGGGTCCCGTGCTCACTACGCCACTGGAGTCAAGCTATCCTGGCTGATGAAGGCTGATAGCCTGAAACCGGTCCTAGGATGCTTGATTCCGGTCCAGGGAAGACATGGCTTGGCAGTTCGGTCTGGACTGTTCCCATGAGGCACAGGGTCAAGACTGATTTGCATATGGCTATGTCTGAACTGGGGTGGCGTGGTGAAGCAAAATAACGATGGATTAAACCCAGATCTGTGACTGGGGGTGAATGTTTGCGAATGTGCAGCATTCCGTCCATCATCTTGTGTGTTTTGCATTTCGCCCTAAGTGGGAAGGGTATGCCCAGACGTGGGTCCCGTGCTCACTACGCCACTGGAGTCAAGCTATCCTGGCTGATGAAGGCTGATAGCCTGAAACCGGTCCTAGGATGCTTGATTCCAGTCCAGGGAAGACATGGCTTGGCAGTTCGGTCTGGACTGTTCCCATGAGGCACAGGGTCAAGACTGATTTGCATATGGCTATGTCTGAACTGGGGTGGCGTGGTGAAGCAAAATAACGATGGATTAAACCCAGATCTGTGACTGGGGGTGAATGTTTGCCAATGTGCAGCATTCCGTCCATCATCTTGTGTGTTTTGCATTTCGCCCTAAGTGGGAAGGGTATGCCCAGACGTGGGTCCCGTGCTCACTACGCCACTGGAGTCAAGCTATCCTGGCTGATGAAGGCTGATAGCCTGAAACCGGTCCTAGGATGCTTGATTCCGGTCCAGTGAAGACATGGCTTAGCAGTTCGGTCTGGACTGTTCCCATGAGGCACAGGGTCAAGACTGATTTGCATATGGCTATGTCTGAACTGGGGTGGCGTGGTGAAGCAAAATAACGATGGATTAAACCCAGATCTGTGACTCGGGGTGAATGTTTGCCAATGTGCAGCATTCCGTCCATCATCTTGGTTATTTTGCATTTCGCCCTAAGTGGGAAGGGTATGCCCAGACGTGGGTCCCATGCTCACTACGCCACTGGAGTCAAGCTATCCTGGCTGATGAAGGCTGATAGCCTGAAACCGGTCCTAGGATGCTTGATTCCGGTCCAGGGAAGACATGGCTTGGCAGTTCGGTCTGGACTGTTCCCATGAGGCACAGGGTCAAGACTGATTTGCATATGGCTATGTCTGAACTGGGGTGGCGTGGTGAAGCAAAATAACGATGGATTAAACCCAGATCTGTGACTGGGGGTGAATGTTTGCCAATGTGCAGCATTCCGTCCATCATCTTGTGTGTTTTGCATTTCGCCCTAAGTGGGAAGGGTATGCCCAGACGTGGGCCCCGTGCTCACTACGCCACTGGAGTCAAGCTATCCTGGCTGATGAAGGCTGATAGCCTGAAACCAGTCCTAGGATGCTTGATTCTGGTCCAGGAAAGACATGGCTTGGCAGTTTGGTCTGGACTATTCCCATGAGGCACAGGGTCAAGACTGATTTGCATATGGCTATGTCTGAACTGGGGTGGCGTGGTGAAGCAAAATAACGATGGATTAAACCCAGATCTGTGACTGGGGGTGAATGTTTGCCAATGTGCAGCATTCCGTCCATCATCTTGTGTGTTTTGCATTTCGCCCTACGTGGGAAGGGTATGCCCAGACGTGGGTCCCGTGCTCACTACGCCACTGGAGTCAAGCTATCCTGGCTGATGAAGGCTGATAGCCTGAAACCGGTCCTAGGATGCTTGATTCCGGTCCAGGGAAGACATGGCTTGGCAGTTCGGTCGGGACTGTTCCCATGAGGCACAGGGTCAAGACTGATTTTCATATGGTTATGTCTGAACTGGGGTGGCGTGGTGAAGCAAAATAACGATGGATTAAACCCAGATCTGTGACTGGGGGTGAATGTTTGCCAATGTGCAGCATTCCGTCCATCATCTTGTGTGTTTTGCATTTCGCCCTAAGTGGGAAGGGTATGCCCAGACGTGGGTCCCGTGCTCACTACGCCACTGGAGTCAAGCTATCCTGGCTGATGAAGGCTGATAGCCTGAAACCGGTCCTAGGATGCTTGATTCCGGTCCAGGGAAGACATGGCTTGGCAGTTCGGTCGGGACTGTTCCCATGAGGCACAGGGTCAAGATTGATTTGCATATTGCTATGTCTGAACTGGGGTGGCGTGGTGAAGCAAAATAACGATGGATTAAACCCAGATCTGTGACTGGGGGTGAATGTTTGCCAATGTGCAGCATTCCGTCCATCATCTTGTGTGTTTTGCATTTCGCCCTAAGTGGGAAGGGTATGCCCAGACGTGGGTCCCGTGCTCACTACGTCACTGGAGTCAAGCTATCCTGGCTGATGAAGGCTGATAGCCTGAAACCGGTCCTAGGATGCTTGATTCCGGTCCAGGGAAGACATGGCTTGGCAGTTCGGTCTGGACTGTTCCCATGAGGCACAGGGTCAAGACTGATTTGCATATGGCTATGTCTGAACTGGGGTGGCGTGGTGAAGCAAAATAACGATGGATTAAACCCAGATCTGTGACTGGGGGTGAATGTTTGCCAATGTGCAGCATTCCGTCCATCATCTTGTGTGTTTTGCATTTCGCCCTAAGTGGGAAGGGTATGCCCAGACGTGGGTCCCGTGCTCACTACGCCACTGGAGTCAAGCTATCCTGGCTGATGAAGGCTGATAGCCTGAAACCGGTCCTAGGATGCTTGATTCTGGTCCAGGGAAGACATGGCTTGGCAGTTCGGTCTGGACTGTTCCCATGAGGCACAGGGTCAAAACTGATTTGCATATGGCTATGTCTGAACTGGGGTGGCGTGGTGAAGCAAAATAACGATGGATTAAACCCAGATCTGTGACTGGGGGTGAATGTTTGCCAATGTGCAGCATTCCGTCCATCATCTTGTGTGTTTTGCACATTTATTAGCAGGCACACATATCGAGTGACACCTGTGTTGGATGTGTGTGGGATGTGTGCACACCAGCTGGCAAGGGCTGCCTGGTGCAGTCAGAAATCGACAACAGTGTACATCGTAAAGGACACAACCGTAAAGGCCCCATGACTTGTGCTGCACAGAGTTAGTGGCCCCGGATGCACAGCGTCCTGCACGGGCCTACCGCCACGGGCCGCTGACTTGCGGGGCACTGGGGCAGGGTCACGAGTGCAGAGCAGGTTTCCGTAGATGACAAAGGGGCTTGTCGCGGAGTGTCTCGATGGACAGTGGAAGGTGTGCCCCCAGGGCATGATGCAGAGGGCAGAACCACGCTGAAACAGTCACTATGGTGGAGATGAATGGACCAGACACATGTCGGACACCAAGTCCGGTCCAGCCAGATGAAGATGCAGAAAACCACCAGGCCATGGACTCAGACGCCACCAAGGTCCAACCAGATAGTGCCCATGACTCATTGCGCACAGAGTTAGTGGCACCAGTGCTGTTAGGGGATGCCGCCTGCGATGAGGCGTGTCCAATGGTGTGGACTCCTCCACATCTTACCCAAGACACAGTTCCACATGTGTGGCCTACTGGACCGCAGTGTTGGCCTGAGGCAGCGGTCAGCACGGGCCATTCACCGAGTGTCACTGGCTTAGGTTGGATGGTCCCACCGGCCTGCGTAGTTCAGGTTCAGTGGCACCACGGGACGCGGACTTGCGGTGAACAGGGTTGATGGCACCAGGTCAGTTGTTGATAGTGTTCGATCACCTCCGTGACTCTGATCCGGCTTTCCTCCGGACTGAGCCACATCTTCCTCTTACTCCTCTCCGTGCGTTCACTGGTGTGGACTCTGCCAGCGATGGTCTGCGGAGGCTGCAGAGGTCGCGGGACTGGTGCTTGGAGCTTGCACCGGCACATGGTGGGCCCTCATCGACACACGCCGGTGTAGGCAGGTGAGCGGAGCCTCGTTCGTGCGCTGTGGCCGGCATGACGGGTCGGGGGACCAGCGGCCCGGGGTGCATCAGGCACACAGGGACGCAGGCCCCGCCGTGCTCAGCGCAGGACTCGTGGCAGGCCGAGAGCCACCACACTGGCAGACGCGTTGTCCTTTCCGAATGAGAACCACGCCCAGTGCGACGGGGTTTTTGTTCACACCGCTAAGCAGGCCTGGCGTACGCAGGTCCGACCCACTACGCACGCGCATGCAGGGGGGGACGTAACGTGCGACATTTCCGCATTCTGCCCCACAGCCTGTGGGGACATGGTAGCGTCCACTGGCCACTGCACTCCATGCACCAGCAGTTGATCTCCACATGGCCATTTCCGTGGTTTGCACTCTGTGGTCTGTCCGGCACCTCCACGCCACACCTGGCATTGGGTGGGTTCACATTCCTTGATCACTTGCCGCTCTCGCACATGCCTGCTCCATGCCTCTCCTCGCATCCTGCTATTGTGTGTCTCTGGTGCCATGCCGTGGCTGGGTTGTGGGCATGGCAAGGCCAGCTTCACAATGGAGTCGTGTTGTCGTGTCTGGTCGGTTGGCATGTTGTGTGTCATGTTGAATGTAGTTGTGCTGCGTGCCCATTGCCAGTGTCGTGAGTTGCATGACTGTGGGCTGGAGGTGTGTGGTGTGTTCATTTTGGTCTTACCAACAGGCACTGCATTTCCATGGGTGCCATCCTGGGAGCGCGGGGTGATGCTGGACTGTCCGGAGATGTGAGAATCATGCACTCTGCCTGGGGAGTTGGCCACGACATTGTTGAGGAGTCCCGGGCGGTCCACTGTTGCCTGCACATTCATGATATGCGTGTGCTTTCTGTTGTGGTAGTTGTGTGCAGTGTCGGCAGGGGGCATGAGGGGTACCTGTGTGCAGTTGATTGGCCCTGACACGTGAGGGAATCCAGCTATGGCGTAGGGGCCTTGCTTGGTCTCCAGCAGCTCCTGTGCAGTGTGGGTGAAGTGGAGGTGCTGGGGTACCAGGCTGTTGTTGGCATCCAGGACAGGTGTGATGACCTTGTATGGGGCTGGCTGTGTGACTCCTCCGACTCTGGCAGTTGTGGGTTGGATGGTACCAGAGGCCGACATGTGCTGCGCAGCCGGCAGCTTTGTCTGCGGAGGGATGTTGGTAGTCCTCTGGGTTGGTACCATCAGCAGGTGGGGGATGTGGGTCAGGATGCGGGGGATGGTTGTCCTTTTGGGCCTGTAGTGGGCAATGTCCTCCTCTGGCGTTGGGTCTGGGTGACAGGTGCGTTTCAGGTGGGTCCGCTGTCTTTGTGTACGCTGCCTCTGTGGTGTTCCCGGGGGGAGGGGGGGACGGGTCCTGGGGGTGGTGGCGGGCCTGGGGTGGGTGGGGGTGGGTGTTGTGTCCCTCATGGGTCTCGGAGCTGCATGGTCATTGTCTCCATGGCATCTGTGGGTCTTCGGGTGTGGCTCTTGGCTGGGCTCCCTTTCATGCTGCAGGTAGTCGTCCTGCTTAACACCAGCAAGAGGCAGGTGTTAATTCCCTGGTGCTACCGCGGCTTATCGCCTGTTTTTGGTTCGCTTCGCAGATCTGGCAGTTCGTTGTGAAAGTGGTGTTGTGGTTTTTTCGTGTGTTTTTGTATGGGTACGCCTACTCTGCATCTCATTAGGGTTAGTTGGTGGTGTCCACCGTGGTGTTAAATTTTGGGGCAGTTGTCGCGGGAATACTGGCGATGTCCGCAGTTTGCACCCGCTTGTGAATGGGGTGTTAAATCTATCTCCACTTTTGATGGGTTAAGGTGGGGATAAATCGGCGGTAGGTCCTTGTGAATATCTCCCTTTGTCTATTAGACATTATTCTCCTGCTCTCCTTTCTCTTTTCTCATGTTCACTTTTTCTCATTTTCACTCTCAATTTCTTGTTTTATCTCACTCTTTCTCTCTTGCCCCTCTGCTTGCTTTTCCTTTCATTTCGTATCACTTTCTCTTTTCATCACTTTCGTCACTGTTACTTAATTTACTCAATTCCTCTTACCCTTTTTTTTCATTCTATGGCCCAGATTCTGAAAACTGTCACAGAACGCAGCGCAGCCCCCAAAGAGGCTGTGCTGCATTGCGTGACAGGGAGAGAGCAGAAGAGCGCCATATTTACAGAGATATGGCACTCTCCTCTTCTCTCCCCAGTGCCGACGCTGATTTCAGCTGCCCTGCACCAGGAACACACCTTAGCGCCATAGTGCTAGGGGACGTGCCTGAGCTTAGCATAGATTTTGTACTATACCTAGACACACTTCAAAGCTTTTCCTACTTTGTATGTGTGCTGCACAGTGCAGCACGCATGCAAAGAAGGAAAATAAAGGAGAAATGAAAACATTTCTCCTTTTAACGCCTGCTTTACAGCGGCGTTAATTTTTGCCACTAAATCCTGTACAATAATGTTAGTAGATAGGGTTTAGCATTGGGGGGCGTGGCTAGTGCCCAAGGAAGATGGTGGCAGTCCCCTGACTCTCCCGGGATGACAGACGGGACGACAGACCAGGTGACGTTTCCAGTGACTGCAATTTTACCAAAATGGTCTTGCGACCTTCGCAAACGGTGGTGGCTGCGTTGAAGCTGTCTTTCGCACTTAGTGCACATCGTAGCGGGTCCGTCAATATGACGCCCACCATTTTGTTTCTTTGACGGGAGAGCGATTCACGCTCGCTGTGACTGGAGCGCTTTCCTAAAATCATTTATGGAGACTTGGCGACTGTTATTTTGAAAATAAGTGCATCTTTGCCCCTCTTTCCTGTGCTGCAGTGGCCCCTATAGGGCTTTCATCTCTTCAATTCCTGTCAAAGAGGGGGCTATATTTTGACGTTTTTTTTTCTCTTCATTATCTGCCCTTATTATTGTGCTCACTATGAGATGAAGGATCACTGTGACCTCATTTGATATTTCTTCGTCATTACTACAACTGCTCTGAGCACCTGTAATTTACCACTTGTAGGTTACGCTTTCTGTTTGGAGAACCTTTTGTACCCCCACAGAATAAGTGCAACAGTGCGCTTTTGGCACCTTCTCTTCTACGTGCACCTTTGCCTACGTCATTTTTGGCTCACCACTTCATCATTAAAAGGCATAATTAAGCTGCAAATAGTCCCCTTTTAGTGTAACTGTCTCATTTTCTCCTCCACTGCTCTTGTGTATGGGCAAACCTACTAAAGTTAAATTTCTGTTAGCACCATCTTCGCCTAAAATCTTAACACGCTCTAGTCATCGTGTGCACATGTCTTCAATGGATGACTCTATTAATTCACCGCCAAAAGGCACCTCGTCACCTACCATTCATGTTACCCCCGGCACTAATAAAGCATTGAGCAAACGAATGAAGAAGGATCCTCCTTCTCCTCCTAAACAATCCGCGACAGTCTCTATGGACCTCTTACTGGAAGAAATCCACGCTCTTCGCCCTTTTGTAGAAGAAACGAACTCTAAACTAAAAATCCTAACAGAACGATGGTCGCAATTAGAGGAAAGGATTACCACAGCGGAGCACAAAATTAAATCTTTGGGTTTATCCAACATTAAGGTTGAAGCTCTTCATTCTCAAGTGACGTCGCTACAGAAACAGGTAGAAAATCTTGAAAACAGAAACAGGCGGAATAATCTATGGTCTACCAGAGGGTTCGGAAGGTTCTGACCCTATCACCTTCTTCAAGTCGTTTCTTCCAAAGATCCTCAATCTACCAGAGGGTGCTCCTCTTAATATTCAATGTGCCCACAGACTGGGCCCTGCTTCTTCAACGACTTCTTCCAATGGGAGGAAACCGAGAGGAGTCATCTTGTATTTCCTAGAATTCACTGATTTGCTTAGGGTACTGTCAGCTGCCAGGTCTATTAAACACATTTCTTGGTCAGGTAACTCTTTATTCTTCTCACAAGACTATGCAAAGGCTACTGTTGACAGACGTAGAGAGTTCCTGGCTATGAGACCACACCTTCGTTCTATTGGTGCTCGTTTTGGCCTCTTTCACCCTTGCCTGTTCAAAGTAACTTATAATAACAAAACTACTACTTATGAAGATCCTATCAGACTGAAAAGTTTTCTCAATTCTTGCGTCACAGAAACTATGGACACTTCGTCACACCACAATTAGTAGTTGCTTTCATTATGTCTTATGGTTCATGACTTGCTAACTACTTCAAGGATTCATCTTAGTTAAATAATAGATGATGTTTTTGTTTACTATGTTCTGCTAAATGACATCTGAACTCTGTTCTCTCCCTACAGGTTACACTTCCTTGTCGTATGATTCATCTGTTTTATTTGTCGTCTGTTGTGCGGCCTTCCCCGTCTTCCCTCATGGAGTCCGGACGTGTCTGTGTTCCATGTGGCCTCATCCCCTCCCACCCTCACATGTTTTGGATTATATGTAGGTATGTTTCTCTTTTTTTCTCTAATATTTTCTGCAGTTTCATCACCTTTTTCTATATTTTCAATGTTTCCTTCTTATAGTTCCATTAACTACATTAATCTCTACTACTTCCATTCTATCTTTTTCATCTCCCTTTTTCCTTTTCTTATTCTTCTGAGTTTCAATGTTATTGTATTCATTTTTGTACTACATGTTTCACGTGAATATATTTGCATTATTGCTGGGTATTTCAATCTTTTACTTTGCATTTATATTTTATGGCTTTAAAAATGGTCACTTGGAATGTTAAAGGCTTAAACTCTCCCATCAAGAGACAACGTGTACTATCATATTTATCTAAACTAGATGCAAGATTTGTTCTGCTGCAAGAATCCCATCTAACGGAAACGGAATCTTTAAAACTCAAGAAAAACTGGGTCGGCGAAGTTTTTTTCTCACCGGTGATGGCAAAAGAAATGGAGTCATAACCTTGTGTCATAAAGCTTTGCAAGCTAAGCTTCTTTCGCAAGAGGCGGATGTGGATGGGGGATGGTTGTTTACCAATTTAATGATAGGGAAGACTCCGATTTCTTTATTTAATGTTTATGCCCCTACCAATGGTGATGCTCCTTTCTGGTCCCAAGTCTCCCGATTGATCACGCAAAATCCAGCGGAGAATCTTATTCTGGCTGGTGATTGCAACCAGATAGTTGATCCTTTCCTTGCACGAAACTCCAGAGTCTCTTTCATTCCAAATAAGGCACACAAATCTTTCACACATGCTATAAAACAATGTAACCTAACAGACGCTTGGAGATTGTGTAATCCCCCATTGCAGGAATATACCATCTTTTCCCCACCTCATTGCCGCCATGGAAAGGCCTGTGACCGCACACATGCTAATATGGATGGCAGTGCCTGCTAGGCACCGCCACCATATCAGGGGCCAAGTCCCCCCGGCCGGCAATCGGAACGATTGCCGACCGGTGGAAAAGCGGCGGACGCACTTTGCATCCGCCGTGATACCCCCCGCCTATAATATGGCGGGGGTATTACTTGTTGCGATGCCGTAACGGTCACCACCGCCGACTCGGCGGTGGCGAACATTACGACATCCTAATGACCCCCTTGGTTTGGTTTTGGCCCGAAATTCATTTCTTTGATTTCTTTGATTTATTCAGACCCTAAAGCTGCAATTTTTGCTAATGGTCTTACTTCTCCATATTTTACGCTTCACAGAGGTGTACGGCAGGGTTGCCCCTTATCCCCATTTCTTTTTAACCTTGCTTTAGAACCTTTTTTATCCAGAATATGACAAAACAATTCTATTTATGGCTTTATTTCAAACTCTCAACATTTTAAATTAGCAGCTTATGCAGATGATGTACTCTTGTTCCTTTCTCAACCTCACCTCACCTTACCGGCCTTCTTGAAGAAAGTCCATTCCTATACATTGGTTTATGGCTATAAGTTAAACAATGAGAAGGGTGAAATATTGCCTCTAACTAAATACACTTTTAAAGAGGAATTTTCGACCTCTAACTTCACATGGAGTCCACATCATATTAAATACCTTGGCTTATGGTTCACTCCTTCTAATACATCGTTCATTTCCCTAAATTATCACAAGTGTATAGAAAAACTGTCTTCTCTTACAACTAAATGGCACCCCCTATATCTTTCCTGGTGGGGTCGCCTTGAAACTATCAAAATGATGTTGACTCCTATTGTTCTTTATATTATCACCAACATTCCAATGCCCATACCATTAAGGTTCTTTCATAAAGTTAACTCCATCCTTATATCCTTTTTATGGTCTAAAAAAAAATCTAGAATGTCATTACAAAAACTGGCACGTCCCAAATCTGAAGGTGGTGTTAATTTTCCTGATTTCCCAAAATATCACAAAGCCTTTCTACTAAGACATTTATCCAAATGGGTGTCTGACGTATCTCCGGATACTCCGTTATGGGTTGACCTTGAGAGATCCTTCCTTTCTCCATTCTCCTTTCAGGAATATCTGTCCTTCTCGTGCAAACCACAAAAACTTTCCACACCAATCATCAAGCATTCATGTAAAGTGTTGACTACTGTTCTCCCTACCGTCCCACATAATATTGAGTCATTTCTCACCTCCGCCATATGGCATAACAAACCCATACGCTTTAAAAATAAACCTATTTATTGGAAATCGTGGAGAGATAAAGGTATTCTGTGGGTGCATCAACTGATGGATAAAGATACCTTTCTTACATTCTCAGTTGCAAGCTCTCTCTTTCAACTCCCTCCTTCATTTCATCATAAGTTTTCAATTTTACGTTCCGCAATAGTTGAGGCTTACTCTCAATTTAACCTCTCCATCTCCGCTATCAGACTCTACATGGTATAACCTTCTCCGAATATCACCAAAAGCCTCTACTATTTACTCTCAACTTTCACAACCTCCCTTCGAGAGAGATAAAACAAAAACAGAGCTTTCCTGGGAATCTGACCTGGGTATACAATGGTCTATCCCATTGTGGAATAGAATTTGGGTGAAAATCAGATAATCATCAAGAGCGGTGAATACTACACAAACTCTTTTTTTCATTTATAATAGACTTCTCTTAACACCGACAATCCTACATAAAATGCATATCCGAACCCCTGATAGTTGTTGGTCTTGCTCCCTTGCACACGCTGATTTAAAGCACCTACTATTCACATGCCCACGTGTAGTTATCTTTTGGAAACAAGTCTGGTCGCAGATTAATACCATATTTCACACTAACGTTCCCCTTTCACCTGTCAACATTTTCCTCGGTAGCCTGTCTACAGGTTGGAATGCGAAGAATGCCCAAATACAAATTGTCGACCTATTACTAGCAGCGGCCTTTCATCAGATTATGAAAAATTGGACGGATGCATCTAAACTCTCATATTTAGCTTGGTGGTACGCTGTTTGTCATAATCATAGGATGGACACAACTTTAGTATTTCCAATGTCTCTTGCCAAGAAACGTTTACAACTATGGTCTCCCATTATGCAATTTTAGATGGTTGTGCTAAAAATTCTTTTGCTCCCATTCCCTCTGTACAAGAAGTTGCTCAACCTCCTTGAATTCTGTTATATCTTGATTATCATTATCTGTTATATTTTTTTTCTCTTTTCTCCTTTCCACTTTAGTTTCAAATATATGCCTTTTAATGCATTCAGGGGTATATTCACAAGAACGTGCGATAAACATCGGCAAAATAGCTTACCGCAACTTCTCACATCACAGTCCATCGCAGGAAAATAACGCTGTGTTAACGTGGCATTCACAACACAGCGATATTCGCACGCGAACGCGGCAAATGTCCACGAAACAACTAGCGCGACGGCGATAAAAATCCAAACCCTAACGCGAAAAAAGTCGCTATGGGCCCAATCGCGAAGAGACAATCCGCGATAAGGCGCGCAAGGCCTGCAATACACACACGTCAGGCGTGAAAAATCATTACAAAAACAGAAAAAAAACACCAAACAAAAAAGACACCAACAGCGAAGCATGATGGAGTCAGGCAGAGCAGGCACAGGGGACGATCGGAACCCCACAAGCCCCCCGGAGTCCCAGCCAGGGCCCTCGGGGACAGGGAAGGACAAGAAGAAGAGGAAGCCGCGGTTCAGTCCACAGGAGAATCAGATCCTGGTCACGGAGGTGATAGGACACCATCAACAACTGTTCATCACCTCCACTGTGTCATTGGGCACAAGAAATGGAATATGGCAGTCCATCTTGGACAAGGTGAATGCTGTCGGAGTGCAGAGGAGGTCAATGGATGAGGTCAAGAGGCGATGGACTGATATCAAGCGCAACACCAAGAGCAAACTTGCCAACAACCTCAAAGCAGCAATGCAGACTGGAGGTGGTAGTCCTGCGCCGCAGGAGGAGCTGGATGAGATGGAGGAGTTGGTGTCGACAGTCATCAGTGTGGATACGGTGGCAGGAGCTGGGGGCCTGGACACTGCTCTACAGGACCGGACACAACAGCAACAGGGTGAGTAGCGACCATGGCCTGGGGGGGACGGGGGAGATGGGCACAATGGGACACATGCACAAATAAGCAGGCCACACTGCACACCCACATTGACTTCAGATCATGTCCCTGATCCCCTTGCCATACTGCAGCACACATAGGAACACCAAGTACGTCACCCTCGACTATCTGCCCAGAGTGGGCCCACCCCACACATCACACAGCTCACATACAACCCATGCACATGTGCTGAACCCAGCCAAGCTGCTGCTCCGTGAGCCACACTGACAACGTAAGTGACACTGCATGACGAATCCCATGCCTGCAGTCCGATTACCATGGCATGGTGCACTCAACGACACTGAGGTGGCTGAGTGTGGACCACATACGTGAGGGAGCAGGTCACACTCTGACACATCCACGTGCACAATCAACCCCTGACGTCAACAACACATCTGCCGACGAACCATGCCCCAGAGTCCCCACTCCCACCAAGACACACATCCACCCAAGACTGGTAACAACTCAACACTGCATGGACACAGAAGTCAAAGGCACACCGCCTGCAAGGGACAAGAGGCAGCAGAATCAGAGCTGCAGGTGCGATTCTCACAAAACTGCAGCACACACATATGACAGTCAGAGCACAGCAGCATAGACAACAATGTGGTACAAACTGCAACACGTGAACAACAGGACAGAGGGCAAAACTGCTGCCGCTTGTGTGAGGATACTGGCCAATAACATTTGGCATAGCAGGGGGATGTGAGATGAAACTGCACAAGTACAACATCACATCCCTGATGGTGTAGAAATGTCAACTGTCCCGCATCTAACAGGCATCACCCCCTACACAGACACAATGTACCTTGCCATGCAGTCTGTATGTGAAGTTGTACAATGCCTGGACAAACATGTCAACACAATGTAATGCAGCATCTCCCCTTAACATTGCAAAGGGACCATCAACACCACCTGCAGAGCAGACCCAACAACTCTACACTGATGACGAGGATGACAACCCCAGCATCGACACCGAAGCTCTCAGAGACCTCATCGCCCGCATCGGCTCCCCACCTCCAGGATCAGGGCAGCCCAGCTGCATCGAGGAGACCCCACCCCCTGCACAGACCACACAGCAGGCAGCACCTGCCACACGGCTGTCTCCCAGGACCCCCACGGAACACACCTGGCCTTCCAAACCCGTGTGTTAGAGGCCCAGGAGAAGCTGGCTGATCAGGTGCGGGTGGGGTTTGACCTCCTGGCAGCCAAACTTGATGCCATCCATGGGTGTCTACGTCCCTTCGGGGACCACTTACAGTGCCTGACGGACACCCACAGTCCGCTCCATGGTCTCCAACAGGCCCTGGCTGACATCGCTGGACTCCAGACTCGGAGACAAGAACACCTGTCAAGTCAGAGTGGCTCCAGCAATCTCAGCAGTGATTTGGCACAAATGCGGAGGCTCATGGAGGACATGGTGCAGATGGAGGTGGAAAGGTTGGCTGTCACTGCTGCACATCAGCAAAATGTAGCTGGGATATACCATGCCCTGAAAATCCTCGTCATGGCATTGCTGCCACAAGGCCCGGCGCAGATGGATGCTGCTGCTCCTACATCATCCACATCTGCGCCCCCTGGTGTGTCAGTGCCTCACAGTGCGGCAGACACTCCTACTCCTGCACCTGAAGTGTCACTGCCATACGGTGCGGCCGAAAATCCACCTCCGGCCCCTGATGTGTCAGTGGCACACAGTGCTGCAGCCGGAACTGCAGCACCCACAGGTGAGGCAGAGCACACATCAGAGGATGAGGATGTGGATGATACAGACTTCTTGATCATGAGGCGGCAGTAGCATTCCTCCCACCCATTTGGCCTGTTTCATCTTGGTTCTGCCCTTGGCATCAGGACCTTCCACTGCCCCCCGATGCACTCTTTGACTCTCACCTTGGACCACGACATGGACTGCCATATTCTGTTAGATGACCGATGACACAGCGATCAGACTGCGGTCTGGACTCTTCCTCTTCCGATGTACTTGTCATGCCCTGGAGGACTCTGGCTGGCCCGCCATGTGCCTATGATGTGAAGTGGGGTCTGCATGGCCCTGTACTGCTCCAGCTGCAACACTCCACTGGATGACAATGAATCATTCACTATTGCACAGTTGTGTCATGTCTTCGTTCATTCAAGTATGTAAGTGTGGATGTGTGTTGGGTCAGTGATTCCCCCTGACGTCCATGTTGCACACGTTGTGAGACATGAGTCACAGGGTGCTACATTGCTGATTGCGTTCCAGGCGGCGTAGCCATCACAGCAGGGACACACGCATTCGTCACTTCCTTGTCCGGACAGGACTGAACCAGCGCCCAGAGCCCCGGGATAATTCTTGCATGCCCGACGCTGGTCCGGCGTACGCCAGGCCAGACCACTACGCTTACGCTCAGAGGGGGGACGACATAGCTACATGTCCCAGGATTCCACGCTTGGTCCCTGGTCTAGTTGCCAGCATGCCACGGCCACTCCCTGAGGGCAGGTTTGCACACACACCACACCCATCCAGCAGATACGTCACGGGCCATGTGACTCCGCCAATAAAAGGGGTCTGCAACGTCACATTCCCCACTGCCGGAGGTGACCTGTCAACGTACGCGCAACGGGACTCAATCATGGAGGGTCCATGTTTTGTGGCGCACAGGGTTAGTCGCCCCCGACGTCCGGCGGCCGTCACGGGCCTACCACCACGTGGCGCTGGCTTGAGTTGCACAGGGTTAGTCGCACCTATGAAGCTGAGCGGGTGTGCAGCCTGCGATGATGATGTGTGCACTGATATGGTCTCTGCCATTGCTGACTCAAGACCCAGTATCAAGTGTGGGACCTGCTGGACTGCGGGGGGGTGCCGCATGATGTGGGGACTGCTAAGGCTGCGGGCCCCAGCGTTGGAGTTAGCACCGGCACGTGGTGTGCCCTCTTGGGGACACACCAGTGGCAGCAGGTGAGCAGTGGGGCCTGGGTGCGCAGGGGCGGCCATTCACCGCTGGGCGGCGGGAGGGGCTGGGGTGCAGCAGCATGTGTGCGCAGGGGCGGACAGGCGATGATGCCATGTGCAATGAATTGGACTCTGCAATTATTTGTTGTGTACTCGATTTCAGAGAAGGGACCTGGTGAACTGCAGTGTAGGCCGGAGCCTGCGTGCGACGCAGGCCTACCACCACGTGGCGTTGCCTCAAGGTTCACAGAGTTAGTGGCACCTATGGAGCTGAGCAGGTGTGCAGCCTGTGATGATGACGTGTGCACTGTAATGGACTCTCCCATTCCGAACTCAAGGCCCAGCTTCAGGGGTGGCGGTTGGTGTTGTGGGCCTCTAGGGTCTCCGAGCTGCATGAGCAGTGGCTCCATGGCATCTGTTGTTCTTCGGGTGTGGCTGTGGGATGGGCTCCCTTTTGTGGTGCAGGTAGTCGTCCTGCTTAGCACCAGCAAAAGGCAGGTGTTAAATCCCTGCTGCTACCGCGGGTTATCGCCTGTTTTTGACTCGCATAGCGGATCTGGCTGTCCGTTGTGAATCGCGCGGTGTTTGTCTTTTTGTGTGTTTTTGCATGGACACACCTATTCTGCATCTCATTAGCGTTAGTTGGCGGGGTCAACCGTGGCGATGTTTTTTGCAGCAGCTATCGCGGGTTATGTGGCGATGTAGGCAGTTAGCACCAGCTTGCGAATGGGACGGTAATTCTATCGCCACTTTTGCTGCGCTAAAGTGCCGATAACTTGGCGATAAGTCCTTGTGAATATGCCCCTCATTCTTTCCTTTTTTATCCCTTGCTATAACTATGACTTTTATGACCAGCCTATATGCATTTTTGATTTTCTATTTCGTATAATTTTTAAAGTTTAATTGTAAGAAACATTGTTGTTTATTCTTATATGCTCAATAAACTTATTTTCTGAAACTTAAAAAAACAAAAAAGATAGGGTTTAGCATCAAAAAGCATGGGTGGTTGCATGGGAACCCCCATGTACCACCCATTTAATGTCCCCTGGATGCAAAGTAATGCAAAGCAGCATTTCGCGGTGCTTTGTATTACTTTTCTATACAAACCAGCGCTACTACCAATTAGCGTTGGTTTGTTAATACCCCAATAGGTTTGGCGTCACAAAAGTAACACTAACCCGACACTAAACTTTTGTGAATCTGGGCCTATCTCTCTTTCTCTTGTGGTCTTTGTCGCACTTGCTATGTATTTCTTGCTTATACTCTTTATTTCTTAAACTCTTTCTGGTGCTTGTTCTCCTTTTGGGTCTGATTCACAAAGATGTTTCTCTGAGGAGCTGTACCTTATTCTTGACTTGCTTCAGACCTACTGCTAAAAGTCACACCTACCCATGTAAGTAAATGTTGTGAATCATGCCTTTTGTCTTCATTGTTCTCTCTTGCTCTTCCTCAGTCTTTCTTTTTTCCCTGGCTCTTTCTCTTCCTGTGTCCTGCTGTCCATGGTGTGTTTTGTCTTTCTTGCTCTTCCCCACAGTCACTTTTTCCCTTCTTGTCTCTTCATTTTATTCTTCCTAATAAATGTTCTTGCATCATATATGTTTCTATCATTCTCCGAAAGTGGAAACAGTAAAGTAACATTAAAATAGAAAGCCTTAAAGCAGAACGGGACGGCACACAACCCTACTAATTATATTGGTGCAGAGTGTATGGTACCAAGATATAATGGAAATAAATGTTGTCTGAAAAACGAATGGTGTTCTAAATACTTCTTATGGAAATATCACCTCACTGGAGTTAATAAAAGAAAAGCTACACCCAGTGGGATATGTTAGTAAACAATATGTAGGACACTAATATTGTTTACTAACATATCCCACTGGATGTAGCTATCTCCAAAATTGGTATAAGGCAGGAATCTCAAAGCTCGGAGACTTACTTACTTCCGAAGGAGTCCGTCCGTTTAGTGACCTTAGATCACAATTGAATCTGAGTGAGAATCAGGCTTTTAACTATATTGCTATAAAGGATTTCCTGTCTCGTAAGGCTGGTGGGTTGGCAGGGTTTGTAAAAATAGACCTTGTCGATAAGTTATGGGGCCCCGTTTTACCTCGTATTGGGTATATCTATTCGGTATTGAATAGCCGAATGTCTGATGATTTGGCCAAAATAGATAACAAATGGCAACAGAAACTAGATGTTCCTTGCAACACGTTTCGTCTTGCTCTAAGCTTTGCTCAGAGCGATTTGTTGTCAGCCAAGCTACAGGCACAATTCTATAAGACTGGTTTATTTCTATATATCACACCCAGCAGAATTGCTAAATGGGGAACCGGTAAAGGAACGCTCTGCCCTAGATGCTCGGAGTTTAGTGCAGATTCAGTTCACATGTTCGCTACCTGTTTGAAACTAGAACAACTACTTGATAAAATACAACAATTTCTAAGTAGGATTCTATTGCAAGACATCCAGATAACCGCAGCTATTATTTTGCTAGGAGTACAAGATACGCTTAATAGAAAGAACGGGGGAACACTAAGATTTGTAGCTATGACTATACTTAGGATCTGTATAGCCTCTTCTTGGATAGACCCAAACCCCCCTCTGTTTTCTCAATGGTTGGCCCGCTTGGTAGCGACCTGCAATCTTGAAAAGGACATCTATGCCAAGAAAGGCACTCGGGCAAGGAAAAAGGATTAGTTATTTGGGAACCATTAAGTACGTGGCTTAGCCAGAAGGTTTTTGTAATTTGTACTGTATGTTGAAATGTTAGTTTTTTTGTGTAATACCTCAACTTTACCCGGGAATGGTTATCTATTAATTTTTCTCTTTTCTTTGCTGTTTTTTCAATTGGCACTATCCCTGCAAAGTTTGCACAAGGACTGTATAAAGTTGCCACGTATCTGCTATATTAAGTCTATTCTCGGTGGAATCAGTATTTATACCTGTGGACTTAAGTTCATTCAATGCTAGTGATTATTGTACAAAGGAAACTGCTTT
Organism: Calotriton arnoldi; assembly: GCA_963921515.1. Classification (NCBI taxonomy): domain Eukaryota; kingdom Metazoa; phylum Chordata; class Amphibia; order Caudata; family Salamandridae; genus Calotriton; species Calotriton arnoldi. Next base: position 1,139,303 of record CAWUFW010000965.1, read on the forward strand.
TTAATTTTCTCCCACTGCTGGCAAAATCTATTGTATTTATTTTTGAGGTGTGGGGTGGGGGGTGGGGGTGGTCCGGGGTGGTAATGAATTTCTCAATTTTTGAATTTAATCTTTGTATTGCATATTTTTAAAATAAAATAAAAAATAAAAAAAACAACATGTAGGACACAATACTTGTGTTCAATAATATTATTATCAACAATATTCTGACATAAAACAGGGACCAGTCTCTAGTCCAATACACACGTCAGCAGGTTAGCTTCAGATACACTGACAGTATTTGAGTGACAATGTGATTGTTCATTGGAACAGTGACATATGAGGAGTGGGTTTGATCGTAGACATGTTTAGAGAATGAGAGGTCCTTTGCAATGTTGGGTGGAGAGAGCACTATTATCGCTATAATTATTGGGCATGATTGGCACTGTAGTGGATAGGGAACCCAGTGACTCCTTTATCAAGAATTCCATACCAATGCACATTTCAAAGTAAACTAGCAGCAACAGCAATGGCAGTGACTGTTATATGTCAGTGTCAAAGCTATAACTTGTGCTAGCACAATTTTGGATCCAGGCGACAGAGAAATGGAAGCACACGGTACACCAAGTTGTGATGTTGAACCTGTTGACATCTCTGCCTATTCACCTGGTGATGGGAAACCTAGCAATAGCATACACAAGTGGTTTGTCATAAAGTGAGCCGTGGCTCACATTTTGAGACACTTATTTCAGGATGTTAACAAATGGTCTGATGATACATCTTCTCTCAGACCGGATGTGGTATGCAAGCTGGTCACACTTCTTGCTGTAAAGTACACAATACATAATAAGGTTGTATTCGGTATGCCACTTAATTATTCATTCATTCAGGTGGTGGCTATTGTTCCTGGTTTTCTGTGTCAGAGTGATTCAACTGGCAGAGTAACATTTTCTGTAGCCTCTATAGTTACTCCCTGAGCAGAGATAGATGCCGAGGATGTTGATGATGTATATTGCTGATGTCCGAGAATGAGCTGATGACAGATGGCATCTGGCCCAATACCTGCATGAACAGGAGATATTGTTCTGTATATAGCTTCTGCCATGCATTATGGCATTCCTAAAGGAGGGTAATAAGCTGTTTAAGTGATTCTGCCCCCTCCTCAATATCCTGCAAGGTCTTCTGTGACACATTTGAGCCTATTCAGAATAACACAGCAGGGCTGTTTTCATGTTGTGGCTTTCACCATTTTCAACCTGCAAGTGTTGTGGTTTAGTAATGGGGGTTGTTTCCTTTGGTGATTTGCAGATTAATGCCTACTCCTCGTCTAAGGAGTCAGGCAGATACCTCGGAAGGGCGGGGGGGGGGGGGGGTTGTATTGTATCAAAGAGGACTACTAGCTGGGCAGTTTCACTCTCATGAACGTGCCTTGCTAACTATGTTCATTTTCGCACACATGTTTACATGCTACAACTCTTGAGGCAATTTCTCTGGCACCATCGCTCATGGCGCTGCACATTCTGGTGGAATGACGTCATCAAGGTGTTTTTTTTTATTTTGCAGCATGCGGTGACAGCTCCTATATGTACTGTTATGTGTCTGCTCGGGCTCTCAAATGCATCTGTGCAGTGTTGCACAGGCAATGCGGCTGCATATAATAAAAGGGCCAGCACAGGCACTTTGTGCATTAGAAAGCTGCCTTCACATTGAGCATGGTTTGCAGGCGTGAATATCATATGTACTCACACATACCAATATGAGATGACATGGTAAATTATACATGCCTCTGCATGTGTACCTGAAACAAGGAAGATGCATCCCTCACACAGAGCAGGGAGCACAGGTGCAGACCTCACTCTTACATAGACGTGGTGCAGCAAGGGCAGCCAGCAACACTGCAAAATGCCCTCAGAAATACACAGCTGATTCCACACATTGACAAGCAAACTTCCCTTACACAAGTGACTTCAGTCTCAGCATAGAAATCAGAACAGTTGTGAACTGTACTTGAAAGTGGAATGAGGACTCGACATGGCACGAAATGTGTTTATTTTTCTTGTATGAATATAGCTTTGAAAAATTGAAGATTTAGTGAAAGTTGATCTCAGTAATAGCTTTAGTTTAGTAAGCTCTTTTGACAAAAGAGATCATATCCCAGCTTTATTAATATTAAAAAGTGCAAAGAAATAAAGAAGACGAGGAGTATGATGAAAAAAACAACATATACACATGGACCGCGCACTGGTCCATGTTCCGAATGTCTTTACATCCAATGGTCAGAATACATGCGCCAGAAGGCAGAACATTGACATAAGTTTTTAATATTGTGATATAGCAGCAGTTTACTAATGTTACTGAAATAATCTCTTTGACCTCCCCCCAATTTACGTAAGTGAGTTTCTGTTTTTATCTAAAACAAACTTTTTTATGGATTTAGTATGGTGTTAAAAAAATAAGCTCAACAGTTCTGCTTCTTACACATCACCCTTAATAAAAATAGATGAAAAGAAACTGTATAGATGAAAAGAAACTGTGGGGCATATTATCAAGGAATAGCGATATTTATCGCTAACCGCGCTTAGCGCGACTTTGGTTAACGCCGCCTATCGCTGGAAAATATCGCTGAGATAACACCCTATTAACAAGGTTTATCTCCATAGCGATACAATTTCCAGCGATAGCGGCAAAATGTGAGAATATCGCTGGAAATGCAGCGATATTCTCGCATTATCGCTAAGGTGGATTCAGCATTAGAATCCACCTCCTATACTTTAAACAGGTAAGTCATCCTCACTAGCAGGTGATAAAATCTAGCGATAAACGCGCTTAGCGCGAATTATTTTATCGCTTCGCCTGCCTTGCTAATAGGGGGTAGTGGTGTTAGCGACTGTTTTCAGTCGCTTTTAGTAGGGAACGCCTTCCTTAAACAGGTAAGTCATCCTCACTAGCAGGTGATAAAATCTAGCGATAAACGCGCTTAGCGCGAATTATTTTATCGCTTCGCCTGCCTTGCTAATAGGGGGTAGTGGTGTTAGCGACTGTTTTCAGTCGCTTTTAGTAGGGAACGCCTTCCTTGCATGTCTTTAGCGATACTTATCGCTGACATGCAAGGCGATGTGAATCCCGGCCGCTAACGCCTAAAAGCTGTCGCTAACGCCTGTTAGCGACAGCTTGCTAATAGGGCGATAAAAATTTCGCCGCTTTAGCGGCAAAAAGTGCCGCTAAAGCGGAGATAAAGCCCTTGATAATATGCCCCTGTATTTAAAGCAATCTACGTTTTACGTTTTACGAATCATTCGAGGTCATCAGTCGAGGTCATCATGGCAGGACTGTCCAGACTGGACATGATAACGGTGCCATTTGTCAGTGTGTTGTTGTGCGTATGTGAGTTAGTGAGACAACATAGAGCAAATATACGCGCTTGTACGTTTGAAGATAACCTGTGAGGGATGTCTGAACTTTGCATTGTGAATTGTGTTCCAGCAATGATGAAGTGTATATTTTAAATGACATTTGTATGTGTGTAATTGTTCAAAGGTAATTTATTAGTAGGTGCTGGTAGGTACTAATAACACCACAATAAAAAATAAGGTCCAGTCAAGTCTTAATGAATTAATCCTTGCTCAACCCTTGGTAGCTTGACTGATGATCAGTCAGGCTTAACTTAGGAGACAGGTGTGTAAGGCATTTAATATCATCAAAATAGGAAATAAGTAAAAGACACAACCAATAAAAATCAAAAACCAATTGATAAAAATAGAGGATATTTTTATCTTTAAATCATACCAAAATGACAAACATCCAATGTAAGGAACTGGGGATATGAATTTTTTAAGTTTATAAAAAAAAGTGATTTCTAGCATTAAACAGTGCAAAGTGCCAGCCACAGCTATCTGTTTCCACTGGACCGGGACAAAGTCACAGTTTCAGCTTTCAGGCTGACTGCGATGAAGCATGGGTCGGATTCAATGAGCAGTTGGGCCCGGTCAAGTATTTAGTCACTTTTTTGGAGCTTTTTCTCCAGACATCGAGCGTTCGGGTCTTCAGATCCGCATTTCGATTTGACGATGACAGCAGGACAAATCTGTCAATGTCGCCGGCTTGAATCTCGTCATTGATGCGAGTCTTCCTCTGGAGCTTTTCCACGAAACTTTGTCAAAAGTTCTCAAACTTTCAGAAGTTTTTCTCTGAAGGGTCCTTGATTTAGGAAAGGGTTCCACAGCAGCAGCCAAAGGTTCAGAATCTCTGTTTTGCCTCTTGGGTTCTGGTACTCCAACTACCACAATGCACCTGGTCAGTCCAGGAAAATCCATGTGAAGCTGGTCAGCTAGAGTTATCCTTTCAGTGGAGGTTGCAGATGACTTCTTCCAGCACTTTTCCACCTGTTTCTGCTCAGGGAGTCCACTCCTTATCCGTTAAGACAGACACAGTCCTTTTTGTGTGGACCCTTAAGGGTGCAAGGGGTGCAGTCCTTCTAAGTGCCGTCCTCTGTGGTGCAGTCCAAGGGTCTAGCAGGGGAGTCCTTCTTCTCCAGATGTTTCAGGCATGTATCTGAGGGGCTCTTGCAGATCTCCCATATTTATTCACCATTCTGGTCTGGCAAGAGGTGGGGGGCACCCCAAACAATGGGGTTCAAGTTTCCACCCTCTGTTATGACCACTTCCTGGGAAGTGTGGCATATGTTTGTCTCAGAATGCACAGTTCTCCAAAAATCAAAATGGAGAGTGTAGCTAACTTTTCCCTACTCTCCCCTTCCAGCCCCTCTCCTAATCTAATTAGGGGACTCCCATCTGGCTGGGGATCAAGGAAGTGGGGGCAGGCCTGGGCCCTGTGACATCCGTTCTTCTACCTTTGAAGTTCAGTTTATCTCCCCAGCCCCCTTCTTGTCCCTGGCTTCTCCAGGAAGCAAATCTCCTCGCACCAAATGGCTGTATTGTTTCAGCCCCAGGCATCTTCACATCTGCTCAAGGAGCAGCTTGGCTCAGGCTGCCAGAGGTTGGCCAATCAGAAGAGGCTGCAACGTGGCTGTTTTAGGTAACTTCATGCTATAATAAATCCGACCCTAGAAAGTTGTTGGATTTATTGCAATTAATATTTTGACACTTTGAATTATGTTGCTAGGTACTTCTAATCATTTTTTTGGCTTGGGGACGTTTTACATATTGAAAAACAAATTTGGAAGACTGAATAAAGAAGGAGAGAATCAACAAAACGCTTCTATTGCTCATATGTGATCAATGATTGAAAAATAACAATCTTTTATATATGTGTGCTGGGGTATATTATGTACGTTGTCTTGTGGCTTTGTAGCCTTACCAAGAACCTGGGGAGGCAGGTGGTTCTCCCTAACCCTTCAGCACCGCTATTATTTGGAACGTTCATAAATAACGAGTGAAACCACCTAGTGCGCCTGTACCCTATCACTTATACCACCGGTTCTCTCTCTAGAATACGTGAGTTTTTATTGAAGTTTAATAAAACCTTCCCATGTTAGCCTATGGAGCTAGCAGCACTACAATGGGGAAAAACAAGTGTGGCTGTTATCCCTCACCAGGGCAAATAAAACATGTTTTATAATATTCCTGCTTTTAGAACAAGGCACCCTACCCTTGTGGCACCTAGAGCAGACCTTAGGGGTGACTTATACGTAATAAAAAGGAAGTTTTGGACTTTCAAAGTACTTTTAATTCCAAAGTTGAATTTTGACACTGTTTTATTTTAAAACCAGCCTGTAAGACAGGGCTGGCTTTAAAATGACGCAAGAGACCACATCAGTGCATACTCAAGTTCATTAAGTTCCACTGGGGTCTCTAAACCTACATGCCCTACAATATACTAGGGACTTACAGGTAGGTTGTCTTAGCCAATTAAAATTACACCAATTACCATAAGAGCCAGGGCACTTTCAGAGTCAGTAACCACCAGTATCAGTCAAACATTGGGGGTGATCAGGACAAAAGGATGACTTTCCTAAAGTAATACATTGGAAATGCTCCCGTGTGGTTGCACTATTAAACATTGACACCAACAGTATCGTGGTACAAGAATACTGAGGAAAGAAAATCAAGGGACAAAATATCAAAAGATAAGGGCATGTAGGAAAGAATAGGTTTACTATTCCTAACTCCACATCTACATACCTGGAATATGTATGGGATCACTGATACAATACCGACAGACACAATATGGACCTACCATAATATCGGGACAAAAATATCGATTACACTAAAATCGACATACCATACTTATTTAAAAAACTACACAAATATCGACAAGAAAATATTGTCATGCATTTACATCGATATCACTATTATCGAACCAAAAAATATCGCACCATCAATGCCTCCCTCAGATCAGGCATCTGCCCAGACGACTGGAAACGGGCGGAGGTAAAACCCCTCCTCAAGAAACCATTGGCCGACCCAACGGACCTGAAAAACTACCGGCCCATCTCTCTCCTCCCATTTGCGGCCAAAGTCACCGAGAGACTCGTAAACGCCCAGCTGACCGCCTTCATAGAAGAGAACTCCATCCTAGACGCCTCCCAGTCTGGATTCCGCAGCAACCACAGCACCGAGACCGCCCTCCTCGCCGCCACTGACGACATCCGCACGCTACTCGACCAGGGACACACCGCGGCCCTCATCCTTCTAGACCTCTCCGTAGCCTTCGACACCGTGTCTCATCGCACTCTCGCAGCCAGACTGCATGACGCGGGAATACAAGGAGCCGCCCTCGACTGGATCCAATCCTTCCTCTTCGGCAGAACCCAGAGGATCCGACTCCCTCCCTTCCTCTCCAAACCCACTGAAATCAACTGCGGAGTACCCCAGGGATCATCACTCAGCCCCACGCTCTTCAACATCTACATGGCCCCCCTCGCTGCCATCGTCAGACAGCATGGGATCAGCATCGTATCCTACGCCGACGACACCCAGCTCATCCTCTCGCTCACAAAGAATCCCGAGGACACCAGACTCTGTTTCCAGGAAGGTATGAAGGACGTGGCAGCCTGGATGAAGGACAGCTGCCTGAAGCTAAACTCAGAGAAGACCGAGGTCCTCATCCTCGGACCCTGCACCTCCACCAGGGACAACTCCTGGTGGCCCTCCGCCCTCGGGAGCACACCCACCCCTACGGACCACGCTCGGAACCTCTACATCATCCTTGACTCCTCCCTCTCCATGAACCACCAGATCAATGCCGTCGCCTCCACTAGTTTCAACTGTCTTCGCATCCTCCGGAAGACCTTCAAGTGGATCCCCCCAGACTGCAGAAGGACCGTCACCCACGCACTCATCACTAGCAGGCTGGACTACGACAGCGCCCTCTACGCCGGAATCAACAAGACTCTTCTGCACAGGCTCCAGACCATCCAGAACGCCGCAGCCAGACTCGTCCTCGGGACACCACGCCATGAGCACATGACCCAACACCTACAAGACCTCCACTGGCTCCCTGTCGGGAAGAGGGTCACCTTCAAACTCCTCACCCACGCCTACAAATCCCTCCACAACATCGGACCCAAATACCTCAACGAGCGAATATCCTTCCATGTACCCAAGAGGAACCTCCGCTCCGCCGACCTCGCCCTGGCAGAGGTCCTCTGCATCCGCAGAAACAGAACCGGTGGAAGAGCTTTCGCCTACATCGCTGCCAAAACCTGGAATGAGCTCCCTGTGAACATCAGACGCTCCCCGACCCTGCACACATTCAGGAAGGACCTCAAGACCTGGCTCTTCGACTGATCCGGAGCCACTCCCCCCAGCGACTTGAGACCCTCACGGGTGAGTAGCGCGCTTTACAAACCCCTGATTGATTGATTGATTGATCGTTAAAAATAATATCGAACATGTTAAAAAAACATACAAAATATTAAAAATATTGATAAAAATATAAACACCAATAATATTGTTAAAAAAAATATATCGACATGTTACAAACGTTTATAACCACACAAAACGTACCACAAAAGATATAAAATCATTATTTAACACACACAAGATACAAAATAAATCGATCAACACATTTTTAAAGACATTTAAAAATATTATCATATAAATTAATAAATACATAAATACACACAATTATATACTATCTATAGTATTATACCTAAATAAAAATACCAATTATTTAACATCTAAAACGATATAAATCACATATAATATACTAAACAACTTTAAAAATAAAAATAAACTATAACTGAAACTTAATTAGCGTTTTCCGTATATGGAAAACAACTACCAAATCAATTAAAACAATAAATAACAACCAATAAAATACACATACAATTATAATTAACCAATGAAATTAAAACAACAATTAATTAAACACTATATAAACACACGAAAATTAAACATTATTTCACACTTCAAACAAAAAAAAAAATGCAAGGAGAAACTCTGCCAGATTGCTGCCTGAACATTGCACTAAATTTGAGAAAACTTTGTTTCCAAACACCTACAGAACACTGTGAAAATTCTACTTGCAAATAAAGTCAGTATTAAACTGAAATAAATTAAAACAATTTCCAAAAATGCCACACAGAAGTCCAACTTAATCCCATCTAGCCCCCCACTTAAAACACAGTCAAACAAAATTATTAAAATTACTTTTTTTTTCAACAGGAATCTGAGCAACAAAACTAAAGGCAAACAGTAAAGAAAACCCATCAGCATTGAAAACAACATCAAGTTCAACGTTGTAAGTATAAAATTGACAAAGTATATAATTCAGACAATAAAACAGTACAGAAATATTTTTATTAATTTTTATATACATTTTTCTTAGCATTTGAAAAATCACAATGACTGAAGGAGCCCAATTCATAACTTCACAAAAAGGAACATTTTTATTATGTTATATGGGGTATGTGTACACCCAAGAAAAGCAAACAGGATACAAAGTGAACTGGAAATGTAGTAAATATTATTCTAACAAATGTTATGGGAGGGCTGCAACAAAGGAAACAACTGTACTATATGTAAGGGAGCATAACCACCCCCCCTAACGTTGCTGAAATTAAAGTTAGAAATGCTTTAGATGATATAAAAGAAGCTAGCACTAGATCAGAAAAGTCTACAACAGAAATACTTAAAGACATGCTCCCCAAAATCCCACAGCATGCAACTGGCCAAATGCCCTCAATATCGTCACTAAAAAGAACAATAGCTAGAACTAAAAAGCTACATCTACCACCACACCTGTCCCCAAAACTTTTGCTGAAGTAGAAATACCACCAGAACTCACAGTTACCCATAATGAAGAACCATTTCTTCTTTATGATAACAAATCAACAGACAAAAGAATAATAATATTTGGAACTGCCACTATTTTACTAAAACTACAAAACTGTGAGACTTGGATGATGGACAGGACTTTTAAAATATGTCCCAAACCATTTTATCAGTTATATACAATACATGCACTGTATCAAAATACAAATATCCCCTTTCTATATGCTTTATTACCAAACAAGCAAAACTCCACCTATATTGAACTTTTAACTAAAATCAAACAAGAAACCAATAATTATTTTCCCCAAAAAATAATCATTGACTTTGAGCAGTCAATGATACAAGCCATACTAAAACATACCCTCACACAGCAATTCAAGGTTGCTATTATCATTTCAATCAATGTATTTGGAGACACCTCCAAAACTCTACACTAAGGGGCCGATTCTGATCTCGCTCGGAAGGCCTCTGAATCGGATTTGGCTTTACCGGATCCGATTCGTAGCCCTTGTTTACAACCGAATAGTACACAAGTCCAAACGACCAAGTACGATGTGAAGATCGTGTAAGCGCCGACCGAATCGTTTCTGGACCTGAACCGCTCCGTACGTCTCATTTGTAGACGAATCGTGCTGCGCAATGGAGCCGATTTCCGACTGAGCGAGTACGATGCACGATTCGGACAGCTGCTTCGCCTCGATCTCACCGAGACGAAACGGCTGTCAGAAGCTTACTTCGGGGGGCCGTACCAGGCCCCCATTCACCCGGGGCCCTCCGAACCTATCACGGGGGGTGCCCATGGGTCCCCCCATCCAAGCATGCACAGTGTGGCTGGCACCATGGGGTGCCCGCCACAGGGTGTACGCTTTTCTCCACCCACCCCTTTTCTGCCATGGGAGCCTGTGTACGCGTCTGTACACAGTCTCCCATAGAGTTCAATGGGATCCAAGCGAACCGAGTCCGTCAGCATACGGCTGCATCGTACTCGTTCAGTCGGACTCCATGAACACATCTCGCTCCGAAAACCCTCCGGATCTGAGTCGTACGGAGGGCTTTCCGAGCGAGATCGGAATCGGGCCCTAAGTATTGAATATGCAACAAATAGCTCCTTTGCATATCGAATTTAAAAACTAATAGCGCTGGCATACGTCCCGTTTACTGACGTAGCGGAACACTACAATTTATTAATTGAAAATGCACACTACCAACAAAATGAACAAAAACTAAGGGGTCGATTACGATGGCGGGCGGACAAAGTCTGCCCACCATCGCATTGGCAAAAGGGACCACCCGCCATAGGTGCGGCAGTCCCGCTATACAAATTAGGATGCGCCCGCCACACTGGCGGGCGCATCCCGTATTTTTACATTGCGGCGGGCGGTGCTGAAAGCAGCACCCGCCGCAATATAAAAATACATGTTGTGCATTTGCATGTACAACGTGACAGGCACCGTGCGGTGCCTGCCACCTTGTACATGCAGATGCAGGGGGGTACCACAGGTACCCCCCACGTGCAGCCCCCCACCCTCCCACCCCCCGGGGGCCCGCAACGGGCCCCCGAAGGCATTCTCCGCCTGTCTTTTTGCGGCGGGATCTCCGCCGCAAAAGACAGGCATTGTAATGCCCACGGCGGTGCATGCACGGCACTGCTGTAATTGCCCCATTGTACCGTGTCCCGCAAGGCGGGCGGAAAAGGACCGCCTTGCGGGACCACGGCGGACGGTCTTTCCATCCGCCTCAGTATCATTCCCATTCCCACCGCCATCCTGATTTGGCGGTGGGAATATTCAGGTTGATGGTGGGCGGATCGCCCCCGCCGGGCCGGCGGTGACTACCGCCGGCCCGGCGGGGGCGATCCGCCCGCCATCATAATGACCCCCTAAGTCCCCTACTTGACTATTTTGAGGATACCTGAGTGGGAAGGCTACACAGATCTGGACACAGAAGGCAACCTAAATACCACATTCCATGGTGGAATGTATATAACAGTACCCTAAACAAAGAAGCTAAAACTAATAATGCTGTAGAAGGATGGCATAATGCCTTCCAAGCAACAACAGGCAGAACTCCACCAACTCTACATAAACTATTACTATCTATCCAAAAAGAATAAAGGGGTCTATTATGATGGCGGTCGGATGTCCACCGCCGGGCTGGCGGTGGCGCCCGCCGTACTGGCAGTGGACAGCCGCCCGCCATCGCAACCAAGAAAACCGCCGGTCATATTAGGATGGCGGTGGTGACCGCGGCGGTGGAAAATTCTGACCGCCGCTTTTCCGCCGGTTGCCATCAGCACTCCTGCCTGGCGGACGGAGCAGGACCGGGATAATGGTGGCGGTGCAGAGCAGGCTCCGCCGACAGGATTATGATGCCAATGGGAGCCAGCCTTTCCTCAGCGGTCAAACCGCCATGGAAAGTCATGCAGTGATTGTCTTCCGGGGGCCTGTTGCGGGCCCCCAATGTGTTGTGGGGGGGTACTGGGGGGGTACCCATGGTCCCCACCTACATTTCCCTGTACCAGGTGGCAGGCACTGTGCAGTGCCTGCCACGCAGTGCAGGGAAATGCAGGACATGCTCCTTTCGGCATCGCCGCAGTGCTGCGGGCAGCAGCAACCGCCGCAATGTTGATGTCCGCGACCAGACTGCCGCGGTCGGATTTCGACCGCGGGTCATCGTAATTCGACCGGCGGTGATGTCGCAGTACATGCGGGCGGTCTTTTCCCGCTACCATGGCGGTCGGGGAGGTTTCCCGACCGCCATCGTAATAGGCCCCAAAGCTACCAACAACTAAGAATGGAGCAGTCTGTAACACAAATAGGCCCAAAACTTACCAAACATACCAAACAAATGTTTGAGTACTTACAATACAAAGTAAGACTATACCCAACAACTAAAGGGCTAGAATACCTTCAAACAAAATCCCTACTTTAACTAAAAATACCTCAAAATACCTAAAAACTCAGAACCAAAAACTAAACATACAAATATATAAAATCCTTATAATTCCAAAAATATAATTATTTTGTCAATTTTATTAATTAATATACAAATAAATATTGACATAATAAGTTATTTTATAAAATATAAATCACAATAACAATGTCATTTTTAAAATTTCCCTCCCACAATAAATAATTCAAAATAACTTACTGTTTCCGTAGCTGAAGAAATGAAATCCCAACTGCCATAAATAAATCCACGTTTTCGATAATCCCAATATAAAAAAAAATCCTCCAAAAAAATGGAAAAATCCAACTGTTTAAAAAGTAATCCACCGGCAATAACTCCACAAACGATAAACCTAGAAATCCAAAAAAACATATTTAAAAAACGAAACGCTCCAGGAAAACTCGAAAAATTAAGGAAGTGTAAAATAATTATTAGTTGTCTAAAACTAATACACACTTCCTTAAATAAAAAAACGCAATCTTCTCACAACCGCCACGTTCCAATCGACCAAAACCTGTAATGAAAAAAACAATCCCACCCACACAAATATACACATACATTATAACATAATACAAATAAATATAATACTAACACCATAATTTAAACATATTTTCACATATCTATTTAACTCTAACACCGACCAATTAACAAACTGACGACATTTCGCTGACACATAAATAAAACATGCAACTCACCAAAACTTTAAGAACCTAACACTACACACACTACCTAGTACTTAACTGCCCTCAAATTAATCCAAAATTAAAGTTTAAACAAAGAAAATTAAACTTACCTTACCCGATGAGACGCAGCTTCCATCCGCGAGCTTCTCTCCTCACAAATGACCTAAAGCAAAACCGAGGGGTTGCAAAATACAAGTTAGAAATAAATATGGCTGCTTTTTTTTTTTTTAAGTTCAAGAAAATTTTATTGAGAAATATAAAGGTGTCTATGAGAAAAACATAATAGTAGTCTCACATCTGTACATTCAGAATAGGGTATTAAGGATAAGCAAATCGGACTTATAGATACAACATATGAGAAACAGTAATACAAATATGATCTGAGTAATAATAAGTTATGGAAAGTATTAGGAACAATTTGAATACATTTGTTCATGCATAATGCTACTGTGTCTGAAATATAGGGTGTGATGTATAGCCCCAGGTACTTAATATGATTGGGACTCCATGTAAAGTTAGAAACACTAAATTCTGGTTTAAAAGTGTATTTGGTTAAGGGCAAGATTTCGCATTTATCATTGTTTAGTTTATATCCCAAAATACGGGAGTATGCTTGGACTTCAGATAGAAATGTAGGGATTGATTCACTAGGATTGGACATAAAAAGCAAGATATCATCAGCGTAAGCTGCAACTTTAATATGGTAACTTGACAATTGGAGACCATGTAAATTTGGGTTTTGGCGTAATTTGGAGAGAAAAGGTTCCAGAGCCAAATTAAACAAGAAGGGAGACAAGGGACATCCTTGGCGAACTCCTCTGCCCAAATCGAAGAATGGGGAAATCAAACCATTAGCGCAAACTGCAGCACGAGGATTAGAATAGAGAAGCGAAACCAAGGATGTGAGTTTAGGACCAAAGCCAAACCATTTAAGAGTGTAAAACAAATAAGTCCACTCAACCCTATCGAACGCTTTTTCCGCGTCTAATGCAAGTGCAGCTAAAGATTTTTGTAGGCGGGAAGATTTGGACAAAACGTTAAAAAGAAGCCGTGTATTGTCTGTGATGAATCGTCCCTTGACGAAGCCAGACTGCTCCTTTCCCAACAAATTTGGTAGATAGGAATCTAATTTAATGGCTAATGCTTTAGAAAATATTTTATAATCGATGTTAACCAGGGAAATGGGCCTATAGTTTTTACAAAAACTAGGGTCTTTGCCTTCCTTGGGGATGAGACATATATGAGCTTCTGAAAACGATCCAGAAGAGTTGTTAGAGGAATGAAAAAAATTCATTAAGGAGTGCACTTTGGGTAAGAGGAGTTTGGAAAAGTGGAGATAAAATTCAACGGTAAAACCATCCGGACCCGGTGCTTTATCTTTTTTAAGATGTTGAAGTGCATTAAAGAGCTCTTGCCGTGTAACATCTGACTCTAGGGAGGATAAGTCTAAGGAGGAAAGTTGGGGCTTTAATATGTTAGAAAAAAATGTGATAGGGATTGATCAGTGGGTTGCGTTTCAGATGAGTATAGAGATTTGTAAAATAGGGAGAATTCATTTAAAATTTCAGCATCCTTAAATTTCAAATTTGAATTTGTGTCATGTACCGATTCTATATTTAATTTGTTCTGCCTGACTTTTAAATAATTGGCCAGTATTTTGCCAGCTTTATTTTTCCCTCCATAAAACTTTGCACTGGACTTCAACAGGTATAGTGAGGCATCATCTGTCGACTTCTTATTAAACTGCAATTTAGCGTTTATAAGGGCTGCTAGGCAATCTTTCGATTGGGATGTATAGTAAGAATGTTCTAACTTCTTGATGTCATGGAGAATATTTTTAGTTTGTATACGTGCAATTCTGCGTTTCTTGGCAACAAAACCGATGATGAAATCTCTCGCTGAGGCTTTATATGCATCCCATATAGTTGAAAACGGCATGTGCTCGGTTTGATTGAGTTTAAAATATTAATTAAAAAAAGTAGTGAAGGAGGCAGAGAACTCTGGGTTTAACAGGAGGGTATTGTTAAAACGCCATCGTCTGGGGGTCAGAGATTTAGGTAAAATGTCGATGCCAACTGAAACAGGAGCATGATCCGAAAGTAGAATAGGACCAATTTCTGCATATGTAAGTGTTTGTGAGATATTGTGGGAAACAAAGATATAGTCTATTCTTGATTGGGTATGGTGGGAGGGGGAATAGAAAGTATATTCTCTGGTCGTCGGAATGCACAGTCGCCAGGCATCTAGGAGTTTATGTTGAGTAATAGTGTGAGTAAAGGTTTTGTGTGGTTTGTTAGGAACAAAGGGAGATCTAGAGTTTCTGTCAACAAATGGGTCAAAACCTGATTACAATCACCAGCTAATATAAAATTATCCGACATGCAAAGTGAAATTTGCTTGGCCAAGGCGGACCAAAAAGAGGGTTCACCACATGTGGGGGCATAAACATTGAGAAGAGAAACTGGAACATCCTTTAACAACAATAATGTAACATTCAGCCACCTGCCATCTTTATCAGACTCCTGCGACACAAATGATATAGGAAGTGACTTTCGACAAAGTATTGTCACTCCGTTACGTTTTCCATCCCCTGGAGACGAGAAAGCAGCCCCCACCCAACCTCTTTTTAATTTTAATGATTCAGCATCTGTGAGGTGAGTCTCTTGTAAAAACACTATATCCGCATTCAGTTTAGCTAAGTGGGTGAGGACTCTTTGTCATTTGATAGGAGAGTTCAGGCCCCTAACGTTCCACGAAATGAGTTTTAATGACATAAGTAATCGAAATTGAAATAATTCCTATCTATGGGACAAAAGTCCAACTCTTTATAACAACATCGCATGTTAATAAAAGAAAGTATGAAAAAATGAAGAAATGGTGAGGATTCAGATAAGAAAGAAGTAAAATATATAGAGAGCGCAGACCTTGAATGAAAAATCAAATGAGCAAAAAAGGGAGAGGTAGAGTTTATGATTAGGTGAAGAAGGGATAGGGAACTAAGAAGAATGAGTGATAGAATATCAAGCAATATAGTGCAAAAAAGAGAGTAAGACTGAATATGAGTATGAAAGACACCAAAGTCAAAAGGCGAGAAAAAATGTAAGACGAGACAAAAAACAAAAGACAAAACTAACGACATACCTAACACAGGGGAACAAGAATGTGGGGGTAGGTGGAACCACACGGAGCAGACGAGACGTCCAGTAAAGACTGGACCGGACCAGGAAGGGAACACGCCATGACAAGAACATTTCTGTGGAGGCAAAGAGAAAAAATGCATTGATGAAAGTAGTTCTAACTTGTATACTAAAATAAAACATAAAAGAAGCAAAATCTAGTAAGATTAGTTGACATTATCAAAGATAAGACTGAAATATAGGGCTAATAAAAATATAAAACAGCGAAAATCCTGCTAACAACTAGAAAATGACAACTCGGAAAAGAGGCACAAGCAAGTCAGGTTCCGTTTGAGGAGGATGGTCTTGAGGAATCCATGGACACTGTGGTGTGAGCGTTAATGAAGCTTTGCAGGCGTAATGGATCTTCGTAAGAAGTGGTTTTGTTGTTATAGGTGACTTTGAATAAACATGGGTGTAATAAACCATATCTGGCACCCATGGAACGAAGGACTGGTCTCATGTCCAGGAAAGCTTTACGTCGTGACGGAGTTGCTTTGGAATAATCTTGTGCAAAAAATAATGTAGCTCCAGACCAAGTAATTTTTTGAAGAGCTCTAGCAGCAGCCAAGACTTTCATTATATCCGTGTATTCTAGAAAGTACAAGATGACTCCTCTCGGCCTCTGTGAAGATGAAGTATTAGTCGCAAATCGGCCTAATCTGTGGGCACGTTGAATATTCAAAGTGGCGTCTTCTGGCAAATGAAGAATCTTGGGGAGAAAGGATTTAAAGAAGGAAATAGGATCCGCACCTTCAACCCCCTCTGCCAAATTATAAATGCGCATGTTGTTTCTCCTATTTCGATTTTCAAGGTCTTCGATCTGTTTTTGTAGTGTTGATACTTGAGAGCTTAAGGAGGTAACGCATTTAGTGGTCTCTTGGATTGAGGAGACATTCTGCTCCACTGTTGTGAGTCTAGCATCCAGCTGCAACCAGTTGTCAGATAGGATTTGTAATTTAGTATTTGTTTCCTCCATGAAAGGTCTGAGGGCTCTTATTTCCTGGAGTAGTAATTCCATTGAGACTGGAGAAGCTGGTTTGGGTGGTGAGGGGGGATCTTTTTTTAAGCGTTTCACGTTCGACTTTCCTGTTGTTGATGGCATAGGCTCCATGTCTGTATTACACTTGTCTAAACCAATGAGCCTCAGACTGTCTAACTTGGAGAACTCTGAAAAAATTCTTGAGTTTTTAATGAAGATGCGTTTTGGTTTCGGTGTAGCAGAAAGGATACCTTTTATTCTGCCCATCAAACTGTAATATCCAGAATCCAGAGAACAGACAGAGACTTCGAGAATAAGGAAATTAGCCAAGAGGGGAAGGGTCTGGTTAAGGCAGTGAGCAGTTTAGCAGAACGACGTCTTGCAAAATAAATGCTGGAAAAATCAACCTTCCACAGAGTTTTAAGAGCCTGTGTAGAGCAAAAGTTCGTTGAATCACCACCACAGAATGAGGAGCTGGGTTACCTAACAATCACTGTGGCTCTCCTAAATCGTATCCATAAGAAATGTCACATTTGAGAAGAACGCCTTTTACAGAGCCTCATACCGTTGTAAGAAGGCATCTAGTGTGCCTCTTAATAATGCTGAGAAGGTAACAGGGTGAAGTTAGAAATGAGAGAAAACAAGCAGACAAAATGGCGGCTATACCTCCATTGCCTCATTATCTGTGGAGAAGCAGTGTGAGCCAAGCTGTTGTGCTGCCATGCGCCTCTGCTGCTAGGGAGGATGATATTGCTGGAACACAGGGATAACAAAGAGCGTGAAGTTGGAGGAGCCAAATCATCACCCCTGTGTTAATCAGAACGCTCGTGTTTCCTCAGAGCAAAAAATAAATAAATGGCGGCCGTCAAAACGCGGCCTCATGAAAGCGCGGGCAATTCCCAATAAGTTCGTGAAAATTACCGAAAAACCGGCGTGAGTGACTACATCACTGCGAGCATCACTTCACCCGCGAAGTCTTCCAGGAAGCGTCTCCACCTTGGGTCTGCGAGCGCGGTTCCTCTGCTCCGGTCCGGGAGCTTCACCGCAACGCCGCCATGTCTGCCGGGCTCCAAGCCACGCCCCCCAATATGGCTGCTTTAAATACTAAAGATTTATCTATTTCTTTATTAAACTAATAGTACATTATAAATACATTGTTATACAGTTTTGTAAAAATACTACAAAATATTACTTATGTTACAAAATTAATGTTACATTTTTCTAATGTAAAATTATAACAATAATAAATATTTTTTTTTTTTTATTATTATTATTTTTATTATTGATTTTATGAAAATAAGTTCATACAATATGAACAGCAAAGGAAAAGCAAAACAATAAAAAGAAAAAGCAGTCACAGTGTTCATGTATAAACAATCAAAAGCATTACTGGTGGAACGATGCAATACATACATATGAATGACCCAGAGGGAAAACATATAGGGCCCGATTCTGATGCGGATTGGAAAAGCTTCCCGACCGAGGGCCTGATTCTGATGCGGTTAGGAAGGCCTCCTAACGGCATTTGCTCCTTCCAAATCGGATCAGGAACGTGTCTTCCCGACCGAGGGCCCAATTCTGATGTGGTTAGGAACAAATGTTCCCATTGAAGTCAATGGGAGTTCAACCAAATCGTATCTGGAAGCATCCGGATGCATCCTACTCCGCCGGTCGGACTTTCCCGATCCGAGTGGGTCGGACACCATTTCCCAACCGATTCGGTCGGGAAGCTTTTCCAACCCGCATCAGAATCGGCCCCATAGTCCTTAGATGTCCATACTTCACATGAAGTCTCTTATGCAAACAATACGACCATTGGAATCTGTACAGATATGGTAGTGCCATCCATAATATGGGAAAGAAATAGTTTACCAGAGTGAAACCTGGGTTGGCAATCTCAACATAAAATGTACACAAAGCATTAACACCTGCTCAAGCCGCCTGTCTTAGCCTCAGTTGAGATCAGGCTACTTGTTACTTCATGTCTTGCTTTCCAAAAAGCTCTGATATAAGCCCCAGAAGTTCTTGGGGCAACTCTGGGGGGGGGGGGTAATTCGCTATATATCTCAGTCTGCGTGTTACAGTATATCATATCCCTGGACCATTGTGTCAGAGTGGGAGATGGGCCACGTGCCCAATGCAT
The DNA here is from genome assembly GCA_963921515.1 of Calotriton arnoldi. Lineage (NCBI taxonomy): Eukaryota > Metazoa > Chordata > Amphibia > Caudata > Salamandridae > Calotriton > Calotriton arnoldi. The sequence continues at coordinate 1,158,451 of CAWUFW010000965.1, forward strand.
AGCTACCACACGCTTTGCTACTAATAACCCCATGTCCACCAAGCGCCTTATATCTTTATGTAACCTTTTGGAGAAGCCCAAAAGTGCCAACAGGGGGTCAGGGGCTCTTCAGTTATGTCGCTAAGTTGTTGGAATATCGCATCCCAGAATTTCGCTACTGAGGGGCACAACCATGCTAAATGCAGGAATCCCGCCGGTTCCTCACCACACCTTTCACATTTAGCTGTGTCTCGTAAACCGTACCTATGCAACCGAATTGGGGTATAGTAAACCCTATTGAGGTATTTAAACTGAATAAGTCGGTGTCTACCATTTAGGGATGCGACGTGTGGATTCGCAGCAATACCGCCAGGTGTCATCATCTAGGGTGACCTCTAGATCTGTCTACCACTCCAACCTGGCTTTAGTGTAATGGTTCTTCCGATAGTCTTGTACCATGTTGTATATGTGTGAGACGATCCTACCCTGAGACTCCTATCGCAGTATCAAAGAGAGAGGGGGGACCTCTGGTGGTTCCATTAATTCTTCTCCTAGCATCTCTCTAAGTGCATGCCGAGCTCTGAAGAAGTGAAACAGCGTGGGAGGGGAGACGTCTTGCTTTTCGGAGGGTGAAATCTTCCCAATCTCGCCCAGCCCCATCACTGAATAAGTCGCCTATTACTGAGATATCTAGGCAGTTTAAAGCGCGCACCACCTCTGGTTCCGTAAGCATCGGGAGCCAGGCACACCATTCAATTGGTGTTAGCGAGGAATACAATATGGAGGCAGCTTGTCTTTTCATTAAGTTGTGCCAAGCATGCGTGGTGGCGTTGATCGAATCCAACGCACCAGTGCACCGCACCGGGGCATGGAATAAAGACGTGGCCAGGTGAGAGGGCGCCACTGCCACCCTTTCTATATGGAGGTGTGGGGGAGGGGGTTCCTGGTGTAGCCAGTAGAAGGCGTGTGAGCATTGCGCCACTCGATAGTAGAGCTCCATGTCCGGAGCGCAAACCCCACCCATGGAGTATGGAAGAGTAAGAACTTCCCACCCTGCACGAGGCTGTTTCCCGGCCCAGGCTAACTTGACCTGCACAGACTTGAGATGTTTAAAAAAGTGGACGGGAAGAACCATAGGTATATTTAAAAACACAAAGAGAAATCTAGGTAGTACCACCATCTTCATCAGGGATATACGTCCCAGGAGTGATAGGGGCAGCCACACCCAACTGTTGATATCTTCTTCTAATTTAGCAATCGCCCTGCCGTAATTCTCTGTGAATACCGTCTCTGAGCAGGTATGCACTTGAATACCCAGGTATCGCACAGGGTCTATGGACCAGCCCAGAGGGAACTCCAGCTCTACCGGTTCCATACTTGGAGTTAGGGGTAAAATAGTAGATTTAGACCAATTGATTTTACACCCTGAAAGAGCACCGAACCTTATGACCTCACGTAACACTGGCGAGAGGTTGGTGGCCGGATCTCTAATATATAGCAAGGTGTCGTCCGCGTAGGTGGAAATTATTAGATTATAGTTGGGGAAACGTAGCCCTCTGTGGCTGTGATATTCTCTCATTGCACAAGCCAGCGGTTCCACGACCATCGCATAGAGTAATGGGGATAACGGGCAGCCCTGACGGGTGCCTCTAGAGATTGCGATAGGAGAAGTTACAACATTTCCCACTCTCACCCTGGCCGTAGGGGAATTGTAGAGGACTTCCACCAATTGAACAAAGAGGTCACCTTTACCCATACGCCTTAGCACTAGCAACATGAAATTCCATTCAACGGAATCAAATGCCTTTTCGGCATCTAAGAAAATCGCAGCTGCTTTGAATTCAGGCTTAATATGTTGTATGGCTCCAAATGCTGTACGTAAATTATGAGTTAATGTGCGCCCGGGGACAAATCCCGCCTAATCAGGGCCCACCAAGGATGGGAGAAGGGGAGCAAGTCGGTTCGCCAGGACTTTGGCAAATAATTTAGTATCCACATTTAATAGGGACAGCGGGCGGTATGAGGAGCATTCATGTGGAGGTTTGCCGGGTTTAAGAAGAGTAATGAGCATAGCTTCCCGCATCAATGGTGGCATGATCCTACTCTCCCCCATTTCTTCGAACAGGGTAATCAAATGAGGAACTAGCAGCTCCCTAAATTCTTTATAAAAAGACACAGTAAGTCCGTCTTGTCCCGGAGCACTACTTGCTCACATAGTTTTGAGCGCGTCAAGGATTTCCCAGGCCTCCAGAGGCCTCATGAGGCACTCCCTGTGCTCGTCTACTAGCCAAGGCAATTTAATGTGAGCCAGGTAGTTTAGCATGGCAGTGTCCGTATTACATAATTTAGTTTGATATAAGTCTGACTAATAATTTTTAAAACAATCAGCTACAGAGTTAGGGTCACTTGGTCCATCTCCCGTTGCTGAACGGATCTCTATAGGACACGTTGTCTCACGCCTGCCTTTCATTATGGCTGCCAGGGTAGCACCAGGGCGCTCCCCCTCTCCATACGATCTAGCTTGAGCATACTTTCCCAGGAATTTAACCTCTCTATCAGCTTCTACGTGGTATTCCTCCAATGTGGCCTTGAGCTCATCTAGGACCTGGTCTTTGCCGCCATCCAAGGCTTCCCTCTCCAATTTGGCGAGTTTCTTTTCAAGTGTTTCTAAGCGTCCTCTGATGGAGCGTAAGACCCGCGAGTGTTTGGCTATCGCTATCCCTCGGATATAAACCTTAAAGGTTTCCCAGACCGTGGCGAAATGAGTCACTGATCCCACATTAGTGGCGAAGAAGGTTTCGATGGCTTCTGCCATTTCGGCTTTGAAAGCAGTATCCAGCAGTGCATATGGAGGGAATCTCCACGTGAATGGAGCAGGTTTTTTTTTAGGGCATGCCAGGTCTAGAAGAATTGGTGAGTGGTCAGAATATGAGCGAGGAAATACCTCACAGCCTCGTATTGTGTGTTTTAGCGAACCAGCAAGAAACCAATAATCTATTCTGGTAAATAGATCATGTGGAGCAGAATAATGCGTGTATCCCCCCTCATCTGTAAAACAAGTACGCCAAACATCAATCATGCCCAGCTCAGCAATCGCGTCTACAATCGCCTTAGCCGCCAATGACCGACGCCGGGCAGGGCCGCCAGATCGATCAATAGTAGGGTTTAAAACGCAGTTAAGAACGCCGCCCCATATCTGCGGAAGTAGAGGTAGCCGCTGCGCGACTTCTAGGAGTGACCTGTAAAATTGTGGGTGATCAAAGTTAGGGCCGTAAACGTTAATAATGATGACCTCCATACCTTTCCCTCTGCATTTTGTGATTGTGTATCTGCCCTCCGTGTCTGTGTGAAGTTCTTCTAAGGAGAGTCCCGCTTTGGGGTTTACCCATGTGAGCACACCATGCGCATGAGTAGAAAAACCAGCCGCATGGAATGCGCCACGTAACTTACTGCGTGTCAGCATTGGGCTGTCTAAGGGGAGATGAGTCTCCTGTATAAGTGCGATGTCAATGTTATGCCTGTTGAGGTACGCAATTACCTTCCTAGTTTTTCAGAAATCATTCAATACCCTAACATTCCAGGTCAACAATCTCAGTTTATCGCCCAGAGTACATGGAAATAGGAGGCAATTTCCCGATAGGGTCCCTCTGGAATTATGCCTACCCATTTACGCCAGCAACTGCATTTACTGCAAAACTCTCGTAGAATATGAATCAAATAGCCTTGTGACTCTGTGACCAAAACAAAACAAATAGAAGAAAACACCCAGAACAATGTCACCAACCCCCACCCACGCCCTGCAAACCCCAACTCAGCATAGTCAACATCCCCCCTCTCCCCGCTCTTCCCCTTTTGAAATGGATGGCTATAAGCCATAAAGTGGGAAACACTCAGGGGCGGATGTGGCCAAGGCACCGCAACCTATTCCCGTTAAACAGACAGTGTGCTATACCATCAAGTCTAAATAGGGCACACCTGAAGCAACAATACTAGCTTTTTTCTGAAAAAAAGAAGAAAAAAAAAAGGCCTAGAGGGCGGAAAATAAAAGACAACTACGCTTCCAGACCACTCAGCACAGTGACTCCCAGGAGCTAATGTGTTCAGCCGCATCCAAACAAATATCTCATTAGCTATCACAACATTGTTATTGACAGTACTTTCAGTTGACCAGTCCACTCCTTGCCTCCTCATCGATCGCCACAGAGCTGACCAGGCAGCCTCGTGCTTTGACACACTATAGCTAGGGTGGACCTCTAGTAGCATGGACTCTGAGAAGTCCGGGGCACAAGAATAAACGGCTGGGACGAAGAGGGTCTGTCTCAGTCTTGGTCATCCAGGCTGCCGCCGGTAGCTCCCTCCAGACCGCTCTCCTCCGATCTCTGCGCCTCCGTCTTAGAGTATTCTTTGAGGGCCTTTTGTAGAGATTTTGGATCCAAGAAAATCCTTGCCTTGCCATTCATGGTGACTCTCAGCCTCGCAGGGTACAACATTGCGTAGTCTATATTTTGCTCATGCAGCCGACGCTTTAGCGGCCCAAACTGTTGTCTGGCCTCCTGGACCTTCATGGTGAAGTCAGGGTATAGGGAAATCGTGGAGCCCTCGTATGTCAGTACACCCTTTTCTCTTGCTTGCCTTAAGGCCGCATCCCTATCCCTTTAGTTGAGCAGTTTTGCTGTCATAGGACGCGGAGGTGCCCCAGGAGGGGGTCTAGGACCGAGTGAGCGATGCGCACGCTCCACAACAAACATGTCCGAGAAGATTTCGCGGCCCAGCAGTGTGACAAGGAGCTTCTCTGTGAATTGTTCCATGTTGCCTGTTGCCGTAGATTCCGGCAGGCCCGTGATCCATATGTTGCTCTAAATCCTCCGCTTTGTCCTGCTGCGCCACCAATGCCTCGGCCATTTGTTTTTGGACTGAGTCGGTCTCCGTCTGCCCCTCCTCCACTTCCGTCACTCGTCTCTCAGTCATATAAATCCATTCTGTATGTTTGTCGAGGCGCTCCGACATTCTGTCCAAGCGAAACACGAGTGTGTCTATTTTGCCATCAATAGTTGAGAGGCTCTTCTGCACCACTGCAAGTATCTGTCTGATATCGCTGGCCTCTTCGTCTGGAGGGTCCCTTTGGCTCTCAGAAGTACTGGTACCCTCCGCCTCCCTGCTTCTTGACTTTCTATGGTCAAAAAGTAGCTTGGTTTGGGTTCTGTCCACCTTTCCCATCCTGGCAGCAGAGGAGTCGCAGTGCCCTCCCCTCGTCACTTCACCAGTTATCCAATATATAGGCTAGTGTGTGCGTACACCGCCCTCAGTGATCTACTAAGCAATGTGGTGGTCACGGGAACCAGAGACTTGGAGGAGCCAGTCTCCCGCTAACTTCTGCCGGACGTAGTAGGCTACCACAGGTGCTCACCGTACTAGCAATATGCAATGATCAGGATGAACATTCAATGTAGACCTTCTCAGTTCCCCAACACAAATAAGGGCGGCCTGCTCCTCCCAGGTGGCCAGGCTTTCAGGGGCTACGCACTATCTTATGGCTGTAGGGTGTCACTCCACTCCTCTACCAGCCATGGGCAGCTGTCCAGTAAATGTGCAGGGACACATAGGGGAACCAGAGTGCGGGCAGCCAGCTCGTGGAGACACCAGCCACCCCTCCAACAAGGGGGAAGAGCCTGCAGCTCACGCCAGTATATGAGGCCGCAAATAGCCGCCCCAGTGGGCCTCTCTGCATGTGGGGCACAGTGGAGCCACGAACCAATCACTGGAGGCACGTAGCTACAGGGCGGGCTATCTAGAACTCAGCTCCACACACCTTCTGCATAGGCATCCTCTCGGGGCGTAGGAGTCGAGCAGGAGAAGGCAATTAAGGATGAGTGCCTGCCTCTCTGTCCTCGCCGGGGTGCTCCGTAGTCAACACAGACAACAGCGGCGTGTGGATCCCACCGGGGCAGTCGCGGTTGCAGCCACGCAGTGGATGCACTCCCAGCAGGGCACCTCAGTCTGCTCCGCTAGTGCGCCAGGCTTAGGCGGTATTGACGCCGGCAGGACGAGCGGTGGAATCGCACAGTAGGAGCCGCGATGAGCAAGTCGCTCCGCACTCGTTTGTCGCTCTGCCCGGGATCAGCCGCCTACTGCTCCGGACGGCGTAGCACGACATCACCGACGTCAGCAGTAACTTTAGGCCGGTGCGCAGTGTAGAGATACAGGCCGCTTCCTTCTCAGCTCTATGTTCCGCACTGCCAGGGCGATCAATTTGTCTTATCGGCGCACTGGACGGGAGCCAGTGACTTGCGGTCTTCCCTGCCGCCTCCAATGGACCGTGTAATTGATTCAGGTGTGAGGATTCCTAAAGGATAGTGTTGATGGCTCGCGGAGCTCTCCTAACACGCGACCATCTTGCGGCTCGGCAAGCTCCTCCCCCTAGAGGCTCTGTCTCTAGCGCTGGGAGGCCTTTGGTAGCCATGCGCTTTATAAGTGTATACTCAATACTCAATACTCAATAATAAATATTATTAAACATTTAATAATTATTATTATAATTCTAAAAATATACATTTCATATCCAATGTATATTAAAAATATGTACTATCGTGAATAAATGTTAAAAAACTGTATAAATGTTATAAAAAATGTTTGTATTAAAAAATTACATGTACTAATTCATATTATTTATATTTCAAATATAAATAATATTACTTAAAATATAACATTATGGGCCCGATTCCGATCTCTCTCGGAAGGCCTGCCAAGAGCCGTCCATAGCGTTACCTTCCGACCGACTCGGGAGCCGATCCATCCAAACGACGAAGTACGATGCGCAAATGTCTCCTTTTTCCGAGCGACACATACGCTCCGATTCCAGCTCCATTTTCCGTGTGACCCGGCTCCATAAAGGCTGAATTGAGTCGTCCGGAGCCGTTTCCGAAGTAGTTTACGGCCGGCCAAGTACGATGCGTACTTCCTACGCGCCGAACAGGTCGCCACCTCCAGCACGTCACAGCATCCGGAAGAGCTGTATTTCAGCTCCGATTCGCGCCACAACACGATCACAGCGTACGAGACGAAGCAGCCATGTATCCGATCGCACATGTAATCCCTATACTGTATGCCTACGGTCAAATCAACAACCGGAACCGACGCGTCCGTCACAGACGGTAAGTCAGACACCTACCACACACAAAGACGACACGATCCCGCGAAAGGCAACAGACCCATCACTACCAGCATTGCCCACCCCATAGGGGGTGGAAGCCTAACACTACCAGCATTGCCCACCCCATAGGGGGTGAAAGCCCATCACTACCAGCATTGCCCACCCCATAGGGGGTGGAAGCCCATCACTACCAGCATTGCCTACCCCATAGGGGGTGGAAGCCCATCACTACCAGCATTGCCCACCCCATAGGGGGTGGAAGGCCTAACACTACCAGCATTGCCTACCCCATAGGGGGTGGAAGCCCATCACTATCAGCATTGCCCACCCCATAGGGGGTGGAAGGCCTAACACAACCAGCATTGCCCACCCCATAGGGGTTTAAAGGCCTAACACAACCAGCATTGCCCACCCCATAGGGGTGGAAGCCCATCACTGCCAGCATTGCCCACCCCATAGGGGGTGGAAGGCCTAACACTACCAGCATTGCCCTCCCCATAGGGGGTGGAAGCCCATCACTACCAGCATTGCCCACCCCATAGGGGGTGGAAGGCCTAACACTACCAGCATTGCCCACCCCATAGGGGGTAGAAGGCCTAACACTACCAGCATTGCCCACCCCATAGGGGGTAGAAGGCCTAACACAACCAGCATTGCCCACCCCATAGGGGGTGGAAGGCCTAACACTACCAGCATTGCCCAACCCATAGGGGGTGGATGCAGAACACTCCCCCAGTGCAGTCATGCGTAAATTGTGTGTACAGTGTTTGCCGAATTGACACATTAATCAATATTTTTGCCAAACAACCCATATCTGTAGTGACAAAAAGGTGAGTGTGGAGTTCAATCCCCCAGCATTTTCAAGCACATATGGGTAATGGGGGATAACCCCCCCATCACTGCAGTGACAAAAAGGTGAGTGTATGTCTCAGACACCCAGCATGTCCGACCAATCATGTAATTGTTGGACCTAAAAACACAAGCAATGTAGTGATAAAGTAATGGTTGTGTGCCAAACAACAACTTAACTGTTGAGGCCAACATTGATGCGTGTGTCAGATACCCTCAGCCTTGTGCAGCCAATCAGTGCTCTTGGGGGCTAACACTTACAGCAATGTTCAATTTGACAATGTAACATGTGACCATCCAAAATGCATAAACGCACATTTTTGTCACAAGCAGACACAATCGCAAAGGATTCAATCTGAAACAACAGTTTGGTTGAGATCCAGTACCACACTGTGGCAGCAAGGTCAATTGCAAAACATAAGGGATGTGCAGAGTGAAGTTGAAGGAGTCCCAGGGCCAGGAGAGCAAATAACTAAACTAAACATCCACTCAATGCCATTGAAACACTGTCGAAATACATGGGTGAAGATGCACAAAGACAACCAACCAGCCATACACTGCAGAACAAACACAACATCTGTGTGAGTGATGAAGTGGCTGTTGCCTGGCACAGTACACACGATTTGGGTCAGAACTCCACTGAGACGTATGTGTGCTGAGTACGATCTGGAAGTATTCCATATTCTGGGATAGTGAATGTGGGCAATGAGGCATTGTTTGATGAGCGGGTGCACAAGAGTCACATGTGGAACAAGCCTGGTGGAACACCAAACAAAACATCAAGAGACTGAGGGGCATATTAACAAGGGCCAGCGATAAATATCGCAAAGCGCGCTTAGCGCTTGCATATTTATCGCCGGCTATCTCTGTAATTTATCGCCCGGTTAGCGCGTTATCAACAACGCGCATCGCCGAGGCGATAAAAATTCCAGAGATAGTGTGGATATTGCCGTTTTCCATGGTGGAAAACAGCGATATCCTAGATGATAGGGCCTGTGGTCTTAGCCACAGAATCCACCCCCCATGTTAAGTATGCCTTAGTCAGGAATTGAACAGATGTTAAATTCCTGCGTTAAGGCATACTTAACGCGATTTAAAAAATCGCTACCCTTCCTTGTTAATATCGCGAAGCTGCCTTCGCAATATTTTCCCTGGTTGGTTTCACAGCCACGCCTACTTTGCATCTCATTAGCGATGCAAAGTTAGGCGTGCTGGAAACGAGGCGCTAAGTCAGCAAAACACGCGATAGCGTGTCTTTGCTGATAAGGCTGATGAAATTATCGCCGCTTTTCGCCCCAAAACGGACGCAAAAGCGGCGATAATTTCATAGCGCCGCCTTGATAATATGCCCCCGACTCTCTTCTGCAGTACCCTCAAGGCCAAATCACAGTGGTGACAGTATCATGTCTGCTGACCCTCTGTGATGGTAATTTAGGATGTGTGACATACTTTAGAGCCCATTCACTCATGCGCACTGATGCAGCGCGTACAATAAAAACTATCCTCCTCCCAGGTTACTTATAGGTCATCCAGGGGCAAACTATATTTCTCATATTCACATGACGATGGGGCCCATAAACATCGCCTAAACACACACACACTCCTGGATTTCCTTTTACACCTTTATGAAATTCTGTACTCCTAGGAGAAGCATGAGAACTAAATGGAGAACACCATTTTGTGTACCGCTGGAAGAGCAAGGATATCTATTTACCTTAATTTGTCACTTTCTTTTAGTTATTTCTTAAGATATTCCTGCTCATTGTTTTGTCGATGAATCATTCATTTAAGAAATTAGTTCATAGTGATTAAGACCAGCTGAATCACAATCAACCAATTACTCATGTCACAATCATTTAGGAAAATAACCACTGAGTCATTTTGGTTTTTAAAGAATCTTAAATTTTATATAAATTTAAAAGCATGATAAGATTTAATACTTTATTCAATTATTCATTTTTAAATTCACAATTTTATTAAGCATAATCAAATTATTGCAGAAAGGAAATTTTGTCATAAAGCCAAAGACCTTAGTTACCTGCCTAGCTTCCTAATTTAGCCTAATGATTTCTAACCTAACTTTGGGATTAGAAATAGCCTGATTCTCATACTCAACTGTAAAGTTAAGACAGCAACAGCAACTTCAGCTCGTCAGCATCAGCTACCTGCAACCCGTCTCCTCTACTGCAACCACGACTCTCGAACTGCTTGGAACTCTGACTGGAACTCTCTGGAACTTCCCTGGAACTGACCCCCTCCCACTAAGAGTAGGCCCTCTTATACCCCAATTCTAACTTTGCTAACTAACTGTTGCAACCTTAATATCACGCTTTTCTCTCATTGGTCCATACATGTCAGCTTATTCATTCTTTAATCAAGTTCTCTTGGATTCAAAGGTCCTTGGATCATTTCCTTTCCCATACGCTTAAACATTTCCATCCGATTCGATCAGTCCATTTGTATCTTCTTTTGACACATTCAAGAACTCCGCAGTCATTGTCCTTTCTCTTGGGCTCCTTTCCCACGGACTCTCTCCTGATCATCACGGCACACTATCAGTTCAATTAGGTCACACCAGCCTTGACCATTTCTTGCATCCTAGCCTCTCAGAGACATCACGAGGCTCCAGATTTCTTCAATCTCATCCCGTACCACGTGTCCCCTTGCGCCTGCGCACATCTTCCCACTGGCGGCCATTTTATATCGCCACTCGGTTCTACTTTAGAAGCACTAATTTGAGGCAAATAAAACATAATTAAAATAGAGAAAGATATCCCTTTCGTTTCCCTCCCGTCTACGTACCCCAATTAGTTGTTACCTAGCAAAAAGCGACATTTAAGCTGCTCCTTACTTACCATCACTATTGTTTTTGCAACGACACATTTTATTTCTATGAAGCACAAACATGCATTTATTTTATTTAGTACGCTTTTTATTCTTACGTTATGATTAGACACACGGACATTCATTAGTAGATTATTTAGCACGTACATTAGCATATTACCATTCCCACAAATACAATGTTGATTAATACAATTAAACGAACATTTTTAATTAATTAATTATATAATTTGTTAGGGGTTAAATTTTTTTTATTTTTACTGCTCCATCAATCCCCCCTTTGGTGATTTTTAAATCACCACATAAAACCCAAGTCATACTTCTTTTCAGGCAGCATGTCTTTCATCCTTTACTTTCTGTTATTCATATCTCTGTCTCTTCTTCATCTTGCCTTTTAGTCTCTTTATACATGCTTTCTTTCATTTTCTCCAACTCAATTTCACCCATTTCTCTCTCTCTTTCTCTCATTATTCTGTTATTTCTTCTTATCTTATTCTGTCTTACTTTTCTCTTTATACATGTTATTACTATTTTCAATGTCATGGCTAACAATATCACTATAGTTGCTACTATTATAACTTTCCCTATTACTAGTTTACTCATCCTAGTTAACCAATTTGCTACTGAGGAAAACCCTCTACCAAGTTTTCCCAAAACACTTTCAACCTCCAGTGGGACTAATTCTTTGTGCAGACTTGTAATATTTGTAATATACTTCTGTATATTTTCACTGTTATCCGGAATGTAAGTACAACAATGTTGGACTTTCAACATTCCACAGACTCCACCCTCTTTTGCCAAAAGAATATCAAGGGCAAGCCGATTTTGCATCACCATAGCTCTCATGGCAACCATTTCGGTATTTACCATTAAGAACCCTCCCGCAGTATCTGTAGACAAACGATCTACTACTGTGGATAACTTCCGAATTTTAAATGCATTCAAAGATATTCCCACTGCTGGTATCAATGCTCCAAAAATATCTCCTACAATTTCTGAAAAACTTTCCCTCTTTCTACGTTTAAATCTATTAATCATCTTGTATGTTCCCTTTTCTTCTCTGTCCATGTGAAAGATTTTTGGAAAGACCAGGCCTACATAGCAAGTTCCATACCAATGGTCCGGTAACCTGTAATAAGCTCTATTCCCACAAATATAATAGATACCTGGAAATATTGGATCTTTTCCACCTTTGAATCCCCAACCTCCCAGAATTTGATAATTGTCATGGCAGACACTGGAACCTACAAAGTAATTGTCATAGACTGTCTTATTTCTCCTAATGCACAACTTTCCTGTTTGTGGCCAGTCTAATGTCATTGCTGCATTTATCTTTTTCCCTTCATGATTTCCTTCCTCAAACGTCCATAAACGTTTTCCTTCCTCCTTTATTGCTTCTTTTTGAAATTTCATTCTTCTTTCTTCAACCATGTCTAGAAATACTTTTTCTTCTTTCCTTAACTCACAGGTAAGGTTGTCACTAACTATTTCTTCTAACGTTAATTTTCTATGTTCTAAAAGAATTCTCCTAAAACTTTTGCTGGTTTTACTTTGTTAAGTTCTGGTACTACTGGAACGTTTGCAAAAATCTTATCTATATCAGTATAATAAGATTCTAATCTACCTGTTTTATAAAATAAACTTGCTATTACACTACATGTTATTCCATAAGTCAGAGGTAAGTGATGATAAGTCACTCCTTCCGATACTGACGCAGGCAACTGCATACAAACATAACAATCTCTCACTTCCATTGTTTTTACGTACTCATACAACAACTTTGTAAAAACATTCTTTGAGAAATCTGTTACTGACCTATCCTTATGCAACTCTGCACTACTTTTTAAAACAACTTGTTCTTTAATATTAGTTTCTTTTTCTTGTTTAGTATCATTCTTTGCTTCTATCACAGCTACACTAATAGGAATTGTGATTGCTAATACTATCCATATGGTCATTAATAACCCTGTACAAAAGCAGCACATTTTGCACCATCTCTTTATAAAATCACATTTATCTCTTCTATTCTCATTATTTTCCATTTTTCTTTTTCTATTTGTTAAATTTTCAGAAAATTGTGTCACTACACCTCAAAATGACTTAGACGCCACTCTGCTTTCAAAAAGTCTTTGCTTGGTACTTTCTTTAATTCTCTCCAGAATTCTTTCGTTGTCACATCCGGTGATTTGTCACATCCAGTAAAATTGTCACGTCCGGCAGAAGCACTTTAAGTCTTCACTTCAGTCCTTTTGTTGCATCTCACCTTTTCCCATCCGACTTCTCAGTCTCTGGTTTCCGTGAGTGTTTTCTTCTTCTCCTTTGTAATCTGTTAGTGCAATATACAGCCACTCAGGTGACTTAAATTTCGAATTTATTTTTCTTGTCCTTTTGGACTTTTGTAATCTTTTTCCACTTGGTTTTTCTTGTCCCTTTTGACTTGTTACTTCATTTACTTGTTCAGCATCTTCATCTTCTGCTCTTATTATTCTATATCTCAATTTTCTTACATAGCTGTTGGGCCAATTATCTCCTTTTCTTGGCCTTTTGACCTCACCTTCTCTTTCTTCTCTTTCCGACCTCCAATTTCTTTTTCTTGATTCAGTCTTTGCTTTTTCCTCTCCTCCACTTTCTTCTGTTTCTGTTTCAACTGTCTCACTATTGTCTCTTATTTTGAAACTTATAATCTCGTCATCTCCTACTGGTGGATCTATCTTCTCCTTTTCGTTTTCCCTTATCACTGTCCCTCCTCGGGGTTCTTCCGATTTGGTGTTTTCCTCCTTACCTGTTTCTGAATTTCCCTGTTCTCCTGTTTTTCTATCTATCCCTATTGCTCCTCGGGGTTCTTCTCGATTTTCTAACTTTTTGTGTACTTCTTTCCCTACTTCATCTATTAATATTGTTTCTGAATGATTTCCACCATAACTTGTACTTGGTTGTTCATCTAACTCAATTTCTTGCTCAGTTTCTTCTCTAATTGGTTTATAACCCCAAGTTCTCTTTCGGAATTCTTCCCAATTTGCAGCTGAATCATCAGATCCTGAAGTTGTGTCAGATATTTCCAGATGTCGACTTACAGGTCGATCTTCAAGTTCTGGAACTTCTGAATTTCTTTCTTCTTCTTCTTCTTGTTCCTCTTCTTCTCTAGAGGTGTTTTCCGTTGGGGTCTCCAGATGTCGACTTTCAGGTCGATCTTCAAGTTCTGGCACCCTTTCTTTTATCTTGGTTTGTTCCCGCCGTTAAACTTTTATCCCACACTTCCAGACGCCGACTCACATGTCGATCTGTAGGTTCTGGAATTCTGATTGTGTGGCTGGCATGAACCCAGTTCTTTACTCCTGCACACTTGACAGCAGTCGTTGTTACTAGGATTACCTGTCTTGGCTCATCCCAACGCGGAACTAGACAGTTTCTTCTCCTGTGGACTTTAATACGGACCCAGTCTCCTGGATTCAAGTCGTGGGCTGGTTTTCTTTCAAGAGTGGTCGCATCCGGTCCAACCTGATGAAACACAGAACGCACCACATCAGCCAGTCCTTTGCAATAATCCAGTATTAGATCATCAGTTATTGTCAATAACTTGTTGACTGGTACGTGGGCTTGTCTCATTGCTCGTCCCATGATCATTTCATGAGGACTGAGTCCCGTTTTCTTTTCAGGGATGCTTCTGATGGTCATCAGAACAAGAGGCAGTGCATCTGGCCATTTGAGTCCTGTAGCTTGACACATTTTTCCTAATCTGTTTTTAATCGTTCCATTTATCTGCTCTACTACCCCAGAAGCTTCGGGTCTGTAAGCACAATGTAGTTTTTGTTTAATACTCAATGCTTCACAAATCAATTGGATCAACTCATTTTGAAAATGTGTTCCTCTATCTGTCTCAACTGTGACTGGAAAACCATACCTCGGAATGAACTCTCGTAGCATAAGTTTTGCCACTGTTGTTCCATCATTCCTTCTTGTGGGGTATGCCTCCACCCAACGAGAGAACAAACAGACGACCACCAGAACATATCTTAATCTGTTACTAGGGGGCATCTCAATAAAATCCATCTGTATCCTTGTGAATGGACCTCCTTCTCGTCCTATTGTTCCTAGACTCACTACTGTTTTTCTTCCTGGGTTAAATTGTTGACAAATAAGACATCTTTGACAAAGACTTTCAGCAATGGCTCTGAATTTTGGATTATACCAAGTTTGTCTAAAAAGTCTGATCATTGCATCTCTCCCAATATGAGCTTGTCCATGGTACATCCGTGCCATGTCTGCAATCATGCTATCAGGCATAACTGGTCTTTCATCTCTGTATACCCACACTCCATTATCTTCCTGTCTTCTACATCCTGCTTTAATCCAGTAATCCTTTTCCTCATCTCTTGCTGTTTCTTGTAACTGCCTTACTTCATCCCATGTTTCGACTGCATTAGTGAAAAGCAAAGGACAAGAGACATGCTCCCTTTCTCTATTTCTGTTCAGGGACGCCATGTTTTCCGCACAATATCTAGCGATCTCGTCAGCATAATTATTGCCAACCGCTATGTAATCTTCGTTTTTCTTATGCGCCTTGCACTTCACTACAGCTATTTGTTTAGGCAGCTGTATCGCCTCAAGCAGTTTTTTAACATAATCTCCATTTCTGATAGGTGTTCCTGCAGATGTCAAAAATCCTCTTTGTGACCAAATCTGGCCAAAATCATGTACGATGCCGAAACCATATTGGCTATCGGTCACAATCGTGATTCGTACATTTTTCCCCAATTTACATGCTTGAATCAAAGCAATTAGTTCCGCAACTTGGGCAGACCTAACTCCTTTCAGACAAGACGCTTCCATTACAGTTGCCACTGTGCATACTGCATAAGCTGCGCTTAACACTCCTTCCTTTGTGCGTAAACATGAACCATCTACAAACATGACATAATCGGATTCCTTTAACGGTTCATCTTTTATGTCAGCTCTTGGTTTTGTGCAATATTCCAGCACATTCAGACAATCATGATCTACTTCATCTTGTTCAATTATACTCTCTTCATCTGGCAATGATGTCGAAGGATTTACATTTATGCATCTATCTATGGTCACATTTTCTGCACTCAAGATGACTTTTTCGTACTTAGTCAGCCGACTATGTGTCATGTACTGTGTTTTTGTTCTTGTCAAAAGAATTTCTACTGAATGGGGAACATATACTCTCAGTGGATACCCCATCACTATACCTTCACTTTGTTCCAGACTTACACAAGTAGCAGCAACTGCTTTCAAACATCCAGGCAATGCTTTTGCTATAGGATCTAAAACAGCTGAAAAGTAAGCTATAGGCCTCTTCATGGTGCCATGTTTTTGTACTAGTACTGAAAATGCACATCCATCTCTTTCACTGCAGTATAACTCAAAATCCTTCTCATAATCAGGCATGCCTAATGCAGGGGCCTCACACAGTTTCCTTTTCAATTCTTTGAAAGATTTCATTTCTTCTTTGTTTAACTCAAAAGGGTCTTTTACATCTTTCTTTGTCAATTTTTGTAATGGTTTTGCAATCAAAGAAAATCCACTTATCCATTGTCGACAATATCCAACCATTCCCAAAAACATTCTTACCTCTCTTTGAGTCATTGGTGCTCTCATTCCTTGAATCATTCTTACTCTTTCTGTCGCTATTTTCCGCACTCCTTTCTCAATTTTATGTCCTAAATACTGGACTTCTTTCTGACAAAACTGTAATTTTGAAGGGGACACCTTATGTCCTCTTTTCTCCAAATGGTTCAGTAAAGCAATTGTGTCACTTACACATGCCTCTTTGGTTTTCGATGCCACCAATAGGTCATCGATATACTGCACCATCACTGATTTTTCTGGCATTTTTAAATCTTCCAGAGATTTCTTTAGAATCTGATTAAAAATTGAGGGGCTCTCTGTATACCCCTGAGGAATTCGGCACCATGCCAAAATACGCTCTCCAAAACGGAATGCAAATAATGGCTGGCTATCTGGATGCAAAGGAATAGAGAAAAATGCATGACACAAATCTATCACAGTGTACCACTCAGCTTCATGCGGAATTTGATATAGAATCACTGCAGGGTTTGGCACTATTGGACAGCATGGTACAACTATTTTGTTGATCTTTCTCAAATCCTGTACTATTCTGTATGTTCCATTTGGCTTTTTCAGTCCCATAATAGGTGAATTACATGGACTGCTCATGATTTCTTTCAGAATTCCCTGTTCAATCATCTTATTTATCACAGGAGTTATTCCTTCAATTATTTCTGGAGTTAATTTGTACTGTGGCGTGTTTGGATAACTTATCCCTTCTTTCACTGTCACTTTTACAGGATCAACTTCTCTCATTAATCCAATGTCTTCTCCTGTAAAATCCCACACACTTTCTTTCACTGTACTTTTTAATTCTTCTGGAAGTTTTCCTGCATCAAATGCAGGAAACAACCCATTCATTTCAGGTTCCTGATTCATCAAAGTTACTTTATACAAAGCATCTTCATCTGAAGTCTGAAAACCAATTCCATCTGGTGTACAATAAATTGTGCAATTCATTTTACACAAGAGGTCACGACCTAGAAGATTTACAGGACTACAATCGCACACTACAAATTTATGCATTTTTCTAAAAGAACCAATTTTTACTTCTACCAATTCAGTAAGTGGGGTTTTAATCTGCTGATTGGCAACTCCTACCACTTGGATGCATTCACCTGAGAGAGGAAGGTTCGAATTTCCACTGACCTAACAGTAGAACGGGTAGCTCCAGTATCGACAAGGAATGTTACGTTTGCTCCATTCACTTCTCCATCCACAAAGGGACCAGACTGATCTACCTCTAGAGTTGCGCCAAGCACGCACTCTTTCCCCTCTCTTGCGCACCGTCAGAAACTTTCATCCGGGTCATCCTCACTCTGATGCAACCAATACTGGGAAATGTTAGCTGCTCTCGGCAACTGTGTTACCTGCTCTCCTCCGTAGAATCCTGTTTCTGTACTGTATCTTTGCTGGTTAACAGTGTTGGGAAGTGGTGGTTGTGGCACCTGACTTTGTTGAACAACTACCTCATTCTGCACCTGTGGAGTTAATGATTGATGTTCCGGATTAGGTTTAGGTGGGAACTTACACTCATTTCTCCAATGCCCTAATTTTCCGCAATTATGACATGGCCATTTCTTCTTTGCCTCTTCTAGACTCACTTGTCCTTTTCCTTTACCTATATTTGGTCGCATCTTATTTTGTCCTGATTCGTTTCCATTATTATTATCCAATTGAGCTTCTTGTTTTTCTGCCACTTTCACTTGTGCCCACATTGCTTTTTCTTTCAACTTACGCTGTTTACTCTCTATTTCATCACTACAATACTTAGCATACCTCAGCACCTCATCTACACTTGCATTCTGCCAGTTTATCATATGTTGCTTAATCATATCACTTATTTCTTGTTTCAAGCCAAATACAAATCGGTATACAAAATGACTCATATCCTTCTCACTTAATTCCTCATAACCACTATACTGTTTGAAAACCAACAACAATCGCTCATAATATGCATGTACACTCTCCTTGCTTTCCTGTGTAGTTCTATCAATCTTAACCCAATCTGTCTCTTTTGGAGGAATCTTATTTTTCAAAAAGGTAATCACCTTGTCGTATTTCTTCATCACATCTGGTCCTGGAGCTCCTGTCTTAGGATCTCTTGGATATTCTGTAGTTGGCCAGTCAACTGTAATCTTACATTCTGACCATAGATCCGTTGGTACCACTATGTCAAACAATCCATCCAAATCTATCCACAACACTTTCGAGACCTTTACAAACCTTTCTACCTGTCGGTACCACTCAACTGGCTTTTCTCTTAATTTTGGAAAGTCATTTGTAAATGACAGGATGTCCTGCCTAGTCCAGGGAACATGCACATAACTACCACCTGGAGTTTCTCTCATAGGGTACTCTTTAACAACATGTTCCTTTTCTGTTATCATAAAAGCCAATGAACCTTTGTCTACACTTTTCTCATTCTTCTTTGTCCATCTAACCTTCCATCTGTCCACATCACCCCATTTTCTCAACAAAACAATCAACTCTTTTATCTGTGTCAGCCTTCCTGCTGTATTCAAATTTTCAATATCTTTTTCACAAAAATCTACTCTGTATGGTTTCTGCAACGTTTTTACTTTTGCAAAATCTATTCCAATCTCACCGGCCACTTCTTCTAGTTTGTCATGTAAATTCTTTGCCCTCCATGTTATACTTTTGCACAGAAACATTATTTCATCATCCTGATAATTCTTTATCTTTTCTGTACCAATCGTTCCTAGAATTAATTCTTCCATGTCAATCTTCAATCTGATCACATCTAATGGTTTTTCTTCCGTTTCTTTTATTTTAAAAGCTTTTATCCACTCATTTAACTCATCAGGAGTCGGACCTATAGGAGTACTATTTATTTCTGTCCAATTTCCACTCTTTTCAGGTGTCACTGTTGCAGATTCAGTTACCATAGGCATTTTCCTACCGCTACACTCATTCACTGTCAAATTTTCAGGTGGACTTGGTCTGTAAGCACTAGTCAAATTGCTCGTACCTGGACTTGTTTCTATTCTTTCCTTTTCTCTTTGGAATTGCGAACTCAAGGGAATCACCAAAGATCGTTCATCAATTTTCTGATTCTCGAAAACTGGTATTACTGGACCTATTGTTACGGGTACGGTAACTGCTTCCATATTCTTTGTTAATTCTCTAATTTTCTCAGTTAGTTCTTTTGTTGTCCTTGCCAATTCTCTTGCACTATCATTTTCTATTCCCTCAATTTGGGAAGTTCTTATTTGTTCTTGTGACCTATTTATTTCTTGTCTTTTTCTGGACTTTCATTTCGCATAGCTTCTATTGGTGGCGCATTTGGTGTCACCACTGTAGAATTCTGCTGATACGGAGGTGGATTTTTATTTAATATATCTTCCAGCAACTCGTCATCCGTTTCGCTCTCATGCATATACTTTTCTCTCTCTAAATGTTTCTTTTTCTCAGTCCGTTTTTTCTTAGTCCCTTCCTCAACTGTAAAAGCTGGAAACAAACCTCCTGTCATGTTAGCACATCTCCATCGTTTTATTCTGTCCTCATGATTCATTCCCCACATTCTTCCGGGCACGAACTCATAACCTTTCATACCTCTGAATCTTTCTTTCTCGTACATCTCATCTTCCCATTCTGTTAAAGCCTCAAACTGTGTCGGTCTAGGTCTAGGTTCCAATTTAAGCATCTTTTCTTTTAAATTCCGTAAAATCGCTACATTAAAAGAACCATTTTCAGGAAAAGCCAATGCTCCATCATTCTTTGTATATTTTACCCAATTATCCAACCATATGCACGTATGATATCCATATTTCAGCATCATATGTGAAGCTGCTGATTTCGGCGGAGGAATTACTTGTCCCTCTCTAGTCACAACCTTTTTGTCTTTCTTAAAGAAATTCTTCAATTTCAGTCGTCCATGACGTTCTCTCCCTTTCATACTCGTAATACGGCATGTTTTCTGTTTGTTTTCTCTTTACTCTAACGCTGTTTCTGTGTACGGAACTTCGTCCAATTACAGCGCGATTCACACTAACGTACCAATCAGAACAATTTCCACCGTCCGCGAACCAACCAATCCTAGCGCGGCACTTTTCTACGTCACTCCTGCTCTGTATTCACGTGACTAGTGCACTGACCAATCCTAGCGCGGCACTTTTTCACGTCACTTCTACTCTTTACCCCTCCTTTACAAAATTTATCGGCAATTTTTCTTTTTACAGTTTTCTTCGTTAGTTACAACAAATAAACAATTCCATAGTCTGATTCGCTAAACAAAGTGACAGCTTTGTCCTTTTACACAAGAATCCTGTTTTTCCAGTAGGCAGCGCTTACCTCTACCCTACCACAGAATTATTTACTTTCGCCGATAAAGTAGCACTTCCCTCTACCTTACCCTTCTTTCAAACAAACAATTTACTAGTTTCTCTGGGGATAAGACACATGTGGAGACTAGGCTCCTGAGAATTAAGGCCAAAGTTTCACAAGTAAACGTGATTTGCTATTTCATTTACACACTTTTCACACCGAAATCCCTAACATAACACAACCTGCGTTATAACCAAAATGAATTCAGACCATGTACCAAATTCCATGTGACTTCTCTTGCCACACGTGTTCCACTTCCTACATCCCAGAAGCGTGAAAACTTACATATAACATAACGCGACTCAACATATAGTGTTAGTCATCAAATAATCAATAATCAATAAACAATAATCACTAAACTAATCTATAGAAAACCATAACTCTGCTACCAAGAAATCTGATGCAGCGCGTACAATAAAAACTATCCTCCTCCCAGGTTACTTATAGGTCATCCAGGGGCAAACTATATTTCTCATATTCACATGACGATGGGGCCCATAAACATCGCCTAAACACACACACACTCCTGGATTTCCTTTTACACCTTTATGAAATTCTGTACTCCTAGGAGAAGCATGAGAACTAAATGGAGAACACCATTTTGTGTACCGCTGGAAGAGCAAGGATATCTATTTACCTTAATTTGTCACTTTCTTTTAGTTATTTCTTAAGATATTCCTGCTCATTGTTTTGTCGATGAATCATTCATTTAAGAAATTAGTTCATAGTGATTAAGACCAGCTGAATCACAATCAACCAATTACTCATGTCACAATCATTTAGGAAAATAACCACTGAGTCATTTTGGTTTTTAAAGAATCTTAAATTTTATATAAATTTAAAAGCATGATAAGATTTAATACTTTATTCAATTATTCATTTTTAAATTCACAATTTTATTAAGCATAATCAAATTATTGCAGAAAGGAAATTTTGTCATAAAGCCAAAGACCTTAGTTACCTGCCTAGCTTCCTAATTTAGCCTAATGATTTCTAACCTAACTTTGGGATTAGAAATAGCCTGATTCTCATACTCAACTGTAAAGTTAAGACAGCAACAGCAACTTCAGCTCGTCAGCATCAGCTACCTGCAACCCGTCTCCTCTACTGCAACCACGACTCTCGAACTGCTTGGAACTCTGACTGGAACTCTCTGGAACTTCCCTGGAACTGACCCCCTCCCACTAAGAGTAGGCCCTCTTATACCCCAATTCTAACTTTGCTAACTAACTGTTGCAACCTTAATATCACGCTTTTCTCTCATTGGTCCATACATGTCAGCTTATTCATTCTTTAATCAAGTTCTCTTGGATTCAAAGGTCCTTGGATCATTTCCTTTCCCATACGCTTAAACATTTCCATCCGATTCGATCAGTCCATTTGTATCTTCTTTTGACACATTCAAGAACTCCGCAGTCATTGTCCTTTCTCTTGGGCTCCTTTCCCACGGACTCTCTCCTGATCATCACGGCACACTATCAGTTCAATTAGGTCACACCAGCCTTGACCATTTCTTGCATCCTAGCCTCTCAGAGACATCACGAGGCTCCAGATTTCTTCAATCTCATCCCGTACCACGTGTCCCCTTGCGCCTGCGCACATCTTCCCACTGGCGGCCATTTTATATCGCCACTCGGTTCTACTTTAGAAGCACTAATTTGAGGCAAATAAAACATAATTAAAATAGAGAAAGATATCCCTTTCGTTTCCCTCCCGTCTACGTACCCCAATTAGTTGTTACCTAGCAAAAAGCGACATTTAAGCTGCTCCTTACTTACCATCACTATTGTTTTTGCAACGACACATTTTATTTCTATGAAGCACAAACATGCATTTATTTTATTTAGTACGCTTTTTATTCTTACGTTATGATTAGACACACGGACATTCATTAGTAGATTATTTAGCACGTACATTAGCATATTACCATTCCCACATATACAATGTTGATTAATACAATTAAACGAACATTTTTAATTAATTAATTATATAATTTGTTAGGGGTTAAATTTTTTTTATTTTTACTGCTCCATCAGCACTGTGCCATGTTCCTTGCAAGAACCACTGTCATCTCACATACCCAAACATTACTCCCTCGGCATGGTCGGTAAGGTAAGGCCACATAATAGGTAGGGGCCTTGCCAAGAGACATTTGGCCAGTCCAAACACCACGAACCTTGACCAGCATCAATGTGCCTCATCTAAGCCTAAATTGACTGGTGACATTGCACAGGCACCCATGATAGTGTGTATCGCTGACTGCATGACGAGGAACACAATATTGACCACACATCATTGTGATCAAACAACAAACATGGGTCCATGTTCTGTTGTGCATGAGCAATGTGTCAATCACTGCATCAGCAAGCCACACCCAGCATGCCACATACTAGGACACACACATTTGTTGGTTGAACAAGAGGTGCCAGACACACATATGTATGGGACACAAATTCACAGCATCTGTCCACAACAACACATACTCAAACCCTACAGGGCAACAGGTGTAAACACACTCACAGAAGAATGACATTGTGATGTGTGAGTGTACAATGAGGCACACAGGAGACAGCCCACGACAACACACAACTCAACAGACAATCAAAATACATTAATGATGCTCCCAGTGCAACAAACATGAGGTGGTTGTGTCACAGCTGTCAGCGCTACTTGTGTAGACCGATTCCCACTTGAGGTGTCGCAAAGCATGGAACAACTATGTAAAATACAGTCAACATGTCTTGACTATGTGCGTTGCACACAACTCAAGATCACATCATTTACAAGGTTTACTTTTTGGCATGTCTATCACATCAACTCTGCATCTACCTATTAAATCTGCATCATGTGCAGATCATCACTATTGCCAAAATGCATATGCTGACTGCTTACTGCAGAAGACTTGGAAGATACATGTCTCAACAGATAGGGCACACAACAACTGTGCCAGTAGCCTCCAATGCCCCGGTAAATGTGTAAGCTAATCTGCCTGCGCTGTTGACAACCCCAGGGGTGGTGGAGGGATCTGCATTTAACAAACACATTACACATAGCTAGGCATTACACATGTCGAAACTAGTACATCTGTTTAGGATGGAGTACAAGTGCATAACATGATATGTATCGGACACATTTGGAATGTGAAGACTATCTCAAAACGTTGAAACACTCAAGGAGACCTTAAAAAAAAATCGTTGCCATCAGGCTATAGGGAAGGGTAGGAAATGCTGAGTGTGAGCAGTCATAGACACATACAAGTGCCAAACTTGCAACAACAGATGACTGATTATTAATACGCTGATATTGCTAGCACAAATGTGACTCAGTGAATTAAAAATGTGTCACATGTGTGTTTGCCCACAGTGCAGGCCCTTGTCTCAACCCAACCAGGGATGTCACCATCATGACTACATTCTACTGGTGCACCCACATCTCGGACACTCAAACTCCAATAGGTAGAGAAAGCACTGGACTACTCACCACACAGAAAGATTCTTAACCAGGAACATCTGCAGGTACTACAGTCTTGGCAGGAAATGGGGTTTGCAGACAAAGAATAATGCTCACATTACATACACCATGGTCTCAGGATATGTCACATATTTACACACTGCCATGAGGTGATGTCACTACTGTGTAAGGTCAGCTTTGTCAAGCTTGGTCTTGGCAGGGGTCCACCATGTCCCAATGAAACTTGGACATGGATCCAACAATCCCAACACACAGAATACTTTGATTCCATCAGCCTGCGTACATGTGTGTCCCCAAAGTCACCTGCAAGGAGGCAAACTCCAAGTTTAACAAGTTGCACTGATGAGACAGATGATGTGTTCATCATCAATGCGCTATTCTGCATGTCCACCATAGACGCTTGTACCGTTGGAAAATTGTACAATGTGTACAAATGTCAGAACAAGCCATGTCAAAAAGTGTATGTCAAAGATGGGATGTTGTCGAAAGCAGGTCACACTCCGCGTCCAAAACACTGTGGATCATGCCAACCTGCACTTGCTGTCATTGATGACTCTGATATATACTGTAATAGTACACATATACCATGGACCACATGCAGTCCCTCACATCGTTAAACCATTATTATCACTAAACAAGATTTCAACAGCAATTTCACAATGAATCATTAACAAAATAAGGTACACAAAATGCAAATCTACAAAAGAAAAGGGAATGCTTTATTCAGCCTTGGAAAAATAATTATTCAGAACCTGACGAACAATATGGCCAATGGCCAGTCCCTTTTATTTGAGTACTTTAGGGGGGGGACTTAATGCATTGGAATGCCTTGCTTGCCTGCACTGCTACAGCTAGGGGACATCTCCCCTTGGAGGGGCATCTTTAGGGGCATGCCAGGCACTGCAGGGACAGGATTAGGGTGTGCCAGTATGGGTAATGGGAGGGATGGGGGCTACTGGAGTGTCGGGTCCCACTGCAGTGGACAGGTCTGATTGAGGGGGAGGGGGCTCCACTGCAGTGTCCGGAACTGAAAGAAGGTGTGGTGTTGTGGGTGGTGAAATGCTTGTGGTAGGGGGGAGGGCCTAATCATCTTGGGGATGGTGTAATGGTGTGTGGGTGAAACTGGGATGGGTTGTGATATGTGAAATTTGGGAGGGCTGGCCTGGGCTCGGGATGAATTTGGTTTTGTGGTGGCAGTGTGGGATGGTGGTGGGGTTTTTGATACCTTCGTCCTGGGGGATGTACGGGTGGGGGCCTCAGTCTTCCTACTCTTAGGGGAGGGTGTGCGGGCAGGGGTGGATCTCCTCTCTGTGCTGGGTGACTTCCTCCTCCCCTTGCGAGTCTGGTCTGATGTCTCAGTGGGGCAGAGGCGAAGGTCACAGAAGAAGACCCTCTGGGAAGGGGGGGTTGCAGGAGAGTCAAGGGTAGGGGTTTTGGAGGGAGAGGTAGCTGAGGAATGCGGAGTGGTTGTGGATGGGTGTGTGTTTTTTTTTGGGCACTCTCCCCTGTGTGTGTGATGTCAGTCCCCTGAGTGTGCGTGTGTGTTTTCTTGGACTTTGTTTTGGGTGGCTGTGTGCTGCTTGTGTGTGTTGGTGTGTGTGCATGTGCCTGTGTGAGTGTGCTTTGGTCAGGTAGGTCAGTGGGGTCTGTGGATGGGGCAGAGGTAGGAGGGGTAAGGGACTGCTTTAGGAGGGACACTGCTGCCGTCAGTGAGGAGGCCATGGACTGACTTGTCCTCTGTAGGGCAGACATGTTAGATGACATGCCCTCCATGTACGACACCAATTGGGTCAAAAGACTGGTGTGCGCATGGAGGACACTCAGCATGGATGTCTGCCCCACGTGTATCTGTTGGAGCAAATCCACAGACTCCACACTCAGGGCAGCAGGGGTGACAGATGCAGGGGGTGCGGTGCCTGGCCCGAAGGAGACATGCTCCCTAACACGGGAGGGTCCACGGACACTTGGGATGGGAGCAGCTGTGAGGGTGGAGATGGTGGTGGTGGTGGGGGCAGACTCTGATGGTGTGGCCTCTGCTCTGGTAACACCCACCACGACAAGGGAGTCTTCACTGGAGCTTGAATGGTCCTCTGCAGATGTCGATGTTGCAGACCGGCCCTCAGTGTGACTCCCCTCACCCTCCGTGCCACTGGGTACCTCCATCTCCTCCCATGTGGACCCAGTCTGGCTAGTCGCTGCCTCTTGTTCCGTGGAACTGTCTCCTCCAGTAGCCATAGATGATGCTGCAAACAAGGATGAGAAACAAAAAAAATCAGTCATCTGCATAGACTTGACACATGAGTTTAAGCACAACACATCACAGAGCAAGCCTTTGCATTACGTTGATGTCACTTTTAATAATCATTGCACATATATGAACATGGCACTTGTCAGTCTGCCAGTGAACCATGGTTCCCAAAAACATGATGGCAATAGCACAATCAGTTCGATGTATTTCAAAGACCACTAAACACATGTCCAACAACGCACTAATTTGGCTGTTGTCACATCTGTAATGCTCCTGACTGTCATGTGTCATTATGAACATGTCTCATCTCATGCAAGGGAGTCTGGAAGTGACAGAGCAAATGGGTTGGACAAATTGATAAGTTGACATGTTGAACAGAATGCCATCCCCAGTCATCATGATGGGCTTATGTCCTGAACGTCAATGCTATAAAGGTCTGCATGCAGGACAACAGACAAGTACAAATAGTGCACCCTCACAGTCTATACTGACTATTGTCACAGGGGCAATGAATCACAACGTGAAAGTCAGCACTGTGTCACAATCTAGTCATCCCTTTCAAAGCAACACCTGTAGTGGTCATGTATACATGACCCTATGTGCTAAACCCAATGTGAAGAGTCTGACAAGCTCACGTTGTTCTACTTATACATTGGAGTATATGAATTTACAGATCCGCCTACATGATGTTTCCAATTGCTCTCAGGAAGGAAATAATGCAGCATACATATACATGTTGAAGCCAGCATTATGCAGAGTCAAGGGATGACACACACATGTCCTGTCCTGTGTATGTGAGCCACCTTCCTGGCATTAGATGTCTGTGCACATTACCTATATTTACTACCTGTTTTTCATGAAAGTCATGCCTGTACACACTGACACAGAGTCAGACACAAGAAAGATAATTTGTTTCAAGATGGCCGAGGGGAAGGAGCTATGAGACCGAGCTCCTAGACACCGGGACACCTGGATCACATATCTGTGAAAATCCTTGAGCCCCCCCGCCCCTTTGAACACAGGGCCACCGCTGAGAGAAAACAGAGTAAATAAGAACTTACCGGACAAACGGAACCCTCCACGAAGCCAAGGAGGTGAATCGATCCAAGTGGTGTGCTCACGGCACGACACGGCAGTGAACAGCGATCCGCACCTCGCTCCCTCCAGGTCTGTAACTGCAACCTCGGAGGTGCGACCAGCGATCCGCCTGCAGGATACGATGTTGAAACGACGAGCACCCCGCAGTAACGTAGAATCACGAGTCACAATCATCCCGGGTGCCTGACCCCTAAATGGAGGCTCCCCTGGCTCAAAAGAACGGCTGCAACGACTGGCATAACGAAGAGGTACGTCCTCTACAGTGATATACGGCTACAACGGAGACACAAGGCTACACTATCTGCCGAAGGAACAGAGTCACTGGCCTAACGCTACTCCTGGAGATACAGGACATTGTATCCAGGTTGCCTGACCCCAAAATGGCTCCCCGGTTCTTCCGATAATCGGCGGTTTCATCTCCTGAAAACGAGTTGACACGCCACAAATCAGGTGAGCCCAAACATTGACAACTTTCTTTTTTCAATCCTATCTACACCATAACTGGACTAAAAAACGTGCAATCTCGAACTACCCGATTGCCTGACTCTAAGATGGCGGCACCTCGAGACTATTTACACACGACGAGCTTCCTGGTTCTCAGACAAATCGGCTGTATTGTACTTAACCAAAGAATTTAATACCTCAGAAGGCAGGTGAGCCCTAACGCGAATGACATCTTTGTTAAAAATCTACTTTATTATAATCTGATAAAAACTTGCAGTATCGAACATCCAGGATGCCTGACCCTAAGATGGCGTCTCCCCGAGTGTGTTTACCCACGAAGAGCCTCCACAAACAAATGCTAGTGGAGTGATACCTGATCACCTCACACCACTATAAGGTGGAAGGACCTACGGTCAATATCTCGAACTGAAACTTGAGATCCTGATAACCTGGAAGCATGCCACCTAGGTTTACTCTCACTAAGTCGCAATCGCCCGACCCTAAGTTGGTAGATATTCAAGCCTAACCACCTCCACCGCGAATCCCCTTACAACTGCGGGTGGAGCGGTCACTTGTACATTTAGGAGCCATCATGAGACACGGTGGGCGTGTGCTCATGACAGCTCCCGGCCATCATGACACATCGCCCCGGAAATCCCTCTGGTGCGGGCACCAGAGGGATTCCCTTTACACCCAAAGAGCCTCGGGAGCTGGGGAAGAGCTTCCCCAGCTCCCGAGGCCCCCCCCCCCTGGTTTCCCTGAAATGACGATCGGCGCGCACGTCAGTGAAACCGAAACTGAAATGAGCCAAGAGGCGCATTTAAGTTTCCCTTTCTACGTGCTCAGGGGGCTATCTCAGCCCCCTGAGCACGTAGAAAGACGGGAGAGGTATCGTTGGAAAGGGGAGAATCTCCCCTTTCCAATGGTACCCCTCCCCAGTGGATCATTTTACTCGGGAGAACAAGGGGAACGCTGGGTGGTAGGACATTTGTGCCGGCACGGTGATCCCACGCAAAAATGTATGGAAAAAGTGATTTTTTTTCAGCTAAATTTGAGGTTTGCAGGGGATTCTGGGTAGGAAAACGTTGGGGGACCCACACAAGCCATACATCGCTGGACTCCCCTGGGTGTCTAGTTTTCAGAAATGTGTGGGTTTGGTAGGTTTCCCTAGATGGCCGCCAAGCCCGGGGCCAAAAAATCATGGGACACCCCTAGCAAAACCAGGTTGTTTTGTGATAGGTAATTTTGATGTCGCCTCAATAGGTTTTGGACCCTTGCCTGTCGCGGGTACTTGACCCACCCACGTGAGTGAGGTATCATTTTTATCGGGAGACCTGGGGGAACGCTGGGTGGGAGGAAATTTGTGGATCCACCATAGATTCCAGAACTTTCCCACACAGAAATTTGAGAAAAAAGTGATTTTTTTCAGCTAAATTTGAGGTTTGCAGGGGATTCTGGGTAGGAAAACTTTAGGGGACCCACGTAAGCCATACCTCGCTGGACTCCCCCGGGTTTCTAGTTTTCAGAAATGTGTGGGTTTGGTAGGTTTCCCTAGATGGCCGCCAAGCCCGGGGCCAAAAACTCATGGGACACCCCTTGCAAAACCAGGTTGTTTTGTGATAGGTAATTTTGATGTCGCCTCAATAGGTTTTGGGCCCTTGCCTGTCGTGGGTACTTGAGCCACCCACGCAAGTGAGGTATCATTTTTATCGAGAGACCTTGGGGAACGCTGGGTGGGAGGAAATTTGTGGATCCACGTAGATTCCAGAACTTTCCCACACAGAAATTTCAGGAAAAAGTGATTTTTTAAGCTAAATTTGAGGTTTGCAGGGGATTGTGGGTAGGAAAACGTTAGGGGACCCATGCAAGCCATACCTCGCTGGACTCCCCCGGGTGTCTAGTTTCTAGAAATGTGTGGGTTTGGTAGGTTTCCCTAGATGGTCGCCGAGCCCAGGGCCAAAATCTCATGGGACCCCCCTTGCAAAACCAGGTTGGTTTGTGATGGGTAATTTTGATGTCGCCTCAATAGGTTTTGGGCCCTTGCCTGTCACGGGTCCTTGACCCACCCATGCAAGTGAGATACCATTTTTCTCGGAAGACTTTGGGGAACGCAGGGTGAAATTTGTGGATCCACGCAGATTCCAGAACTTTTCACCACAGAAATGTGAGGAAAATGTGTTTCTTTTACAATTTCTTAGGTTTGCAAGGGATTCTGGGTAACAGAACCTGGTGAGAGGCAGTCGAGTCACCCCATCCTGTATTCCCCTGGGTGTCTAGTTTTCAAAAATGTATAGGTTTGCTAGGTTTCCCTAGGTGCCGGCAGAGCTAGGGTTAAAAAACTACAGCTAGGCACTTTGCCAAAAAAGGGTCATTTTTCACTGTGAAATTGTGGTGTGTCCACGTTGCGTTTTGCACCGTTACCTGTCGCGGGCACTAGGCCTACCCAAACAAGTGAAGTACCGTTTTTCTCGGAAGATTTTGGGGAACGCGGGGCGAGTGGAAATTTGTGGATCCACGCAGATTCCAGAACTTTCCACCACAGAAATGTGAGGAAAATGTGTTTTTTTGGACAATTTGTTAGGTTTGCAAGGGATTCTGGGTAACAGAACCTGGTGAGAGGCAGTCAAGTCACCCCATCCTGGATTCTCCTGGGTATCTAGTTTTCAAAAATGTATAGGTTTGCTAGGTTTCCCTAGGTGCCGGCAGAGCTAGGGTTCAAAAACTACAGCTAGGCACTTTGCCAAAAAAGGGTCATTTTTCACTTTGAAATTGTGGTGTGTCCACGTTGCGTTTTGCGCCGTTTCATGTCACGGGCAGTAGGCCTACCCACACAAGTGAGGTACCTTTTTTCTCGGAAGACTTTGGGGAACGCGGGGTGGGTGGAAATTTGTGGATCCACGCAGATTCCAGAACTTTCCACCACAGAAATGTGAGGAAAATGTGTTTTTTTTCACAATTTTTTAGGTTTGCAAGGAATCCTGGGTAACAGAACCTGGTGAGAGGCAGTCAAATCACCCCATCCTGGATTTCCCTGGGTGTCTAGTTTTCAAAAATGTATAGGTTTGCTCGGTTTCCCTAGGTGCCGGCAGAGCTAGGGTTCAAAAACTACAGCTAGGTACTTTGCCAAAAAAGGGTCATTTTTCACTGTGAAATTGTGGTGTGTCCACATTGCGTTTTGCGCCGTTTCCTGTCACGGCCACTAGGCCTACCCACACAAGTGAGGTACCATTTTTCTCTGAAGACTTTGGGGAACGCGGGGTGGGTGGAAATTTGTGGATCCACGCAGATTCCAGAACTTTCCACCACAGAAATGTGAGGAAAATGTGGTTTTTTTTACAATTATTTAGGTTTGCAAGGGATTCTGGGTAACAGAACCTGATGTGAGCCAGTCAAGTCACCCCATCCTGGATTCCCTGGGTGTCTAGTTTTCAAAAATGTATAGGTTTGCTAGGTTTCCATAGGTGCCGGCAGAGCTAGGGTTCAAAAACTACAGCTAGGCACTTTGCAAAAAAGGGTAATTTTTCATTGTGAAAATGTGGTGTGTTCACGTTGCGTTGTGAGCCGTTTCCTGTCGTGGGCACTAAGCCTACCCACACAAGTGAGGTACCATTTTTATCGGGAGACTTAGGGTAATTCAGATTTGTAAAGCAACTGTTATTACCTATTGACTTTCGATGCATTTCTGCCTTCCAAATGAAAGACAATGTGTAAAAAGAAGTAATTTTGAAAAATGATCGATAATTCTCATGCTAGTATGAGTATTCCCAATTTCGGAAATGTGCAAATATCTACTGTTTCTAAACTCTATATTTTGTTCCCATTTCCGAAATACATAGGTGTCTTTCATACCGATTTTTCCATGTACACATTTTCCCAGAATAATTGCTATATACCCGGTACATAATAAAAAACCATTGCAAGTCGTTGCTCAGTTTTTGGCTCTGGGTTCGTCGGGTTCTTGGTGAACCTACAAGTCCTATATATACCCACAACCAGGAAGGTCCAGTGGATGTAATGGTATATTTCTTTCAAAGGGGTGTCATAATTAGAAGAAGTTACATGTGAAAACGTTGACAGAAAAGGCTGTTTTTTTCAACTAATTTTCAATTTTTCCTATATTTAACTGTTAGTTTCTATAAAGAAACCTTGAAGGATCTACACAAATGACCCCTTGCTGTATTCAGAATTTTGTCTACTTTTCCAAAATGTATAGCTTTCCTGGATCCATTTCATACCCATTTCTACCATTAACTGGAAGGAGGTTGAAAGCACAAAAAATAGCAAAAATAGGCAATGTCCCAGAAAAATGCCAAAACTGTGTAAAAAATGTTGGTTTTCAGACAAAAGTCTGCTTTACCCTGAAAGCTGGGAAGATGGTGATTTCAGCACCACAACCCCTTTTTTGATACCATTTGCAGGGAAAAAACCAGGCACTTTCATCTGTAGCCCTTTTTTCGCATTTTTCCCCCAAAAAACAAAAGTTTGCTGTATTTTGGCTAATTTCTGAGTCCCCTCCAGGGGAATCCACAAACCCTGGGTACCTTTAGAATCCCCATGATGTTGGAAAAAAAGGACGCAAATTTGGCGTGGATACCTTATGTGGTCAAAAAGTTACAGGGGCCTAAGCACGAACTACCCCAAATAGCCGTCACTTAGATGACAACGGAAACCCCCCGTAGAACTCCTCAGGTCGTTAATGGAGCAACGCGCCACAGCACAAAGACAACTCTCGGCTCGACCCCTCCTGAGGACCAATTCCAAACTTGACATGGTAAACGCTCAATGCACCCACCCTCTGGATTAATTCAATGGCCTAACTTCCCTCACTAGCTCGAATACCAAGAGAAAAGAAAGATCCAACCAATGCCCCCCAGCCCAACTCGCTGAGACCCAAAGTCTGCGAAGCGACCCTAGTGGTAAACCACACTGCCAACGAGGCCAAAATGATTATTGACACAACAACCTCCCTCCACACCCCCTCAACGAATCACAAGAAACCCCACGGCCAAAACTCCTTCTCCATCATCTTTCCCCCCAATCTATCACTCAAAGCGAAAAGAAACTTCAAACACAGGCTGATTAGACAGCACCCTGAAACACTATTCGCCGATATCTATCACTGCTCCACCAAAGGCCAGCAGAAAATGGATCTCATTTTCCACACCCTGAGCCCTGCGGATTGGAATACTATTGTGCGAACACACCTCCACATTTCCAAAACAACTAGCACCCCTCTCAGCTGCAAACTGACGTTATCAACCTCTAACCGCCCGAAATGATGTGGCAACACCTCGATGACCATTTACAGCAATGGTACAGTACTGATCCAAGCCAATAATGACAATCTAGACTCATTTGACGCCCTCTTCCCCACGCTACGCAATGCCTTCACCCATCTATGACATGGCCACTCAAACAACCCCCGACCACAAACAGACTTACCCCCATGGAGAATTTACTAACCAACCGCACGACACACCTCACCAACCCCAACTTATTCCCCCGTCGCCACCTTCCCCCCCCACAACAAGCAGCTAACGTAATCAACCCTCAGTCATTGACTCCCATTCCTCACCCATCACCGATTCTCAAGAAGCTGATGCTTGAACCACGACAGGTGATGCCACGCCACACGTCCTCGACCACCCCCAAGGGCAATTCAGCAAACTCCGACACTGTGAGACACTCTCTCACTAGCAAGCTCTCCCCTCCCCCGGACAGCCCCGCGTGGGACTCCAAAAACCTGAACTCCAACATCACCTCCTCTTCGATCATGACTCAGAGGCTGTCGATACTGGAGAACAAATTGGAGATCGCAATACTGGGCATCAACAATATCCTATTGTACCTTTCTTCACGTCTGGAGCCTTCTCTACGCCCTCACCTCATTCCCACTATCACCAATACTAAACTCACACGACCCCCCAAGGCTCAAGGGCACAGCTGGCCCACTATCCCCTCCCTGAACAAACATCTAAGACCCAAAAGAACAACTGCAGCAATGTCCATGAGTGAGGTGATTAATCTTGCCAACTCCTACGACGCTTCTTCAACGGTCAATCCCTACTCCGAAATCAAGGTCATCATGGGACATGGAAGAGAACGCCCCCACCTAGAACACTGAGGCCTCCAACCGTCCTCACTAATGTCCCCATGATTCCCACAACGAAGATACTCAACATCAAGAAGACAACCAAATGCATGCTCATCAATTGTAGGTCGGCCAACAAACATGCCACCAAACTGGCAGAAACCATCCTCACCAACGACATAGACATCTCATTCATTACTGAAACTTGGTTAAATGAGACCTCCTCCCCAATCATGGACATGCTCGTCCCCCCGGGGTTCTCAATCATCAAAAAAGATAGAACGAAACACCGAGGTGGAGGCATTGCAGTCATCCACAAGAACAACATTTCCGTAACAGAATCAGACTCCTTCAAATATAACTCATTTGAACACCTAAACGCCACCATTAAGACGAGCGACAACAAAACACTAGACTGCCATCTCCTCTACCATCCTCCAGATAACGCCCTTGCATTCGGTGAACACCTTTCAGACCTAATAACCCACTGCTCTCTCCAAGACTCCAACAACATAATACTAGGTGACCTCAACCTACATTGGAATGAGGAAAACAACTCTCTGACCCAATGCCTGAACGAACTTCTTCTCAACAACAATATCACCCAACACTGCACCGAAAGAACCCATAACAGAGGTGCAACTCTCGATGCCATCATTGCCCACGAAGACGCAATCACGATAGACCACATCCTTCCTGTCGACTGGTCAGATCACCATATCGTCCTATTCCACATCAATCAGACTTGCCACCGCCTACCCCGTACACAGGAATCCTTCCACTGGGTGAGAAATCTTAGACAAATCAACCACACCGACCTGGAAGAAAGGATTAGCTCGCTCCCTCCCACCACCGCATGCGAACCCTCGACAACCAAACTCACTGAGCAATATAATGCATCAATGACCTCCATTCTCGACCAGATTGCCCCCCTGAAACTAAAAAAACCAGGACCATTCCTTCAAGATCCTGGTTCAACACAGATCTAAACTTGGAAAGAAGACAACTAAGAGCGGCAGAAAGACACTGGAGAAACAAACCATCAATAATCCACCTAGACCTACTCAAATCCGAACGCAGAGAATATAAAAAACACATCAAGAATAAGAAAACCTCTTTCTTCTGTGATGCACTAAACAATGCCAAAAATCGACCCAAAGAACTCTTTAATATCATCAGACAACAAACCTCCAAGCCCCCCTCAACCGCTTTGACGTCCTCCACAGAACTATGCAACAACTTTGCCACCTTCTTCAATGAGAAAATAAACAAGATTGAGCTCTCCTTGGACAACAACCTCCAAGCTCCCAATGTTAGCCCTACCCCCTGTGAAGAAGACCCCAACCCACCCAATCACCCCCCCCAATAACTGGAAATCCTTTGCCCCCATCTCAGAAACAGAGATCTCTAAATTGATTACCAGCTCCAAACCCTCGTCTCACTTCTCAGACCCTATCCCTGCGCAACTAGTTAAGAAACTCAATCTCACCCTAGCCCCGCTTTGGACCAAGATTATAAATAGTTCCCTAAGAACCGGAGTCATGCCAGACTGTCTCAAAATGGGTCAAGTCACACCACTTAAAAAAAAAGCCAGGCTCTGACCCCAACGATCTCAACAACTTCAGGCCTGTATCTAATCTCCCTTTTCTAGCAAAAATCTTGGAAAGATGTGTCCTTCGGCAATTAACACAACACATCAAAAGCAACAACTTCCTAGATCCTCACCAATCAGGCTTCAGAAAAGGCTGCAGCACTGAGACAGCGATCCTGAATGTCATAGATGACATTCACAATTCACTTGAAAATGATCAATGCTGCCTACTCATCCTCCTGGTCCTATCTGCAGCATTCGACACAGTTGACCACAAACTGCTCATTAATGTACTGCAGGAAAGGGTCGGAGCAAACGAGGTGGTACTACAGTGGTTCTCCTCCTTCCTGCAGAACCGCACCCAAAGAATAAAAATTAAAAACAGCACATCAGACCTACTCCCCGTAAACAGGGGGTTCCGCAAGGATCAGTTCTCTCCCCGGCACTATTCAATATCTACATGGAACCCCTCAACAAGATACTCAATAAAGCCAACATCCCCTTCCACCTACATGCAGACGATACCCAGATCTACCTTGAAACTTCCTCTATTGATGTCATACAAAGACTAAACCTCACCTTGAAAGAAATCCAACACTGGCTATCCCTCAACCACCTGAAACTAAACCAGGACAAGATGGAAATACTCATCATTTCCAACAAAGCACAAACCCCTCAAGTCACAGAATGGCTAAAAACCATTGATGCTCTAAACTGCAACCTCATCCCAGCAGACTCTGTAAAGTCACTGGGAATCACTCTGGACCCTAACTTAGACATGGTCAAACACATCAAAAATACCACCAAGAGCGCTTTCATCAACCTAAAATTGCTCAACAAAATAAAGCCATTCATCCCTCCCAATGACCTCAAACAAGCCACCCAATCCCTGGTTTTGTCTAGATTGGACTACGGGAACGCAACCCTCACAGGCACAGCAAAATCCCACTTAGCCCCCCTCAGAACAACCCTAAATGCAGCAGCCACGATAGTCACCGGAGTAAAAAAATAGAACACATCACTCCTGCTCTCAGAAAACTAAAATGGTTACCAACCGAAATGCGTGCCAGCTTCAGAACAGCCTGCCTCACTCACAAAGCCCTGCATACCGGTAAACCCGCATACCTGGCCGCCAAACTCAACAAAGCCAGTCAGTCAAGGAACCTAAGGAGTACTAACACTCTACTTCTCATCCCGCCAAAAACTCACAAACATAAAACCGCATCACACGCCTTCTCTGGAAATGCGCCCAAAATTTGGAACTCCATCTCAGTTCATATTAGGACTAACCCCTCCTTTCCAAAATTCAAAAGCCAGCTTAAAGACCTTTTCCTCAACCGATCTCTTCCGAATAGATAGCTGACGCTCTACAGTGAATCCCGCACACAGCAGTATACAAAGACTCTGAAGAAGATGGATACCTCTTTTTACCTTTCGTTTCTCTCCTGTGCTCCCCTTCTCCGTTCTGGATTTGTCACGAATCATGGATCCTATCGACTACTCGCTGTGTTGGAACTGTACTCGCCAAGTATCTTGTCAGATACAAGATATCTTTATGTTTAAATATCTTTAAATATCTTTATGTTCTATTTGCGAGTCTTTGGGTCTGAACTTTACTCGACACGAATCACTATGTTTCTACTACGGTCAATTCTTATGTTTGTTTTGCTTTTTTGATTCATGTTGTAAAGCGCTCTGATACCCTCAGGTCTGGCTAGCGCTATATAAAACTCCTAAATAAATAAATAAGATTGTCAAATTCACAAAGGTGGAAGTGTTGCCTGGCACACCAAAATCTGATGTGACAGTGTCTCAGATGGCCTGACTTGGCATGCCTGTCCTTAGTCCATGTGAAACACGTGATTACCCAGGGCACTATGCAGGTGACTACACATTTGGAACACTTATCCATTTCATTTGTCTGAGGCATCGACATTGGTATCACCTACAGCCCAGGTGGTAGCATATTTTACATGAAGCTGTGTTTACCTAGATCACCATTTCGAACATATATGTATGTCCCACACAGAGTATAGGGCACATTTCAGTCAATGTGCAGACACATGTGAGACAATTACATCACTCATGATGGACAACTCAATGCACATGTTGTAAATGGTGCAGATCACATTATCCTTGAACTACAGCAAATACACAGGGGCTGAGTGACACATGTCACAGACGGAAAGGGACACACCTGTGTATCCGATGATAATGGGGCATCATTACATTTGTCCACATAAGTGGTGTCTCAGCAGACAGATGATCTGTGAGAGGTTTACCAGGCTGAGGGAGTGCAACATGCATGTCAAACATAGTTCAGTAACATGGCACATACTCACCCCCTCCTTGCTGCTGTCTGGCCTTCAACTGCCCATCCAGGTCATGGAAGACCACCGTCAGTACCTGGAGCATGTGGGGTGTCAGGGTCCGTCGTCCACCCCTTTTGCGAGGAGGTGACAGCTTCTGCTGGACTCTTTCAATCCTCCGGGTCCAGCCACAGAGGTCCTGCCACCTCTTCTGGCAGTGGCGGATGCGGCGTTTGAAGACCCCCACAGATCTCACAGCCCGGGCGATGGTCAGCCAAATATCCTGCTTCTGATGGGCGTCGACCTGTAAGGATGGCATAGTGACACACCATTACTGCACATGCTACATGTTCATTCTTCACACACTTTGACATGTAGGTCATGGTTAGAAGGGCAGATAATGTTTTGAGGTTGCGCAAGTATCATCAGGGGCAGTTGTCCTGTGTGCAAGGCTGCCTTAACAACATGAGAACAGTGCATGCAAATCATTCACATGTAATACACTTTTACCTCACTGTACCTGTCCAGCACATTAATCTACACACTGTAAGACTTACAATAACTATTTGTGCATACTTGCCCTTGTGGATCACAATGCTTGTAGTGCCTGTTTTGAAAATGGCTCATTTGAAAAGGCAGTGTAATGAACACTCACCTGCTCCCCTGGTTTTCCATACAGCTTGCTGTACTGTGGAAAGAGGCTGTCCAGCAGGGCCTGGTTCTCCTCCTCGGTAAAAGCTGGTGCCCTCTCCTCAGTACGTGCCATTGTAGATCCCAGAGGATGCAGAGACAGCAGCAGTGGTAGCTTGTACTCCTGTCAAGTAGCATGTAGTGCAGGCAAGTGAAGTCTCTTGGGAAAAGACAGACTTATATCAGTGCAGCAGAGGCGGAATCTGTTCCATGCGTCCAAAGGGATAGGTCTGAGTCGTTCGCATTATCCGAATTGGGCCAATCCATGACATTGCACGCATCTGACACGCATACCGCGTCGTTCAAATATTCTGCATCATTACACTATTGAGTTTGATACATTGTAGTTGTTAACCAACAGAAGAGGCCTGTACGCGAATCGTACACGAAGCGCAACCGCGTCTGTCCCCATGACGACCAACAGCCAATGTGTGCGCCCGCCTCTGTTCGGATGTGTACGACGCGTCTTTTGAAAACTCACCCGCATCTGTCCCCATGAGGACCAATAGCCAATGTGTGCGCCCGCCTCTGTTCGGATGTGTACGACGCGTCTTTTGAAAACTCACCCGCGTCTGTCACCATTACAGTCAATAGCCAATGTGTGCGCCCGCCGCTGTTCGGATGTGTACGACGCCTCTTTTGAAAACTCACCCGCGTCTGTCACCATTACAGTCAATAGCCAATGTGTGCGCCCGCCTCTGTTCAGATGTGTACGACGCGTCTTTTGAAAACTCACCCGCGCCTGTCATCATTACAGTCAATAGCCAAAGGATGCCAATAACACATTTTGTTTGAGGCTCAGGTGCCCTACACTATTCAATCAGCATGTCAGACAGTATATCAAAACATCAAGTTTTGCTGTTTTTCATGTGTGGGTACAGTGACTCACATGTCATATTGGACATGGCACTTCAGAGCTCACACTCCCATGATGAGCCAACCTTCATGTGCCCAAAATATATTGTTTGTGAGGAACATCACAACTGTGAATGACCACTTCTCAGATCACCCTCCTAGGCCTGGACACAGTCCTGTGGTACCAATGTGTTATCACAGGTTACATACACACATAATAACGGATTCAATGGACTGTGTGTTCAAATGTGCATTATGTGAAGTTATTTTGAGTGACTCCCCAGTATCTGAGGCTTGTACAATGCACACACTCCATTGTTGATGTTGTTGATGATATTTACTTGAGACATCAACTTCAATTTGGCATGTGAGTTGCTGCTGTGTTTTTGTGTCACAGACATACCTGTATGTTTGTCTGACAAAATGTGATGCACATCATGAGGGTTTATGTATGTGATTCATTGATGTATGTCATACCTTACATCATGACAGTGTCCAGGTGGCATTTCATGATCCCTGTGTGTGTACCTTTCCACCACGTGTCATTTGTTACAAACATCTATCCTTGATAGTTGGGTAGGTGTGTGTGTAGTGTGTAATGTTTGATGAAATGGACTGTGACAGACACCATTGATCATTCACAGCACAGCCGTGCAAGTGTGCCGAAACCAATATGGATTTGAATGATGTGTGAGAGTCACATTGTTGGCCTTTGTGTCAATGTTCAACATTACTCACCTGACTTCATTGAGTCTTGCTTTTGTCGTGTGGTTTGTGGACTTGTGACTTGCATTACTAAGTTAGCTTAGACTTGGCTGCCATGATGCCTCTTTGCACACGTTACTTTGTGCCCCCCAGCCTCTGCTATTTTGGGACTATCTGCCTTTCAGCAACAACAACAAAAATCTGGTGGTCTTTTAAAAGGAGCCAGTACTGAATCATTAATTCACACAAACAGTGCCAACACCCTAAATACCAAAGAACATGTAATCAAATCATTGTCCTTCATGAACTCGTCGAACTTTTGGACTTCCATCAACTACCAAGAGTGGTCAGTGTCATCATTTGGATATCCCTCCTTGCCTCCACCTCTCTTCTAAATCACAGAAGAGGATCATGTGGATCGGATTTCGGCCAAGTCACGAAGATCACAAAAGGAAGAAATAAAAAGCCAAAATAGAAGAGAACTTAAGACCATATGTCCAATAGTAACTGGCCTTACACCAAAAGTTAGGATGCTGGAATACTAAGTGCAATTCTAAGTGCAGTGCATATAAGTGAGGTTAAAAAGGATTTGGAAAAGAGAAAACCTCCTTTTAATTCAAATATCTCTACCAATCCTCTGTTAAAAAATAGTGCAAAAACGGCTTTAAAGACATAGGCCGCTTATAGTATGGTCAACTAGTTTCAGCTTCCTGGGCCACTTGCCCAAG
This sequence comes from Calotriton arnoldi, assembly GCA_963921515.1. NCBI lineage: Eukaryota > Metazoa > Chordata > Amphibia > Caudata > Salamandridae > Calotriton > Calotriton arnoldi. Next base: position 1,199,439 of record CAWUFW010000965.1, read on the forward strand.
CTTTCTTCAGGACCTAGACAACAACTACCATTGCTACTGCATTCCTAATTGAATTTTGAAAAGTGTATGTGTATAAAATTATCATAAAAATACGACCTTCTACTTAGTCGTTATTCCATAAGGTCGGAACATTCTTCACACCTGTGAACACATAAACACATAGAACTGATTGTGAAAAACTAAAATAAAACAATACCTCAGACTCCTTTATATTAATTCATCTGTATAGATGATTTTATTGGTTACTTCATATACCAATGAGTTAAAAATATACCGCTTAAACCTTTTATACTGTCGGTGCACTCACCTCTCTTGTGTAAAGTGAAAACCTCACCTCACCCGGTAAATACTCAGGTATGGGAGACCCCGCTCTGTAAATAGAGGAAAAACACTTTTAAGGGACTTCTATCGTCTATCCCTTATTTGGTGTGCTTTAATTTGTACTACCCCATTTGGGAAGGAACTCTCTAAAAAGGAGGACACCCACAATTACAGTTTCCCAGATGAAAGAGCAGCCCTCACTATACTCTTATTATTTATCTCACTGATACCTTAAAAATTG